>CM057842.1:11572990-12172990 GCA_030068075.1 Paguma larvata | reverse complement strand
GCGGGTCCTGCTGGTCGATCTGGCCCACAAGGAGGCCAGGTTCCCCTGGGGAGGAGGCCACAGTCAGGCTGCGCGGGGTGGGCAGGGGGAGGGGGCCCCCCCCGCTCCCCGAGGGGCGGGGGCTGGGCGGGCCGGCTCACCGGCCTGACACGGGACGCAGAGGCCCTGGGCGTCCCGCAGGAGTTCCATGGTGTCCTCGTTGACCTTGACCAGCCGGATGGGGTACACGTGGGGCAGGATACGGCTGTTGAAGCCGCAGGAGCCGACCTGGGGTGGGGGCGAGCCAAGTCCGTGAGGTGCTCCCCACCGACATCCTGCCTCCCTTCCCCAGGGCCCGGAGCTAGCACCCCGTGTTCCCCGAACCCTGGGACCTTGGGGGATCCCAAGGGGGTATTGAGGGCAGTGCCTCCTTCCCAGGACTCCTGCCCCCTCCTCCCACCTGCCATCATGTGAGGAAACCTGATGACTGGTCCCCACTTCCGGGTCCATAAAACCCTCTATGCTGGGGCGCCTGGGTGGCTCAGTCGGTTAAGCCTCTGACTTCAGCTCAGGTTATGATCTCACAGTTTGTGGGTTCGAGCCCCATGTCGGGCTCTGTGCTGACAGCTCAGAGCCTAGAGCCTGCTTTGGGTTCTGTGTCTCCCTCTCTCTCTGCTTCTCCCCTGTTCTCACTCTATCTGTCTCCCTCTCTCAAAAATAAATAAAGATTAAAAAAAAAAAACCCCTCTGCTGGCAGGAAGTGAATGCCCGGGGTAACCCTGGAGCCACGTGGGGACACGGGCAGAGCTTCTGGCTGCTCCCCGCCACACGCCGCCTTGCCCGGCTCAGACCAGTGAGCCGGAGCACCTGTCTGTCCTGTCCCAGGAGTCTGTGCTGCTGGGTATGTTTGTTACAGCGGTAATTTGGGTTAACACAGCCTGAGTGTCTTCCGGGGCTGTCCCTTAAACGGACATGCTTGGTGAGGGCAGTGCCTTGTTCTCAGGTCCTAGGGACCCAAAACAGAGACAGACAGGAAAGAATCGTGGCCCCGGGGAGGTGCTTGCTTTATGATAATTCTCAGTATCTGTGTGGGGCTTGGGATGGGTGGAGCTTGATAAGGGAGTGGGGTCTGAGGGGAGACATTCCCTGCTAATCCCAAAAGCACCTGCAGAGAGCCTGCGACCTGGGGGCACGCGCTGAGCTCAGGATTATGTTGGGTGATGAGAGCAAACCCAGTGGGCTACCGTCCCCACGTGCGGATGAGGAAACCGAGGCCCCAGGAGTCTGAGTGACATGCCCCCTAGGAGGGGACGGGCACCCCGACCCTCGCCCTGGATCCCCCGGGGCCCTGCGCTCCCCGTGCCGCCTCCGCAGACGGAAACAGAAAGGCCGAGGCCTTTGTCCCCCAGGTGCACACGGCCCCACCGAGGGCCCGAATTCGGGGGCACCGTCACACCGCTCAGCGCGCGGGCCGGAGGAGGGACCCGCGCGCCCTGGCCACCCCGGGGAGCTCTCTCAACCTTCCCCGGCCTCGTGCGCCTGGCAGATGGGGGCGTGCCTGGCGGGGGGGCCGCGGCCCCCACCTTGCCGTCCATGTTGGCGATGCTGCAGTTGCACTCGGTGGCCCCGTAGAACTCGCCGATCTGGCGCACGCCGAAGCGCTCGGTGAACTCCTGCCAGATGGCCGGCCGCAGCCCGTTGCCCACGGCCAGGCGCACGCGGTGCCGCGCCTCGGCCTCGCGCACCGGCTGCTTCAGCAGGTAGCGGCAGATCTCCCCGATGTACTGCACCACCTGGGGGGGGCGGGCGGAAGCGAGGGGTGGGCGGCCGCGCGGGCCCCCCCCCCAGTCACCCCCTCCGACCGGGCGCCGGGAACGAGGCGGTCCTGCAGCCACGGTCACCGAACCGCCCGTGTCCACCGACGCCTGGCCGAACCTTCGCGAAGGGCAGGGGCCGCATCCCCTCCCCTCCCCGGTGCGCGCGTCCCCACGCGGCTCCAGGGACCCCCGCGTGCGCCCCACGCAGGGCAGGAAGGCGCTGCCGCCACCGCACAGGGCGGCCCTCGGCTCGGGGCCGCTCCACCCTGTTCCCAGAGCCCTGACTCCCGGTGCGGGCTCCAGGCTGCCTCCCTGC
This sequence comes from Paguma larvata, assembly GCA_030068075.1. Taxonomy (NCBI): domain Eukaryota; kingdom Metazoa; phylum Chordata; class Mammalia; order Carnivora; family Viverridae; genus Paguma; species Paguma larvata. The sequence continues at coordinate 12,170,878 of CM057842.1, read as the reverse complement.
GCCCCTCAGCACCCCACCCACCGGGGCTCGTTCCCTCCCTCCACGCTCCCCACCCGGGCTCCTTCCCCTCCCCCCACCCCCCTGCCCCCCTGCCGGGGCTCCTTCCCTCCCCCCTACCCCCCCACCGGAGCTCCTTCCCTCCCCCCCAAGCCCCCACTGGGGCTCCTTCCCTCCCCCCCCAACCCCCCACCAGGGCTCCACCCCCGGAGAGGTGGGGCCATCTCCCAGGAACCCCGGGGCCTTCAAGTCCTCATCCCTGGGTTGGCTTCCTAAGGATTCCCGACCATCCCCCCCCACCACCACCAAGTTTGCTGGGGGCCAGAGAGAGTAAGTACCTGGACCAAAGCTGTCAAATGACAGAGGTTGATTTGAACCTGAGTCTGAATGAAGCGGTTAGTTACGCGCTCAGGCTTAACGCCAAGTTGATCGGCACGGCTTCCAAGGGCTCCCAGCCTCCCCTGGCACACCGGCTAAAGTCCAAATTCCTGCCAGTGGTCAATCCCCTTCGGTCCCACCGCCCTCACTGCCTCCCCTCCTTCCCTTTTCCACGAACACCCTGTGCCATGCCGGGGTGGGCCTCAGGGCCTTTGCACACGCTGTGCCCCCTGCCTGGAGCGTTCTTCCCCAGGGTTGCGTCTGGGTCCTCGGGGTTTGGGTCACATATCCCTGCCGCGGAGAGGCATTCCCCGAACGGGGCTTGTTGGATCCCTGGTGAATAAACACACGCGTGCTGAGGATTCTACCCACCAAGCACAGAGCTCATCCGTTCAGTTCTCCCAACACTCCATGCGGGACCGAAGGCATGAGATCCACAGAGGGAAACGGCCAGCCCAAGATCATCAGCTGCCGGGCAGGGGGCGAGCCGAGGGTGGGGTGAGGTCAGAGCCTGAAGAGGGTGAGTTCTCTCCCTCTGTCCCTAGGCTCAGGTCAGTGCTTTGCCGGTGGCCCAGCCCAGCCCATCTCCAGGGTGGAACCTAAGACACAGCTGGGGGGCCAAGCAGCCCAGTCCGTCCCCAGCTAGTCATTGGTTTCAGGGTGAGCACAGGACCAGAGTTAGGCCAATGAGAATCAGCCTCAGACTGTGTGTCTCTACCTGAGCTGCGGAGAATCTTCCTGAAGCAGGGCTGGGAAGGAGGAAAACAAGAAATGGAGAGAGACAGAGGTGCTCCTGGATCAGGCTGTGCCTGAAGCTGTCCCCCTGTAGCCGCCTCAGGTCTGTGAGCTCATAAATCCCCTTCTTCAAGAAGCCAGGGCTTAGGTTTTGGTTCCCGTCGACTGACAAAGTCCTGCCCCAGGACTGCCCTCCAAACCATCACCAGGTAGCCCCCGCCATGCTCTGGGCGGCTCTCAGCTGTCCCCTTCAGGCCAGGGGAGGGACAACCCAGCCACGACTGAGGCAGCAGAGGGGGGATGATGACACCCCGCCCCACCATGGCCCTGTGTCACACTGAAAGCAAACGGCTGATCTTTACCTCTGGCCTGGACCGCTGGACAGACCCCGGGCTGGAGAGAAGACAGCTCAGGTCAGCTCAGAGAGGCAGACACCAGAGGCCCTATGCCAAGACCCCCGCCGCCTGCGCGGTGGCACCCAGATAGAGGCTGGGAGCTGCTCACTGACCAGGGACTCTGCTGCAACTCCCCTGAGTCAAGGCGACCTTGTACACTAGGTGCACGCACCCCAGTGGGGAGGGAGAGACACAGGCATCACACACTCAGCCCCCCAGGGACAAGGAGGGGTCGAGTCACCTGTCTCCTGCCCCTCTGTTGCTATGCAGTGAAGAAAGTGGGGTTCTATGTTTATTTTTGAGAGAGAGAGAGAGAGACAGAGTGTGAGCGGGGGAGAGACAGAGAGAGGGGGAGACACGGAATCCAAAGCAGGCTCCAGGCTCCGAGCTTCAGCACAGAGCCCGACGCGGGGCTCGAACCCACGAACAGGGAGATCATGACCTGAGCCGAAGTCGGACGCTTAACAGACTGAGCCACCAGGTGCCCCAAAAGCGGGGCTCTAAATGATAGCCCGCTGCCTCCCATGAGGACGGATGGACTGTCCTTTGGGCCTGTGCCCGCCGCTGCCAGGAAAACAGCAGCCGAGCGGTTTCCCCGTCCCAACAGCCCAGGGATGGGATTTCTGAACCCAAATGCACGCCCTTGTTTCGTCAACATCCTTGTTCAGCTTGACCTCTGACGATTCCGCCCCCTAGTCCTGAAAGAGCCCGCGTGCCTTCTCTTAGACACAGAAACTCCCCTTAGAAACAGAGCAGACAGACTACCCAGGGGCCAGGGGCGCGGAATGGCGCCCGACGCAGCGTGGCAGGTCGAGGACAGAAAGAGGGACCACCAGAGTCCCCCCAGCACACCTGGCAACATCTGGATACATTTTTAACAGTCACGCCTGGGGGAGTGGGGTGCTCTTGGCCTCCAGCGAGGTCAACAAATACGTCTATAAAGACCCCGCAGAGCCGGGACGGCCCCCAGAACAGAGAATGGTCAGCCCCCAGGGTCCCGAGCACCGTGGTCAGTGTGCTCCTGGACGACCCTCACTGGACAGGAAACACCAGGGACAGAGACACGTGTTAAGAGACACCCTACCCTCTCCGGACCGGGAAAATAACGACAGGTCACACAACTGCCTTTCTTCAGGAAATACACACGAGACGGGGGGGAGAAAGAGAACCAGGGGGCTCCTACCGATGAAAGGATTCCCATGAGACACACAGACAGTCCAAAGGGGTGGGTCTCCTCTAAAAACGGAGTTTGCTAGCATTCTAGAAACGGGGGAGAGCCGCCTTTTTGACAAGGGGAGACGCTGGGGACTGAGCTGCCGCCCGGATTCCCGATGGCACTGAGGGGGCACTGTCACTTTTTGGCTGTGATGACGGGGCTGAGCTTCCGGGTTGGTTGGTTGGTTTTCGTTTTGGGTCGCATTTGCACATACATAACATTGACCATCTGAAGCGCTTCTAAGTGTCCTGGCTCGGTAGTATTAAGTACACTCACGCTGTTTGGCAGCCACCGCCGTCCACCGGAACTCCGTTTGTCTTGTAGAAGTGAGACTCTGTCCCCACGAAACGCTGGGACCCCCACCCCCTCCGCCAGCCCTGGGCACCCGCCGTCCTATGTCCCGTCTCCGTGACTGTGACTGCTCTAAGTCCCTCAGGTGAGTGGGATGTTACACGATTTGTCTTTTGGTGACCAGCTTATTTCACTCAGCGCAATGTCCTCCAAGTTACCCAGGCTGTGGAACGCGCCAGAATCCCTTCCTTTTTAGGGCCAAGTAATATTCCGTTCTACAAATGCACCGCCCTGTGCCTGTCCGTTCACCCACCAACGGACACCGGGTGGCTTCCGTGTTTTAGCTGTTGTCCATAACGCTGCCGTGAACCCTTGCGTACCGAGACCCTGCTTTCTTTTGTTTTAAAAACAGTCCTCGCCAGACACGAAAAGCCACGCAGTGTATGATCCCGTTTACACGAAAGGTCCGGAACAGGCAAATCCATAAACATAGCAGATTAGTGGCTGCCCAGGCTTGGGGTGGGGGGGGACGGGGGACAGGGATGGGGAGTGACTGCTAAGGCAGACAGGTCCTCCTTTGGGCGTGAGGGAAAGGTTCTGGAAACATTTTGTTTCGAAAACAAAATAGTCCTCATCTTTCAGAGGTTTTCTGGAAGCATCTGTATAGGAAACACACTGCTCTCTAGGGGTTGCTTGGCGTAAGGCAGTAGGAGGGATGTGGGCGGGGCTAGAGGCAACGGGAGGGGGTGTGTGAAGGGCCCTGGGGCCAGTGACAGGTGCTTGGGAGCCGCACATACTTTCTGTCCATGCTTCCGTACACGGGCTACCCGGACGCAGAGAATCCCTAGGAAAGCTTCCGCAAGCCGAAGCGGTGTAACCCGAAGCGCCTTCCCCGCTTGCTGGAAGTTCGAGTTAACACCTCTTCGCTTTTATAAAAGCCCTACGCTAGTGAGGCAACACGGTTTTGTGGGGTTTTTTCCTTAAAAGAGAAAATCCTCTTTGGATTTCTTTTGGTTCGTGAAGTCAGGTGCTGGTGCTGGTCTTTCTCCCAAGCGAAGCACTGTAACCCGAACTTTCGGAAAGGGGCCAGGGGGCGGGGGGGAGGGAATCGGTAGTCACAACTCTCCATGATCAAGGTAATAAAACAGATTTGTTTGCATTTCAAGACTTGGTTTAACGGTGTCCCTCAAGGGCCTCCCACAAGCAAAATGGAAAATCCTCGAAGGTAGAGCAAACCGGTCACTGCCCCCAAGAGATCCCCAAGATGCCAACCCAGAGGCCCCCCCCCCCCCCCCCCCCCCCGGCCTCTCCCCGCCTAGCTGTGTGACCTGGGCAGCGGCCTAACCTCTCTGGCCCCGCCCATCCAAGGTGGGGGAGGACCTGCCAACTTGCCAGTCCCCGGACAGGTCCCATTCTCTCCACGCCTCACCCCTTCTTCCTGGTGGAAGGGGCTAGCACCTGGATTTCTAGCCCCATCACGGCACTGAAATCCTCAGCCTGGTCTCTCACCGCGGAGGGGAGAAGAGAGGAAAGACCGGGTCCTGGCCCGCCCCCCCCCACTGGTCTACAGGACTGTGGACACCCCCCACCTCTACCTCCTGCTCACGCCACCTGAGCCCCAGGCCGCCGAGTGGCCTCAAGCAGCAGGGGGTGGAGCCTGCACCCACAGGTCTCACTTCCCGCAGCTGGGGCCCAGGGCAGTGCGTCGGAGAACCCGGACAGCCTGGGCCCGCTTCCAGAGGCATCACGGGCCTCAGTTTCCCCACCAGCCAAACGGCCTTTGGGACGCCTTTGCCCACTCGCAAGCGGTCCTAAGACGCCCTCGAGTTTGCACGTCGGAGGGTTAGCCTGGGCTGGACGCAGAGCGGCCCTTGCGAGGGGAGGGGTTACCCCCCCACCCCCGCCCAGACCGGGGTCGGGGAGTGGCCCTGCAGGGGGAGGGCGGGGCGGCGCAGGAGGGGCGGGGCCTGACCGTGCAGTTGTACTTGACACAGTCGTCCCAGAAGCGGCTGGCCGAGAACTTCTTGCGGAGGACCACCGTCAGCCCGTAGATGAGACACTGCCCCACGCCCATGACGTTCCCTGCAGAGGGCGGGCTGGTGAGGCGCCCCGGCCCCATCCTCCCCCCGCCCCCCGCCGGCTCACGGTACCTGCCGTGTGCCCCCCCACCCCGCCGGCTCACAGTCCCTGCCGTGTGCCCCCCCCTCACGGTACCTGCCGTGTGGTACAGCGGCAGGCAGTCGTAAAGCACGTCCGCCACCTGCATGCTGTAGGCGTGGTGGCCGAAGGCTGCGATGCGGTAGTACCTGCAGGGGGGGGGGCAGGGGCTGGGACTTACGTCCTCCAGAGTAGGGGAGTGGGGGGAGTGTGGGGGGGGACACAGCAGGGACCCGGGCAGAGCCAGCCCAGCTCACAGCCGGAGAAGAACCGGCAGCCGATACCTGCCCCTGTGCTATACGAATACAAGACAACAGGGAAAGGAGAGGGCCGGCAGGTGACAGCCAGAGAGGGGTGGGCAGGTGACCCATGAGTCATGACCCGGCGTGAAGGAGCTATGGGGGTTGAGCTAAGGAGCGCCCTGGTGGCCAGCACAGCATGTGCAAAGGCCCCGAGGGCAGAAGCACCTTGGCCGATTTGAGGGAGGGAAAGGAGCCGAGAGGGTGCGAGCAGGGCTGGAAAATGGCAGCGGAGAATTGGCAGGGGTGCACCAGGTGGGCAGGGATTTTACTCTGAGGACCAAGGCAGCTGCAGGGGAGTCTGGCAGGGGGGAGGGTCTGGTTTAGGATTTGAGACCCTCCTGCGGCCGCTGAAGGGAGCGGCCCTGCCCTGAGACAGGCCGTGGGTTTTACCCAGTTAAGGGAGAAACGTCCACAGGACCCCACCGCCGAGGGTGGAGGGGCGGGGTCAGCTGTGGAGGTGGCCCGGAGTCCCTCTCCAGGGCTGCGGTGACGCCCGCGGGCCCCCCTCACCTGCTGTGCACCACGATGGCGGCCTTGGGCAGCCCCGTGGTCCCCGACGTGTAGATGTAGAAGAGTCGGTCTGTGGGAGACGCACGTGTTGGGGTCCGAGGCCCGGGTGGGCGGGGCGAGGGGGCAGGGCGGGCGCTGGCAGGCAGGAGCGGGGAGGGGGGCCCATCCTAGCCTCACCATCCATCCCCTTGTCAGGGGGCTGCGCCAGGGGGGCTGTGGAGGCCTCCTTCAGCAACGGGTCCAGGAGCCGGGTGTCCGGCAAGAGGCCCTCGGGCCCCAGCTCTCCGGAGCAGAACTTGAGCAGGCTCTTCCCCAGCTGTCCACTCACCTCAGCCACCGCTGTAGCCCAGAACATACGGCAGGGTCAGGGCGGCTAGGGCCCCTGCCAAGGCCTGGGGTGCCACCTGCCACCTCCCTGCCGCCTCCCCCCCCCACGCCGAGAGCCCCAGGCCCCCACTCAGGATGACCCCTGCACCCGGCCTCACCCGCTGCCAGCTCCCCTCCGAAGATGAGAGCCTTGGCGCCCGAGGTGCCCAGGCAGAAGGCCAGGGGCTCCCGCCGCAGGTTGACATTGAGCAGCGCGGCCTCCACGCCCGCCTTGGCCAGGCCCAGCCACAGCCCCACGAACTCGGGCCGACCCTCCAGGAAGACGGCCACCACGTCCCCCGGCGCGAAGCCCAGCTGGCGGAAGAGGTTGGCCACCGCGTTGGAGTAGGCGTCCAGCTGCGCGAAGGTCCAGCTCACGTCGCTGCCCGCGTCCACCAGCGCCAGGCGGTCGGGCTGCCGCCGAGCCACCACCTGGAAGATCCGCGGGATGGTGTGGCGGGCGCGCTGGTGCCGCCGCAGCTCCAGGCGCACGCGGATCAGCACCGAGAGGCCGCTGGGGGGGGGGGAGGGGGGAGACGGCGTCACTGGGTGCTCCGCCCGGCCTCCGGGCGACCTCCCTGGGCCTCGGCATCTCCCTCGGGAGAAAGCGGAGGAAATGGGTCCCTGCGCCTCCGGGGACAGCAAGGCTTCAGGGCAGACCCCTTGGCTGCTGGGTCTCTCGGGGGACCAAGAGCATAAGAAGGGCTGTTGACCAACTGACCCCGAAGTACCGCAGATGGTCCCTGTCCCTCTCTCCCACAGACCCCACCGGCACCTGCAGCCTGGAGCCCTCCCGCTCCACCCACCCCAACCTGGTGTCCCCATCACCTCCTCCAGGAAGCCTTCCAGGGCTTGGCGCCTGCACCGTGCCCACTGCTCCCCCATCAAAGCATGGAGTCCCGCAAACGGGGCCAGGCCGGGGCGGGCGCTGGCTGGGCCCAGGGACTGCTCTCCTGTTTGCCTCGGGAAGCCTCCCTGTCCCCTGTACTCCCCTGTCAAAGCCCCTGTGCAAAGCCACTCGGTGACGGATCTGTTCCCTTCGCCCCTGGATTGTGAGCAGCACCCCGGGGAGGTCACGTGTGCACTGGCGGAGGAGCCCGGGAGGTACTAGGTGCTCAGTAAAGAGGCCAGACTGTGCTCACGCCCCCAGACCTGGGACACGAGGTAGCGGCCGACACAGAGGCAGACGCTTCCATTCAGCTCCCAACTGATGAGCACCTACTGCGTGCCGGGTCCATGAGGGGTGAGAGGGACCCAGCGGTAACCCAGACCTAACCCTTCTCTCCCTCCCTCTTCCTTCTGCTCCATCTTCCTTTCCATCCTGCTCCCCTCGCCACCTACCCCTGGCTCCCTCACTCCAGCCACAGGCCCTTCTTGCTGTTCCTTAAACACACCACCCGCATGCTCCCACCTCAGGGCCTTTGCACGGGCTATGCCTTCGGCCTGGACCACTCTTCTGCCAACATCCGCACGGCTCCTCCCCCACTTCCATTAGGTCTCGGCTCAAATGACGCCCATCTGTTACTGCACCACCGGCTCCCCTCCCCTGTCCGGTCCCTGCTTTGTTTTCCTTTCAACACAGCACTTCCTGCCAAATGCCAGGTGCAGCTTAACTGATTTAACCATCTTGCCCCTGGGCTGTCTCTTTCTGCTCTGGGTGACAGGGACTTCTGTCTGTTTTGCTCCAGGGCCTGGAGAGACAGCGCTGGAGACAGACCAAGGCCCCCCGCTCTCCTGGGGGGACAGTGAGCCTGCCACAAACAACCCCACGGGGCGGTCTTGGAGAGAGAGAGAGGCGACTGGAGCTGCCGGGCCAGGCTCGGACCCCGCAGCCCAGGAAAGCAGCCGGCCCGAGTCTGGCAAGATCTCTAGTGAGAGAAGGGGCCGCCACACGCGAGCAAGGTCTCAGGGCGAGGGCCCCGCTGGGAAGAGGCGCCGGCAAGGGACAGCTGTGAGGAGCATAAACAAAGGGTCTCGGGCAGGTGCCCGCCCTGTTACTCTCGGGGTGACGAGGGTCTCCACGTAAATGAACACCCCTCGCCGGAGAGCCCTGCTCATCGGAGCCCCCGTTTGCAGTGCCCAGGGGAAGCGACACCTGCCACAGGTCAGGAGCCTGGCTCATAGTAGGTGCTCAGTAAACAGGCTGAATGACTGCTTTCAAGCCCCTGACTCCGAGCCCGGCATCCCGCCGCTCCCCAGCGACCAGGGCAGGGGCCCAGATTTCTCTGGTGCCCCAGACCCGAGCACCTACTTGGCACAGGCGAGCTGATCGGGTGTGAGAAGTCCGGTCGGTGGAGGAGGGGGACCGGGGCAGGGGGCGGAGGGGCGGGGCGGCCAGGGATACTGATGGCAAAGGGGCAGGAGTCCTCTAGCGGGGAGACTGGACGTTCTGTATCTTGACGGTGGGCTTACCTGGGTGCGGACCTCCGTCCAAACCCCAAACATGCACTTGAATGGGTGCCTTTTATGATGCATGAGGCCTCGAAAACAACAGATGAAAACAGAGCCGCCTGGGGGTGTCCCGCAGTTGCGGGGAGGGGAGAGGGGGAGCGAGTGCTCACTGGAACAGGGCTTCCCTACTCCAGGGTCATGGAATGTTCTGGAACTAGACAGAGGTGGTGTTCTGTAACTGTGAACGCACTCAAGGTCGCTAATGGTTAAACGTCATGTCTGCTTTACTACAAAGGAAATGAAGACGACAACGCCCAGAGACTGACTTGCAGCGAGGTTAAAAAGTAGGGGGGGGGTCCTTGCCTTCCAGAGATTCGCTCTGGAAAACTAATAGGTGACAGGGTGTGTCCGTGGGGCTCGGACAACGGAGGAAGTACGTGGGGACGAAGAAGAGGGCATGCGAAGGTCATGGACGCCGGGGACGGGCACACGGGCTTATCACGTTACTCTCTCAGGTTTGGTGGGCACGAAATCTTCCATAATAAAATCTTTTGAAAAAAACTGTGTTAACCCTCCGGTGGGCGTGTGAGGCCCCGCCCTATCCGCCCGCCCACCTCCTCACCCTCTATTCCTCTAGCTTGCTCTCACCTCCTTCACTGATGGTCAGCACGGCAAAAGTTCCTGCCCCAGGACCTTTGCCCATGCGGTTCCCACCGCTGAAACATTCTGCCCCGGACCCCTCATCGGGGTTCCCACACACCCTTTACCTCTCAGCTCCAACGTCCCCTGCCTGGAGAGGCTGTCCCAGCCCCGCCCAGCTCGCATCACCACGGCTGTTTGAAAACCCACCTGCGAATTCTTGGAGAGGCCTCCCTTCAAAAGGCAGGTCCTATTTTCCCGCCCCTCGGGAGTGGGCAGACCCAGGGACTCACTTCTCATGAAGAGAGTGTGGCAGCGGTCTCGCTGGGTGATTTCCCAGACGGGGGCACGGAGACGCTCTCACACTCTCTCCGGACCCCGGCCCTCGGAACCCAGCACCGAGTTGTAAGGGAAGGAAGCCCAGAACGCATGGAGAGGCCACGTGTGGGTGTTCTCACGACACGTCTGAGCAAACAAAACTTGGGGTAATTCTGGCCCCGGATTCTGAGGCTTCCGTCTCAGGGTCCAGACACAGCAGAGCCGGTAAGATGGTGACATCTTGGTGACCTCTGAATTCCTGACCCACAGAAGTCACAGGAGGTGATACTGGTCACTGTCTCAAGCCTCTAGGTTCTGGGGTAGTTTGTTACCAGCCACGAAACTGATGGGTAACCGATACACTCCCAGGCCCTGTTTTACTCCTTCAGAGCCATCATCACGATCTAAAACCGTCATCTTCCTTTACTGATTTCCTGAACTTTCTGTGAATTGCTAGGAGCGTGGGCACCCAGTCTGTCTGTCTGTCTGTTGTGTCCAGGGATACGGTTCCAGCACGAAGCACAGGACCTGGAACGTGAGGACGATGGTGGTATCCAGTGACCTGACTCAGACGCAGCCCAGCCTCTTCTGCCCACACGCAGCTGTACTTGCCGAAGAGCGCCCCCCAAATGCACGTCCACCCGAAACCTCAGACTGCGACCTTACTTGGAAGTAGGGTCTTTGCAGATGTAATTAAGGGAAGTAGGAGATGGGTCCACCCTGAGTCCCCAGGGGGACCTACATCTAATGACAGGTGTCTTTTTTTTGTTAATGTTTACCAAAAAAATTTTTTTAATGTTTATTTACTTTTTGAGAGAGAGAGAGACAGAACGTGAGTGGGGAAGGGGCAGAGAGAGCGGGAGACACAGGATCCAAAGGAGGCTCCAGGCTCTGAGCCGTCAGCACAGAGCCCGACGCGGGGCTCGAACTCACGAACTGCGAGATCACGACCTGAGCCGAGGACGGCCGCTCAACTGACTGAGCTGCCCAGGCACCCCTTTTTAATGTTTTTCTTTTTAAAGTTTGTTTAATTTACTTTCTTTTTTTAAGTTTATTTCAGGTTTTTAAAGTTTATTTCATTTTGTTAATTCATTTAATAATATAATTTAATTTAACTTAATTAAGTTTATTTAATTTTAAGTTTATTTAATTTAAGTTTAATTTAGCCACCGCCTGGGTGGCTCAATTGGTTGAGCGTCCGACTTCGGCTCAGGTCATGATCTCGCAGTCTGTGAGTTCAAGCCCCACTTCGGGCTCTGTGACGACAGCTCAGAGCCTGGAGCCTGCTTTGGATTCTGTGTCTCCCTCTCTCTCTGCCCTTCCCCTGCTCATGCTCTGTCTCTCTCTCTCGATAATACATAAAAACGTTTAAAAAATTTTTTTAAAAAAAGAGAGAACACAGGGGAGGAGACACATGGAGACAGAGGCAGAGACGGGAGTGACCTGGTCACAAGGCTTGTGACACCTGGAGCCCTCAGAAGCGCAGCCCAGAGGAAGGAAACAGTGGCTTGGGGTTCATGGCCTTAGTTCCCACCCTGCTCGGCCACCTCCCGGCTGCGGGGCCTGGGCAGAAACGGCCCCCTCTGCAGGCCTCCGTGTCCTTACTCGGAATATTGGAAGACTGTTCCTGACGGCCACCAAGGTGTCCTCCTGCCCATCGAAGTGTCCCTGCCGCTGCCTGACTTATCAACAGGAAGTGGGGCTCAGAGCAGCAAGGGGAGCTCTTCTCAGCCTATCGCGAGTCGAGGGTGTTAAGTGCCCGACCAAGAAGAAGGGCTGAATAATGGGGGGGAGGGTCCCTTGTTACTCCGCCCAGTGAGATCCTGCCTCCGGGCTTTGCACCTGCCCTTCCCGTCCCCAGGGCTTTGCCAGGTGGGCCCGTCTCCTCTGCCCACTTGTGCAGGAGGCCCTGCCCTAACCACTCGCTCTCCCCGCCTCGCCCCAACAGGTTCGATCCTTCTGGTCCCTTTCCGCTGTTTTGTTATGTCCTCATTTCCTTCTCTGTCATCCCTCTCCCCCACTAGGCTGTGGGCTCCGGGGGACAGGAAAAGCGCCTGACGCATTCACAGCGGGTCACAGTGAACGCAGGCATTCCCCCAAGGCCCAGATGCGGGGGTGGCTCTGAGGAAGTACTCTGGGAGGCGCTGTCCGGTGCTGACCGGCCAGAATCTGCCCACCCTGCCAGCCCGGCCCGGCCCCCGCCAGCTCGCAGCGGGACCAGTGTCCTGGCCAGCTCCCCACCGGTCTCCTGGCTCCGCTCCGGGCCGGGCCCCCGCTCCCTGCACAGTGGGGTGAATGGTGGTCCCCACAAGATACATCCAAGTCCTGGCCCCCAGAACTTGTGGACGTGACCCCATGTGGAAAGAGGGTCTTTGCAGATAAAATTAAGTTGAGGATCTTGAGAAGAGAGAGGATTCCGGTGGGCCCGGAACCTGATAACAAATGTCTTTATAAGGGACAGGAGGGACACAGACACAGAGAAGGCGGACGCAGGCAGTGGAGGAACACAACCACAACTCAGGGGTCTGCCAAGGAGCGCCGGCAGCCACCAGAAGCCCTGAGGGAGGCATGGGAGAGGCCCCTCGGAGCTTCTAGAAAAGACCAACCGTGCCCACCCCTTGCTTTCACACTTCTGGCCTCGATGGCGAGAGCAGAATCCATTTCTGTTGTCTTAAGTCACCCGGCTTGTGCTACTTTGTTAGGACAGTCACAGGAGACGAATACAGGCACACCCCAGAAATACTGAGGGTTCGGTTCCTGACCACCGCGAGAGAGCGCACATAGCGATAAAGCAAATCAAAAAAGAGTGGGTTTCCCAGGGCACGCCAAAGTCATGTTTACACCGTGCTCTGATTTACTGAGTGTGCGACACCATTACGTCTAAAAAAACAACGTACATATCTTAGCCGAAAACTACTTTAGGGGCGCCCGGGTGGCTCAGTCGGTTGAGCGTCCGACTTCGGCTCAGGTCACGATCTCGCGGTCTGTGGGTTCGAGCCCCGCGTCGGGCTCTGTGCTGGCGGCTCAGAGCCTGGAGCCTGCTTCGGATTCTGTGTCCCCCTCTCTCTCTGCCCTTCCCTTGCTCACGCTTTGTCTCTATGTCTCTCAAAAAATAAAATAAAAACATTTTTAAAAATGTAAAAAAAAATTGTAAGTCAAACCAGCAGAAGTCAGGGATCATCTGTACTGTATTCCGTATTTGAAAATTGCTAAGAGAGTAGACCTTAGAAGTTCTCCTTACAAAAAAAAAGTGTGTAATGCTGTGTGGTCCTGGATGTCACTTAGACTTCTTGTGGTGATTATTTCACACTCCATACAAATATCAAATCATTACGCTGTACACCTGAAGCTAATGTAGTATGATATGTCAATTACATCGCACACACCTGTCAGAATGGCTAAAATTAACAACTCAGACAACAACAGATGTTGGCGAGGATGCAGAGAAAGAGGAATCCTTCGCCCTGCTGGTGGGAATGCAAACCGGAGCAGCCACTCTGGAACACAGTATGGATGTTCCTCGAAAAATTAAAAATAGAACCACCCTATCACCCAGCAAGTGCACCACTAGGTATCTATCCAAAGAATACAGGAGGGCAGATTCAAAGGGACACATGCACCCAATGTTTATAGCAGCGCTATCGACAATAGCCAAAGCATGGAAAGAGCCCATCAATTGATGAATGGATAGAGAAGATGTGTGTACACACACGCGCGCACACACACACACACACACACACACACACACACACACTGGAATATTACCTGTAGATCAAAAAGAATGAAATTTTGCCATTTGCCACAATGTGGATGGAACTAGAGTGTATTATGCTAAGCGAAATAACTCAGAGAAAGACAAATGCTTTCACTCATAGTAATGCCAATCCTCAGGATGGTGGCTAGAATCAAGATTAGGGTGGTAGCTATTCACCAGGTGCAAAGACTGAGTAGCAGAGCCTGAACAAATTGGAAGCTAGAAGAGAGACTTCTCCAAAAAAGGTGAAACTGAAAGCCCATCTTATGCTATAAAAGTCATGAGAGAAGAGAGACACAACTGTTGTTTGGGCTTGAAGTGTAGATAAATACAAAGAAAATTAACAAATACAAACGCAATCAATAACCCCAAAGAAAATACATAAAGGTCGTTAAGAAAAAAAAATGATCATAGTATACAGTGGCTCAAATAAGGATACTGTGACCATCAAAACAGAGTAAATGTTGATTACTTCCCTGACCAAATTATGATAGTCAATCCTCATTATTCACAGATTTCTTAACTGCAAATTTGCCTGCTCACTAAAATTTTTTTGTAACTCTAAAAATCAATAATCATATTTCTTTCGCAATCCTTCGAGGACACACACAGAGTGGCAAAAAAAACCGTGTTGCTAATGTGCGCATTCCCAGGTTAGTTCAACAAGGCAACACTCTGCCTTCTTGTTTCAGCTCATATTGTAAACAAGCAACCTTTCGAAGTCTATTTAGTGCCATTTTTTGCATTTTTGTCCTTTCTTGGTGATTTGGATGTTTAAAACAGCCCCCAGGAAAAACATCAGGTGCTGTCTAGTGTTCCTAAGTGCAGGAAGGCTGAGGTGGGTGCCTTACTTAGATAAGTTTTGTTCAGGCCTGAGTTATAATGCTGCTGGCTATCAGCTCACTGGTGATGAATCAAGGATATCTATCTATCTATCTATATCTTTTTAAAATTTATTTTTGAGAGAGAGAGAGAGACAGAGCATGAGTGGGGGAGGGGCAGAGAGAGAGGGAGACACGGAATCCAAAGCAGGCTGCAGGCTCCGAGCTGTCAGCACAGAGCCCAAAGCAGGCTCGAACCTGTGAACCGCGAGATCGTGACCTGAGCTGAAGTCGGTAGCTTAACCACTGAGCCACCCAGGTGACCCAAGAGTATATATTTTTAAAAAAAGAATATAGGGGTGCCTGGCTGGCTCAGTCAAGAAAGCATGTGACTCTTGATCTTGGGATCATGAGTTCAAGCCCCACATTGGGCCCAGAGCTTACTTTATTTTTATTTTTTTGACGTTTATTTATTTTTGAGAGACATAGAGACAGAGCATGAGCGGGGAGGGGCAGAGAGAGAGGGAGACACGGAATCCAAAGCAGGCTCCAGGCTCTGAGCTGTCAGCACAGAGCCCGACGCGGGGCTCGAACTCACAGACCGTGAGATCATGACCTGAGCTGAAGTCGGCCGCTTAACCGACTGAGCCACCCAGGCGCCCCCAGAGCTTACTTTAAAAAAATAAAAAGAATTTCTATAAAATGAGGTGTCTTTAAACAGAATAAACCTAAAACAAGATTATGTATTGATCGGTTGATAAAAATGCTGTGCCCAGAGGTCTCGCAGAAACCTAACCCTGTATTCCCTCTAGGAATGATAGCTGAGTGTTGGTTAAGTCCATGGTTGCAGTGACTTTATAGAACAAACTGATCACAAAAAATGAGAATCAACTGTCACCACATTGGGACAATGAAGGTCTGGAAAAACAGGTGTCTGTTGCGGGGGGTGGGGGGACGGTGTACATGGACAGGGACAGGAAGAGAGTGACGACCAGGAGGTTAAAGGGACACCACATCCTCCTTTTCCAAGGAGGGAGATGACAGATCGAGTCCCCAACTGAAAAAATGCAGAGAGTGGCACGTTAGACATTCGGAGCTACGGAGCTAATGCCCGAAAGACTCGGACAAGAGGTTAAGAGCCATTCCAGGCGGAGAAGGAAAAATGCGGGCGGAAGGCGAGGCTGGGCGGTCGCCGCGTGAGGTCGAGGGCTGCGAGTCCTTCATCCCGAAGCTCGCGTGACTTTAATAAGAGTAAAAATTACCAGTAAGAATGGAAAGACAGTGTCAGGTGAGAAATATGATGGAGAGCACGCGGCCGCCTGTGGGCGCGGACAGCAGGCGTGGGCAGATCCCCGTAACTGTATCTTGGGAAAGAGCCAGAAGACGCCTCGGAGGAAGGGAAGGTCAAGGGCTGAGCGCCGCGCGGAGAGGATGACATTCACTGTAAACCCTCCTACGACATTTGAATTTTGTACCGTGCCTTACGTATGGGCTGTGACACAAAACAAGTAAAAAAAACAATTGTATTCAAAGACGGCTACCTGTATACCCCCTCCCTGGTCAGACCCTGAGATCTCGCCCATTCGCGAAGAAATAGAGTAGCTGAGATGAGTGGCCTCAGCATTTATGGAGCAGCTACTATGTGCCGGGCGCCGTGCTCACCTTCTGGCCACCCTCGAAGGAGGGTCCTGAGATTCCCATTTGACGGATGACGGGACGAGGTGGGCACTCAGAGAGGTGAATTAACACGCGTGAGGTCACACAGCAAGTCAGGGCAGAAGCCCGGAACCAGGACCCCCGCCGGGGTCCCTCTGCTCCTCCTCGGGCTGGCCACAAGGCGTTTAATGAAGGGTCGCCGCCGCCTACCACGTGGGGGGCCCAGGGCCCGTGCTGCACACAAGAGGGATTCGATTCACGCTTCTTGAGGGACAGACGATACATAAGGGCTATTTTTGCAGATAAAGGAACTGGGGCACAGAGGGCGACGTTCCGCGGGCCAGCAAGGGGCAGAGCTGAGGGCCACACCAGCTCTGGCCATCGAGCTCCCAACCATCAGCCTACACAGCCACCAAGGGCGCACCCCCCTTCGCCCCACCAGCCGACAGCAACCGGCACCAACGCATCTGAGTCCCGACCACGTACCCGGCTCTCCTCTAAGAGCTGCCCGTGAGTGAACTCGACGGAGCGCCCCCAGAACCCCATAGGCTGGCACTGCTTCTACAGCCGTGGGGAGAGGACCGTCGGCAAGGCTGGGAGCCGCAGGAAGCGGCCCCTGCAAGGACGGCCCCCCACCCACGGGTGATACTGCAAGAAACAGGGGCTGAGGCTGCGGCCAGTCATGATCAGGTGACATGGGCGCTCACGAGGGGCCCAGCCCTCACCGCCTGTCCTGTCCTGTCCTGTCCTCGCCCCCCTCCCTTCCGGAGTCCACCCACGTGGGCAAACAGTAGACTCCAGCGCTCAGCTCCAGCCACAGGCCTGGGCTGCCCCCGCCTGGCAGCAGCCCAAGCCACCCCCACCCTGGGGACAAAGAAGCTACTGTCCGCCTCTGGGCCCTTCCGGAGACTTCTTCTCTTCCTTCCATTCCTTCTGCCCCCTCATGTTTTCACCCTGAGCTCCGGGGCACCGGGGCAGAAAGAAACCAACAGGAATAAATGTGATCAGATTTCATGCCGCAAATACAGGACGCAGAAGGAGGGGGGAGAACTGAAGTCGGGTGCTTCAATACTTTCTGAACCCTGGGTCTGAAGGCAGCTCCCCCGCCACCCCCAGCACAGCACAGGCGCTAAGCACATGAACCCCAGTGCCCTGCCCTCCTCGCCCGTGCATTCCTAGGTAAGAGACCTCGTCTCTCTGTGCCTGTAAACGGGGTTAGTAGGCGTCCCTTCTTTTTAGAGACGGAGACAGAGAATCCCAAGCAGGCTCCGCACTGTCAGCACACGGCCCAGACACGGGGCTCAAACCCATGAACCATGCGATCATGACCCGAGCAGAGATTAAGAGTCGGGTATTGAGGGGCACCTGGCTGGCTCATCGGTTGAGCATCTGGCTCTTGGTGTGGGTTCCGGTCACGATCTCACCGTTTCATGGGTTTGAGCCCCGCCTTGGACTCCATGCTGACAGTGTGGAGCCTGCTTGGGATTCCCTGTCTCTCCTCTCTCTCTCTTTCTCTGCCCCTCCCCTCTCAAAATAAATACATAAACTTAAAAAAAAAAGAGTTGGACACTTAACTGACTGAGCCACCCAGGTACCCCCCTTTTTAAAGTTTATGTATTTATTTTTGAGACAGAGAGAGAGAGAAAGAGCACAACTGGGGAGGGGCGGAGAGAGAGAGAGAATCCGAGGCGAGCTCTGCGTTGTCAATACAGAGCCCAACGCGGGGCTCAAGCCCACGAACTGTGAGGTCATGACCTGAGCAGAAACCAAGAGTCAGACGCCCGACCTTCTGAGCCACCCAGGCGCCCCTTCCTTCCTTATAGGACTGCGAGAACACGACGAGGCCTGGCCCACGGAAAGGGCCCTACCAGCTGTATTAGTTAGCTACTGCTGCGAGACAAACGGCTCTAAGAGCACCAGCTGGAAACACTTATCTCATTTCCTGAAGCCCGTAGTAGCGTAGCAGTGGGGTTCGGGCGTCTTATGGGCTGCAGTTGAGGGATTGGCTGGGGCCGAGGTCATCTCAAGGTTTCACTGGGCGAGAGGCTACTTCCAAGTTCACCCACGCGGGCCTCTCCACAGGGCTGCCTTGCGTAACAGCAGCCGGCTTTTTCCGGAGGGAGTGATCCGAGAGAGCACTCGAGCTAGAAACCAGGGTCTTTCTCATTACGAAGCTCGGACGTAATAGCCTATTCTTTGGCTGTATTCTATTCATTAGAACCAAGTCGCTAGATCCAGCCCGCTCTCAAAGCAGGGGGGGACCAGAGGCCAGTGTGAAGACCAGCAACTTGGGCCATCTCAGAGGCTGCCTCCTACATAAAAGTGTGTCACGCTCTGGGTCAGGGGTATGGAGAGACCCAGCTCCTGCCCCGTCCCCAGCGGGGTCAGCCCGGCACAGGTGCTCTGGCTCAATGAGGCAGAGCTGGGGCCTAGGGGAGCCCAAGGGGGGCAGCGAAAGGCCTTTCCCGACGCAGCCTCCGCTGTGCCCCCACAGGGCGCACCGTCTAGGGGGAGAAAGAGACTCCAGAATTAAAAGGCGATAAACCAGGGGCGCCCGGGTGGCTCAGTCGGTTGGGTGGCCGACTTCGGCTCAGGTCATGTTCTCACGCTCTGTGAGTTCGAGCCCCGCGTCGGGCTCTGTGCTGACGGCTCAGAGCCTGGAGCCTGCTTCAGATCCTGTGTCTCCCTCTTTCTCTGCCCCTTCCCCTGCTCATACTCTGTCTCTATGTCTCTCAAAAATAAATAAACGTTAAAAAAAAATTTAAAAGGCGATACACCAGACATACGAGATAATTACAAACGACGAATGTTGCCCACGGTTACAAGTCAAGCCTTGGAGCCACACTGCCTGAGTTCAGGTCCTGTCGCCACTACTTCCCCCCACTGTGTGACCCTGGGCAAGTGGCCAAACCATGCTGTGCCTCAGTTTGCTCCTCTGTCAGGTGGGGACACGAGAGTACCCACATGGCAGGGTTGTGGGGGGGGGGTCAGGAGAGGGCTCTCTGAGGTGACATTGAAGCTATGGCGTGATGACAACGAATAGCGAGGAAGAGTGATCCAGGCAGAGGGAGCAGCAAGTACAAAGGCCCTGGGGCCGAGCATGTTGAAGAACAGGGAGAAGGCCAGTGTAGCCGGAAGAGTGACAAAGGAAAGGAGAAGAGGTTGTGGACACAGTCAGGAACCTCAGGGGGTCTAGGTTCTAAGGGCGACAGGAGCCATGGGAGGGTGATGAGTAGGAAAATCCCTCAAAGGGTCCCGAGGGAGGCAACACCGTAAGGCGTCGCCAGGCAAGAGGAGGTCCAGCGCGTGCCGGGCAGACGGAACCTCCTGAGCCCGACGGGGCAAGCTGATATGAGGGCCAGGTGACACTACGGAGGTGGGGGGCGGTGAGTGGGCAGATCCCAGGATGGGTCACGGTGTCCGGCTGGAGGCTGAGTCTTTCTCCTGCAGAGGATGGGGGTCGTGGAGGGTGCGTGAGCAGCGTGCATGCTCAGATCTGCAGGGCGGAAAGACCAAGGGCAGGGGCAGGGGCCAGAGTGGGGGGGGGGGGAGGAAAGGACGGGGGCTGGAAGGTTCAGACCCGGTCGGCTGGCAGTGGAACTTTCCCCAGCCCCACACCATCCCTGCTGCTCACAGAGCCTGTTTCTTCGCCCTTAATGGGTTAGTCCCCCCACCTCCCTGCGATCAGCCTGGCAGAGCCGCAGCAGGTGTTCAGGCCTTCCCGTGTGGGGGCTGTTACTAAGATTTGCTCGGGTGGGAAGCCCCCACGACACTTATTTCACCCCAGGAGGACCCCCCCCCACAGCTTCTTCAAGCAAGCCCCTCAGAGATACCCCAAAGCCCTTCTTCCAAGGATACCTGCGTATGGCACCGAAATCCCCTCGTGAGATGCAGTCTCCAGAGATTCCCCAAACAAGTCTTGGAATACAAGGCAACCTCTCCGCGAACCCTGAACTCCCCCCCAATCCTGCGCTGACTCCAAACTCTCAAAGAGCGCGCCCGCCACAGAAAAGCCGATAAATTGTCCCGTGAAGACATACACCCTTCGGAAACTCTAAAAGTCCGTACAGATACCCCAAGAAGCCCCTTCATCCTTCACACTCCGAGAAAGCCCTAAGTAAACCCAAAGTGTCTTGGCAGCTCCCGGAGACCACTGGGTCACCACTGCGGGCCCCCAGGGACCTATCAGAATCCTTGAAGAGCCCCCGGAGGCTTCTCGCACTCACCAAGTCCCCACGGAGACCCCCGAATACCCACGGCCTCCCAATCGGCCCCGGCTCTCTGGAACCAAACCAGCCCCCCAAGGATCCCCACCTTCCAGTCCCCTGAAGTCTCCAAAGCAGCTTCTAGAAGCCTGAAACCTACTCATCTCCCTCCAGAGACCCTCAAACTGTCCCCTGCAGTTCCCCTCAGTGACCCCCCACACCCGTCACTCTTTCAGGTCCCGGCCCCGCTCCTGACCCCGCCCTCACCCAAGCCTCGCCCCCAGGCTCCAAAACCCCTCTCCTCAAGCCCTCAGGACCGCCCCTCCCCCGCCGCCCCTGCAGCCTCCACCGCCGATCACCCCCAGGACGCGCAGCTGGCGGGGAACCAGGCCCCGACTGCACTCACAAGAGGTCCCGCCTCGCGGTCTTGCAGACGATGCGCAGGAAACGCCAGCCGCCGCCGCCCACGTACACGCCGAGCGCCGCCGCTGCGCTCCAGGTCCACGGCAGCCCCAGCAGCCACAGCAGCACCAGCGAGACCACGGAGGCCGAACCTGCACCCGGAGCCCGCATCCTGGAGAGGCGGAGAGCGCTGAGGCCGCTGGCCGCTGGGGCCCCGCCCCACAGCCAACGGGGCTCCGCCCCCAGGCCCCGGCTCCGCCTCTTCGGGGAGCGCAGGCCACGCCCTTCGAGTTAGGCCCCACCCCCACGCCTGGAGTTGGCTGTGTTCCGTACAGGCTCCGCCCCGTCCCATGCTGGGCACAAGCCTCCGGGTTCCGATTCGGCCTCAGGCTTCTTTGCCAATCATTATGACAGGCCACTCCATCAGGCACTATCAAGCCCCGCCCCATGTCTTGACTTAGCGGCTGGACTCTGAACCTAAGCTCCACCCTCACGACCTGGCACCCAAGCGTGGGCTCCACCTCGTCCCTACTGCAGACCCAGTCCCTTCCCAGTAACTTGACGAGGCCTTCCCCATGCCTTGACCTAGCCGTTGTCTTCGGTTACAGGATCTACCCCGTTCCCAAGCCTGTCCAGCCAACAGGTCCTGAGCTTTCCTCCAAAGTCCCGCTTCTAACCCTTACTCCGCCACTCATTGGGCCCCGCCCCCAAACACATGCCACGCCCACTCCAAACTAGGCCCCTCCCCTAGTCTACGGCTTGGCCCGCCCCCAAGCCCAGGCATTGGTTCCACCCTGGCCACTGGCTCCGCCCTCAAGCTTTGGCCCAATCGTCACCCTCTGGGCCCCACGCTGGCCCACCTGGCGCCCCAGGCCCCTCCCCACCTGCCAGCCCAGGCCCGCCCCAAGGCCCTCTTCCGACCTGGCGAGCTCAGGGCTCCTCAGCGGCTTACCCAAGGCCCGCCCCTTTCCGGAGGCCACGACCATAGAGAGAGGCCTCGGGCCAGAGAGACGACGGCCAACGAAACCCCGGGGCTAGAACGGCCCAGACACGACCGCAGCTGTCTTCAAGACAACCAAACGGCCCTCCCCGGCCCCGCCCCCGCGCGGCGTTTAGAAAACACGTGCTCCGGCAGCCTAGGGGCGTGGCTTCGGGCTGAGCTTTAGGTGGCACACGGATTCCTACCCCTGGGCACCAGAAAATCCCAGTTCACACTGAGGGCTTGTCGGTACTGGATTCTTGCCCCAGTTTGTCCTAAATCCAAGTACCACAGCTTCTTGGGTGTTAAATACACATTCCAGGAGCCCGAAGAGTCCTAAACTCACGGCCCAGGAGCCCCAGAAGGTTCTAAACCCCATTTCGGTCTTAATGAGCCGTCGCAAGGACCCAACTAATCCTAAATCTATATCGCAAAATCTCGTCGGTTAAGTCGAGGGCAAAATCCACACACCAGGTCCCCACCCTCCCACCCCCAAGGTCCTAAATGCCCACCCGGAGACCCGAAAGCCCTCCTCCTGATCCAGCAGGGACTAGAGCCGACCTGGCCGCCCACCACCCGGGTCTCTGGCTGACCTGGAGAAGCTCACAGACCCTGAGTCTTGGCCGCTTCCGCGTGGGTTCCCAGAAGCTCAGGCAGGGACGATGAGGCCAAGACAGAGCTCCAAACTTAGCCCGAGAAAGTGGGCCCTCCAGACTCTCTGTTCCTACAGACTCCTGAGCCCTGCTCTGCCTGTGCTATGCCCATGTAGGCCACTGCCTTGGATCCCTCCCTCCAAGCTCCCCCTCCTCTGCCCCCCTGCCCACCCCACCCCTGCTTGTTTTCTGCCTTGCTTTGGCCGACCTTCCTAACGCTCTCCTTGGGAGACGGCCAGGGCCGGCTTCCAGCGCCATTTGGAGGACAGGGCTGGGCGGGCTCCCACCCCTCCCACAGGCTGCCATTGGTCCCTGCGGCTGCCCAGGGTGGGTGGGATGGGGGGCAAGGAGGCCGATCAGGAGGACAGGCCCAGAGCCAGCCACTCGTTTGCTACTTCGTTGGCCGGGGACCAACAGAGTCAGCAGTGACCGGTAAGTCCTGCCCGGGAGCACTACTGTGACCACCCCATTTTACAGGTAAAGAAACTGAGGACGGAGCCGTGACCCTAGCCGGAATTAAAATTCATTCATTCACAAACTGGGCTGAAGGCTTGCCCTTCCTCCTCCCCTTTTCTCCTTCCTCAAACTTCTCCTCCCCCTCCTTCCTCTGACCCAGATTCCCCCATTCTTCCCCACTTCCTCCGTCTCACCTCCACCTCCTCTTCCTCTCTCTTCAGGTTTCTTCCTCCCCTCCCCCTTTCCTCCACTTTCCCCCTTTGCTCCTCCCCCCCCATTTCCTTCCCTTTCTCATCTGCTCTATCCCTCTCCTCCCTGCCCCTCCTCTTACCTCCCCTCTGCCCTCCTGGCTTCCCTTCCCCCCCCTTCCTCTGTCTTCCTCTCCCCCTTCCTCCTCCTGGTCTCCATCTTACCAAGTTTACTGTGACCCAACGAAATAGTGCCCATGACAATCGGTCTCTTGCAACTCTGCCCGCAGCTCCTGGGGATACCCTTCTGGGGCCTCACTCTGAACTCCCCAAATCCAAAAGGCTTGGGAAACCCAACTTTTTTTTTCTTCAGGCCAGAACCGCCAGAACTCCAGATGTAGGTGTAGGCAAATAGGGCGAGGGGGTACTTGGCATAACTTTCTTAACGTGAGAGAAGTGTCATTTTAGGTCCCCAGCCACTTCGCGAATTGCCCAACCACGTTTCTTGCAGAACTTCCTGGAATATGTTAAAATCGCAGAAAAACAGACCCCAGTAGTTGATGATTTTAAAGGAACAAAAGGATGTAAAAACAAACAGCCACCGCCGGGCCAGGGGAGAGAGACGGCCACATCAGAGACACACGTCGGTGGTCAGACTCCCGGTGCCGTTTCCGGTTTCCCAGGGAAAGATGGACCCACCACGCTCTCGAGTCCTTGCAGGGTTTAAACCCCTCCGAGCACTGAACACTGATGACTTTTGCCCCAGTTCTCTGCGGCCCTCTCCTTTGCCAAGCCCCTTCATGAATATGCATGTGCCCTTAGCTTCAAACTTCCCCAATTTTGTTGCAAGGAGGAGGGCGGGGACAGTGCTTTGGGAAATCTTGGCGGTCTCCCTACTTGTTGCAAGTAAAACCCTGCCTTTTCCCCCTCTCGGCTGGACACCCACCAGGAGGAGAACCCAGTTTCGGGGTACAGAGGGGCCACCTCCCCCTGCTCCCCCAGTCTGCTTTCACTGCTTTCAGCGGTCAATTGTCCCTTCATATCCCTGTGTCTCCCTTATTTGTCCCTTTGCTTCAGGGCTGTCCCCGGAGCCCCAGGGGCGTCCCGTAATATACAGCAGCTTTCACTCTCAATGATCTTCTTAAGACACAAAAACCTCCCAGTTCTGAAATACCACGGTTGCCTGGTTTTCCAGATGAAGGACTGCCTTCTCCCCATTTCACGGAAATGGAAACTGAGGCCTGGAGACGGGAACAGACTCAGGTTCTACCCCTCTCCAGCTGGGGGCCTTGGACTGGTCAACCCTCACCTCTGTACCGTGGTTGCCCTCTGGGTGATAACGCCTGCCTCCTGGAGCACTCTGCGTCAAACCTTTCTTGGTCACCACTGTCTGCCGAGCGAATGGGCCAGGCGCCTGCCGGGGGGAGGGGCACAGCCAGCCGTTCCTCTCCCTCCCCAGGGCGACCGTAAGTGCCTGCGGGCCACAGCAAAGGGAGTTCGTAGAACTTTCCAGGAGAGAAATGAAGCATCCATTGAAAATAAAATACCGAGGGGCGCCTGGGTGGCTCAGTCGGTTAAGCGTCCGACTTCGGCTCGGGGCATGATCTCAACAGTTGGTGAGTTTGAGCCCCGTGTCGGGCTCTGTGCTGACAGCTCGGAGCCTGGCCCCTGCTTCGGATTCTGTGTCTCCCTCTCTCTCTCTCTGCCCCGCCCCTGCTCACACTGTCTCTCTCTCTCTCTCACACACAAATAAATAAATAAATAAACAAACAAACATTAAAAAAAAAAAGAAAGAGCGGTAGTTCTCAACTGGCCCCTGGAGACACCTGGCAGCGATGCCTGGAGACATTTTTAAGTGTCACGAGTGGAAGAGGAGGCGCTACCGACCTCAAGGCAAGGGATCTGCTGACCATCTACAGGGCACAGGACAGCCCCCAGCGCAATGATCCAGCAGCCCTGAATGTCAGGGGTGCTGCAGTTGGGAACCGCCGGGACAGACAAAAGCCCCAGTCAAGGTGGACCTGGCTCTGCAGTCCCACGCCCGTCATTCCCTGGGCCACTCGGCTGTGAAAATCTGCTTCCCCGAGGCTCTGTGCTTCCCCTGTAAAATGGGTTGACATCACCCGAACCCGGCAGGGCCGTCCTGAGAACAGAAGCCTGGCAGCTCGAAAAGATGGGAGAAGAGCCCTCCATTATTGAGGTCATTTTGCTCCTGGTGCCTCTTGCATTCCCAACACGACAGGACTTCCTGGGGTTTGGGGAGAGTGAGGAAAATCCGACCGGGGAAGCTGTTTCTAAACGGAATGTAACAAGGACGTATCAGGAATGATACGAGGCTTCATTAACGAAACCTCGACCACGTGAATTCAGTCTCGAGACTGGAGATTTTGTGACTTCCTTTCTTCTCGTGTCAGGCCGATCCTAAGTTTCTTTCTGACTCTCTCATGTTTTCCGAGGCCTGGAAAAATCCTCCAGACCTGGTGTACCAGTTAGCTATTGCTGTGTAACAAATCACCCCAGACTGGAGTGGCTTCATAGGACAAGGGTCGACTATTTCTCAGGACCCTGGAGGTTGCTCGGGCGGTCCCTCTGCTGGACTCACCTGGCTCGGTCCATCTGCTACAATCTGCCCGTGGCCGGGCTGAAAAATCCCACCGGTGGCAGTTGGTGTCGGCCGTCCACCTCTGTGAAAATTAATAAACGGAAACCTCAGTGAAATGCGGTTGAAGGCCAGAAGGGGGAGCCCTCACGCGGTACCGCCCCACTTCAATAACAGACCCTAAATGGAAGGAATTCTCACTCATCTCAGTCAACAGGGGGTGAATATTGCATCTTCTACAGTGAACCGACTACCCCGGCGACCCAGCCAATGAGAAACCATCACCACCCTGAACTTCAATGGCCTTCCCTTCAAAACAACCCCTCCAACTTCCTCTTTCTCCATAAAATCACAGTCAAGCCTGCCTATGGGTTTTGCCTAGCTTGCTTGTTCTGAATTACGATTCTCTGCTCTTCCTGAACAAGCCCCATTTATGCTGGTAAGATGTTTTCATTTTAAGGTCGAGACCTCCACGTGACCTCTTACCCAGTAGGCTAGAACAACCGCAGCTCACAGACCAAATCTGACTCACCAGAAGCTGAGAGCGGTCTTCCCGGTTTGAATGGTCAAAGAATCTCCAAAGACTTAGTATTTCATGACACGTGAAAATTCTATGAAATTCAAACCTCAGCTTCTGTAAATAGAGTCTTCATGGGACTGTGGCTATGGCCCACAAAGCCAAAAACATGGACTGCCTGGCCCTTTAGAGAAAAGCTTTGTCAGTTCCTGGGCTAGGTCAGTTTTCTGACATGGGGCATCCGGAGACAGCGTTCCAAGAGAATCAAAGTGGGAAGGGAGGACAAGACTTCTCCTCCAGACTCACACCTTCCGCCACATTCTGTTGGTCAAAGCAAGTCACGAAGCCAGCCCAGATTGAAGGAGAGGGAACTGGTTTCCATATCCTAATGAGAAGCGGCTGCAAAATACTTGGGCCGTGATCTTCAACCTTACACACCAAGGGATCTCAAGGTGGGCTGTCCAGACTCGAATTCAGGAGGGTGGAGGGAAAAAAAAAAACCAAACATTTTTATTTTCATTAACTTCTACTGACTTGAAAGATAAAGTTAGTGGGGCGCCTGGGTGGCTCAATCTGTGGAGCATCTGACTTCAGCTCAGGACATGATGTCGCGGTCCGCGAGTTCGAGCCCCACATCGGGCTCTGTGCTGACAGCTCGGAGCCTGGAGCGTGCTTCGGATTCTGTGTCTCCCTCTCTCTCTCTGCCCCTCCCCCGCTCACGCTCTGTCTCTGTCTCTCCATCTCTCAAAAATGAATAAATGTTAAAATAAATAAATAAAGGTAGTTTACTAGCAAAAAAAAAAATGGGGTTATTTGGAAATAGCAGGGAATTGTGATCCAGGAGAAGCAAACTATGGCCAAAACCGTTCCAACAAAGGAGATGAACGTTATTTTATGGAGAAGGAGGCAGTCGGGAGGGGTCGTTTAGAAGGAGAGTCCATCGGAGAAGCCGGAGTTCAGGGTGATGATGGTTAGTTGGCTGGGTTGCAGGGGTAGTTGACTTCTTGTAGGGGATGTACTGTCCGCCATTCCCTGGTGGGAGCTGTAATTGATCCTCCTTTCCTGCGGATTCCCCCGTGGAAGGTCTGAGATGGACACGGCTTCTGGTAATTGATACGGAGCGGCAGGGCGCGAGCGCCCCCTTCTGGCCTCACACTTCCGTTTCAGTGAGGTTTCCTGTTACTAATTTTTACACTTTTTAAAAAAGATGTTATTTATTTACTTATTTATTTTTAAGTTTATGTATTTTGAGAGAGAGAAAAAGCACGAGTGGGGGAGGGGCAGAGAGAGCTGGAGAGAGAGAATCCCAAGCAGGCTCCGCACGGACGGTGCTCAGTGGGACTCAATGTCACAAACGGTGAGCTCACGACCTGCACTGAAATCAAGTCGGACACTTAAGGGACTGAGCCACCCAGGCGTCCCAATTTTTACACTTCTAAGTGGAATTTAGCATGTTTTTTTTTTCATGTTCTGTCAAAGCAGGTATCAGCCAACCCCGTGACTTTGTCTCCCATGGAAATCAACGATAATTTCATATCAAAACCCTCCCATTGCAGGCAGACACCTCAAAATATCACTTATGTTCATCTGACTAAGAAATCACATGGGGCACCTGGGTGGCTCAGCCCGTTAAGCGTCCGACTTCGGCTCACGATCTCACGGTTCGCGGGTTCAAGCCCCACATCGGGCTCTGGGCTGACGGCCGGAACCTGGAGCCTGCTTCGGATTCTGTGTCTCCCTCTCTCTCTGCCTCTCCTCTGCTCACGCTCTGTCTCTCAAAAATCGATAAACATTAAAAAAAAATGTTTTAGGGGCGCCTGAGTGGCTCAGCCGATTAAGCGGCCGACTTTGGCTCAGGTCATGATCTCACAGTCTGTGAGTTCGAGCCCCGCGTCGGGCTCTATGCTGATGGCTCAGAGCCTGGAGCCTGCTTCAGATTCTGTATCTCCCTCTCTCTCTCTCTCTCTGCCCCTGCTCACACTCTGTCTCTATGTCTCTCAAAAATAAATAAACGTTAAAAAAAAATTTAAAAATAAAAATAAAAAATAAAAAATAAAAAAAATGTTTTAAAGAAATCACAACAATTTGCAGAGCCAGCATGAATCAGGATTACTTAATGCATTTAGTTCACGAAGACGCACATACATTTTTACGTTGCAACTTAATATTTTCACACCCGTCTGTCAGTATGACCATTTTCCTTTGCAATCCTGTGCCTTAATGGATTTCTAGCTGTCTCTAGAGAAAAAGCCCACGGGCGCCTGTCCCCATCCCTGGAGGCCGCACGGAACCAGGTCACGGCCTAGGCAGATTAGTGAGGTCCTAAACTGACCTCCTAAATATACCTAATCCCAGACCGGAAGCCAGCCAGCAGGCCCAGGGCCCCGCAAAGTCCCTCCGCCCTGTCCCCAGCTCCCGGCCGGGGCTGCCATGGCCTCCCTGTTCTCTGGGCGCGTCCTGATTCGCAACAACAGCGACCAGGACGAGCTGGACACGGAGGCCGAGCTCAGCCGCAGGCTGGAGAACCGGCTGGTGCTGCTGTTCTTCGGCGCCGGGTCCTGCCCGCAGTGCCAGGCCTTCGCGCCCATCCTCAGGGACTTCTTCGTGCGGCTCACGGATGAGTTCTACGTGCTGCGGGCCGCCCAGCTGGCCCTGGTATACGTGTCCCAGGACCCCACGGAGGAGGAGCAGGACCTGTTCCTCAAGGACATGCCGAAAAAGTGGCTCTTCCTGCCCTTCGACGATGACCTGAGGAGGTGAGATGGGAGAAGAGGTCAGGGAGGGCTTCCTGGAGGAGGCGCTGTTTCTGCCAAAAGCACAGTCTTGGTTTATTCTTGCCTCCTGCTCCATCTGGAATTGACGAGCGAGGCCTGTGTGCCGGTCTGCACCGAGGCTGGGGGGGTGGAGGTATATCTGGGTGGAGGGTGTCTATGCTTATTTCTATTTAACTCAAATAAATACATAATAACAAACCGCAGTAGTCTTCCGGAGGAAGAAGGGGGATACCACGTGGAAATATCACGGGCTGACCTTACCGAGGTTTGGGGGTCAGGGTAGGGTTCCCTGAGGCAGTGCCTTTAAAGAGACACCCCAAGGCCAAGGAGGCTAGGAGGGGACAGAGTGAGGAGAGGGAAGGGTTTCCAGGCAGAGGGCACAGAGACAGGCTGGGAGGCCGTCAGACGAACGACTGCCGATTCGGGGAACTGTAAGTAGTGACAGCCACGAGAAGTCTGCAGCGCCACGAACTCCATCTGTGTCCTCAGAGCCGCCGGGAGCCAAGGAGGGCCTTGGGGCAGAGAGGGAGGTGCGTGGATTCAAGCTTTGTACCCGGCTGCCCCATAAACGGTGCTCCAGTTTGTAGCTGTTTCAGAACCTTCCCCGGGGGGCGCCCGGGCGGCTCAGTCAGTTGAGCATCCGACCTCAGCTCAGGTCCTGAGCCCACTGCTCGTGGGTTCAAGCCCCAAATCCGGCTCTATGCTTACAGCTCAGAGCCTGGAGCCTGCTTCAGATTTTGTCTATGTCTCTCTGCCCCTGCTCTCTCTCTCTTTCAAATATAAAACGTTAAAAAAAATTTTTTTTTAAGTTGGAAGAAACATACAATGAAACAATGAACAATTGTTAACATTTGGCCAGATTTGCTTTCTCTGCACACAGGCGCAGTGTGCCCTGAACCATCTGAGTCTGAGTCACAGACTTTGTGACACCTTATGGATTTCGTTCATTTTTGTTCCACGAGTGGGAAGTTTCTGGAGACCTTCGTGGGACGCTTGCTCACTCCCACTGCCCTCTCTGGAGCCGAGGGGGATTTTTTTCTGGCACAGTGGCAACATTTCCCTTCCCGGGGCAGAAATGCCAGCTGTGACAGCGTTGCAGCCACAGACTGATCTGCCGGCCCCATTTGAGACTGGGTGCTCTGAACCAAACCTTCCCCCCGGGCTGGATGTCTGGACGGAGAGTGAGCGCGTCTCCACCCCCCTACGCCCCGCCCTGCCCACGGTCCCAGCCAAAACACGGGCTGCCCAGTCAAAAACAAATTTCACAAACGCAATGAATAATTTTTTTAAGTTTTAATTATTTTGAGAGAGAGAGAGAGAGCACGAGTCAGGGAGGGCAGAGAGAGAGAGAGAGAAATCCCAAGCAGGTTCCGCACGATCAGTGATGCGGGGCTCCAACTCACGAACCGTGAGATCGTGACCAAGAGTCAGGCACTTAACCGGCTGAGCCACCGGGGAGCCCCAATGAATAAATTTTTAGGACATGTTTTTAGTATAAGTATGTCCCACGTGTGGCATACTGTTATAAAATTTATATTATGTTATGTTATATTACATCAAATTTAACGGGTGTCCTGTATTTCTATTTGGAAAGTCTGGCAACCTACTCCTCTGTGACTCTGCAGATGCCACGTATTCTCTGTGCAGACGCCCGGAAAAGGGCCACCCCCAAAACCCAGTGGGTGGAAATGAACAAGGTGGGGATGAGAGGCCCCGTCTGATAGCCTTTGTCCTTCATGACGCCTGTGCAGGCTTCTGGCCCCGATGGGAGGTTTGGTCTGGGGTCTCCCGGGGCTGTGGATGGCTCCCCACTGGCTTCCCCTCATCCTGAGGACAAAGTGGACACTCCTCACCATGAGCCTGCAGGGCCTACGATCCGGGTCGCATTCTCGTCTCCCTCTCATCTCAGGGCCTTTGCACAGCCGTGTCCTCTGCCTGGGACCCTGGTCCGCCCCGTGCTCTCCTCATCCTGTAGCTCTCAGCTCAAAGATCTCCTCCTCCGAGAAGCCCTCCCTGACCAGTCCCTTACTCAGCTTGGTATTTATGACATTCGTCAGTCTCAATTCACTCATTCACCCCACACATTTTCTGAGCACCGATTCTGCGCCCCATGCTGTTTCGGGCACTGGGGACACAGGTAAATGGGGACAAAAATCTGTGCCCTAGTGAAGCTACATTCTATCGTGGGCAAAAATGATAAAGAAAGAGGAGGGGCACCTGGGTGGCTCAGTCGGTTGAGCGTCCGACTTCGGCTCAGGTCACGATCTCACGGTCTGTGAGTTCAAGCCCTGCATCGGGCTCTGTGCTGACGGCTCAGAGCCTGGAGCCTGCTTCAGATTCTGTGTCTCCCTCTCTCTCTGCCCCTCCCCTGCTCACACTCTGTCTCTCTGACAAAAGTAAATAAACAATTTTAAAAAATGATAAAGATGAAAACCAGGGGCGCCTGGGTGGCACAGTCGGTTCAGCATCTGACTTGGCTCAGGTCATGATCTCAGAGTTCCTGAGTTCGAGCCCCTTGTCCGGTTCTGCACTGACAAGTGTGGATCCTGCTTGAGATTTTTCTCTCCCTCTCTCTCTCTCTCTCTCAAAACAAATAAATAAACTTAAAAAACAAAGAGGAAAAATAATCTGTGCAGTGTGTTGGATGCTAAGAGGCACGGCACAGCGGCGGGCAAGGGAGGCACTGAGATTTGAGGTTGGATATCCACCGTACACGGTCTTAACCCGCAGGAGTCTGGGGAGAGTGCTGCAGGCAGGGGGCACAGCCAGTGCAAAGGCCCTGAGGCGGTAGCATGTCTGAGGTACTGGAGCCACAGTGCAGAGGCCACTGAGGCCTGGCCGGGCCCCTGGGCTGCACACAGAAGGTGCTCAGTGCATAAAGTACTGGGGGGGAGGGGGCTGTGTGGCTCCCGGCTGGGGATCGGTACCGGCTTCCGACCCGACTGCCCCGCCCCCGCGCCGCACGCAGGGACCTCGGGCGCCAGTTCTCCGTGGAGCGCCTGCCGGCCGTCGTGGTACTCAAGCCCGGAGGGGACGTGCTCAGCCGCGACGCAACGGACGAGATCCGGCGCCTGGGCCCCGCCTGCTTCGCCAACTGGCAGGAGGCGGCGGAGGTGCTGGACCGCAACTTCCTGCAGCCCGAGGACCTGGACGACCCCGCGCCGCGCAGCCTCACCGAGCCGCTGCGCCGCTGCAAGTACCGCGTGGAGCCGGCGGCTCGCGGCCAGCGCGGCCCCAGGACAGGGAGCGACCCCCGGGGGGAGGGCGGGGGCGCCGGGCTGCTCTGACCCCCGCGGGGTGCACGCGCAGGAGCTGAACATCCCAAAGAGGGCCCCCCACGCCCTAGAGGGACACAGCCGTGGACGCTGGAGGCGGACATCCAGCTGTCCCTGAACAGCGGACACCCCTCCCCCGACGCGGGGGTGGGGGTGGGGGCTCAGACCCCCGGGAAACATCAGCAGGGCTCCAGAAGATTCGAAGTGCTGGGGAGGGGGGACAAGAAGACAGGCAGCCCCTTCAAAAATAAGCAAAGGAGGGGCGCCTGGGTGGCTCAGGCGGTTAAGTGGCCGACTTTGGCTCAGGTCATGACATCACGGTTCATGGGTTCGAGCCCCACATCCGGCTCTGTGCTGACGGCTCAGAGCCTGGAGCCTGCTCCTATTTCTGTGTCTCCCTCTCTCTCTGCCCCTCCCCCACTCACGCTCTGCCTCTCTCTGTCTCTCAAAAATGAATAAACATTAAAAAATAATTTTAAAAAAGTGAATTATTTAAAATTCTTTCGACTTTCCTTTTAAAAGAAAAAAACAATGAAACAGGTGCTTAGGGCAGTGGTTGGAGCGGGGGTCGCTTCGATGAACTTAGGGACTCGTGGGGCTCCCTGGAGCCGGCCACCGAGCCCTTGTGGCTCTTGGGGCCTCCTCGGTACTTCTCCGCCCCGCCCCGCCCCGCCCCGCGCCGGCCCCGCCCCGCCCCGCCCTGTCGGGACCTGGAGGCCGGGAGGGGGCGCCCGCAGGGTCCCCGGAGGGAGGAGAAAAGACTTTGTCCCAAGTTTCCGCGGAGCTTCCTCGTCCCCAGCGCGATCGATCGATCGGCGTCCCGACCCCCCTACGGCCCCCCGCAATTTTCAGATACCCCTGCGGGCGCGCCCCCTTTCGGGACTCCCGGGGGCCCTCGGACTCCCGCCCGAGTTCTCTGCCGCCAAGATCTCTTATTCCTCGCCGCCCCCCACCCAGGCCCGCAGGACCCCCCCACCCCCCGCCCCGCCATGGCCCGGTCTTACGGCGGCCGGGTGCTGGCCGCGATGACCCTGCTGGGCATCCCGGCGGCCGTGCTGGCGGCGCTGGGAGCGCAGCTGCTGTTCCAGCTGCAGGCGGGCCGCGCGGAGCTGCGGGGGGCGCGCGCCGACGGGCTCGGCCCGGAGCTGGGCGCCGGCCCGGGGCTGCCGGAGGACGCGGCCGGGGCGCTGCTGCCGCTGGCCGCCGCGCTCGCCGCGCTCGCCCTGGTGCTGGGCCTCACCGGCCTTCTGCTCGCCGCGCTCTGCGGCCACCTGGGCGCCGAGCTGGCGCGGGGGCCCGGCCCCGGCAGGTAGGACGAGCCCCGACGCCCCGACGCCCCGACGCCCGGGCTGCTGGGGGCCGGGCGAGCCCGGCGAGCCGCCGCCCCTCTCCAGGCCTCAGGTTGGGGGCCGGGGGTGGGGGGGGTGGAGCGGAAGCATCCCTGTCCCCGGTCCCCTTCTCCTTTCTGCCACCTCCCTCCCTTCCTCCCCTCTCTCCATCCCCAGCTCCCATCAGCTCTCCCTCCCTCCATCCCATAGTAGTTGAAAATTTACCGCAGGTGCTAATTGTACAGACGTGGAAACTGAGGCTCCTGGAGGGCCCAGGGTCAGCTGAACCCCAAGCTCTTCGGGCTTCTTGCTTTCCAAGGATTAGCTCAGTGAAGGCCCCACACCCCCTTCGCCTCTGGGCGGCTGGTGTTGCTACTTCTCTTCCTTAACTGCCTCTCAGACGGGGTAGGCTGATCTCTCTAGGCTGCCTGGCTTGGAAGTGGGTGGGTTGGTTTGAATTTGAACTTAGGAACATGGGCCCTGGGGAGGTGGATGGGGTCGGGGTGGGGGCAGCGAAGTCGAGTGAGGAACCTTCTTTGGGTCAAGGGCTCACCTGCCCCACATCCCAGTGTTTCTGCTGGGGAAGGAGAGCCAGAATCACAGTACAGGACTCCATGGCTTTGGGCAGATGGGAACTTCCCTCGCTGGAGTAGATCAGTGTACACACTGCGTGCTATTCATTCGGTAGCTCAGGGAGTCGGTGGACCCATATGCGTTGGGCACCTGCAGGGGGCCGACCCAGCACGGAGAACAGAGGACACAGCAGGAACCAGGTGGACCCAGACCTGCCCTCCTGGGGCAGATGATAGAGACAAGACAGATCAGTAATGTCGAGTGAGGGTGCATGCTGGGAGAGGAAGACAGTGCGGCCATGGGGTGGAAGAGGAGAGGGGAAGTGTCGTTGAGGTGGGACCGTCCGGGGAGGCTCAAGCTGAGACTTGAAAGAGGACAAGAGGCAGGTGGAAGAGCCGGAGGACTGTGGTCCAGGCGGGGGGTGGGGGGGGTTGGGGGCAGTATGTGCAAAGGCCCAGGGGCAGGAATGAGCAGGAATGAGCTCTGGGTGTTAGAGAGAGGTTGAGGTGATGGGGGTGACTGGAGGGAGAGACAAGGGAGATTAGGGTAAGGAAATCAGAGGAAACAGACCATGCGGGGCTTCCGTGCTGTGGTGTAGACTTTGGGGTTTACTCCACCTGAGACAGTTGTGAGCAAGGAGGGGCACGATCTGACTTAGGTTTGAAATAATCCCCTCCGGCCACAGTGCAAAAAAGGTGAGACCGGAGAGGAGGCCCCCTCCACTGTACTGGTGGGAGACAAAGTGATAACGGAAGCTCTCAGAGCCTCTGTTTCCTAAGCCTCCAGGGATGGGGAAGGGAGGATGCACACAACAGAAGCACTTAGCATGGTGCTAGCCTCCAGACGAAGTCCTCAGTCGGTCTCAGCTCTTGGGAATCTCCGTTTCTATCATCTCTGACAGGTTTCTCCCGAGTGAATTGATGGTCTGTGAAGTACCGGAAGTCACGTGTCTAGCAAGTGTCCGTTCATAATAGCTGCTTCATGAGTGTTGGATGTTTGGATGTCACAGGAGACGGGGGGGGGGGGGGGGTGGCGGATGGTGGATGGACAGGTGGTGAATGAAGGCTGGATGAATGGCCAGATGGATGGTTGGTGGGACCGACTGATGGCCAATGGGAGATGGGGGATGGATGGATGGGTGGTGAATGGCAAATGGATAGATGGACAGTTGGAGGCTGTTTAAATAAGGGGATGGATGGATTAATAGGGCATTGTTAAATGGATGGATGACTGTATGGTTGAATAATTGATGGGAGTGGGTGGGTGGTAAGAAGGATGGATGAGTAGGTAGATGGAGACATGGATGGATGGATGGCTAAGTGGCTGGCTGGCTGGCTGGCTGGCTGGATGGATGGATGGATGGATGGATGGATGGATGGATGGCTGAGTGGATGGATGGATGGATGGCTGAGTGGATGGATGGATGCATGGATGGATGGATGGATGGATGGATGTGTGGATGAGTGGTTGGATGGATGACTGGACGGCTGGCTGGCTGACTGACTGACTGACTGGCTGGCTGGATGAGTGGGTGGGTGGATGGATGGATGGATGGACGGTTAGGTCCTCACACAGAACTCAGATCCCCCAAAGCTGGGCCACTCTCCCTCCCTCTCCTCCCTGGCCTTCCCCCCGCCAGCCCCACCCCCTGAGCCCTTTTTCTTCCTGCCCCCCTCCCTCCCAGGTCTGACTGGTTTCTCTATGACTGCCGCCTCCTCAGACACGTGGCCCTTGGCCTCTTCTGCTGCGGGGTCTCCGTCTACTTAGCAGGTGTGTGCTGGGGGGTAGAATGTGGGGGGTAGAGCCCCGGGCTGGGGTGGCCAGGGGTAACGGCCCCCTCACTGCCTTTGTTGGACTCTCTGCTCTGACACTTTCTTGCTCTGGGACCTTGGGCAGACTCCCTTGTGTCCCGGTTTCCTCATCAGCAAAGTGGGGACACGTACCATCCCTGCCTTATAGAATTGCTGAGGGCATTCGGGCTGAATCCCTGCGAAAGCCCATGAAAGCACCTGACCCCAGTGGGGAGCCCATGAGCAGTAGTCGTCTTCAGAACACTTTGGGATTCGTCAGCTTTACCACGTTTGGTTGGAACAAAAGCGTCTACGTCCTTGGTGATTTTCTAGAGACAGTGTCTCACAGGTCGGGCCTGGCGAAAACCACTGGGTTATAAGAGAAAGTAACACCCACCTGAACGCGAGACAAGGGATTCGCTGTGATCGCTTTATTCTTAGTCCCACAACAAAGAAATAGAAGTTTAGAAGATATACTTAAAATATTTACTGGGGAGATGTGAACCTAGGGTTCATTATGGGAACCTAAGGGTATACATGGATGTATCAAGTGCAGGGAATTCTGCCTAACTTTTGTTGTGTGACTTAATAAAATGCTCCAGATGTAAGTGTTTTAAGCAAAGGAGAGCGGATGGGGTGACTCGTGTGTCTGTAAAGATCGGGGCGGGGGGGGGGGGTGGCCTCAGGTGCAGCTGGATCCAGGTGATCCAACAAGTCATCAGAAATGCTTCTTGCTTCACCTCTTAATCTGCCGTCCCCGGAGAAAGATGCCTGTACCCCTAAGTGCTTGCAACACGATGCTGCAACCTTGAGCCTTTTCACAGGCTGGCCAAAAAAAAAAAAAAATATTGGAGACTTGGAGAATAAGATAAGGTCGTTCTAATAGACCAGAAAACTCACAAAGAGGGGGGAAAAAAGGTAGCTATGTCAGCCTCATTAAGTGTTAAATTACAAATTTGTTCAGCTGCCATTTAGATTCTTTTTGAGGTCAGGTGACCTCACTCGGCAAGAATTCCTGAGCACGTCCGGCCAACCATCCAATTATCCAGTCGTTGCTAACCAAGAGCCAAAAGAATAATTAAAAAAAAAAAAACACTTTAATAAATTTGTTTGGAGCAAAAGAGATCCTTGGCCTCACTTTAATATGTTCAACCCTGATGCAGTGTGGCATCTCAAAAGCAAAAGCGCAGAGCCGGAGAAAGCGTAAAAACAGCCCGCGAAGTGCCAAGAAGCCCTCCATCCACTCTGGGCTTCTCCACTTACCCATTTTCCCTGCTGCTGCTGTCAGAAAATTCCTGCCGAGCCCTATCCCAGGCAACAGTCCCAGGGCAGGCTCTGATTGGCTGAGCTAGGATCATGTGATAGCTAGCCCTGCACCAATCACTATAACCAGGGGAAGCAATGTTCTGATTGGCCAAGCCTAGCCCCATACACATCACTGATGCGGGAGGGGTGGGTCCGGGCTCCTAGCTAGCCATCAGGGTGAGGGCGGGGACTGGACCAGGGGCTTTCGGTAGGAACTGGTTCTGCTGACCCCGTGGACATTTGGCAGTATCCGGAGACATTTTTTGGTTGTCAGGACAGGGCAGGGGGGAATGCTCTTGTATTTGGTGGGTAGAAGCTGCTAAGGGCACAGGACAGTCCTCCTCAAAAAGAACGATGCCAGCTGGGCGGTGGACAGGCCAACCGAAAACGGGTACCATCGGTTGTCAAGGTCAAATCACCAACAGTCTTGGTCATACCAGCAGATTGGGGCCAGAGGGGGGCTGTGATTCCCCGAAAGTTAACCGCGGGGATTCAGAAAGCCCAGGATCTTGATGTAGTCAAGTATGAAATAAGGCACCGAAATTTACCAGTTTATAGTGAAACGGATGCGACGAGGACGCGAGAGGGTTAG
Organism: Paguma larvata; assembly: GCA_030068075.1. Lineage (NCBI taxonomy): Eukaryota > Metazoa > Chordata > Mammalia > Carnivora > Viverridae > Paguma > Paguma larvata. The sequence goes on along the minus strand of CM057842.1, from coordinate 12,133,316 downwards.
ATGAGTGAAGCTACGTGCCTAGCGTGGTGTCCGGGTGTCCAGGCCTGCCCTCTGTGTGGGGGGGGCCCTCCCACAGGGGTTGGGGAGCAAACGTTTGTTGACCGAGTAAATGAGAGCCATTTCCCTCCCCAGCGCTATCCATCTATGCCCTGCTGCTCTTCGAGATCGAGACGGGCGCGGCCGCCGCCTCCATCCTCGGAGTGGGCGCCCTGGTCCTGGTGGCGGCGCTGACCCACACTCTGCTCCGAGCCGCCCGGGCCACCCGCCGTGGCCTCCATGAACTGTCCCCACCGCACTTTGAAGATGACCCCGCCCGCCCTGCCGAAGTCTCCAAGGCCAGCCCCGGGGCTCAGCCCCAGCAGGGTACCCACCGCCGGACCCCCTACTCATCCTTCCCAGAGCCCAGGGACCCCCTCAGGCCCACGGGTGCTGCTACAGGGCCTGCGGCCAGGGCGGGGGGCTGGGAGGGCAGCCAGCCTGTATCCCGCACGCACCGGACCCTGTCAGCCGGCAGGGGGCACTGGGAAGGGGTCACCCATGAGATGCGCAGCATGCTGGGCCACAGGCCAGGGGGCTCGGGGAAGGACTCCACACTGGTGTGAACCCAGGGATCAGACGCCGAGACCTGGTCTCAGCAGCAGGAAGAGGACTCTGTAAAGACACGTCTAGGCTCGGCCATAGTAGCAGTATAGGTCTAGGCTCAGTTCACGGCATCCCTGGTTTTTGTCCTTAAGGTGGCTTCATGGCACCGAATGGCTGCCAGGGCTCCAGCCTTCACCTCCTCTCGGAGGGAAAGGCAGAGGCCAGGGCGGGCTCGATATCTTCTGGAAATCTTCCTGGGAAGCCTGGGGACCCTCCTGCTTATACCTCACTGGCGAGAACAGTCACATGGCCACACCTCCCAGCAGGGGGAGGCTGGGAAATGCAGCTGTCCAGATGTTATAGGCAGGGGGGAGGGGCAGGCTTCCGCAGTGGGTTCTCTAAATGTCTCCATCCGTTTTACAGATGAGGAAACCGAGGTCCAGAGAGGGGCGGTGACTCCTCAGGAGTCCCATGGCCAGTACTGAGCGTCAGAGGCAGGATTCGAACCCGGGTTCTGTAGCCCCCATGCTGCTGACAGCGCAAGGCTCGGACTCTGCGACTTCTTCCGGGCTGTGCGCGCTTGCGATCTGTGTGCGCCGAGCTCAGAGCAACCCGGGGCCGCGGGTCAACCTGGAGGGCTGGGCCCAGACGTCTGGCCGTGGCCGAGGGCTCTGCTGCTCTGCGCCTCGCTTTCCTCGCCTATAAAATGGGGACGGAAGCAGCCTCGCCTCCTAGGGCTCCTGTGAGACTCGGCGTGAGCCGCTCCAGGTGCCCGGGCGCACAGTAGGTCCTCAGTGCGTGTCGGCCTGTGCCCTTGTCAGTCGGGGTGCCTGGTGGCAGGAAAAGGTGGGGTCGATGACTGCTCTCTGGGGCTCTCGAAACTGACAAGGCTTGGAGCGGATGACTCAGAGCCCCAAGGGTCTCCAGAGGCCCTGCCCCCATCATCTGCACGGCCCTCGAATAAACTCCGATCCTCACTCTCTCCTTTGTCACTTGAGCCACATCCAAACCAGCTGCGTGGCCAAGCCCACGCCCGGGGCGATGACAGGAGTGGGGGCAGGAGGGCAGAAGTGGGCAGCAAGGGTATGCCCCTTGTAGACTCGGCCGGGGACCCGTGTGCCACAGACCTGCGTGCGTATTAATCTCACTGGGTGTGGGGATGCCTGGCCTTCATCCCGACCTCAAATGGACAGATATCCCCAGAATTCTCCCACTATGTCCGTTCCTGGACCACACAGGTACTCTGAGGCCCATGGAGTAGAGGTGGCTAAGCCGCATAGTAGCTTAAAGCCCCCCCTGGGACCCTTTCCAAAGGTCAGAGAGGTGACAGCACCCGGGGGGGGGCGGGGCAGGGAGAGGTCGTCCCCAAGCCTGACCTTGGCAGGGACCCTGCTGCTCAGATACACCCAGACCCAGGTGGCCCAGTGACCCTGGCTGCTGCCTCCCAGAGCTGCCAGGGAGCTGCACAGACCGTCTCCTCACTGGCGGAGTGAAGTGGAGGCTAACACGCATGAACATTCCACACGGCGCCCAACGTGTGGGGCACCCAGTAAACCTGGGTTCTCGGGGAGCATAGTAAATATCGACGAGGATAAAATCAGAATAAGCGTGGGGGTACCTGACAGGCTCCATCGGGACTCCTGACCTTGGAGCCGGAGTCTCCACGGTGGGCATAGAGCTTACTTTAAAAAACGAACCAAAAAACCAGAATAAATGTCACATCCTTCTCCCATGCCTGGTTCTGCGGGCACATACCAGGCACCTTCCTGGCCTCAGTGAATCTTCAGGACAACCCCACTCGCAGATGGGAAGACCAAGGCCCAGGTCGTGGGGCCACCTGGTGGCGATGGCTGGCACCTCGCAGTGGGCCCCAGGACGGAGCAGGTGCCTGAGAATCCTGCGGAATGAATCCGGCAGAATCCGGCAGGCCCCGGGGACTCCGAGGGGGTGGGAGAGGAGAAGACGAGGGGGGACCACAGCCATCTGCCAGGGAGGGGTGCCTCATCTCCTGCACCGGGCAGGGGAACCAGAAGCGGGACCCCCTCAGCCTCGTCCCCAGGGCAAGGACCAGGGTGTGGGCGCAGAACTGGAGGCCTCCAAGAATTGAAAAACAGGAATTCAAACACTTTCACAATCTTCGCAGCTGCACTGGTCACAACCGCCAAAAGGGAGGAGTCACCCAAGGGTCCCTCACAGGGAAGGGACTAAAAAATATATGATCGATCCGTACGGTGGAATATTCCGCGGCCACAAGAAGGGACGAGGCATTGACACCACACTGCAAGGCGCATGACCGTGAAAACATCCCGCCGAGTGAAACGGGACACAAAAGGCCATACAGTGTGCGAGGCCATGTACACGAAAAGTCTAGAGCAGGCGGGTCCGCAGAGACAGACTCGTGGTTGCTTAGGGCCGGAGGAGGAGGATGGGGGTAACTGCTCGTCATGAGGACAGGGCTTCCTCTCCGGGTGATAGAGTGTTCTGGAACGAGACAGCGGGGATGGTTGCACGACCTCGTCAGTGCGCGAAATGCTACTGAATTGTCCGCTTTAGGACAGTGAGTCCTGTGTGTGTGAATTTCACCTTGATTGAAAAAAAAAAAAATGAGGGGGAGGAGGAGGCCTTTGTTCTCAGGCTCCTACAGGTGTGTGTGGGGGCCTCTGAACTAAAATGAGCTCCTTGAATGTTGCACCCCATGAGCCCGCGAGCCTCATCCCAGTCTGACCCCTGCTCAGCCTCCTGGGAAACTGTGCGAGGTCCCAGCTCGGGAGGCCGGCCGGGAGCGCTGCCCGTAGCCCGACTGAAACGCGCCCCCCCTTGCCGGCTCTGCCCTGCGGAAGGGGCGCCGAGCAGCCCCGTATCTCAGCCCGAATCAGGTCTGTCCCGGGGCTGGAGCCAAATGCTCAGGTTGCTCTGTGTCCCGGGCACCTGATAAGGGTTTGGTGCCCCAGGAACTGGGACAGATCGGGCCCGGGGAACAGTCATGCGACCTGCCACCTCGGTTTCCTTCCTTATAAAATCAGGTAACCTTGGGGCGCCCGGGTGGCTCCGTCGGTTAAGCAGCCGGCTTCGGCTCAGGTCATGATCTCGTAGTTCGTGGGTTTGAGCCCCGCGTCGGGCTCTGTGCTGACAGCTCAGAGCCTGGAGCTGCTTCGGATTCTGTGTCTCCATCTCTGCCCCTCCCCTGCTTGTGCTCTGTCTCTCTCTCTCTCTCAAAATTAAATAAGCATTAAAAAAATTTTTTTTAAATATACAATCAGGTAACCTTCTCCGCTCCACCAAACAGTCATGAGGACCAAATCGGAAAGGGTATCGACGTCTCCATTAAGGTCGCGGGCCACGCAAACAAAAGCAGTTGTCGGCATCCGGGTGGGATTTAGCATGTGGACGACGTCTCTCAAAGATGTACCCTTGGATTGAGATTGTCAGAATCACACCTTGAGGTGACTTGGGGGATGTGGTTTGTTTATGTCGGAGGTGACACCAGGAAGTCCCAGAGCCCTTCAGGGGGACCGATGAGCAGACAGTGCTGGGGCCAACCAGGGTTCGCTCCTGCTGGGGGACTCTGGCGGACAGCATAGGGCACACCCAGCAGAGTGGTCCCAACACGAGGGCTCAGGGCTTACCCTCTGAGCCCCATCGGGCATTGCTTACAGAGAGATTAACCCCTCATACTCCTGGTCTTCCCTGTGTGCCAGCTGGACACCCGTGGCCACGGGAGCCCCAGGCCAGGTGGCAGATATTTGCTGCGAATGACCTTCATCATGTAGAGATGAATGGGATGAATGGGGGGCAGGGCACAGAGCGCATCTGCTTGAGCTGTGTTGCATTTTTGCAACAGCAGGCATGGGGGGGGATCCTGAAAGCATTTAACCACACTATCTCCACTTGAGAAGAACTATTGATTTTTAGATGCCCCCCAGGTGCCAAACGCCATGCCTGACACACAAGCATCACTGTTGTCCCCTCGATACAACTGGTCTCTCTTCTTCTGCACATGCCACCTGCTCACAGTGGCAGAACGCAGCGGGGGTGCTCTGTGCTGGCCACATTTAGAATGGAAGGCCAGATGCCACCTCGAAGGAAATGGCTCGGCACAACAAGGGGCGTGTCGCCACACCCAAACGCTTTATAAACATATTTTATTATTTTTTAGTGTTTATTTATTTATGAGAGTGAGTGCAAGTGGGGGGGGAGGGGCAGAGAGAGGGAGACACACAAGCCAAAGCAGGCTCCAGGCTCTGAGCTGTCAGCACAGAGCCCGACACGGAGCTCAGACTCATGAGCCGTGAGATCGTGACCTGAGCTACAGTCGGATGCTTAACTGATTGAGCCCCCCAGGCGCCCCAACAATGCACATTTATTATCTGACAGTTTGTGTGGGTCAGGAATCTGACCATGGCTCAGCCGAGCCCTCCCCTTCAGACTATAAGGGGGGGATCTGCCTCTAAGCTCACTTTGTGGTTGTTGGCGGGAGTCAGTTCCTTGTCAGCTGTGGCTCTGAGGGCCACGGTTCCGTGCTAGGTGTTGGTAAGAGGCTGCCCCCCCCAGTTCCGGGACACGTGGGCCCGTTTATAGGCCGGTGGGTCTCATCGGAGCCAAGAAGAGACTCTGCAACGAGATGGAAGTCACTGGTCTTTCATGACCTAATCGTGGAAGCGACACGCCATCACCCTGGTTGCATTCCGTTGGTTAGAAGCGAGTCGCTAAGTCCAGCCCACGCGCAAGGGAGGGGATTACAGGGGCCTCAACGCCAGGACACCATGGTCTTTGGGGACCACCCCAGAAGCTCCCTGATACCTCATAAATCCTCGCGGGCTCTGCCCAGAGACAAATAGAGGGCAGGCGGAGAAACAAGACGAGCGAGCGGGGTCAGCTACACAGCACGACTCTGCCGTGTTCAGTCAGGGTTTTGAAACCGGCGAGAGTGTAGCGAATGGCTAAGGAATTCAGACCCCGGCAAGACGAGTGGCCAAAATGCACGCGATTGACAACGGCAGGTGTTGGTGAGGACATGGAGTCACCGGAACTCTCGTTCATTGCGAGTGAGGGGTGGGGGGCATGGGTACCGCAGCCCTGGGAATCTGCTTGGCTGTTTCTGCTGAAGCCGAACACAGGCCTCGCCTTCCTGCCCCAGTCTCCGCCCCGGGCACTTACATGACGGGAATGAGCGCGTTCCTCAAAAGACAGGTACGAACGACAGTGCTTGGAGGAGGTCTGCCTACTGGCCACGAACGAGGGACAAACGCTCATCGACCGATGAACAGACTGCTGCAGCCACATGAGGGACTCATGGTCGGCTCAGGTCACGATCTCCCGGTTCATGGGTTCAATCCCCGCGTCGGGTAAGGTAAGGACCTTTGAGAGGTAAGGACCGTTGAGGTTCCCCTTGTAAAGGCGGAGACACTGAAGTAGAGAGAGGTTAAGCTACAGCTCAGGGTCACCGGCTAGTGAGCAGTGGAGCCGGGACCTCACCTGGCTCTGTGACGCCCCAGCCTCAGTGCCTGGGCGGGAAGGAGAAAGCTTCGGCTCCCTCTCCCAGAGCCCAAGACGCTGTGAGCTCAGCCACAGCGGTCAGGACTGACGTGGCCCAAACCCGCAGTGGGTGGGCGGGCTCCGCGGTGATTCCCCTGCCCTTCTTCGTGCTGTCCTCAGGCCCTGCGGGGCCCAGAGGGTCGCGATTTTGCAGGGTCGTTGGCCTAGTGATGACGGCAAGCCCGGTCGGGTCCTAGGCCGGGATGGTTCATCTGGGGGGGCCCTGGTCACCCGCGGATGCCCTGGAAAGCGATCCGGAGCTGGTTTCAGGGTGGCCCAAGAAGGCAACCAGGGAGAACAAACAGCCTTTACTTCCCGGCCAGATCAGATTCCACGGCCGGCGCCAGAGCAGCCTGGGCGGGACCTGGCAGGTGCCGGCTGTGCCCAGAGATGGAGAGGTGGGGAGAGGCCTTAGTACCAAAGGCCCGGTTTTCCCAAGGCAGCTGGAGTGGGGGCGGGGGGGGAGCCTCTCCAGGACAGCTTGCTGTCTCTCCCCTCACACCCCCAGGACAGGGCTGTCAGACACAAGTGGGCGGTCCAGGGGCGCCTGGGTGGCTCAGTCGGTTAAGCGTCTGACTTGCGCTCAGGTCATGATCTCACAGCTCGTGAGTTCGAGCCCCGCGCCTGGCTCTGTGCTGACAGCTCAGAGCCTGGAGCCTACTTCCGATTCTGTGTCTCCCTCTCACTCTGCCCCTCTCACTCACACTCTGTGTCTCTCTCAAAAATAAACATTAAAAAAACAAGTTATTAAAAAAAAAAAGTGGGTGGTACAACCCTTCCGGAGGGGCCCAGCGGGGTGCGTTCTGACCGATGACCGGTGGCCGGTGGGCGGAACCCTGGCAAAGGCACTTCCAGGCCAGGGCATTTAACTGATGGTGCGAGGGCTTCCGGGGTCCGTCCCCAGCCACCAGGGGCCGGCGGCAGCCCCTTCAGGCGCACTCCGGAGACTACGACCAGCAGAGTCTGTCACTGCTCTGCCATGGGCTCGTGGAATGAATGAGGTTAAGCCTGAGGCTTTTGAACCCACAGAGACCTGGGGGCGTTCCTGACCGCAGAACCTGGGCCACCCCGAGGCTGTGGGGACCCGGGGAAGCCAGAGCAGAAAAGGAAGCAGCACTGACATGGGGGCAAAACAGGGGGAGTCGGGGGCTGTCCGTTTAACAAATCGTCTACCCTCTTGTTCAGATTCCGTATCTGGGAGTTCCACTCACGGGCTGAGATTTGTTTGTACCCACCCCCCCCCCGTCAATACTTGCAGCACTTTGTGGCCATTCAAGGACAGCCACAGAGCGGGGGGTGGAGGGTGTTTGAATCACCGGGACACATCCCCCGCCGAGGCGGAACGGCGACACTGCCATCTTGCTTCGCCCCTCAGACTGCAACCTGGTGGCTCGTTTTTCACATGGTTGTGCTTTTTCATTGGGAATTCTGCTATTTACAAAGGCCCCCGAGGCGCCTGGGTGGCTCAGTCGGTTAAGCATCAGACTTTGGCTCCGGTCACGACCTCAGGGTCCGTGGGTTAAAGCCCGGCAGAGCCTGCTTGGGATTCTCTCTCTCTCTCCCTCTGTCTCTGCCTTTCCCCACCTCCTCAAAATAAATAAACTTAAAAAAAAATAAAATAAAAATGTCCCCATATGCAGTGCTTAGCGCTCTCGAATGTCCCCAAACGCAAGAAGGCTGGGACGGGCCTCCTGGGGACACTGCGTGTCAGGTGAACTCTGTTCAGGCAGAAGTTACAGCGCTGTCGGCCGGAAGTTCAACGCTAACTGATCAGCGGTATGTCTGAAACAAGCGGTCTGGAAACGCACACAAAACAAGGTCGTGTATTAATTGCTTGATGAAAAAATGTGGCCAAAGGCCGGCAGGAACCGCCCCTCCCGAACCCAGTGTTCACTGCGACACCACGGGACCTAACTACCGCCAACGACGAGAACGCACGGGCCGTACCCGTCGCACGGCAGGGGAAGAGAGTCACATAGAACAGCTTGAAAGTTGCGAGAGCAGGCCCGGGTTCAAGTCCCAGCCGCGACCCCAGCTGCCCCCGCCTCAGCTTCCCTCTCCGTAAACTGCGACGACACCGGGGCTTCCCGCCGGGACGTGGCAAGACTGAACGAGACGCTGCGCCTCGGGTGCTGGGGACGCGGTCCCCGCGATCGAAACGTGCCGGAAACTGTTATTCGCGCTGTGCGTGCGCCACGACGGAGGGGCGGAGCGGGTCTTCTCTGCGCCCTGCGTGCCTAGGCACTCGCTGCGCCCCGGTGCCCCTCTGCAGAATGCCAGTGGTGGCAGCGACGCCTAGATGTCCCGCCCTGGGGGCACGGCCGCCCCCTGGCTCTGGCTCTGGCTCTGCTGCGCGTGCATGGTGAAGCCCTTGACCTACAGAGGACGCGCGGCGGGGATCAGGACTCCAGATGAGCACAGGGCGGGGTTTATTGCACGAGGCCGCCCGCGTGGCCTCCAGGCACCGGAGAGTTTTGACACAAATGACTTGAAGGCACTGGTTTCCACCCGCGCAGCCCCCACCCCTGCCCTGCAGGGCCCCCAGGGGGCGGGAGGCCCCGTCACCAAGCGGAAGGTCCCGTTCCCTTCTCCAGGGCTGGCTGTCGCTCCGCTGGGTGGCTGAGGGCCTACAGTGCCCCACGCCGTCCAAGTTCCCAAGGTGCTGTGCGGCGGGGTGGCCGCCAGTCCCGGGGTGTCGGGGGCGTTCCGGCGGGGGCTCTTCCCCAGGGCTGACGGGGAGCTACGAGACGCTGGGGGGCAGGCGCGCAGCCGCAGTCTTCTCCACGACGAAGCCGTAGTTATACTGGGGGCGCCGGGGTGGGGAGAGCGCGGAATGAGCGAGGGGCCACAGAGGCGCCTGAAGAATGCTGCGGGGGTGGGGACGCCTGGGGGCTTGGGATCTCCAGCCCTCGGGAGATGGGGTGTGGCTGGGGAGCCTGGGGCGATAGGAAGGGAGGGAGATCCCCCTCCCCCACCCCAGTGCCATCCCGGGCCCTGGACCCACCTCTTCCTCAATATCCGCCAGCGACTTGATGGTCAGGTCGGCAAAGGCAGAGAAGGCCTGGCGGGCAGAGGTGGATCAGTCTTGGGCCGGAAGCCCAACTGGAATCCCCTATTCCTTGAACCTCAAGGAGGGCCTCCCTCAGTATTTGCCTGAATACCCCCTCACCCCTCCTGCCACAGCCTGGAGCCGCAGCCCTCCAGGGTTCCCTCCCGATTCCCCCATTCTGAGCCTAAGACCCTCCAGCCTCCAGGAACTTGGACCCCCGTGCTGGGGCACTGGGTGCCTGCGTGACCCTCCCTGCCACCGGCAGGGGCAGACCCGGGAGCCCTGGCACCCAGCGCAGACTCACCAGGGGGCCGCAGCTCTTGCCCTCAAAGCGCGGGTGCAGCGTGAAGGGAACTCCATCCATGGCTGAGGGAAGCGAGGGAGGACAGAGGCTGAGGCACGGTGGGGGGGGGGGGGACGGGAGGCTGGCCTGCGGCCCCCCCCACCCAGAGAGGCTCGCGCCCTGCCCACTCCCCAAACGCCTCTCCACAAAACGGCGGGGCCTGGTTCCGACCCCGGCCCCACCCCTCCCCGGCTCTTCGACCTGGGGTAAGTCTTGCCCTCACCTCCCCCCACCCCCGTGCCTCAGTTTCCCGCTCTGCGCTCACCTGAGATCCCATAGAGGTTGGAGGCCTCGTAGATGGAGTCGCTCCTCCGTAGCGTGGACCCGCGAGAGCCGGCCCTGGACAGCGTCCGCTCCGGACAGCCGCCCTTGCTGGCGGGGGCAGGACGGCAGGGGTCAGGCCGGCCCCCCCCCCGCCCCCCCGGGGCCTAGCTCCCCCATTCCCGAGCCTGAGGACTCACCTGGGCTGGGCAGGTGGGTCCAGGGAGAGGGCCCGCATGTCTCGGCTGAGAGCCCGCGGCTTGGGCACCGGCCTTGGGGCCTTGGCCTTCTTGCACCAAATGGCAAAGCCTCCCATGTCCCTAGAAGGAGGGGGAAGTAGGCAGGCGTCCTAACCTGACGCGGTGACCCCGGCCTCTGGGGGGTTCTCAGGTTGGCACCTCAGCCCGCACCCTAAGCAACCTCCTGATTGATACTGCTGGGTCAGAGCACCACAGCGTGCGGTTCGGACACATCGACTCGCTCTTCACGAGAACCCCACGAGGCCTGATGCAACTACCCCTGTCCTAACACGTGGAAATCGACGGGGCGCCCCGAGGGGCTCAGCTGGTTAAGCAGCGGACCCTTGATTTCAGCTCAGGTCCTGATCTCACGGTTCACGAGCTCGCGCCCCAGGCTGGGCTCTGAGGCGACGGCGCGGAGCTGGCTTGGGATGCTCCTTCCCTCTCTCTCTGCCCCCACCCCCCTCCCCCAATAAAAATAAATAAATAAACTTGAACACGTGGAAATCGAGGCACGGCTAAGTGGTAGAAGGCACAGGAGGGGGCCTGGGCGGCTCGGTCGGTTAAGCATCCAACTGTTGGTTTTGGCTCAGGTTTTGATCTCAGTTCATGTGGGGTTGGAGCCCCAAGTCGGTTTGGGGAGGCTGCCTGGGATTCTCTCCTTCTCTCTCTGTCATTCCCCCCTCGCGCACTTTCTCTCTCAAAATAAACTTTTTTTTTTTTTTTTAAAGGCAGCAGAGGAGGCCTCAGGAGACTCCCTGAGGGTTGCAGGGCAGATATGGGATTTGGGGAGCAAGGAAGGAGGCCGGAGGCGGGGGGCGGGGGGGTTAGGGGGCCCTACCCTACTCGCAGGTATCCAGGCACTGTCTTGGTCTTCCCACTCAGCCGGACATCAAACACAGCTGTGTCCGCAGCCCCCAGGGGCGCCAGCTTCACACACATGCGTTTCTTCTTGGACACAGAGGCCTCTGGGAGCGGGGGTGGGGGGCAAGGGAGGGAGGAGAGGAAAGAAGCAGAGAAGGGACCCAAAGATGGCTCCATGATGATGCTTGCCCAGGGCGCTATTTAAGGCAGCTACCTGGAGAGCTTTAGGCCAGTGGTTAAATCACGAATGGTATAGCCACAGGAGGGGACTCCGTGTAGCCTTTAGGAGCCACTGGGGGAGGCTTATCTTTGGTGACATGGAGAAGCATTCACGGGGTGACCATGGGCCCCTCTGGCAAGGGCGGGTAGCTGTGGAATCGGATGGAGCTGGGTGCCCGTCCTGGCCCTGCAAACCTCATTGTCCCTAGTCCTCTAACCCAGGGGTCAGCAAACTCTGCCCGTGGCCTCGAGCTCTTGGCAGAGCTAAGAATGGTTTTCACATTTTTAAAGGATTATGGAGGGGAAAGGCGACAGCCACTATCTGGCCTGCAAAGCCTAAAATATTTGCTATCTGGACCTGTACGTGAAAAGTTTGCCGACTCCAATACCAACAGATACACCCTGAGAGTCAAATACACACGACAAGGGACACCTGGGTGGCTCGGTCCATTCAGTCTCTGACTTCGGCTCAGGTCATGATCTCCCATTGCGTGGGTTCGAGCCCCGCATCCGGCTCTGTGCTGACAGCTCAGAGCCTGGAGCCTGCTTTGGATTGGGTGTGTGTGTGTGTGTGTGTGTGTGTGTGTGTCTCTGCCCCTCCCCCGCTAGTGTTCTCTCTCTCTCTCTCTCTCTCTCTCTCTCGAAAACAAATAAACATTAAAAAAAAAGAAAAGAAAAACAAATACACACTACAAGACACAGTGAGGGGCAGGGAGAGCCAGGAGGCTGGAGAGCAGAGCCGTCAGGGCCGGGAAGGCAGCGCCAGGGCCACAGGGGTCAGAAGGGGAGGGGGCTAAACGGAGCCCTGCGCGAGAACCAAGCATTAGCTAGCCCCGAGCGTCGCAGAAAGGTGCTCCGGGCAGAGGAAACTGTGCGCAAAAGCCTGGAAACGACAAGGCGTGGAAATGGCGGGGGTCCCGCTTGGCTGCCAGTTAATCAGATGTCGCAGGTACAGTCATAAAACCGGTCGCAACTCTTACTCCGGGACAGAGGCTGTGCCCGTGGCGCATTCTTACGCGGGGCAGGGCAGGCGGCCCCGCCCTGGAACAGAACTCCCCGACTCCTCAGCCATCTCTGTCATTACCCGGTGCTCCGAGTGGGCAGTCGAGGCTCGGAAAACAAGTGCCTGTCGTCCCTCCGCCCCTCCCTGGTCCTGCCCGCAGGGACCCGAACGCGGTCCCCCTACCACCCCACCCCCAGTCTCGGACGCGGGCCTCACTGGAGTCCAGGGGGTCGCAGACCGGGGAAAAGCCCGGTGGGAGGGGGCTCTTGTCCACCAGGACCTGGATATCCGTCACCACATTCTCCTGCGGATTCTGAGGGGGGAGGAAGGGGGGGACACAGCGACAGTCATGCTGCAGCAGGGACAGCGCCCCTGGCGGACGGCCCCGCAAATGGGACGGGGTGGTGGGCTGGCCCCGGGGATTCCGAAGGTGGGCGCCCCTTACCTCTAGGCTGCCCAAAGAATTGAAGCACAGAAAGTAGCCAGACTTCTGCGCGAAGCTCTTGCCGAAGCTGGCGGGCGTCCCTTCCACGGTGCAGGAGATCTACGGTGTGGACGGGAGTCAGCGCTAGGCTCCTACCCCGACGCGGCCGCCTGCGCCCCCACTTATTCCCCGGGCCCCCGACGTCACTCACCGCACTGAATCCCCGCGGCGGAGGTGCCGAAGCCGACGACCAGACCAGGCCAGCCAGCGGCGCCCCGTCGGTCCCGGGTCCTGGATCCATCCTCCGAGCCCAGAGCCGAAGGCCGGGACGGCCTCAGACGTCAGCGCCGACGACTCACGGCCATGTTAGGGCAGGAGTCTGAACTACAACTCCCAGAGCACCGTGCGAAGGCGGGGCGGGGCGGGGGCGGTCAAAAGCGCTGTCTGCGCGTGCCTGGGAGACAGCTGGCCAATCGCGTGGGAAAATGAAGCCACGCCCCCGTGCATCGCGCAGGCGCACCCGTGAGCGACGTTTGCGGACAATTGTCTCCGTCTCCTTCTCACGCCCCTCCGACTTCCTCCAGAAATGTTCCGGCTCGGCGCGTCGAAGTCTTGCTTGCGCCGAACCAGAATTACGCTCCCCGGAATTCCTTGCGGTCTCAGCCCCTCCAGAGACACGCATGGACATTTAGGGCAGAGATTTGAAAAACTGCAATTGTAGTTCTAGGAAGTCATCCCAAAGGAGACGTCCGTGGGTTAGGCAGCTATTGGTTTAAATAACAAAAAGTACGGGCCACCGCGGACCATGAAACCGTGTGTAACTTGAGGAGTCGCTCATGTTACCGGTGGGAGACGCTGCGTTGTGAGAATGGAGGTCTCGGTTCTTGGAGTCCCCGCGAAAGAGTTACCTGAGGATCCGCGGTTGAATAAAGACAGCTGGAAGGCAGGTAGCAAGCCCAAAGCAGCTCTTTAAGAACGGTACATTTTCATGGTAGGAGAGGAGGCCCAGAGATGGCAACTGCTAAGAGGCTAGGGGTGTCTTTTCTTTTTCTGTTTGTGGGTCGTAGCTAGGGTGGCGTCCAGTCATCTAAGGAGCTCCTCCTACCTAGCGGGAGGGGGAGTTTTGGGCCCTACCGGTTTCTTGCCGGAAGTGTCATGGCCACCTTCCCCCACAGAAGGGTAGCAGGTAGGGGTCGAAACCACAATGTAAATATATTATAATGAATAGGCAATCACTTTGCGGTAGAGGTTAGCGAGGAGACCGCAGGTTCTGCACCTGCAGTTCTGGGTCGGCCAGCCTTGGTGGAAGCCGCAAAGCCAAGATGTTGAAAAGCCCAAAGTCAGAATGCTGTGCCCCCAGGCGTCTGTTGTGTGACCTATTCTTCACTGCCCTTGCCTCCAGCTCAGGTCTAACGAACTGCCTATTCCATCATTCCCAGCCACAATTAGTGAAATTGGAAAGTGGACCCCGCACTGGGACCGCAAGGAGAGACCAAAGAAAGAAGTCAACTACTCTAGATTGGTAGAGGGCAGGGGTTTTTTGGTTTTGTTTTTGTTTTTTTAAATCTTTTTTTTTAATGTTTTTTTTTTATTTTTTGAGAGAGAGAGAGAGACAGAGTGCGAACGAGGAAGGGGCAGAGAGAGAGAGAGGAGACACAGATTCCAAAGCAGGCTCCAGGCTCTGAGCTGTCAGCACAAAGCCTGATGCGGGGCTCGAACTCACAGACCACGAGATCATGACCTGAGCCAAGTCAGGCGCTTAGCCGACTGAGCCACCCAGGTGGCCCTTTTGGTTTTGTTTTAAGCTGTTTTTGGTTTTGTTTTTTGAGAGGCAGAGAGAGAGAAATTCTGCTAATGAACGTGCAGAAGGAGGGAGGAAGGGAGAGAGAGGGAGGGAGGGAATCTCAAGCAGGCTGCACGCCAGCAGCACAGAGCCTGGTGTGGGGCTCCAACCCACCAACTGTGAGCTCATGACCTGAGCCAACCATGAACTTCGAGGTCATGCCCCGAGCCAAAGTCAGACACAACCAACTGAGCCACCCAGCTGACTGCCTGCTTCTACCTCAAGGGTCAACTGGCGGTCACATCCTCTTGGTGACCTCCTGTGACACTCCACCCTTTGGGATCAGCGCTTAATCCTACCCTTCTCCTTCTTCCACAGTTTGCCCGGGGTGGTCAGTAAGGGGTTTCAGTTAGCAGGGAGGTGACTTGCTTGGTGACCATCTGGCTGCTTTGGAGGCAGCAAAGTAAGCTCGTGCAAGAGAAAACGCAGATCGAGACAATGGTTCCCAAAATAAATAACCATTTTTTCCACCAAGACTCCCCCGTCATCCAAACCATTCATTTGTTAAGTGCCTTAGGATGGGGGATGGGGTGGGGCCATCCAGGGCATTCACTTGTGTCCTCATGTGCTTTGACCGAGATGCTACGTTGGCACGTCTGTCACGTATGAACACGACATCCTGCTGGGATAATGGCCGAGGTGCCTCATGGCGAGGCAGTGATGATACCCAGGGCCATCCTAACTTGGAGGACAGGTTTTCTCGTTAGAAACAGTTCAGCGCTCAATAGGGCAGGCTTTGCTGGGTAAACTGAGTAAGGGCTTCTACGCCTGCTACAGGCCAACGGAGGGAAACGAACATGGCAGCCAAGTGGTCGTACCGGAGGAAAGCAACGTGCCATCCGGCCTTACGGAGAGAGAGACTGATAACTTTTGTTCGTGTGGGGCCGAGTTCGGGGAAAACCCAGTGGGTGGCGGCCCAGCCACCCAGGTGGAGGCCAAGCCAGAGATCTGGGTCCCGTTCGGAGTCACCCAGTAGATGCCTGGGTGGCATGACGGGGCCCGACCAGCCATGATCCTTAAAGCGACAGAATGACTGCACAGTTCCGGTGACATCCATCCCACACCCCCCGTACGCTTGGGCTGGTTCCGGTTGGAGTGCTTCTTTTCCGTTCCCAGTATTGGAGTCCATGGGTGGCCGACTGTCTGTCACCCAGGGTAAGCCACGAGAAGTCGTCCCAAATCCGAGTGAAGCCACCTGGGCTCTGAGAGGGGTGCTGGGAGGACCCCTCCGGTCAGCGGTGTGATGGGCTGCCTGCTGGACCGAAGGGACAGGAAAAGAATACCCAGGCCCGGAGTTATCGAGTGTGTGCCACGGGCCTGGTGTCCGGGTCCGCGTCGGTGATATCGGCTGCCTTAAGGGCACCTGTCCGCCTTTTTCTCCCTTCATGTACTGCTCTGATGCCTTCCTGTCCCCTCCCTGGAGTGCGGGGTTGGGGGGGGGACATCATGCGCTGGGTACACCCCGGCAATCCCGACAAACTAAAGGGGAGCCGCCTGCACACCCAACAGTTGGGACCGAGTCCTTTGCCGGGCACACAAGCGGGCGCTCTGTGGAAAGGTATTTCCATCAGGTGCCCACCACGGGAGCCGGAGCCATCTGAGGTCGAAAGGTCAGCTATTCCGTGTGAGACGTGTTGGGGAGCCCTTCCTGTTAATGTGACTGCGGCCAGGGGCGCCCGGGGGGAGGGTGATGGGGGCTCAGTCCGTTAAGCATGACTCCTGATTTCGGCTCAGGTCGTGATCTCACGGTCTCTGGGAGAGTCCCCTCCGTCAGGCTGACAGCACGGAGCCCGCTTGGGATCCTCGCTCTCTCCCTCTCTCTCCGCCCCTCCCCAGCTTGCTCTCGCTCCCTCTCTCTCTCTCTCTCGAAACAAGTAGATAAACATTTTTAAAAATATGTGACTGTAGCTTTAAGGACCTGACCGGCTTGTGCGCACCATAGTGTTGGCCTGTGGGGGTGGCGGGCGTGGGGGGGGCAGCACCCTCAAGCGTGAGGAGGCGGACTGGGGGCAGGGTGTCCTAGATCAGGACCCCCATCTTCTCCCCTCTTCCTGGGGTGCGTGTCCCATGCTGGGTATGGAGCGGTTGGTTCCACAGATCCGGCTCACAGCAGGCCCCCGGGTCCCCAGGGTGTCAGCTACCGCGCCAGGGCCCGCGCGGGACGTCCCACGGAACATCCCAGGCGCGACGGGACGCGGTGTCCTCAGCAGCACCTCACGTCGATACACGGTGAGAGTCAGGGCAGCAGCTCTCTCCTGAGACTCCCGCACCGTCACGATCCCGGGGGCTTTGACCGGGGCCGCCAGGCTGACGCACGGGGCAGCTGGTTGAGGAGCAAGCCTGGGACAGGACTTTGACCACCGGCCGAGGTGCCTGTCAGTAAACCACCGGCCTGTCAGTAAACCACCTGCTGCTTTAACATTCCGTGCTTCCTCTTGCCAGTTACTCTTAAAGCGCGACCCCGGTCGCTCGTCCCTCTGACGAGGGCATCCCCGCAGTTCCTCCGATCCCCTCGTGGCGGCAGCCGGGCTTGCGTGGCGACGGGAAAGCTGGGGTCAGGGCAGACACGATGACCACACAACCCAGGCCATTGCTGGGACCCCCCCTCTCAGAGGGAAAGGGCCAGTGTGGTCAAGCTGCCTAGCCCTCGCCGGCTGAGAGCTCTGGCCATGGCCCTGGGCTTTCTCGTCAGTTTCCTCGGCTGTTGGGAGCCTTGGGAGCCGTTTCGGGCTCACAGGTCGAGACCCCTCCCCGTGCGGAAAAGGTGGTTGCAGCAGTGGTGAGCTGGCTGAATACTGGTGTGATTTGTGTAAATGTTGGGCTCCTATTATGTAAACTCACTCATTCCCGGGCAAAGGACAAGCACTGGGAATTCTGTCCTTGCCAGACGGGTTGGACCTCCCCCATTGTAGTTGGAAGAATAGGCAGAATGACTCCTGGCCTGTTGATAGATAATTAACATAGGCAGGCCTAGGTAACGCCCTGTTCTCTCCCCTAGCCTTAAATTTATATGCTTGAAAATTATATAACTTGAAAACAACTTGCAAGATTGAGGAAATCGCTGCTTTACTGATAAAAAAAAAAACCGCATTATTGTTCAAACTATGCTTACTGATGAGCTGTCATTCATTGCTGTAATGTCACTCCCTACTTTTAAATAAAGACACTGAGACCCGCAGGGCGGAGAGGCCAGAATTGCCAGGGCTGCCTGCTTGGTCATCAGACTCCATCTCTCTCGTGGCTCTCTCATTTCCTTTCGCCTGACCGTCCGTCCTTCGTGGACCCCTAGATTCGCCGGAACAAGGACCCCGGCATCGGGCATTGTCTGGAACACGCAGGACGTGATATTACCGCAGTTACCAAGTCACCGGTTCTAAAGGGCGATCGGTACCCTCGGCGATACACCGTACCACGTGGGTGCCGCGGCGGCCGCTCTGTCCCTGCACCCAATCTGCTGTATCTACTGAAAGGTGGGGTGCCAGGGCTCGTACCTGGGATAGGGCATCAGCTTCCTGAAGGCCGGGGTGGTGGCTGGGGGCGGGGGGGTGGGGATCCAGCGCCTTATGAGCCCAGATGTGGAAGACAGCGAGGGTGCCTCAGGCTCTGTTAAGTGTCTTTCCGCGTACCCTGACCCCGCCAAGGCTTATTCATCCGCCTCTCGGCTTTCTGTTGTCCAAGCCACAGGGTTCCACCTTTTAAAACAGCCCCAACTATCGGAGCGCCCGGGGGGCTCGGTCGGTTATGCATCTGACTCTTGATTTTTGGCTCAGGTCAGGATCTCATAGTCTGTGAGTTCGAGCCCGCATTAGGCTTTTTGCACTGATGCACAGAGCCTGCTTAGGAGTCTCTCTCTGCCCCTCCCTGGCTTGTGCTCTTTCTCTCTCAAAATAAATAAATAGCCATTAAAAAAAAAACAAACAGCCCAGCTCTCAGGGCAAAGGGTTAATGGCCAGGGAGGGCTCACTGGCCAAACCGCTGGCTCCGAGCTCAGCCCCCTGGCTGCCGTGGTTCGTTCCTGTTTCCACCAGATGGTGTCAGTGTCGAGCTAAATTATGACCGCAGCTCCTGGGGGTAGGTGGACCCGCCTAGACTCCTCTGTATACCAGGCGGCAGTAGGAACGTGCCACGCTCCTTACGGGCCTTGGGGCCACCGCAGGGACAGGGGCGGGGGCATTTGGAGGGCCTGGAAGCGTCCTCTTTCTAGATGCGGTGGGCTGGTTGGTAGGGTGTTCCAGGGCTGCAAATCGGCATGCCTCAGTCAGAGTGGGAGTTCGAGCCATTGGGGGGGGGGGCGGGGGGGGGGAGGAGGGCCAATGGGCCACGGGCTCAACCCCCCCCCTGATGGGCAAGGAGGTTCTTCCCACAACATGCCGGCCCTTTGCGGGAGGCTCAACTGGAAGGAGCGCGGCGCGCACGCCTGGGAGCTGTTGCTCTTTGGGGCGTGTTGGGTTTCTGCCCCTTCCACGGCTGAGACCGAAGTCCTAGGGGCCTTCCCTCCTTGCGTGGGGCACAGCGCCCACCCCGGACCTTGACACATCTGACTCAAATAGCAGCCTTGCTTCGGAGATGCCCGGAGCCTTAGTCGGCTTCGCTGGCAGCTTCGCCTTCTCCAGGGCGGCTTGTTGCTCGGACCCCCAGTCCCCTACGGGCCCTCTCTACACCGGGTGGTGTAAGGGACAGTGGGGGGGGGGAACGACGCCGGAGAGGGAATAAAGGTCCTCCCCAACTCCCAAAACCCCTACAAGTGCATCTTATCCAACCAAACGACTCCGAAAAACTTTACGGCAGTGCCCGGGGCCTCGAGTTTTCTGTAGGTTCGCCACCCATCCTGCCACTCACAGACGGTTCCAGAAGTCTGTAGAGTGTCCTCCAGCAGAGGCAGGTCTTTACATGTCGACATTATGTCCTCAGTATCACGGGCCCATTTTCGGATGTGAGGAAAGAGAACAGGGACGAGTCTTGGGCTACAGTCCTGTGACAGATGGCGGGGACGGCCGGCGGCCTGGAAAAGCAGCTGGAAGGTCCACTGTTGTCCCTCCCACCTGTCCCTTCCTCATGTCCCTCCCTCATGCCCAGTGGCCGGAGGTGTGCCGGGAAACGCATTTGGGAAGTCCGGCCCGGCATGACACACAATGACGACCCTGGCCGAGGTATCTACGAAGGTGGCCACGTTGGGGGACAGCACCTGGATCAGTTCTCAGCCATCCGCCACGAGCATCTGTTTTT
Organism: Paguma larvata; assembly: GCA_030068075.1. Classification (NCBI taxonomy): domain Eukaryota; kingdom Metazoa; phylum Chordata; class Mammalia; order Carnivora; family Viverridae; genus Paguma; species Paguma larvata. The sequence goes on along the minus strand of CM057842.1, from coordinate 12,113,728 downwards.
TCCACCGGCCACACCGGGCCAGGAGAAGTCGAAATAGAAAGCAAGGGGCGAGGCGTACCATACCAGCTCGGTGCACTTCTCCCGTAGCCCCTCCTATTTCTTAAAAATTTTTTTAATGTTTATTTTTGAAAGGGAGAGAGACAGAGCGCGAGCAGGGGAGGGGGAGAGAGAGAGAAGGAGACACAGAACCGGAAGCAGGCTCCAGGCTCTGAGCTGTCGGCACAGAGCCCCACGTAGGGTTCGAACCCACAGACCACGAGATCATGCCCTGAGCCGGAGTCGGACGCTTGACTGACCGAGCCGCCCGGGCGCCCCGTCCTTCCTGTTTCTTCGAGCCCCTCAGGCAGCCGATGACTTGCCAATACCGCTCTTTCACGGGCCGGCCGGCTTCCTGGTTCCCAGTTGGCGTTTCCCCTCGGCGCCCGTTTGACTAACCAGAGGCAGACGTCCCTGGGAGAGGTCTTCAGACTTTGACCTTGTCGGATGTCTGCGCGCAGTGTGTTCTCTGGGACTGGAGAATAAAGCCCTCGTCTTCTCGTGGGGGAGGACTCTCCATCCGCAGTGTTGAAGGGATCTTCCCGGCCATCACGGTTTGCGACCATCGACGGCCCCGAAGGAGCCGGAAGACGCCTGAGGGTTACCCCGTGTCAGAGTACCCCCAGCTCCGGTATCCACCAGGGCTGTCGACTTCTGTTATCTCTGGGCGACCAGTAAAGACTGAGCTCAACAGGGGGCCTCCAAGGGCCCCCCGCGACCCCCACGTGGAGGCACTCGTGGCCTGCATCCTCTGGCCAGGCCGTGGGAGGCACCCGCCCTGATGAGGACTGTGTCCCCGAGGCCTCTGCGGGAGCAGGGGGACATCGGGGATGGGCGGGGCCGGCGGGGCGGGTCTGCACTGTTGTTCGGGTTGAAGGCTTTCCGCAGGCCAAGCGGCTCGGCACCGGATTGCCGACCGGCCTTCACAGGCTGGGCCCTGACAGCGACGGGGTCAAAGCGTGTTTGCCTCCAGTTGGCTTTTACTGGACCCTCTACCATCAGTCGGGATAGTCTTTCGGTTTCTCGGTCGCCCTCTCTGCCTTGGGTCTCTCCCACGCCCCGGACCCATTCTCAGGATTTGTCAGGTGCCCCAGGTCAGCGGCGGACTCGCGGACTCGCCCCGGGTCATAAACGTCTCATCCCACAGGGCCCCCCGGGGGGCTCAGCAGGTTGAGGGTCGACTCTTGATCTTGGCTCAGGTCTTTATCTCAGGGTCATGAGTTCAAGCCCCATGTTGGGCTCTATGCTGGGTAGAGAGGAAAGAGAGAAAGGAAGGAAGGAAGGAAGGAGAGAAAGGGAGGAAGGGAGGAGAAAGAGAAAGAGAAAGAAAGAAAGAAAGAAAGAAAGAAAGAAAGAAAGAAAGAAAGAAAGAAAGAAAGAAAGAAAGACGGGAGGGAGGGAGAGAGGGAGAAAGAGAGAGAGAGGGGAGGGAGGGAGGGAGAGAGGGGAAGGGAAAGGAAAGAGGGAAGGAGGGAGGGAGGGAGGAAAAGATTAACCACAAGAAGAAAACGTTATGTGTGCGTGAGCTTCCCTCCTGCCCCGGGTGTGGGCTTGGGCGTGGGCTCTGCTCCGTGACTTCCTTCCACAGGCACCTCGCGGAAAGGGGGCAGAGAGTAACTTCACAGAGGAGACACCTGATGGACGCCACCTCGGCCAGGTGATCGAGGTCACCATCATAGTGAGAAGTCACGCTGACGGCATGTGCCCTGGACCCGGGGTGCCAAGAAGAACACTTCGCCTCTGTGGTCCTCCCCCGAACCGTCACCCCGGGCCACCCAGGGAAAAACACCAGACAAATCCCAACTGGGGAGCATCCTACAAAACACCTGGCCAGTTCTCAGAACCGCCAAGGTCATCAAAAGCAAGAAAGTCTGCAGCTGCATCAGCCGAGAAGAGCCTAAGGAGACGGGAGGACGAAATGTAACCTGGGGTCCTGGGTGCAAAAGAGGACGTTAAGGAAAACGAGGGAATCTGAATAACGTATCGAGTTTAGTTACTCACAGCGCCTCAGTATCGGTTCATTCATGTTAACAGACGCACCGTACAAATATAAGACGTTAAAAGTAGGAGAAACCGGAACCGGAGCATGGAACATTCGTGTTCTGTCCTCACTATTTTTCTGCAAACCCAACACTATTCTAAGATAAAACGATCCTTCAAAACAAACAAAAAAGAAGTAACAAAGCTAAAAATCAGAAAAATGGCGGCCATTTCCATTGGCAGGGGCCAGAGCGAGGGGAGCAAGGCTCTCGCCTCAGCCACAAAAATTAAGGCCACACCAAAAGGTCCTATTATCATCACACCCATGTCACAGCTACAGAAACTGAGGCCGAGAGGAAACCTCTTGCCCAGGTCCTACAAGAGGCAGGGCTGTTCCCACACCACCTTGGCCTCCAACCCGCGCTGGCGGTCCCAAGCTGGCCCCAAAGTTTGAAGGCCAGCACAGTGCAAAGTCAGCTTTGCCAAGGGTCACGTGTTTGCACCTGCGGTCCTGGCCAGGCCGGGAGGCCCCTTCTCAAGGGACACACAGGCTCCCCACCGCTCCCCGCTGGGGCCTCTTCAGCAAGATCGTGCCCCATCCCTCATGATTCGGCTTTAATGGGGGGCTTCTAGGCAGGGCACTTCCAGCTGGGAGCCTGGAGATGCCTCCCCAGGGCTTCTGGGAGGGCTGCGACCCTGGCTCTGGCCCCACTGGTCCTCTCGCTCGGCACGGCCGACCCAACAGAATCTGGATGGAATCTAGGTTGTAGTCAGGTCGTAGCTGAAGAAGCCACAGGAAGAGCACTCGGCTACGGTCCAGGTGTCACAGCCATCGGGGAGGACCCTGTAAAGAGGCTGATTTCCCGCAGGAAGCCACATGGCTCCGGGGGCCACATGGAAACGAGTCCCGCCCCTCCCGAGGCCTCTCCCTGAACCCCGACACTCCCCAGGCGCTTTGGATTCAGTGTATCCCAAATGGACCGGATTATCTTTCCTCCAAATGTGCTCTTCACTCCATGGCCATATTTCTGTGTCACCCACCTCTCTTCCTGCCCCGGCCTGCATCCATTGAGCGCCTACTGGATGCCAAAGCACTCGACTAGAAACTCCTCACTAGCCCCTACTGATGAGGCTGCTCCCCTTTTTGCCCCACTTCACAGATGACAAAATGGAGGCTCAGAGTGTTTTACTTGGTGCCCTGGGATGGAGCGGCAGATCCCAGAAGTAGGAGCCTAGTCCCTGCTGGAGCTAGAACAGCGACCTGGGCGACTTTATTTGTTAGCTGGGGCGGCCCCTGGTGGCCAAATTGGGCACTGCAGACAGCGTCCAGGGGTGGGGCCCATCCAGAGGGGCTCTGGGCTTTGGCTTTCATTTTCCCAGCCTCCAGTCCCTCCTCAGACGCCCTTCATGGTTCCCCATGGTCCCCTCGGTGGACGCAGGGACGCTAAGTCCGGCTGGGTCGCCACGGAGACCCCTAAACACAATATGCAGCCTCTCGGGTCAGAGCCAGGCGCTGCCCCCAGCCTTCCACGCACCGCTCAGCCTCAGTTTCCCCAGCTTGAGGCTGAATCAGGTCCTGGTACCCATGAACACAAGGCGGGCAGGCACGCTAACTCAGTAACTGCAGGTGTCACCCGGAGGTACAGGCAGGGGAAGGGCAGGGACGTGAGACGGGGTGTCCCAGGCAGCCCCAGCTCTCCACAGGACCTCACTGCCGGAAACAAGCCAGAAAAATGCAACGTTTTAATTCAGCACAGAAAACCCACCTCTTTTCTGGGAAATTGAAACTGAAACCCTAAACTTGTGCCTGCAAATGCCCATTCGAGAGCCTCCAGGTCAGAGCGTTCTGGTAAGGACGGCCCTTATGCTAATAAGGGAGCAGCCTCGGGCAGAAGAAAATTCCAGCATCCTCTCCTAACTCTCGCCCAAACTCAGACATTCAGGGACAGACCAGATGGCACCTGTGTTTTACCACTAGTGGCCGGCGCCCAGGACTGACCGCTCAGACTCGATGCAGTCAGGTCAGGGTCTTCGGTGGCTGGGGGGCTTCCTGATCCTGGTGGTGCTGGGTCTGTCTGTGGGCTGGGTCATCTTTGCCATCCAGGCCAGCGGCGAAGCCTGCGGGGATCGCCCCCTGGCCGAGCAGGAGTGTCGCAATGTCACCCACCTCCTGGAGGTCCAGCTGTCCCAAAGCCGAGAAGCCTTCCTGAGGACCCAGGCCCAGGCTGCCACCTGCAACGAGACCGTGGTAAGCTACCGCGGCTAGAGAGGCCCCTGTGCTTGGGTGGTCCCCGCCGGTCTAGACTGGAGATGAAGGGGCGCCTGGGGGGCTCCGTTGGTTGAGCGGCCGACTTCAGCTCAGGTCACGATGTCACGGTTTGTGAGTTTAAGCCCCGCGTCGGGCTCTGTGCTGATGGCTCAGAGCCTGGAGCCTGCTTCGGATTCTGTGTCTCCCTCTCTCTGCGCCTACCTGTCACATGCTCTGTCTCTCTCTGTCTCTCATGCTCTGTCTCTCTCTGTCGCTCAAAAAGAAATAAAAATGTTAAAAAAAAAATTAGACTGGAGACGAAGACAGACCTTGAAACTGCCCCTAGACCCTCACATAGGTACCTGCGTCCCAATAACCCCCCACCAGGCTTTGGGGACCTCTGAATTCTCTTGGCTGGGCTGGTGTGGGGCAGGGCCTTAAAACTCCCCAGAGCACCCAAATCAGGGGTGTCAGTATCCCCACTAGGATGTGGAAAAACCTCCAGCCTGGGGTGGGGGAGCTAGAAACGCATCTCGGCAACCAGTCCTGGGCGGCAGAAATCCCATCTAGGAGTGGGGATGGGGACTTCACCAGGCCTGAAAGACAGAAGGGGCTCTTGAAACATCCACTGAATCCCGGAGAGACTTTGAAACTTTCATTTGGGTCCTGACACGGGGGGCCTTGAAACTTCCGCTGACATCTAACTTGGGCTCAGCTCGGAAATCCCCGAGTTCTGGGCTAGAGGGGACCTCTAAATCTTGGGCAACAGGAGGTCTAGGAGTTTCTCCTAGGATTTGGGCATAGGGAGCCTCCAGATTCCCATGTAGGGGGGTCTCAAACCCCCTCTTTTGAGGATCACACCCTTAGCGGCCCTGGGAGGGTGGGAGGTTGGCCTAAGGCTGGAGACTGGGATGCAAGGAGGCTTGGAGGGCAACCTGAAAGGGGTTTGGACCTGGACCCCTCTGAACATAAGGCCTGGAGAGGGAGTCCGGGGCCCAGGGCAGCAGCCGCCCGCTCCCCCTCCCCCAGGCCAGAACCCCAGTCTCTGACCCTCCCCTCTGTCCCAGGTTACCCTGTTGGCTTCCCTGGAGATGGAGAAGGCCCAGGGCCAGGAGCTGCTCGCGAAAGGGGAGGAGCTTCAGGGTGAGAGAGCACAAAGCCAGGGTTCCAAGGAGGGGGATTCGGAGGGGTGGGTCAAGTATCGAAGAGGGGGGGAGAGGGAGGGCTCCAGGCTTGGGGTTGCGAGGGAGCGGCCCGAATCTAGCGGAGGGTGTGAAAGGAGGTACCCCGGATTTCCAAGATGGGGTGGCATGGGGGCGGGGCGGAGGCGGCCTCAGGTCCCAGGACGGGCTCCGGTGAAGGACGGAGCCACTGTGCTGACATGCCCCGCACCCCCCATTCTCTCTCACCTTAGGAGAGGTCGAGGAGTTGAAGCAGAAGCTGCAGAATGCTTTGGCGGAGGCGGAGCGACTAAGGTCGGAACCACGCCCCTGACCACGCCCCCTCCTACCCCGCGACCCCGGACCCCCTTTGCACGGAAAATTCCCCATTGCTCAGGGCGCGAAGTTTGCAACCCGGCCATGCCCCTCTGGTCCTACAAGCCCCCTCCCCTCCCCACGGACTTGTTGAGGGAGGAGGGGAGATGCTGACGGGAGGACGAGGCCAGAGCCCGGGGGCGGGGGGGGGGGGAACCAAGGCACCGGTCCCCGCGAGGGCCTCAGTTGTGCCCACATCTTCCCCCAGAAAAGGGAATGAGGCCTCCAGCAAAGAAAAGGAAACGCGGTCTGCCAGCTCCTCCAAAGCGCTCAGCCCCTTGCTGGTCCCTGTGCACCTGCTCCTGGCCCTCGGTGCTCTGCTGGCCTGAGGTCCCTGCCGGTAAGAAGGGGGCGGCCTGGGGTGGAAGAAAGCTGGGGACGGAAAGGAGGGAGTCCAGGATGAGCCGGGGGTCTGGGGAGGCGGCCCGCCTGCACCGAGAGGGGTTTTGGGGGAGGGAGAGAGAGAGCTCACAGAGTGGGGAGGAGGCCCGGGCCGGAGGTGGTGCTTAAGGAGGGGGCGGGGCGCCTTTGGTCCCCTCCGGTCCACCCTGAGTCCCTCTTCTGATGTCTCGTAGGCCACAGTCTGGGCTGATCCGTTCCTGCCCTGCCTTCAACCCTTGGAGGCTTCCCTGACCTGAGCGGTTCTGAAGGGGCCACGCTGCGGCACACTTAGGGGAAGGGGGGGGGGGGGAGGGGGCAGCCTTGGGGTTGGACAAGCAGGGGAGCTGGCCCAGGGCCGCCTCCCCCTCTGACCTCCCCTGCCCCCTGCAGGGGGGTGGGGAGACCTACTTCTTGCCCTCACGGTTTCTGGAAGCTCCCTGTCTTCTGAGGGCTTTGACCTCCAATAAAAGCGCACAGCCCCTTCCGGGAGAAAGACGTTACTCTGAGTTTCCTGGAGTGCCATTGTGTCACCCCCTTGCGTCTAGGGCCTGTCCCGCAGGTCAGGGTGGACACCCACAAACACGCACACCCCGGCTTCCCTGCTCCGGAATGTTCCCAGGAACCCCAAGGGTTTGGGCAGGCATCATCCCACCGCCTCCCTGGCCCTCTTCACTGGGACCGTCTCGAAGGACTCCCACCCTCCCCAGCGCTGACCGCGTGCAGAGTAACCGACGCCTCCACTCCTGCCCACTCTCGCCTCCTCCCTGGGGCTTCCGATGCCCGTTCCAATGAGGACACCAAGGCTGCGACGGGCGACATCTTTTCATACTTTCCAATCCCATCCCCCAGACAATGCGGGGCTGGTACTCAAACCTAGATCTGCAGACACACAGGGGCCAGGCCATTGTCACAATGCTCCTCCCCCACCACACACACACTCCTATTCATCCTGCAGGGCCCAGCTCTGGGAACCCCTCCCGCAGAGAGTCCCTCTGCCTCTTCAAAATGGAGAGCCGTCACCTCACAGACTCTTCCATCTGCTTTCTGGGATCCTCCCAGACTCCATAAAGCCTTCCTCCCCTGTTATCTCCCTTTCTCTAAGTTCTTCTGGAATCCCAGCTATTGTCCGAGCAGCTTCCTGCCCTGTGTCCCGTTGTTGCCGAGTGGCCCAGGGTATTTGTTTTCCAAATGTTTACTCTTTTTCATCTTCCTGTGGATTGTATTCCTTCCCTTTGAAGCCCCAGACCCCCACCCTCCTCCTCTCTTCAGTTCAGAATGACTTCTAGGGGCGCCTGGGTGGCTCAGTCCGTTAAGCAGCCGACTTCAGCTCAGGTCACGATCTCACAGTCTGTGGGTTCGAGCCCCACGTCAGGCTCTGTGCTGACAGCTCGGAGCCTGGAGCCTGCTTTGGATTCTGTCTCTCCCTCTCTCTCTGTCCCTCCCCTGCTCACGCTCTGCCTCTCTGTCTCTCAAAAATAAATAAATGTTAAAAGAATTGTTAGAATGACTTCTAGGGGTGCCTGGGTGGCTCAGTTGGTTAAGCGGCCGACTTCAGCTCAGGTCATGATCTCATGGTCTGTGAGTTCGAGCCCCGCATCGGGCTCTGTGCTGATGGCTCAGAGCCAGGAGCCTGCTTCACATTCTGTGTCTCCCTCTCTCTCTGCCCTTACCCGGCTCATACTCTGTCTCTATGTCTCTCAAAAATAAATAAACGTTAGGGGTGCCTGGGTGGTGCAGTCGGTTAGGTGGCCAACTTTAGCTCAGGTCATGATCTCACGGTCTGTGAGTTCGAGCCCCGCATCGGGCTCTGTGCTGATGGCTCAGAGCCTGGAGCCTGCTTCGGATTCTATGTCTGCCTCTCTCTCTGCCCTTCCCCTGCTCATGCTGTCTCTCTGTCTCTCAAAAATAAATAAACATTTAAAAATAAATAAATAAATAAATAAACGTTAAAAAAATTAAAAAAAAAAAAAAGAATGACTTCTATACCTAGGTCCCCCACCCCTCCCGGTGGCTCAGTCAGCTAAGAGTCCAACTCTTGATTTCAGCTCAAGTCATAATCTCATGGTTCGAGAGTTCAAGCCCAGCATCGGGCTCTGTTCTGACAGTGCGGAGCCTGCTTGAAATTCTCTCTCTCTCTCTGTCCCCTCCCCTGCCTCTCACACTAAATAAACAAACTTTACAAAACATAGGATGACATACATTCCTGATTTTGCCTGTCTTTGGAATTTCCGTGTCTGTGCGGACTCCCCATATGTATGAAATGACATTTTATGTTCTCCTGCTGATCTGTCTCATGTCAATTTGATTCTTAGACTGGCTAGAAGGATGTAGAAGGGGACAGGAAATTCTTCCTCCCAGACACCCCTTGGTTTCTCACTGGCTTCGACTCAGTGGGGGGTTGAGAAGTCAGGACAGAGAGGTCCCGCAGATCTGTGGGGTTCCCACTCCAGCAGGCTCCAGCAGGAACCTCGTAGTGCCCAGCGGCTGCTGTGTGACTCCGCCCTGTGACTTGGCCTCTCTGGGCTCTGGTTCCTTTCACGTGGAATGGGGGCACCGGGAAGGGAGGACACTGAGCTTCTAGTTCACGGTCTCGGCTCGGCTCACATTTCACATTTACTGCACGACTCCCATGTGCTGGGCCCTTGCAGTGACAGCGATAAAGACGCGTATGCGGGCTTGGCTTCTAGGAGCTCGCCCCGTCTGGCGGCAGAGGTGATGTGGTTTTTGGAGCGGGGAGCCTCCGGAGCCGCGCCCGGGGCCGAGTGTCCGCTCGCCTTATGCTCCCCCATCAGCTGGGAACCAAACACACAACATGTACAATTACACGAAGAGCAGAGAGAGTTGGCCAAAAGGGGCCTGAGTTACCCATCGGATCACTCCTGGCGGCCCTAAAGCGAAGAGAAAGCGAAAACCGATGCTTACCAGCTGGAGATCGCGGCGTGCGGGATGGGGCCCCATCGCTTCACAAATGTCTTAGTAAGTTACAAGAAGCAGGCAATCTTTCTTTTTCTAATTTTTTTAAACGTATTTATTTATTTTTTTTTGAGAGACATAGAGTGAGCAAGGGAAGGGCAGAGAGAGAGAGGGAGACACAGAATCTGAAGCAGGCTCCAGGCTCCGAGCTGTCAGCACAGAGCCCGACGCGGGGCTCGAACTCACAGACCGTGAGATCGTGACCTGAGCTGAAGTCGGCTACTTAACCGACTGAGCCCCCAGGCGCCCCAAGAAGAAGGCAATCTTCCCAACAGCCTCACCTCCAGAAACCCATAGACTCTGTTGCCTGGAGCCCCGACACCACCCTCCCGTCCACGGTGCGGTAGGGAACTGAGGCAGGAAGGAAACGGGAAATAGAATTAAATTTCCTTATAACCTGCAGCCCACTGACAAATCCTTGGCGGCAGGGAGAGTAAAACATTTCTCCAGAACTCCCTACCGTCTTGGTGTTAATGCCTTACTAGGGGAAAAAAAAACCCTCAGCCTGACAAGAGTGAGGCCTCTGGTGTCTTGGGAGCCCTCTTTAGCACACGAAAGTCCTTCCGGAAGCCTCTCTTTTGCCTTTACCTCCCCTGTGGGCTCGGGGAGGCTCCCCCCCAACTCCCAAACCCCCTCAGTGTGATGAGGTTTTGGGGTGATGGTGGGGTTCGGCGCCGATGGCCAAGAAAGAATTCTAGAAGATGTCTCTGGAGCAAAAGCGTGATTTTATTCAAGCACGGGGACAGCGCCCATGAGCAGGAAGAGCTGCCCCGGGTTCCGTGGAGGGGCTGGTTACACACCTGCAGGTTGGGAGGGGCTTGGGGACAGAGTTAAGTCTCTAAGGAAGTTTGGAAGCAAGGTTTGCAGGACCTCAAGGGGCTCGGGGTCATTAGGAAAACGTCACTTACAACCATTTAGTAGAACCTCACTCATGAGACCCTTCAGATGGGTTTCCGGGGCCATACGCTCGTAGTCTAACTACCAACATGTACTTGGGAGCCTAGGACATAGGAGGTTTGCAAAGACATTTTTACATGTGTGAGGGCACTCACAGGATCCCGGGGCGGGGGAGGTGTCAGGATAACGTGAAGCCAAGATTCCCTTTAGCCCCCCAAGTGTCATCACCGAGGCCGCTGAGCTCCTGGAGGAAGGTCACTGCCTGTTTCAAGGACTCGCCAGTGGGCTGTAGGCAGGAAGGGAATTTGATCTTTCGTTTGCCTTAGTCACCACGGCGAGCACTTCGCACACACCCCCCCACCCCAGCCCCTGGGCTTGATGAAGGTGATATTTTTCGGGCTCCGGGAAAGGAGTCCAGAGATGAGGCTCTAGATAAGATCGCCTTTTTCTTGCAGCTTATTAAGTTATCCATAAACCGAAGGAGTCGCCTGTGCTGCGATCTCCACGAGTCAGCCATTCTTTTTCTCTCCTTTCCTTTGTTCTTGGGCAGCCAGGAGTGTCGAGGAATGTCACACGTCTCCCCAGGGGTGGGGGGAGGGGGCTCGCTGGTACTTGGCTTGCCTCATGCTCCCTCATCTAGTGGGGGCCCGAAAGGGTTCCGAAGGAGATATACAGGCCAGGGTAGGGGTGGGGTGGGGGGAGCTCGTAAGGAAGAGTTAGCTGCCAAAGAGCGAGGACGGGGTGCTCCGGGAGAACAGAGAGCCAGCGCGGAGGCCCTGGGATGCTGACCAGAAGAGTAAGTCTTAAGGGGTCAAGGAGAAAATAGAGACGCGGATCAGGGCCTCACGAGGGAAAGAGGAAGCGGAGGGGGAAGAAGGGGGGAGGAGCAGGCGATAGAGAGGAAGGAGAAGAAAAAGGAAGAAGTAGGGAGGAGGAAAAGGTGAAAGAAGGGGAGAAAGAAACAGAGGAGGGCCAGGAGCCGGAGGAGGAAGGTAGAGGGGAGGGGGAGGGGGGAAGGGGAGGAGGAGGAGGAGATTCGCTTCCGAGAGGAAGGGAAATCAGCGGCTCCTGGTAAACAGGCCTGGAACTGATTTACGGTGTCAGATCGCCCCCTGGCGGCCTAGGGGAGAACGGGCAGGGAGTTGGGACCCATCCCCTTCGCCGTCTACCCTCTGGCCCTCGCAGCCAGTCCCAGAAAATGTGGCAGCCTGAGCCAGGCAGACCTCGGTCGGTCGCGTAGCCTCCCGTTCCTTAAGCCTCAGTTTTTCCACAAACAGAATGGGGACCCTTGCCAAGTGCCCCGAAAGCAAATGGGTGCTTTGGGAGGATGCGCTCACACGGTTCCCACTCAGCCCTGTGGGGCAGGAGCTAGAGCCATCCCCACTCAGGGCAGGAGGGAGACTGAGGATCAGAAGACAGCACGGAGGATGCAGAGGCAGAACTGGAACCCGGGACCCCCAGTCCTGTCCCCGGGCTCCAGTAGCCTAGGCTGGCCCCTGGCGGGGGTCCAGCCCCTCCCCACGCATGCGGGAAGCCACGGCCAGGGCAGGGCGGAACCGTGGGTGTCCCTGGCGCCCCAAGGTGCCAATTAAATGCTCGTGGCTGTCTGGGGCCAGAGCTGTGGACGGCGGCATGGCCGAGCTGGGGCCAGAGCCGGGGCGCGCGTGGCGGGCGCTAGCCCTGTGCGGGGCTGCGGTGTTCCTGGCGGCCGCGGCGGCCGGCGGGGCCCTGCTGGCCTGGAATCTGGCGTCCTCGGCCTCCCGGGGACCTCGCTGCCCCGAGCCAGGTGCCAACGCCACGGCGCCCCCCCGGGACCTGGCGCCCGAGGTCGAGGAGCTGCGGCGCCAGCTGGCAGAGGCTACCCAGCGCCAGGAGGCCCTGGCCAGACAGCTGAACCAGGCCAACCGTGTCCGTCGGGAGCTGGAGGAGGCACTCAGGGCCTGTGAGGGCCGCCAGGTAGGTGGGCAGGGTGGGAGGCTGGGGAATCCCGAATCAGGGGGGAGGGCCTGGACACACGTCCCCAGGCGTGCCTCCCCTACCCCCTCACCCCCACCCCTGCGCACTGGTTTCCCTAATTCAACCGAGGGCGGCAAATGAAACCAGCACTGGAATCCCTTCCAAATCTTACAATACCAGTTCCCCCTTAAGTCTGCCTTCTGACCAAGGAGGCCCCACGTTTCTCTGCCATGTGCCTCGCAGATGGTGGTGGCTAGAGAAACCCCAGACCCCCGAGCCCACCTGGGGAGGCCCTGTGCTAACCCTCCCCCTGGGTGCCCACTCGACCTCCCCCAGCCGGTGTCCGGCAGCCCTATTTCCAGAGAGGGACATTCGTGTCACCTGTAATTAGGAGGCTAAAGTTGGCCTCTTGGGGGAGGTACTGGCCAGGCCCTCCCTTTTCCTCTGGCCACCCCGCCCGAACTCTTTCTTAACCCTTCCCAGCCCCTGGCCTTGCCAAAGAACCGTTCTCAAAGTCCCAATCTTTTCACGTACTGACTACTGTGGATCTCTGTGTGCCAGGCCCAGCGGGGGCTGGGCAGTGTGAATTTTAGGAATCAAATCAAACCCTACCCTTTGCCGGCCTAAGGGAAGGGCCCTAAGCCACGGAGGTTAAGCGCAGCCCGCTCTGGGTTCGAATTCTGGCTCTGCCCCTCAGCGGGACATGAGGTGGAACGGAGGCCAGGCCAGTGGTTTTGAAGAATGTCTCACCTCGGTGAGGAAGCACACTCCAGAAACCCAGTCATCGGCGGCCACCAGATTGGCTTGGGTTGGTCTGAAACCCCAGTGAGTTCAGATGCAGCTGCGTCTGGCTGCAGAGCTAAATAGTTGCCACATTGGGTGGCTTGAGGTGGGGTGGGGGGCGGTGGGCCCGGGGGTGCAGAGCAGATGTCACCACCAGGAACCCCAGGCCACTGTTTTGCAACCACAGGAGCCCCAAAGGACATTCCAAACAAAGCTCAGGGAACGGGGTCCCCAGTGTCAGTTCGGTCTTCCCCAGAAAGAGGGGAGGCTTCACTTCTCTCCCTGCCCCCCCCACCTGCCCCCCTCCCCTCCTTACTGCCTCTCCGCTCCTCAGAGCCGGCTTCACACCCAACTGATGACCCTGAAGACTGAGATGGAGGCGGCCAAGGCACAGGGGACCCAGATGGGGGTTGAGAACGGGGCGCTCACAGGTGTGTTGGGGCGCAAGGGGTGGCCGGGGCCAAGGGTGGGAGGAGCCTACAAGGTTCCCGGGTTCCGTCGACGACACGCACAAGTGCAAACAATGTAAACGACACGCAGATAAACGCGAAAACTTACGAAGGGAAGGCACGCCACACTCAAAGGCTACGCATGTGTCACAGACACAACGCAAATGCAACCAAATACGCAAACGCCACTCACACGACTCTCACGTGCAACACAAGCCCATGAAAATTTCTGCAGATGACACGTAAAGGTCACGCAGACAGCGCACGCATTTAATTCAAGGAAGGCAGGGCTGCAAAAAGCGGGCGGCCTGGGAACTCCCGCGCCGGCGTTCGGCGGGCGGGCGGGCGGGAGCGAGGTCTCGGGTCTGACCCGGCTCCCCGGACCCCGCAGAAGCCCTGGCGCGCTGGGAGGCGGCAGCCACGGAGTCTGCGCGGCGGCTGGACGAGGCGCAGCGGCGCGCACGCGCGGCCGAGGCCGAGGGCGAAGCCTGCGCGGCCCGGGAGGCGGCGCTGCGCGAACGCGCGTGAGTGAAGGGCGGGGCCCGGGGCGGTGGACGCGCGCGGGGCGTGGCCAATAGCTGCGCGGGACTCGGTTCTGTCGGCCCCACGGTCACCTGGAGGGGAAGGAGGGGAAGGGTCCCCGGGGATGGAGGAGCCGCGTGGCCGTGTGGGCGGGGCCTTGGGGAGTTGAGTGACAGGAAGGGTCAAAGAGGGGCTCCTGGAGTCGGAACCTAGGGGCGGTGAAGGAAGTCGGCTCTCCGCGGGCTGGAACCCCCAGGTCGGGGCCGGCACTCTGGAGGCGCGAGTCCCCTGGGGTCGGGCGCACCGGGAGGAAGGGCGGGGAGCGGAAGGGAAGGATGCAAGTAAAAGGAAGTACCGAGGGAGGCACGGGGTTCCGGAGGCTGAGCTCCCGGAAAAGGGGATGAGAGTCCCCGGGGGGGGGGGAGGGGGTCCCAGGAATGGCTGGGAGTGGAGAGAGGTTAGGGGATCCTGGAGAGTGGGGTTCTCAGCAAAGATGGAAGAGTACTGGGGGGAGGAGGGTGGGGGGAGGGCCTTGGGGGACGGGGGTCCAGGTGCTGATGGGTCCCTCCCCACTTCCTGTCAGTAAAGCCCGGGAAGCCGTGATGGGCCCCCAGCGCCGAGTGCCGCACCCCCGATCCCGCTCCGGCTCCCGCCCGCGTCCCAGCCCCCGCTCGCGCTCCCGCGCAGGAACGTCGGGGGGCTGCCGGAGGCCGGCGCGGCGCGCTCGAGGGTGAGTCAGTCCCCCGCGGGATGAGGGCCAGGGGCCAGGAGGGCACACCCTGCGGCGGCCCTGCTGGGACCCGGATAGAGGTGCCCGGACGGGATGAGGAGCCCAGCTTTGGACCCAGGAGCCACTCTGAACGGAATCTACAGAAAGGGGACTCTCGACTCTCTCTCCCCAACCGACCAGCGCTTATTTTACCGAGGGGGAAACTAAGGCCCATTTGATGACACAATGAGACGGTGCTGATTCGGGACTTCGGCCCCTTCTAATGACAGTGTTGCTTCATCCCACAGACATGAAGAGTTAGGGTCCGGCCCTGGCTCAGGAGCGACCTGGAAGGGTCACTTCTCCTCTCTGGGCCTCAGTTTACCTTTGTATATCGCGTGATTAGAATCCTGTTTAGCGTCAGTCTCTCCTTGACAACATACCCCCGACCAAGACGGCACAGCGGGAAAACTACAGACCCGTCTACCTATGAGGCGGGTCGAGGACTCCGAAATGGAATTTTAGCAAAAAGAGTTAAGTCGTGCATTTTTCAAATCCATTCACAACAAAGGGGCCTTAGAGCTGAGACGCGGGGATGGCTCAGTATTCAGAAGTCGGCTCAGGAAATTCACCATAGTAATGGATGGAATGAGAAAAGTTCTGAAAAGGCCATCAAAATGAGGGCCAACGTGAGGACGACCGCGGTCGGGTATTTAATATTGCCCCGGAGGCACTAGCCGGTCAAGTATTTAATATTGCCCCGGAGGCACTAGCCGGTCAAGTATTTAATATTGCCCCGGAGGCACTAGCCGATGTGCGGTATGAGTTTTAGAAGGGTAGTAGGGAAATTATAGTGCGGATCGTATGTAAGCACTGTTTATCTAGGTCAAAAATAAGAGAGCTACCAAGAATTTCGTATGGCTCCATTTCACATTAATTCTGCTTTTTACCTAATATTTGACATACGTCCAGACTTCCAGAAAAACTGGAGGAGGAGTACAAAGAATTCCTGGGTAGTCTTCACCCAGATTCCACAAACCTTGTGTTTTCACCACTTTGGCTTTATTCCTCTTTCTCTCTCCGCACCTTTTCTGAAAAACGTGCAGGAATGATGTCTCATTACCCATAACCGTTGAGTATGCATTTCCTAAAAACAAGGCCATTCCCCCGCGTAATCACCGGGCCACGGGGAACATCAGGAAGCCGACACTGATAAAAACGCTATTATCTAATCTCCAGACTTTAATCAGACTTTGCCAACTGTTCTCATAATGTCCTTTGTAACAAAAGAATATCCTGGCCCACACGTCGTATTTGTCAAGTCTTTCATCTCTTTTAATCTGGACCGTTTCTCAGTCTGTCTTTGCCTTTTATGACGTTGGCGGTTTTTTAAAGGCCCAAGGCAGTCATTTTATGGAGTGCGAATTGGGGGTTCTGTAAGATTAGTTTCAGGTTGGCGTTTGGGGCAGAAAAGCCTTAGAAGCACTTTGACATCGTAGGATTATCTCCTGGAAGTATGATTGTATATAGAGAAAACCCAAGAGAATGAACCGAAACTTTCTTAGATCTGTTTCATACCGTTATTTAATCTCCAGGATTAAACGAATCTCCTTCTTATGTAAAGAGCTCTTCGAAATTAAATTTTTGAAAAAACAGCTCAGTAGAGAAATGGGCAAAGAATATAGAGAGCCATTTCATAGAAATAGGCACCAAAAAAAAAAAAAAAAAAAAGCGACCGACCTCTTTCCTAGGAAAGAACTGCAAAGTCCAACAACAATGTACTCCTTTCTACCCATTAGTCCGGGAAAGAGAAAGACAAAAGCAAATCACAGAGTACGGTGTGCTGGCGCTGCTGTGGAGAAACCAGCCATCCCACATGGTGCTGGTGAGACAGCTCAGTGGTCCAGCCGCTGGAAGGGCAATTAGAATTAAAAGTGCATATATCCTTTGACCTATCAAGTCCCCTTCCAGAAATTTATCTACAACTCTGTTTACATGGGTACAAAATGAGGGACGGGGGGGGCACCCGGCTGCCTCAGTCTGTAGAGAGCACTCTTTTTTTAAAAAAAAAAACGTTTATTTATTCTTGAGAGACAGAGCGTGAGCAGGGGAAGGGCAGAGAGAGAGAGAGGCAGATACAGAATCCGAAGCAGGCTCCAGGCTCTGAGCCATCAGCACAGAGCCCGACGCGGGGCTCGAACTCACAGACCGCAAGATCATGACCTGAGCTGAAGTCGGCCGCTTAACCGACTGAGTCACCCAGGCGCCCCGAGAGCACTCTTGATATACAGGTTGTGCGTTCGAGTCCCACGCTGGGTGCAGAGCCTAACTTAAAAATCAATCAATCAAGCAATAAAACAGAACGATGGACACACGTAATGCAGAACCCTGGGGTTGGTTCCTGGAACAGAAAAACACTGAGTGAGAAGGTCAGATAAAGTCTAGAGGGTAATTAATTTAATCCACTAGTTAATTTCTCAGTCTGGACGAAAGAAATCCGGACACCGTGGTGTGAAAGAACTTGGCCCTGGAGGAAGTTGGGTGAGGGCTAATCCGGGGTTCTGTACTGTCTCTGCAACTTTTCTGTGAATATGAGTTATTCCAAAATAAAAAGTTTACTTTTAAGGCGGGGCGGGGGGGGGGAAACGGAACGACGACATCGAATATCACATTCTTGGTAATTATAAAAAATTGGAAACCACCTCAGGGTCTCCCAGCTGGTGGCTGCTGTAGACGAGCGAGCGTCCATCCATCCCACTCTTAAAGGGGACAAAGCCAATCTCCTCTGCGGTACATTAATGGAAAAAGCCGGAGAGTGATCACTGGTGTGCAGTTTTTTAAATGCTGGGACAAAGAGAATTTTACCCAAATAACTCTGAAGGAAACACCGGTCACAGCCGTGGCCTCTGGGGCAGGAACTGAGGAGTGGTGGGGGGGGGGGGGTAGGAGGGGTGGGGAACAGTCTCCCGTTTCTCTGTATACCTTTTTTGGAAAGTTTGCATTTTTAAAATCATGCACCTGTATTACATTTAAAATGATATTTTAATATCATTTACAAATTTAACATCATTTACAAATATTACAAATAAAATTCGTTTTTAAAAATTCCTAAGACGTTGGTATTTGGGAGGGGGGTGGTAGAAGCCCTGGGAACTCTTTCCCCCACCTCATCCAGTCCTGCTCCTTACCCCCACTCCCACCCTGGGGTTCGGAGGTACTGGATCCGGACCTTTACCTGGGAGAGGCCCACGTGGAGGGGGAGTGGGACGGCCGACTCCCAAAGAGGAAGGGCGACCGAGGGGAGGGAGAAGGTCTAATCGCTTAGTTCCGCTGACAGCCACCAGGGGTCGCCCCAACTTGCACGCCCGGTTGCTGCCCGCTAAGGACTCTCTGAGCTTGAGGGGTTAAGGGTGGTTCTGACAGCTCCCCCCACCCCCACCCCCACCCCACCTCTGGCGTCTCTCCGGAAGTGAGCAGGAAGTGGCTTCTTCTGGAGTCAGGCAGAGCTGGAGACCAGGAGACTGACCTTGCTTTGTCTGACTTAAGACCCCTTCGCCGTGCGGCCGTGGGCTCCAAGGGTAAAAGGGCTGGGCTCAGGGATGTTAAACGGGACACAAAACATTGTCGTTATTATCAACTTACTCTACGGGTCTTCGTCCTGGCCACACCACCAGACCCCTGAAAATCAGTGTCGGGGAGGGAGGGAGATAGGGAGCCAAGGCAGGTGTGTGGGCAGGAATGGCACGGTTAGATCTAGTGTCAGAAAGAATTGGGGGAAAAGGACACAGACTGAGTGCGGGCTTCGAACCCCCAGGGAGTGAGTGAGGCTTGAGGGCCACCTGGGGAGAACAAGCCCCGCCCTCTTTCACTGAGACCCCTCCCCGCGGCCCAGGGAAGGAAATAGGCTCCTTGGCGAGACCCGCTCCCTGGACCCCCATCTGTTCCCGCTTCACAGGGCCAGCCTTCCACCTGCCCTCGCCTGTTCGGCCTCCCGCTCTAATTATCCCTCAAAGTCTCTCTCTGTCTGAATCTCTCTCTCTCGCTCTCTTTTTTAAATTTTTTGAGAGAGGGAGAGGGAGAGTGGGGGAGGGGCAGAGAGAGAGAGAGAGAGAGAGAGAGAGAGAGGGGAACAGAGGATCCGAAGCTGGCTCTGCACTGACAGCAGAGAGCCCAGTGCACACCTGGAACTCACAAACCTCAAGGTCATCATGACCTGAGCTGAAGTCAGACACTTACCCACTTAGCCACCCAGGCGCCCCTCTGAGTCTCTATCTCTCTTTATCTGTCTCCGCCCCTATCACCAGCACCCCCTCCCAGGTCCCTGCCCTGGCTTTCCATCCCTGGAGCCCCCTCCGCCCCCCCCTCCGTGGCTGTGGGGACAGTGGGAGGGGACAGAAATGGGAAGCCTTGGAGGGGCTGCAGGAGAGCAGTAGGGACACCAGCAGCCGGACCCCGCCAACCCTCCAGTCCCAAATAAGAAAGTGGGGTGCTCTTATCAGCCAGCAACAGGGAAGCCCAGAGAGAACGAGCTCTTCCTCCGTCACCTCCAAAAGCGCAAAAAATTTCGTTTGAATTTAACCAAACACGCTGATAGAAACGTAGAGGCTTTTTTGGATTTCCCGGAGACTTTTCTTCACTAGAAATGTCACTTCCCTAAGGACCTTCCTGCAGGTCTGCGAGAGTTTTTTTAAAAATCTCGTATCTCCTTGAGCACTTCAGTGTGAGTTTCAGGTAGTGACACACAGTGGACTTCCTCGTGACACTTTTCCCTTCTCGGCCCGAACCCACAATCAAAACCAAACACGGCAACAACAAAACACGTGTACAGTCAAAGCCCGATTTCGTGATGGCCCTCCAAGGGACTTTAGAAGGGCTCATGCGCAAAGTTTCCTGTGACCATGACAAATTGTTTTCAGGAAAAAAACCGAGCACTCACATCAGCACCGATGCCTCTGACCTCGTGCGAATCCAAGGACCAGTCGCTCGCTTCCTCCCGCTGGGATTTTTCTGGCCGGGGACACGTGCGAAATGCGTCCAGAAAGTCTGTTTTTAGAGAGTTTAGACACTGCTGGCAGGAATGTCAATGGAAACAACCCCGGAGGACAGACCCTGGACGAGCTGTCAAAACAGACGATGCGACGGCTTTGGGACCCAGCAGTTTCCTTTGTGGGGATCCGATAGCAAACCTTCTTTTGTTCACTGACGCAAAAAGTTTAGAAACAGCCTAAAGGCCCATTGATAATTACGTAATTACGATGGTTACGTATATATACGTATATACGGTGAAAACCTAAGCATCAGGCAAAAGGAATCCGCTGATCTTGAAGACAGAACGTTAAGCAAAGGGAGGAAGTTTCATCTGTACTTTTTCCATTAAAAAAAAAAATCTAGATAATAAAACAAATTCTTTGAAAAAGAAACATTGCAAATCAAAGATGGGAGATCAAATTACCAAAAAGACACAGAGTGTTGTGTTTGAGCTCGATATGAAGGACATTAGTATGTGTATTTGAAACTCTCTCCCAGGTCCGGGCGCCTGGGTGCCTCGGTCGGTTAAGTGTCCAGCTCTTGATTTCGACTCAGGTCACGAGCTCACGGCTTGTGAGATCAAGCCCCGTGTCCGGCACACTTGGGATTCTCTCTCTCCCTGTCTCTCTGTCCTTCCCCCGACTCATACTCTCCTTCTCTCTCAAAATAGAGAAAAAGGCATTTAAAACTGTTTCTGGGGCGCCTGGGTGGCTCTGTTAAGTATCTGACTCTTGATTTCGGCTCAAGTTGTGATGTCAGGGTTCGTGAGATCGAGCCCCTCATCAGGCTCTGCGCTCACAGAGCCTGTTTGGGATTCTCTCTCTCCTTCTCTCTCTGCCCCTCCGCTGTTCTCTCTCTCTCAAAATAAATAAATAAAACATTTTAAAAACTAAAAATAAAAGTCTGTTTCTTACACTGTAACAATTACTCAAAATCGTACCATTGGGTCTAGGGCGGCTTTTTCTTAATTTTTAAAAATATTTATTTATTTATGTTTGAGAGAGAGAGGGAGGGAGGGGCAGACACAGAGGGAGACAGAGAACCCCAAGCCCGATTCGGCTTATTGTCAGCCCGGAGCCCGATTCGGTGTTCGAACTCACGAACTGTGAGATCATGACCTGAGCTAAAATCAAGAGTCACACGCTTAACCGACTGAGCCACCCAGGCGTCCCCTCTAGGGTGGCTTTTTAATTTTTTGGGAATTTATGGTTTGCATTCTTTTTCCTTGGCCACAGATGTCATGCTCCACACATCACGAAGAATAACCAGGATCTCAAGTCCATACCAAGACGGTCACACCTGCTGATGCGGGCCCTGGCACTGCCCCCGTGTCTGAGCACCCCCACTGGACCCCGTTACCCGGGCCGTACCCCTGTCCTGCCCTTTTCCCCCAGTGCTCTCACAGGCCCCAAGCACCAGTCTCTCAGCCCGGCCTCAGAGGCAACACGAGGTCCAGCCTCTCCCGCCTTAAAAAAAAGCACCGTCATTTATCAAGGTCGAGTGTGCGCCAGACACTGTGACAAGTGTTTCCACGACTGGCTGTGTCGCCTCACTTTAGACAAGAGGAAACTGAGGCCGAAGGAAGGAAAGTCGCTTGTCCGAGGTCACGCAGTGGTAGGCGGCACAACCAGAGCTGAACTCCAGAGCCCTAAATGGAAGCCACACGCTCCCTCTGCCTCCGCGGCCCCATTAACAAAGATGCAAGGTGGCCTCCTCCCACCCTGCTAGGGGGGGCCTCTGGGTGGGCCTGGCCAACCTAGAGAAATAGCTGGTTGGGCACCACTTGCAGCCCCCAACCCTCCTCCCCCCGCCCCCACCAGCCGCTGGGAAGGGTCCGGAATCAGGAATCGCAGGGTAGCTGCAAAGGCCAAAGGTCAGACAGGGGTTTCCTGCCTACCCCTGGGAACTTCCTCTGTCCCCATCCAACTCCTGCCTCTGTGATGAGCACCACCCTGGAGGACCCCCTCCCCGCTGTCAACTGCCCCCAACTCCATTACCCTGGTTGATGGGGGGATGGGGCTGCAGCCTTCATCCCGCTGTACCCCCAACACACACAGGCAGTGACAGAGATTGTGGTGTTGTCCAGCCTTCTTTCCGTCTGCCAGCCCCTTCCCCCCCGCCCCTGGCCTCCATCCCTGGCTCCTACCAGCCTTGACCCCATGGGACCAGGGGGCTGTGTCCCACACTGTCTCCCTAAGACCTGGGGTCCCTTATGGCCAAGCCTGAGGCTGACACTTCATCCAGCATGGAGTTCCTGGTTCTGGGGGGATGGACAGGAGGACTGCACCCAGAATCCTTTGCCCCTTGGTCCCCAAATTCCCTTCATGCCCACCTGGAGATGACCCACAGAGAAGTCCGACGCCCCCCTCTCTGGCACTGCCCATCCACAGACCCGCAGAGCCCAGAAGTAATGCTCCCGGCAGGAAACAATAGTAATAACAACAACCCCAAGCCCTTTCTTACAGCACCCCCTTTCCGGCCTTGTACCCCACGCATACCCATCTGACCGAGGCAGAGGCCGAGAAGGGGCAGGAAGAGCCCCTCCCTTGAGCTCGCGTGGGCCCAGCCTGCTCTCCCAGCTCCAAGTTCACTAGCGCTTATGCTGCCGCTCCCTGAGCGCTTAGGCAGCACCTGTGTGAGGTGGGGGGGACTTGGGGGGGCAGCCCGCTTAGGGAGCCGGGGCTGTTGCCCCCCGCGGGTCCGCCAGCCCTCAGCGACGCCCTGATGAGTACCTACTGTGTGCCGGGCTCAGGTCCCGCACTGGACCCGATTTAGCTCCCGATTTGGACAGCATCCACAGCCAGCTCGCGGTGGTGGTGACAGTGGTGGTGGTAGGGGGTGTTGGGAGTGGGGAGTAAGTCCGACTCTGTGAACTAACAGCTAACAGCGTGAGACCCGAGACGGTCCCTTCACCTCCCCGTGCCTCAGTTTCCCCCTCCGCCCCAGTGGGGCGACGACCCGGGATCCCAGGTGGGGAGTGCCGAGAAGGGTGCGTGGCGCCGAAGCGAGGGCAAGGTGGAGAAACTGAGGCTCGGAGAGGCCGAGGAAGCCCCCCCCCCAACCCCCAACCCCACACCCCCGCCCGCCGGCCGGCGGCCCGCCCCAGCGAGTATTATCAGAAGTCCAGCGGCGGTGCCTCAACCCCTCCCTTCGCGGCCGAGGGTGGGAGTGTCGTGATAACCCGCGGCCCCCACTTCCTCCCGGCCAGGAAGGAGCCAGGCGGAGGAAGTATTAAGAGGAGTAATATAAACACTCGCCCCCGGGTGGCGAGGGGCAGAAGCGCCACCCAGAGCAGGCCGGCCGGGCGAGCGAGCACCGGGCGGGGACGCGATGGGCCTGGCGGCGGAGCACGGCGGCGCCTACGCCCGCGCGGGGGGCGGCCCGCGGGGCTGCTGGTACTACCTGCGCTACTTCTTCCTCTTCGTCTCGCTCATCCAGTTCCTCATCATCCTGGGCCTCGTGCTCTTCATGGTCTACGGCAACGTGCACGTGAGCACCGAATCCAACCTGCAGGCCACCGAGCGCCGGGCCGAGGGCCTGTACGGCCAGGTCGTGGGGCTCACGGCCTCGCAGGCCAACCTGTCCAAGGAGCTCAACCTGACCTCCCGCGCCAAGGACACCATCATGCAGCTGCTGCTGAGCGCCCGCCGCGATCTCGACCGCATCAACGCCAGCTTCCGCCAGTGCCAGGCGGACCGGGTAAGGCGTCTCCGCCGGGCGCTCGCCGTCCCCCTCCCCTACCCACCCCCGGGACCCCGCGCCGGTCCCACCCGCTCGCCTGAGCTTGGGTTTCCGCACCCCGGAGCGGGACACGGTCGCAGAGGCTGGATTTCATGCGAGGAGTCCGTGCGGACGTGTTAGTACAAGTATAGCCCACGGAAGGGTTGGGATATACTTATCCTAAAACGAGGTCCTCCTTCTCTCGCTCCGGGGTTTTACGTTTCACCGGGCACCCTGGCTGAGTCGGAGGCAGCCCCGGGCCCCATGCCTTCATAGGCGTGAAGCGCTCCGAATGTTCCAGCACACAGCAGCTGCAAATAAGAACCAGTTAAATAAAAACTCAGGGCACTGGGTTCCCACTGGGAAGGAAGAACAGCTCTTCTTTGCCTTCTGCTGGGGGTCCGCTCTAGAACTGGCTCC
This sequence comes from Paguma larvata, assembly GCA_030068075.1. Lineage (NCBI taxonomy): Eukaryota > Metazoa > Chordata > Mammalia > Carnivora > Viverridae > Paguma > Paguma larvata. The sequence goes on along the minus strand of CM057842.1, from coordinate 12,090,091 downwards.
TCACTGTGTGGCTTGAGGTCAGGGGCTCCAGACCCGCTGCGGATGGGGAACTGGAAGCCAGGGAGGGGAGGCAGCCCCAGGGAAACGTCCCCGGAGGCCCGCGTGGGCGTCTGGTGGAGACGGCCACCTACTCACACCCACGACTCCGGTCTCGCTCACTTGACAGTCTCTCGAATTCTCACCCATGTGCTTGCGGCTGGGACCTCATTCCTCAGACCTCAGCAGAGTGTGGGGCAAGAGGGGACAGAGCAGGGGGAGGGCAGGCTGGAGGGGGGGCAGCCTCCTTTTCTCCCACAGGCTGGCTGGGGTGGGGGGCAGGGCTGTGTCCCCGCTCAAACCAGCCCCCCAGGCCAGGGCGGTCCCCCTCAGACCTCTCAGTTCCCCCCCATTCCCTCCCCACCCCGGGAATTGGCCCGTTCGGATTGTCCGGGATGCACACAGCCATCCGGTCTGGGAGCCGTCGGGAATGCCAGGACCATAAGGTTTTAGACCCTCACAGGCACCCCGGAATCCTGAACCCCCCCATCATAGAATATTAGAAGCCTAAGCATCTGGATCTTCACAACTATTAAATTTGAAAACCACAGCTTTTTTCTTTTTAATCTCCTTCGTGTTGACAAAGATCTCTGGGCCCCGACGGCTTAGGGGTTTCTCCAAGGACCCTGGGGTTTCCCTAGTTTCAAAGTCACACGCATGGCGCCCTGCAGGGGTGCCCTGACGCTGGGGGAGCATCCTCTGACCCCACCCCCACCCCCACCGCGGCAGCCCCAGGCGTCTGAGGGCACTGGGTGGACCTTGGTCTTTGCCGGTCCTGGCTGTGCTGAGAAACCGGATTTTTCTTAAATTCTCTGCTAGTGCGACTGTATTTCCGGCACTGAGATCCTAGGAGGGCAAAGAGAATTTAACTCAGTGATCTAGTTTTTAAAAACGTGTTCATCTTCCCTGCTTCTTATTTATTTATTTTATTTTACTTTATTTTACTATTTTATTTTATTTTATTTGAGAGAGAGAGCATGAGTGGGGGAGAGTGGAGAGGGAGAGAGAGAGAATCTTAAGCAGGTCCCACGCCCAGCACGGAGCCCGACGCGAGGCTCCATCCCACGACCGTGAGGTCACAGCCCTGAGCTCTCTGCCGCTCCTTGTCCTCATTCCTTTGGGGGCCGGCCCTATGCTGACGGGGGCCAGGGCGAGGCAGAAATCGCTCTGGAAGCTCCAGTGACTTCTGTTTTCAGAAATCTTAGCCGAAGAAGAGGAAGATCTGGAGAAATCAAGAGTCGGACGCTAAACCAGCTCAGCCCCCCAGGCACCCCTAACTCCGTGGTATTTTTAGGGTCTGCTCCACCCTGTTCCCTGTCAAGGCAACGGGACCCTCCCCTGGCTCCTGGGGTTCAGATGCAGCTCCCCGGGACCCCCTCTTTTCACTTCCTCCAACTAGGGAAAAAACCTCTTTCTCGCTTCATGTTCGAATCCAACTCATTTTGCGGAACCCTGCAGGCCTTCCTCTTCCGTGGCTGAGATGCTTCTTCTTCTGTGGCTAACATTTCTGAAAACAGAGGTCACTGCCTTCCCTCGATGCCCAATTAGCAGAGGGCCAGCTTCCGAAGGAACAGGACGACAGGTGGCAGAGAGGCAAACTTTCTGCATTCTTTCTATCTTTACCTGTTAAATTTCTACAGACGATTCTGTTTCAAAGTTTGGAAAGCCCACCTCGTAACACTGTAAAAAGCTCCTTTAAAAACAGCTTTATTGATATATAATTCGTACGCTCTACAACTCGCCCGGGAAGAGTGTACAGTTCAGGGGCGCCTGGGGGGCTCAGTCGGTTAAGCCTCCGACTTCAGCTCAGGTCATGATCTCGCAGTCCGTGAGTTCGAGCCCCGCGTCGCGCTCTGTGCTGACAGCTCGGAGCCTGGAGCCTGCTTCGGATTCTGTGTCTCCCTCGCTCTCTGCCCCTCCCCCATTCTCGCTCTGTCTCTCTCTCTCTCTCTCTCTCAAAAATAAACATAAAAAAAATTTTTTAAGCATACAGTTCAATAATTTTTAGCAGCTTCACAGAGCTCTGCAAGCATCACAATTGACTTTAGAACACTCCCATCACCCCCAAAAGATACCCCGTCCCCGTGAGCGGTCACTCCCCCTCCTCTCCTCCCCCAGCCCCTGGAAACCACTAATCTGCTTTCTGTCTCTACGACTTTGCCTGCTCTGGACATTTCGTCTAAATGGGATCCGACAACATGTGGCCTTTGGGGTCGGGCTTCTGTCATTCGGCACGATGTTCTGACGGTTCCTCCAAGCACGCGTCCGTGCCTCATTCCCTTTGACGGCTGAGTAATCTTCCATCCTGCTGCCGGACCGCATTTCGTTCATTCGCCTGCCGAGGGGCGCTCGGGCTGTCTCTGCCTCTGAGTGGTTGTGCTTGGCGCCGCTGCGCCCGTGCAGAAGTGTTCGCGTGGACGTGTGCCTCGAGCTCTCTCGGGGCTACCCCGAAGAGGGAGATTGCCAGGTCACGTGGTAGTTCCACGCCTCCCCTCTCGAGGGGCTGCCGGACTGTTTTCCTTGTTCCAGGAAACAGTCCGCTGCCCCCTTGTGACATTCCGGCCAGTACCGTCTGGGGTGGCGAGTCCCCTTTCTCCACATCCTCACCCACACTTGTCACTGCCCTGTCTTGTTCTCCATGTCACTTACGACCAGCCTCACGGGTGGAAGGTGGTATCTCCTTGTGGTTTGCACTTGCATTTGCCTGACGGGTAATAACGGTGAATATTTTTTTCTGCGCTTGTCGGCCATGTATCTTCTGGGGCCAATGTCTCAGATGTTTGCCCATTTTTCATTTCAGTTATTTTTTTATTAGTGATCCATAAAAGTTTCCTTTTATACACTCTGGATACCTAGGCCTATCATCAGATACACGCTTTGCAAATATTTTCTCCCATCTCCGGCTTGTCTTTGCCCTTTCTCTGTCTTTTTAAACTTGGAGTGTAATTGACATCCAAGGTTATGTCGGTCTCGGGTACACAGCGCAGTGATACGGTCTTTTCCTTTTCTTGAGGGCATCCTTTGAAGCACAAAAGGTTTTAATTTTGATGAAGTTCTACTTACCTGTGTTTTCTTGTTTGTGCTTTTGGCGTCACACCTAAGAAATCGTTGCCAAGTCCAAGGTCACGCAGAGTTCATACTTATGTCTTCTTCTGAAGAGCGTTATAGTTTATGTTTGGGTCGTTGGGCCATTTCGAGTTAATTTTTGTAGACGGTGAGGTAGGGGTCCAAGTTCATTCCTTAGCCTGTGGAGGCCCAGATGGGCCAACTCCATTTGTTGCAAAGACTCTTTTTTCCCCCCATGAATGCTTTTGGCACCTGAATAATTTTCTTTTTTTTTGTTTTTTGTTTTCTATTATTTTTAAAGCTTATTTATGTATTCTCAGAGAGAGAGAGTACAAGCAAGGGAGGGCAGAGAGAGAGAGGATCTCAAGCAGGCTCCACACTGTCAATGCAGGGCCCATGCAGGGCTCCAACCCACGAACGGGGAGAACAGTGAGATCATGACCCGAGCCGAAACCAAGTGTCAGATGCTTAACTGACTGAGCCACCCGGGCGGCCCGTATTAATTTTCTAGGGTCACCTTATTAGCAAAGTACCACAAATCGGATGGCTTAAACAATAGAAATTTATTTTTGCACGTACAGAAGGTCAAGATGTGAGTTCCTTCTGAGGCTTGGGAGGGAAGGACCTGCTCCCTGCCTCGCAGACAGACGGCCCCCTTCCCACCGTGTCTTCACGTCATCTTCCCTCTTTGCATTTCTGGGTGTCCGAATTTTCTCTTTTTTTTTAAATTTGTTTTTAACGTTTATTTGTTTTTGAGAGACATAGAGACAGAGCGCGAGCAGGGGAAGGGCAGAGAGAGAGGGAGACACAGAATCTGAAGCGGGCTCCCGCTCTAATGAGCCGTCAGCCCAGAGCCCGACACAGGGCTCGAACTCACAGACTGTGAGATCATGACCTGAGCTGAAACCAAGAGTCAGACACTCAACCGACTGAGCCCCCTGAGGTGCCCCAGTTAACAGCTTTTAAAGATCGGACCGGGGGCGCCTGGGGGGCTCAGTCGGCGAAGCATCCAACTTCGGCTCAGGTCATGATCTCACACTTCGTGGGTTCCAGACCCACGTCGGGCTCTGCGCTGACAGCTCAGAGCCTGGAGCCTGCTTCGGATTCTGTGTCTCCCTCTCTCTCTGCCCCTCCCCTGCTTGCACTCTTTTCTCTCTCTCTCTCAAAAATAAATAAAGATTAAAAAAAAAAAAAAAAGATCCGACCAGCAATCCCCGATAAAGGAGCCACGCCCTTGTGAACTGGGTCGGACCCGGGCCACCGGGTGTGCGCTCTGGGGCCCCAGCCCAGAGGGGGTCCGTGTGGGCCCGGGAGCCAGGGGACCCGCAGGGGCCGGGCCGCGAGCTCTCTCCCGTGTCGCGTCTGGCCAGGTGATCCACGTGAACAACCAGCGGTACATGGCGGCCGTCATCCTGAGCGAGAAGCGATGTGAGGAGCAACTGAAGGAGACCAACAGGAGCTGCGACGGTGAGCGGCCTGGGCGGGGGAGGGGGGTGGGGGGGGCGGGGGGGGGGAGCCGGGGCAGCCGGGGCAGCGGCCTCCTCGCCCGCGGCTGGGCAGCCCCGCCGACCTCCCCGGGCGGCCCTCTCTCGACCCTGCAGCCTTGCTCCTGGCGCTGAACCAGAAGGCCAAGACGCTGGAGGTGGAGCTGGCCAAGGAGAAGGAGGTGTGCGCCAAAGACAAGGAGGGGCTGGCGCTGAGCAGGCGCGCGGCGGAGGAGCAGCTGGCTGAGTGCGGCAAGGCCCGGGAGCAGCAGCGGCAGGAGCGACAGCTGGCCGAGGACCGCCTGCAGAAGGTGCAGACCCTGTGCGTGCCGCTGGACAAGGACAAGTTCGAGACGGAGCTGCGCAGCCTCTGGAGGGACTCCCTCATCCCGCGCACCCTGGACTCCATGGCCTACAGCCCGTACCACCCTCTCGGCTCGGAGGTGGCCTCCGTCCGGAGGACCTGCGACCACATGCCCACCCTCATGACCAGCAAGGTGGAGGAGCTGGCCCGGAGCCTGCGGGCCGGCATCGAGCGCGTGGCCCGCGAGAACGCGGACATCCAGCGCCAGAGGCTGGAGGTGGAGCAGGGCCTGCGGGCCGCGCAGGAGGCCAAGCAGAAGGTGGAGAAGGAGGCCCAGGCCCGGGAGGCCAAGCTCCAGGCCGACTGCACCCGGCAGACGCAGCTGGCCCTGGAGGAGAAGGCGGCTCTGCGGAAGGAGCGGGACCACCTGGCCAAGGAGCTGGAGGAGAAGAAGCGGGAGGCCGAGCAGCTCAAGATGCAGCTGGCCGTCAGCAACTCCGCCTTGGACACCTGTATCAAGGCCAAGGTGGGCTGGAGGGCCCAGGGTTCGGGTTGTTCCGGGGTCGGGGCTGCGGGCCGCGCGCCTGCTCAGTGCCAGCCCCTCCTTGTCTCCCGAACTCCCAGTCCAGGTCGGGTTAGTTAGGACTCACTGGGGAGGTTCAGCCACATAGGATTGGGGTGGAGTTCGGAGTTCGGAACGACCTTGAGAAAGGATTAAGGATCGGGGTTGAGTTTAGGGTGGCCAGTGGGCCTCAAAATGGGTGCTGGGGGAGGACCGGGGGTCCACAGGGGGTTGGTGTCAAGGTTGGGAGGTGTCTGAGTTGAAGGACGGGGGGCGATGGGTTAGGCTGGGAGTTAAATTCAGGGTTAAGGCAGGTCTGGAGGAAGGCTCGATGTGGAGGTAGAACTTGTGTTTGGGTCAAGGTGAGTTCTCGGTGACCGCTGTGTTTAGAGTGGGTTTGCATTAGAGTTAGGGTTCCATCGAGGGGCACCTGGGTGCCTCAGTTGGTTAAGCATCCGACTTTGGCTCAGGTCATGATCTCTCAGTCTGTGAGTTCGAGCCCCGCGTCGGGCTCTGTGCTGACGGCTCAGAGCCTAGAGCCTGCTTCAGATTCTCTGTCTCCCTCTCTCTCTCTCTGCCCCTCCTCTGCTTATGCTCGGTCTCTCTCTCTCTTAAAAAAAAATAAACATTAAAAAAAATTAACAAATAAAGTTAGGGTTCCATCGAAGACTTCATTAGTCTAGAATTGGGAGAACCGGGGTCGTGCTGGCCTTGGATTGTGAGGAAAGGTTACAAGTTAAGTCAGGGGTGGGTCTCACCTGGGGTGAGGGGTGAACACAGATGTCAGTGGCTTCGGGGTTGCATTCGGTTGAGGCACCGCAGCTGGAATGGAGTCTCAGGTGAGTGTAGGTGGCTGGTGGGGCTGATTGGGGTTCGAGGGAGAGGTTGGGGTCTCGGGTTGAGTTGGGGTGTGTGTGGCGTTGGGAAGCCATGGCGGAGCCCACGGCTGGGCTGGGGCCACGGCGTTGGGGGCCGAGTTTTCATAGCTACCGGGTCTCAGGGATGGGCTGGGGTCCAGTGGGATGGAAAGTTCTGGTCGGATCAAGTTTGTCATTAGGATTGGGTTTAGATCAGGGTTTGAGTCTAAGGAAAGTTCTGTGTTCACGTTGGGACTGGTTTTGAGGTGACTTCGGATTTCGTGTTCGGGGGTATCGGCTCAGGGCTGTCGGAGGGTTGGCAGTTGTTTACAGAGCGGGTGGGGTTCCGCCTAGAGGGGGGCCGGCTTGGGTGTTGGGTGGAGGGACTCAGGGTCGCAGACTGGGATCGGGTTGGCACTGAGACAGTGACGGAGACAGAGGCAGGCCACGGCGGGGTCTCCGCGGGGTCTCCGGGGGCTTCTGAGGGGAGCCCGGCCCTGGAGTCCCCAGTCATGTGAGCGCAGGGGGGTGCCGGTGATGGTGCCTCCACTGATGTGGTGTCCTTCTCTGGTACGGTTCCCCGCTCCGGAAGGAACTCGGTTCCACGTATTCGAGGGCACCGCACTCTGGCTCAGGGGTCCCCGCTTCCGCCAACCTCCCTCCGTCTTTCTTCCCACAGTCGCAGCCGTTACCTGTACCGAGACCTGTGGGCCCTGCCCCCAACCCCCAGCCCATCGGTAAGTGAGGAGGGCGGAGACGGGAAGCAGTTGGGGGTGGTCCTCCCCACTTCTTATCCCATCTCGGCCCTGCTCTCGGGGTGCCAGCCCTCGGGGTGCCGGCCCGTCCTTAGCCCAGGGTGGGGCCTGTTGGGTGGACCTGACCCCTGCCTCTCCCAGCAGACCCAGCCGGCCTAGAGGAATTCAAGAGAAGGATCCTGGAGTCCCAGAGGCCCCCCACCGGGGTTGTGGCCCCATCCAGGTGAGGCACTGGGCAGACTGGGATGGTTCGGTCTCCAGGGGCTTCAGAGGAGGATGTGAACAGGACTAGGGGTGGAGGGAGGCTTGTCTCACACTTGCTGCTTCCTTAATTGAGCGCCTTCTGTATCCCAGGTAACTAGCCAGGGAGTGGCGGAGCTGGGACGTGGACCCGGGCTATGGGACTCCAGGCAGGCGGGGGAGGGCCTCAGTGAGGAGGGGACTGAGCTGGAGGACGGGGCCGAGCTGGTTTGGGGACGGGCAGAAGGAACAGTGCTCCAGGTGACATCTAGAAGAGCCAGGGTCTGACTAGGGTGGGGAGGGAGGCTGGAGCTGAGGAAGGGAGGAGGGAGAGCAAGGTGAGGAGGGAGATCCCGGGCCTCTCACCCCACCTCCCGGAGCCTCTCTTTCTACCTCGACAAAAACGGAGGCCTCTGAAATCAAGGGCACGGGAACTCTCTGCTAACTGTCAAGTGCTGCCAGCAAGTACCGAAAACGAGGCACCAGGGTTGCAGCAGGGGCGGGTCAGGACACCCCCCCCCTCCGCACCCCCCCTGCACACGCTCAGGTCCGGGCTTGATGCCTGCAGCGCCCTCACCACCTCCCAGACCCCGGTCTGTGCATCGCAGGGAAGGTGACTCAGGCCGCCGGCCCAAGAACATCCTGTTCTCGCTCCCAGGTGGCGGCCACGCTTCCGCTCGGGGCCACACGGCTGACCGAGGAGTCAGCGGCCGGGCCCTGCCCTTCCCAGTTTAGGCCCCGGGGCTCAGGGAGACACCCGGGATTCTAAGTTGGATCCCCCTGACCCCAAGCCCGCGTCTTCCCGCGGCTCTGCCAGCAGGGACTTCCAGGTCTGTAGTCAGATCCCGGGCCTCCTCCCCATCCAGCTCTGTCTCCACCGTGCCTTTTCTTGCATACCCCCTCTGACGGGGAGCTCACCTTCTGGCGGAGCTTGTCCCTTTGCTCTGGATGGCTCTGCCCGGGAGAAATCCCTCCGCCGCCCGCAGGGAGGGCAGCAGGAGCCGGAGAGAAGGCCCTATTCCCAGCCAACAGTTTTCCTCTCCCCATCTTGGCCTAAAGCCATCGTGGCAAGGAAGGAGGTTCTATTCTTATCCCCACTTCTCAGAGGAGGGAACTGAGGCCCCAGGGAAGCGACCAGCCCGGGGTCATGCGTCAGTGAGTCGGGGCTCTGGGGGCCGAGCCTGTCCCGACAGGGAAAGGGGACACTCTTGGCGTTGTTTACCCCCAAAGACATCCCTCTGCAGAGAGGACAATGAGTATTTAAGCCAGGGCCCCTCCTGCTTCTTTCTGCCAGGTCTCAGGAAGGGCCTCTCGCTCTCCTGGCTCCAGCCGTGGTCTGCCTTCCCCCGAGGAAAGAGGCCGGCAGCTCCGGAGTGGGCATCCCAGTGAGACCAGGCACATCTGAATTTTAATGTTTTATTTTGGAGAGAGAGACAGGGCATGAGCAGGGGAAGAGCAGAGAGAGAGAGAGAGGGAGACACAGAATCCGAAGCCGGCTCTAGGCTCTGAGCCGTCAGCACACAGCCCGATGCGGGGCTCGAACCCATAAACTGTGAGATCATGACCTGAGCCAGAGTCAGACGCTCAACCGACTGAGCCCCCCAGGCGCCCCCATCATCAGACATTTTTAAGGTTACTTTCTCTTGATGACGAGCACACTGGTTTTCCTTCTCACCTGATGAGACCGCGTGCTTTGGGCACCGGTTTATTCGCACACCGACACAGGCACAGTTGACATAAACACAAGTGAGTGAAGTCGGCGTCGGGGCCGGGCGGCTGGTGTGAAAGGCTGAAGATGGGGGTCCGGCCCCGGCTCCGAGCCGGGCACGCGGCGAGTGTCACCCAAGTTTGTTGGCGTCACTGCCGTGATTTGTTTCATTTATTCAACCCGTATGCCTTGAGCAGCGGCTGAGTGAGGAGGACACCGCGAGGAATAAGGCACAGAACTCCCCCTTCCCTGCGGGGCTCACAGTCCCGGGGGAGACGGACAGTAAACCTGACGAATGAGCCGGCGCAGGGCCCCCTGGCGACGGGCCGGGCAGAAGAGGGAGGAGGCAGTGTGAGGAGGTTAGAATTTTCCACAGGAGGGACGTCTGGGGGGCTCAGTCAGTTAAGCCTCCGACTCTTGACTTCGGCTCAGGTCATGGTCTCACCGTTCGTGGGTTCAGGCCCCGCATCGGGCTCTGCGCTGACAGTGTGGAGCCTGCTTGGGATTCTCCCTCCCTCTGTCTCTTTCTCTGCCCCTCCCCTACTCATGCCCCCTCTCTCAAAATAAATAAACTTAAGAAAATTAAAGAATTCTCCACAGGAGGCCAGGCAGGCTTCTCTGCCCGGCATGAGGGTGACCTTTGGGCAAAGAACTAGAGAGGTGAGGGAGGAGGCACAGCCTGTGCAAAGGCCCTGAGACAGAACTGACCATGCCTGGTGAGGCTCGAGCAGAGTGATCTGGGGTGAGTAGAAGGTGAGGAGGGGCGGGGGACGGAGCTCAGATCAGGCAGGGCTTTGTGGCTGCAACGAGAACTTGGGGAGAACTTGGAGGCCCTGGCACGGTGACGAGCAGAGGACCTGACCGGACTCAGGTGTCCACAGGCAGCCCCGGTCACTGTTGAGGGGTGAAGGGTTGGCAGCCGAGGACCAGGGAGAAGGCAACCGCACTGGTCCAGGCAAGCGACGACGGCGGGGTTAGGAGCCTCGGTCTCTGAAAAATGGCCGGGGACCACCCTCCCTTGCAGGCTGGTGGGCGAGTGTCACGGCTGGTCGGGAGGGGGCGAATCCTGGTCGAGCTGGAGTGGGGGTGGTGGGGGAGTGGCAGAGCCAGCCAAGGAACGTGAGGCTGCTGGGGCCCCAGGGAAGAGCCAGGGAAGGAAGGGAGGGGGCCAGCGGAAGCAGGACTTGGCTGCGGCCCCCTCCTCCCCGACCAGGAAACAGCCTCCGAGCCAACCCCTGACCCCTCACGAGAACCTCACTGAGGCCAAGGAGGGGGAAGGGCGGTCCAGACGGCAGGATGGCTCCTGCCAGAGCAGACCGGCGGGGGAGGGGTGAAGTGAGGGCTGTTGAGGTTTCTGATGAGGGGGACTGCTGCGGACAGAGTGGGTGGAGCCTTGAATGCCGGGTAGAAAGGATCTGGCTTTGTCTTCTGGAGGGCACTGGGGAGCCAGGGAGTGTGCGCGAGTAGGGGCGGGCTCCTTGGAAAAACCTTCCTGGGAACGCCCAAGTGGCCAGCCTCGGGGCCATGTCTGCGGAGACACAGGAGGGAGACTGAGACCCTGTTTGAGGGGCAGCGGGTGTGGACAGGGGCTTTGAAAGGTAAACTCCCAGGATCCCGGGCGGGGGCCTTAGGGAACAAAGGTCAAAGTCAGACGGGCTGCAGCAGAGGCCGGGAGCACAGAAGGTGCTCTCTCCAAGCCCTGTCTCTTCCTGCATTCAGTGAGTCCCCGCATCTCGGTCCCTCTCTGAGTGTGTTGACAGTAGGAGTCTAATGGGAAGGCTGAACCCCAGAAGAGGCGGAGAACCCACGGGAGCAAGAAGCGGCCTGGGGTGGGAGGAGGCGGCCCAGGCAAGGTTTGTCCTTCCGTCCCTGTCTGACTATTGTGTTACCATCTCCTTCCTGCGCTAGCGGCTGAGGGGCTCCAGGCCCTGAGGACCGAGGCGTGGCCCCGACTGGCCAGGCTGCGGACACGGCCCCGCGAGACGCCCACGACCCAGGCCAGCGGCCAGGGCCAAGGTCAAAGGAACTCCCTCGCACACAACCCGCGTGGGCACCCTTGGCCCGAGCCCCATCCCCACCCCCGCCTCCGAGACTCCCTCGCCGGCCCACCCCTGCACCACGCAGCCCCCCCCTCGCCCGCGGACACCGCAGGGACGTCACAGATGTAGCAGCGACGTCGCGCACAGACGAGCCGATGGCGTCACATGAACGTGGCAGGGATGTCACACAGACACCGTGAGAACGTCACACGCAGGCTTTCTGCCCCGCCCTGGTGCAGTGGCGCACCCCTCCAACACACCCGGCCCCAGGCACCCGCGGGGGGCGGCCCACCTGTCCTCACGCCCCTGGGTCCCCCCCCGCGCCGCCCTCCAACTTTCTTGTCTCCTGACTCTTCCTCGCCCCAAGTGTGCCAGGGCCGAGGGAGGCGAGAACACGAAAACCTTGGCCTCCACCCCCTGGAGAGGCCCCGGCTCCCCTGCCAGGCAGCGCGGGGTCGTCCCAGGATCACCCATCCTAGCCCCCGAGGGCGGCGGTCCCTCGGGCCCTCTTCCCCCCATACCCAGCCCTGCCTGTGGCCTCTATAGATATGTTAGTGGCACTAAATAAATATTACTGAATCCTTTCAGAGACTCCGGAGTGGTGATTTCTGCTTTGAAAAGGTACCACTTGGGCGACGAGCGAGAAAAGACTGAATGCTGGAGAAACCCCTGCTCCCCCCTTCCTCCCCCCCCCCCACCGTCCCAAGGCCAGAAGAGCCCACAAACCAGAGCGAGCCTAGGGCGACACGAGATTCCCTCAAGGCAGAGGCGTCTCTGTGTGTGAAGAAAAGTGGCAAAAATCACCCTCGATAAGGGTTTCACCAAACGGCCCCGCGGGCCCACGCAGGGACGGCTTCGTTGTCAGTGTAGCGTCCCTTGAAAATAGCAGACGGTTTGAAAAGCAGGCCCTTAAAAACCAGATGACCCGTCGGTAGCTTTCGTCTTCCTAAGATCTGCAAAGATCCACCCCCCCATCCTGACAATCGCTGAGGCGTCGCAGCAGCCTCGGTCTATAGGACCGCCTCCCCTCCAGAGTGGCTCCAGGAACCTAAAGGCAGCACTAAAGTCTCTCGGGCCATGTTTTGTTTTATTTTGTTTTGTTTCACGAAGAGATAGGATGTCAGGAAGGCTCCAGGGTCTAGTTGAGGAGAGCGCTGCCACACACTGATCACTAAATCCGTGCGGGAACATGGGGGACAGCACGCGATGTCGTTCCCAGCAGACTGGGGGGAAAAGAAAAAAGGTTAAAAAGCCATAATACGCACTGCTGGCGAAGATGGAGGGAAAGGGCATTTTCCTGCCGGACGGGTGGGAAGGCAAATCTCCTTGGGGCCCTTCTGGGAAGGAGTCTGGTGATCTTTAATAAAAGGAAAGCTCCACAGACCCCTGGATTCGGCAACCCCATCCCTGGGACTTTCTCCCTGAGCAGTAAAAACTCCAGGAAACAAAGCAAATGGCCATCGGTAGAAAAACAGCCTACAACTCGTGGTCGAGAATCTCAGTTGTTTGCCCACCCCCCTCCCCCCTTCCCCACTGCCTCAGCCTCAAGTCCCTCTCAGCCCATCCCCTGGGACCCTACACCGGGAGGGGATGAGTCACAAGGAACCGGGGCTGGCAACGCTAGGCTCAAGGCAGGCTCGTCAGGAGGGACAAAGGAGCGATATTTCCTGGATGCGGAAACTCGGGGTGAGAGACGACCCGCTGCAGGAAACACTCGGCTGGGGCCCCGCCAAGCCGGGGCAGGGGGGGGTCAGCCAGGCCAGGCCGCCCAGACGGGCCCGTCTGGAGGCCCCAAGGAAGCCAGGAGGTCCCTGACCCTACGCCTACCGCCTGGGCAGCTGGAGACCTGGAGAGGAGCCCGACCCCCAAGGATGTCTTGAATTTGGGTTCCAGGGGGGCCAGACCCCCCTGGATTCAAACCTTGACTTGGTTGATCTCGGCCTGCCTTTTCGCGCCTGCGAAATCATCATTCTAAAGTTTCTGGACTCGTGGGCACGGGTCTGACTTCTGGTGGGCGTCTCCCACCCAGAGGGTCCCAGGCTCTCCCTCCAGCTGCCCCCCCGGACCCAGCCCTGCTGGTCCTGGGAGACCTTCCCGTCCCAGGCTCTGACCGCGTCCCTCTCTGGCTCACACACCCTCCATGGCTCCCCATGACCCTCATGTCTCTCTCTTGTGCCCCCCGCCCCCACTCCCCATGGCCGCTCTTGCCTCCAGCTGCCCTGGATCTTTCATTCTCTGGCTACAGGGTGTTTCTTAATTTGTGCTCACAGATTAGAGTGCCTTTTTCTTGACAAATTCTTCTTTCTCCAAGGCCCACCCCCAGAGGTCCCTCCTCCGGGCAGCCCTCCGGATTGCCCCAGGTATAGCCCTTGCCCCCGCCCCCTCCCAGCCAGCCGGGGAATCCCCAGCTCCATCACTCCCGTTTTAGAGACCTGAACATGTAGCTAGGTCTCCCCCGAGTCGGTGGCTCCCTCCAGGGGACAGGACAGGGACTGAGTACCCATCAGGGAGCATTCGGCAGACACCCCCCCTCCGCCCCCCGACTCTGTGGCCCAGCCACTGGGTGAGGTTCTGACTCTTCAGGGATTTCCGGTGACCTCTATAAATAACCCCCATGGCTGCTTCCCACAAACCGCCTCACCCTTCTTGGAAAAAAAGGACTGTAGCCAAGGACCGCAGTCCCGCTGTGTGCCAGGGCCCGGGGGAGGTGGGCGGGGCCCAGGCAGCATCCGCCCCTAGAGCGTCTGTCTCCGCACCCGGACGCGCTCACGCCTCCTGGGAGCCCTCCAGCTCTCCCCGTGCGGAGGCCACCTGGACCTAAGGTATTGCTTCTCTTCTCTGGGCATCAGTTTGCATTTCGGAGAAACAGGCCTAAGAGCGACGTTCACGGCCTCGGCTCATGGAGGGACCCTTTCCCTCCGGGAGCCCCCTGAGCTGGGGCAGTCCCAGCTGCCAAACCGAGCGCACGAATCAATAGCGACCTATTTCGAGTCCATGAAGACACAGGGCCAGGGGGCCCCCCTTCGGCCGGGTGGCGGGAGAATGCTCTTCACACCCTCGGCTCACACGTCGCCTGACACTGAGGGGTTGCATCTTCAATCACTGGAGGCGGGACCCTTTTTCTGACTCCGGAAGAGACCCTGACCCTATTTAAGATTCCGTTTCTGACTGTGGTAAGGGGAGTCCACCATTCCCCTGCGGCCACCGGGGTGCGGAAGCCGGGGTCCCAGCGTCCTTAGACGGCGGGAGCTTGGACAGGACCTCCTTTTGTTGGGGCAAGGCGCCCTCTGCTGGCTCATCCCCGACATATCAGGCCCCTGCGCATCTCAGCATCAAAGGCCTCAAGGCTAATTCAAAGGCACACGTGCTTCCTGATGTTTAGAGCAGCATTATCTACAGTAGCCAAACGATGGAACCAGCCCAACTGCCCATCGGTAGATGAATGGATAAGATGCGGTATTGATGGGGGCGCCTGGGTGGCTCAGTCGGTTAAGCATCCGACTTCGGCTCCGGTCATGATCTCGCAAGTCTCGGGTTCAAGCCCTGCATTGGGCTCTGTGCTGACAGCTCGGAGCCTGGAGCCTTCTTCACATTCCATGTCTCCCTCTTTCTCTGCCCCTCGCCCGCTCATACTATCTCTCTCTCACTCTCTCAAAAATAAATAAACATTAAAAAAAATTTTTTAAGTTGTGGGATATTATTATTATATTATATTATATATATGTTATTATAACGGGATATTATTCAGCTATAAAAACACTTGCAACACCAGGAATGGAGTTAGAGATTATAATGCTAAGTGAAACAACTCACAAAAAGGCAAAAACCACATGGTTTCACTCCCATGTGGAATTTAAAAAACGAAACAAACGAGCAAAGGAAAAATGAGAGACAGAGACCAAGAGACTCTTAACTCTAGAGAACAAACCAATGGCTACGGGAGGGGGTTAAAATAGGCGATGGGGATTACAGAGCACCCCGCCCGTGATGAGCGCTGAGCAATGTATAGAATTGTTAAACCGCTCTGTCGAACGCCCTGAAACTAATAGCACACGGTATGTTAACTATACTGGGATTAAAATTGAAAACTTGATTCAAGGGGCGCCCGGGTGGCTCAGTTGGTCGAGCATCTGACTTCAGCTCAGATCATGATCTCACGGTCTGTGAGTTCGAGCCCCCCATCAGCCTCGCCGCTGTCGGCCTATCAGCGCAGAGCCCTCTTGGGATCCTCTGTCCCCCTCTCCCTGCCCCTCCCCCGCTTGTGCTCTCCCAAAAATAAATTTAAAAAAAATTGGCTCAAAAAAATAAATAAATAAAAGACTCTAAGGCCTCACTGTGAGTCAGATCCTCCCTCTCCTCCTCCACCCATCTCCCTCCTCCTTCCCCCTCGCTCACTGCTTCAGCCCCACTGGCCAGCTCACTGTTGCTTGAACACACCCTGACGCTCCCGCCTCAGGACCTTTACACGTGGTGTGCCCACTTTCACCAACCTCCTGCGTCTGGTTTCCTTCTCGCCATTCTGCTGTCAGAACGAAGGTCACCTCTGTCAGGCGGGCTGCCTTCGAGTCCCTGACCTGCAGGGCATAAGCTCACGCAGCGGCCAGCAGACCTCGCTAGAAGGAACTGTGGCTCTAACAAGGGCAGGGGTGATATGGGCAATGATTATTCCCCTCTGCATCCCCGGCATCCTGCACTCAGCCTATTGCACAGAAGGCCCGCACAAAACCCAGATCGGGGGGCCACCAGCTGTGTGCAAATCCCAAAGCTGGGGACCTCCAGCCACTAACTACTTCCCTGAGACTCAGTTTCCTCCTCTGCAAAAACTCTAACAGAATACCCGCCGCAGGGCGCTATTATGAAAACCCAATAAAATGTGCACAATTCTATAGCACAGAGCGGGCGCTCAATAGTCACTGCGGGAATGAAGCTTGGAGGGAATTCGTGACCTGGGATCTTGCAAGTCTCTTGAAAGATAAGAGGCGGGGCGCCTGGGAGGCTCAGGCAACACGGACTCTTGGTTTTGGCTCAGGTCACGAGCTCACGGTTGGTTTGTGAGTTTGAGCCCCACATCGGGCTCTGCGCTGACAGTGTGGAGCCTATTTGGGGTTCTCTCTCTCTCTCTCTCTCTCTCTCTGCCCTTCCCCTGCTCATCCGTGTGCACTCACTCTCTC
Organism: Paguma larvata; assembly: GCA_030068075.1. Classification (NCBI taxonomy): domain Eukaryota; kingdom Metazoa; phylum Chordata; class Mammalia; order Carnivora; family Viverridae; genus Paguma; species Paguma larvata. The sequence continues at coordinate 12,073,869 of CM057842.1, read as the reverse complement.
TCTCAAAAATATTATTAAAAAAAGTCTTTAAGATATAAGAGGCTAAGCTTTAAGGTTAATACTAAAAGAGGAAACGACGACTTGCAAAGCAATAAACACATACTCTCTGTACAAAATACAAGACAGAACATATATTTTGTGGGTGTGTCCGCAAGCATGCAAAAGAGCAGAGCCAATTCTGGGAGGACACGAGGTAAGCTGTGACCCCAAGGGATGCGGGGGGAGAGAGATTTCTATTTTCCAGCATCTCTGAATCACCTGAATTTTTTATGTTCCTTCGGTGTTTGCAAAATACATTAAAACCCACAAGGCCAAGACCTCTGAGGCCCGGCCGCCTCCTTCCCGACCTTCCACTCCAGCTCCTCCAGCAGCAGGCACCCAAAGAGACCTCTGTTCAGCCGCACTCCGGGGCGGCCTGAACCCCTAGCAGGTCCCTGCAAGGGAATCTGGCTGGCGGCACCTTGGTCACCGCCAGCCGCAGCGAGCTCACTACCTATGGAGGCGGCGGCGTTGCTTCGTTGTTCCGGAGTCAAGTTCTTGCCCCGGGGATGGAGATTCTCCCTTGGCCCAAGCCACCCCCACATGCCTCCAGGCTTCCGGGCGTGCACCCCGCCTGGCCGAGGGCTCCAGGGGTCCCCCTCACTTGCCCACGCAGAAGTCCCGGAAGATGACATCCAGAACCTCCTCGGTGCCCCCTCCGCCGGTGACGCGGGCCAGGTGCCCCCGGGCGAGTCGCAGCGCCTCAGCGGCCAGGGCCAGGTCCTTGGTCTGCGAGTAGTGGCTGAGGGCGTCCAGGCAGCCCTGGAGGTGATGCTGGTGCCTCGCGCGCGTCAGGAGCGGGGGGCCCGTGGACGGGTCCCCACACCTGGAAGGGACAAAGGACGCCGCCTCTCTCAACTTTCGCAACTACCACTGGCCGGGGGAACGATCGCTTGCATTTTGTAGATAATGACAGCGGGCCTGGGGGTGGTGGGAAAGCAGATACACGCCCAAAGCCGGTGGCTGGCACCCCCCCCCCCCCCCGGCTTGAACCTGGGTGGAGGGAAGGCTGTGGGAGAGGCGAAGGGGGTGGGTGCTCACACTTGGGCCAGCTCCTCCCTCAGCGCCTCCAGGAGGCCATCCAGCCCCTCTCCGGTCAAGCAGGACAGCAGCAGGTGCGGGGGCAGGTTGGGTCTGGGGTCTGGGCCGCCTGGAGGCAGTAAGTCCGATTTGTTCAGCACCAGCAGGAGGCGCTGGCTGCTCCCACTGGGGCTCCCGGCCCGGGCGGGGGCGACGACGGTGTCCAGGAAGTCGCAGCTGGACGGAGAGGCCAGGTCAGAAGCATCCAGCACGGCCAGAATGAGGTCAGCCTGCTCGAGCCTGGGGGAACGGCGAGCACCCACTGAGCAGTGACCCCGGAGCTGAGCGAGTGAAGGCACCGGGCGGGGGCGGGGCATGTGGGGGCGGGGCGGGAGCAGAGGCTGACTTGAAATCGCCGCCCTCCCCGCATCGCAGAGTCCCCGCTCGGCTGAGCCGCCTTTCCTGATGCGGGACGGATATAAAACCGAGGCGGCACGGGGAGACGGGAGCGCCTGTTCCCGCATCCCACCACCCTACCTCTCGCGGGCGCGCCGCACGCCCTCCTGCTCCACCGGCCCCGCGCCCTCCCGCAACCCCGCCGTGTCGCTCAGCAGCGCCGGGAACCCGGCCAGGTCCACGGGGGTCTCCAGCACGTCGCGGGTGGTCCCGGGTTCCGGAGACACTATGGACACAGGCTTCCGGCCTGGGACGGAGCGGAGAGTAGGGGTAATCACGGGGGAGGCGGGCACGCAGCCGCTCCCTCAGGCTCCGCCTCCTGGCGGGGCGGACGTTTCATCCTCCCGGCTCCTCCCCCCGCCCACCTGAACGGCTCGGTTCCCCAGCTCGCGGCCCCGCCCCCAAGTAAGCCCCGCCCCCACGCACTGAGTAGGTTCACCAGGCTGCTCTTGCCAGCGTTGGGGGGTCCTGCGACCACTACGTGCGCCCCCGAGCGAAGCCTCTGCCCGCGCCTGGCGTCTCGAAGATGCGCGCCCAGCGCCAGCTCCAGCTCCCGCACTTCGCTGTTCGCTGTGGATGGAAGAAGGCGGAGGGGAGGGAGTGAGGGGGCCTCGTGGGGCTGAGATGCCACGTGTCCCCATCCCTGGGAGGACCCACCTCGCTCCAGGACGCCCTCCTCCAGGTTGTCATCCTCACCAAAGTCGATATAGGCCTCCACGTGAGCCAGAGCCTGGGGGAGGGGAGGCAGTGGTGAGGCCACCCAGGAGCCCGCCCCCTCGATGTGCCCAGGTCCAGCCTGACCTAAGGGACCAGACTGGAGACTCCTGCGACGAGGAGGCTCTCACGCACAGGATGGGCAGGTGGGGCCGGGAATGGACGAACAGGGGGCTTGCCTTAGTGAGGGTCTTGGCCCAGCCATGACAGAGGTGGCCCAGCTCTCCGTCCAGCTGCCTCAGCGCCTGCCGCCGCTGCGCCTCAGTTTCCGCATGAATTAGATCCGCCAGCCCCTCCACCTCGGTCAGGCTCAGCTTCCCGTGGGCGAACGCGCGCCTGGTGAACTCCCCGGCCTCCGCTGGCCGCAGCCCCGGCACACTGCCTGCGGGAAGGTCCTGGGTCCTGAGCTTCCTGGCCCCCGCCCTGGGTCCTGAGCTCCACTGGCTGAACCAGACCTCGAACCCAAGGCGGCGAACTCACCCAGGGCCTGCAGGACGCCGCTCACCACCGCCGGGCCCCCATGCACGTGGAACTCGGCGCAGTCCTCGCCCGTGAAACTTCGGGGACCTAGTGCGGCGAGATGGGAGTCGAGGAGAGTACGACGAGGCAAACGCCTGGAGGCGGGAAACTGGGTCACGAGAGCGACTGCAGGTTCGGGATCTGGAGCCCCTCACCTGGGAACCAGAGCACCAGCGCACGATCCAACGGCTCCCCGGACCGGGGGTGGCTGAGCAGGCGCAGGCAGGCACTGCGAGCCGGGGGCAAGTCCCGGGGCGCCGTGAGGCTCCGGAGGGCGTGGCCGCTGGCGGGGCCGCTGGTCCGGATCACCGCGACGCCGCAGCGGCCTTGACCGGAACTCAGCGCGAAGATAGTGGCCCCGGAACCGAGGGCCGGGACGCCGCTGCCCTGGCGCGTGCACGATCTGGGACTGGAGAGGAGGAGAATCAGTGCACCTGGCAGGCTCTTGTGGCAGAGTGGCAGGTGGATAGTGCTCCATGGTCGGGAGATGCCCCAGTGGAGGGTCTGCGGCCGGAGGATGGGCAGATGGGAGCGTCTGAGGCCAGACCCGATTGAGGCCTCTGAGTGCAATAACTGACTCAGATGTGGGCTCTGCGGCAGGGGGATGGATATATGTATTGTAAGGGTGAGTAGCCTGATGTCAAAGTGTGATCCGAATGGCTACTCTGAGGCCACTAGGTGACCCAGATGTGGGCTCTGCGGCAGGGGGATGAACGGACTGGAGCTTGGAAAAATGCGAAAGGTCGTTCGCGGTAGGGAACTGGGCCCGCAGATCCCAGGGAGAGGGTTTGGAGCCCAAGCAGCACCCCACGCTGTCACACCCCTTTCCCCTATCGCCCCACCTGCGAGGCCCACGTGCGGCCCGGGCTACCAGGGTCCAAAACCCCCGCCACATGGATTCACAACCAGCGATCCGCCTACCCTCTCAGCCTGGGTGGCTTCTAGTCCTGACAAGAGGTCCCGCCTTCTCCGCGGCGTGACTGGTAAAACGCTCAACGATTCCCGATCATCATTGGGCCCCTTAAGAGACGTACTGCCCACTCACTGAAGATCTTCGTTTCTATTGGCTGGTGGCAAGGCAAGAGGCGGGGAGGGGCTGCACGCGGGGGTGCAGCGAAATGGCGTTCCCCGGCAACCTTAGACCGAATTTTTAGGATCCTAGAACCGTGGGTATCCGAGACGCCGGAAATGAAGGGTGGGAGGAAGAACCACGCATGGCCCAGGGCCGTGGGAATTACGCCGAGGCGAGGATTTGAATGCCGTTATTTTCCATCTGGCCACTCCGAAGCTTTAGGTGAAGCAAGAGGATCTCAGGGGGGGAACTCATGCCCTAGCTCTGGTAAAGTCTTGTCAAATCTCTGGGAAGATTCCTACTTGCGTTCTCAGAACTCTCCAAGTTTCTCGCCCCTCCCCCAGCTTTCGCTCCCGCTGTTCCCTCCTACTAGGATACCCTTCTTCATTTGACAAACTCATCCTCAGACCCTAGCTCCAAGGTCCCCTCCAACGGACGCCTTTCTGGAATCCCCAGCACAGCCCTCTCGGCCCCTCTGGGCTTTTCTGGCCCAGGCCTGCTCCTGCTGAGCTGAGTATCCGGTTTGTCCCTGGCTCCCCGAAAGCTGGAAAGGGGAGTCTCAGGGATTACTTTCAGGTTAACCCAGGACAGTGCAGGACCGCGGAATAAAGCGCTGATGGTGGAATTCCAGGCACTGGCTGGGCGGGGTTTCCGCGGGCGCTTTCGCACGGCCAATTCTCTGGTTCTTGGACGGAGCGGGCGGGCGGCGCTCTTGCACTTTGGGAAGAATCTATTGGACCGGCTGATCCCTGCCTCGACCCGCGCAACTTTTTCATTTGTAAAAGAAGGACGAGCGTGGACACTCGCCATCTCCGAGCTTTCCGTCTGTCACAAGTATACATCGAGGGCCTACTGTGTGCGCCAGGAACCAAAAAGGGCCCCTGCCCTCGCTGGGCTCTCAGTCTAACAGAAAAGGCTTCGCAGGATGGTCAGCGGTCTGGGTGCCAGACAAAATACGGGACGCCCAGTTTAAATGTGAATTTTAGATAAACAACCAATAAGGTTTGGGTAGAACTATGTCCTACGTAACATTTGGGTCATACTAAAAATGTATTCGTTTGTCTGATGTTCATTCACATTTAACTGGAAAGAATGTATTTTTATGTGCTAAACTTGGCAACTCTATCGGGTCCTCTCTGAGGAGGTGACGTCCTGAGGGGTCCAGGGGTTAACTGGACGGAGGGGGCGTGACGAGTGCCCCAAGTAGTCGAACTGCTCACGCTAAGACTCTGAGGCAGAACCTGCTGTAACTATGTATTCGTGTTCTAGCTGTGGCGAAATTGTTGCTACCTGGAATCTCCCCCGACCAGGCCCGCCCCCTCCCACGTCCAGCCGTAGTCAAACCACGCCCAACTCAGATTCCAGTCCTCGCGCTTGCAGATGGGGAAACTAAGGCTCGGAGGCGGAGAATCCAGGCCCGGGGCGGGCGGGGACGAGACCCAGAATAAGTCGCGCACGGGGGACAAGGAAGAGAATGCACCTTTGGTGCGGGCGGAGACGAGCACCAGAGAGCGAAGTGGGCGGGCGAGAACAAAATCCGGAAAACAACACGGGCGGAGTCGAGAACCCAAAAGCGACGTGCGCGGGGACGAGAAGGAGAATCGAGGTTCCGCGCGGGCGGAGACGAGAAGCGGCGCTCGGGCACGCGGGGACGGCGGCCGGCGCGGGCGGGCGCGGCCTTTGTCTCCACCTCCAGCGCGTTCCGCGGCTGCACCGGCCCGATGAGCCCGCGGCCCCCCGGCACTCGGGCCGCCCGCAGCCCCTGACCTGACCTGCCCTCGCCATGGCCGAAGCCACCTCCAACGCCGGGGGCACGTCCCTGGAGGGCGAGCGTGGCAAGAGGCCCCCGCCTGAGGGCGAGCCTGCAGCCCCGGCGTCCGGAGTTCTGGGTATGTGTGCGGCGGCCGGATCTGACAGGGTTGCAGGTGCCTGGGGTGCGCGCGGCGGCTGGACCGGGAGGGGGATTGGGGTCAGCTGTCCCGGGCCTGGAGTCCAGTCGAGGGGCCAGCTTCTTTGGGCACTGAAGCTGCGGAGGGGCTAGAGATGCTGGGAAGATGCAGGGGGCGGGGGTCCCAGCGCAGAGACGCGGACACGCCCCTCTGAGAGCCCTGGCCTGGGGCTGAGCCCAGTCACCCCTTGAGCTACCCGATCGCAGCCGGGCAGGGATGCGCTTGAGAGAGCCTCTCCGTAGAGGATACCGAATCATACGGTCCTGGGTTCGAATCCCAGCTCGCCTTTGTGACCTTGGGTGTGTGACTTAAAACGCCCTGGTCCTCAGTTTCCTCACCTGTGAAATGGGGTAAGAACCGCGCCCTGCTCTGAGGACGCGCTGACATGATGTGGTGTAGCGCTCAGGGCTGCTAGTGAGCGCCCCATCGATTGTGGTTTTGGAGGCGGAGCTGGGCCTCAAGAATGAGTAAGATTTGTAAGGGAGGACCTGGGGGAAGGGCATTCCTGGAGGAGGGCCTGGCTGGTGCAAGGACATGAAGGGAAGGAAATAAGCCGAGGCCAGAGCTTGCAGGCCATTGAATGCCAGACCGAGTGCTGAGGAGCCCTGGTGAGTGTATGAGCGAGGGCCAGGGCTGGAGGGACTGAACCAGAGGCTGGGGTCCTGGTCTGGAAGTGGCCTGACCTGGGCCCTGCCCCACCTGCCCCCTAGATAAGCTTTTCGGGAAGCGGCTCCTGCAGGCTGGTCGCTACCTGGTGTCCCACAAGGCGTGGATGAAGACGGTGCCCACGGAGAACTGCGACGTGCTGATGACCTTTCCAGGTACTTGTGCCCACCGCCCTGGGCTCCCCTGAGCCGGGCTCCCCTGAGTAGGAGTGTATAAGAGGCCTCAGACCCCTTGTGACAAGAGCCATCAGTCCCTGTGCCCCTTGGCAGACACGACCGATGACCACACACTGCTATGGCTGCTGAACCACATCCGCGTGGGCATCCCTGAGCTCATCGTGCAAGTCCGCCATCACCGCCACACGCGTGCCTATGCCTTCTTCGTCACCGCCACCTATGAGAGGCGAGTGTCTGTCCCTAGCCTCTCGCCGACCCTGCTCCCCACCTCCCCGCCCTTCCAAGCACCCACCGTGAGGTCTAGCGCCCTGCATTTGTCCCAGGTGGCCGCCAGGTACACCAACGCTAGCTACAGGAAGGTGAGCCAGGGCCTCCCCATGATCCCACCTCCCTGTCTCCCTGGTAGCCTACTTCGAGGAGCCGACGAGCTGGGTCTGCGCAAAGCAGTGAAGGCCGAGTTTGGCGGGGGCACGCGTGGCTTCTCCTGCGAGGAGGACTTCATCTACGAGAATGTGGAGAGTGAGCTGCGCTTCTTCACCTCCCAGGTGCGGCCAGCTCTGGCTCCCGGTGCGCATCCCTAGCCCTTGGGCGGCTGCTCCCTGTGCTCAAGCCCTGTCCCCTGCAGGAACGCCAGAGCATCATCCGCTTCTGGCTGCAGAACCTACGAGCCAAGCAGGGCGAGGCACTACACAACGTGCGCTTCCTGGAGGACCAGCCAATCAGTGAGTGGGCGGGACCAACCGCCAATCACACGTGGGGAGTTGGGTGGGGCTCTTAGAGGACAGCCCATCGATGCAAGAGGGCGGGGCGTAGAGCCAACGATCAAAGGCTAGTGGGGAGTTGGGTGGGGCCTGGAGGCATCAATCAATGAGATGAAGGGGTGTGGCCTTAACAAAGGGGTGGGGCTTAGTCCCCGGGAGGCTTGTCCACGAGAAACCTTTTTCTGGGTCTGGGATAAGGTAGGGGCAGGACCATGGACAGCACTCCATGCACTGTGTTGTGCGGCCCTGGGCCTCAGTTTCCTCTCCAAGAGACCAGCTGCCGCAAGTTCACCTCCTGATGCCAACTTTGCACCATTTCTCGGGTTTGGAGCAATGAACTGAGGCCAAAGGACTTTATTTAAAAATGGGGTTCTACACTTGCCCCACCCTCCCAGGTTTCCTGCACCCTTTCCTGCCTGCCTCTGCACCTCCAAATTCTGAAGGAGAACTAGATATTCTGTCCAGTCAGAACGCCTCTCCTGGGAAGGGCCCCTGCAGATTTAAAAGCAGGGAAAAGCTGTGACGCGGGTTTACGGCCAAGGGGGCCGGCCAGGTGAGGCCGAGGCAGAAGGGCAGGGCTCGTGCATTCTTGTCCCCCAACAGTCCCTGAGCTGGCAGCCCGCGGGATCATCCAGCAGGTGTTCCCCGTCCATGAGCAGCGCATCCTGAACCGCCTCATGAAGTCGTGGGTGCAAGCCGTGTGTGAAAACCAGCCTCTAGGTGCGGCCCTGGGCTGGGGGGTGTGCGGCGGGAGTCTCCGAAGCAGGCAGGCCTGACCAGAACCCCCCTGTGCCCCTGGCAGATGAGATCTGTGACTACTTCGGAGTAAAGATTGCCATGTACTTTGCCTGGCTGGGTTTCTACACATCAGCGATGGTATACCCAGCCGTCTTTGGCTCTGTCCTGTACACATTTACGGAGGCCGATCAGGTGCTGGGAGTGGGCTGGGCAGGGGCTGGGGGTCCCTGAGACGCCCTCCTCCCTGGGCCAGCCTGGCCAACAGCTCGGCCCTCCGCCCTCCCCAGACAAGCCGGGATGTCTCGTGTGTGGTTTTTGCCCTCTTCAACGTGGTCTGGTCAACCCTGTTCTTGGAGGAGTGGAAACGGAGGGGGGCAGAGCTGGCCTACAAATGGGGGACGCTGGACTCGCCTGGGGAAGCGGTGGAGGAGCCACGGCCCCAGTTCAGGGTCAGTCACGGGCGTCTGGGTGCAAGGACTCCCAAGAATGCGAGGCGGAGGTGGGGGTGGGCACTGCACGGACAAAGACAAGGTGTGAAATGGGGCTGTAGGATCAGAACGAGTATGCCATGTGTGGGCATCTGCATGCTCAGAAGGGGAGGCATGGGGAATTGCATTTAAGGGCCTGGGAAAGGGGTGCTGGGGCTGGGGCTGGGGGTCACCACAAAAGCAAAGGCATGGTGGACAGAAGTGGAGTTCAGAGCACTGGGAAGGCTGTGTGGGGCAGGGCTCGGCTCTGGCCTCACACTGAGCCCCACCCCCACCCCCACCCTCTGCCAGGGTATCCGGCGCATCAGCCCTGTGACGCGGGCTGAGGAGTTCTACTACCCGCCCTGGAAGCGGCTGCTCTTCCAGCTGCTCGTGAGTCTCCCCTTGTGCCTCACCTGCCTGGCCTGTGTGTTCCTGCTCATGCTCGGCTGCTTCCAGCTGCAGGTGACCTCCGGTCCCCCCCCTCCACCAGCTCCGGCCTTGGCCCTGACCGGGCAACCACCTTCCTGGGTCCGCCCCCGAGCTGAACCCAGACGCCAGGGTGACCTATAAAACCCCCGCCCCTGCAGGAGCTGGTGCTGAGCGTGAAAGGGCTGCCTCGCCTTGCCCGCTTCCTGCCCAAGGTCGTGCTGGCCCTGCTGGTCAGCGTGAGCGCAGAGGGCTACAAGAAGCTCGCCATCTGGCTCAATGACATGGGTACGCCCTGCGAGGTGGGGGGAGGTCCCGCTGCCCCGGGGGAGGAAGGTCCCTGCTGGCCTTCAGACTCCCCGCTGCTCGCAGGGGGCCCGGGCCGCTTCCTCACTCACCCCCTCGGCCCCCAGAAAATTACCGGCTGGAGAGTGCCTATGAGAAGCACCTCATCATCAAAGTCGTCCTGGTGAGTGGCAGCCAGCAGGCGGGCAGTGGGGGCGGTCTGCGTGGGGCCCAGCAGGGGCTCCCGGGGTCAAGTTTGCTTACCTGCCTACTTCCCACAGTTCCAATTTGTCAACTCCTACCTGAGCCTCTTCTACATCGGCTTCTACCTCAAGGACATGGAGCGCTTGAAAGAGGTGAGACCCCAGCCCAAGGCAGTGCCCCCCCCTGAAACGGCGGCCAGTGGGGGGCCGGACTTGGCCCAAGGGGTCCACGGGCTTTCCAGCCCCTCCCCCCCTCCTCCATCCTTCTCTCTCTGTCCGTCCGTCCGTCTGTCCGTGTGTCCTTTCTCTGCCTGTCGCCCCCCTCCCATCTGTCCGTCCATCTGTCCGTCGGTCCCTCCACAGCTCCTGCTCGTCCTGTCCCTGTCCCAGAGCCTCGAGCGGCAGCTTCGGGCGGTGCTGGTCCCGCTCGCGGCCCTGCGGTTCCGCCTGCTCCTCCTCTCCCTCCGGGGCCTCCTGCTCATGGCCCGGGCCAAAGTATGGGCAGGTGGCGAGCCCGCAGGGCCTCGCCAGGGTGGGCAGTGTGGCTATGCTTGGGGCCTCACGCTGAGCCAAGGGTGCATGCTCCAAGGGGCTGGGGCTCTGCTGATGGGATGCAGATGGCAGGGGCCTCTTGAGGCCCTGGGCACCCGCTGAGCTCCCGGGCAGTGCTGCAAGCAGGACGAAACATGCACTGCAACCCCAGGAGGCTGGCTAGGAGCGCTGGCCTGCCGGGCTTTGGTTTGTGGCAGATGAACAGCGGGAGAGGCTGCAGAGGCCAAGTGCTGGGGCCTCCGCGACCCAGGACATCCCGAGGGGTGGAGTTAGCCATTGGGTTCGGGGCATGCGTCTGGAAGCTTGCTCCTGGAAGGCGGGCGCCCAGTCCCAGCAGCCTGTCCCGGTGCCCGGGGCCTCGCCCACCCCCCACGTGGCCTCTCTCCCCCCCTTCCTGCCCCCCCAGATGCTGGCCACTCTGCTGATCACCCGCCAGCTCCTCCAGAACGTGCGTGAGGTCCTGCAGCCGCACCTGTACCGGCGGCTGGGCCGCGGCGAGCTGGGCCTGCAGGCTGCCTGGGAGCTGGCCCGCGCCCTGCTTGGCCTGCTGAGCCTCCAGCGCCCTGCGCCCCGTCGCCTCGAACCCCAGGCCGAAGAGGGTGGCGGCGGCAGCGGGGGCCGCAGGTGTCTCAGCGGGGGCTGTGGGGCCCCTGAGGAGGAGGAGGAGGCTACGGTGGAGCGGCGGCCTGCAGGGGAAGGTGGGGAGGTGGGGGATGGGCCCCGGGGGGGCAAGGAGGAAGAAGAGGAGGAGGAAGACGAGGAGGAGGAGGAGGAAGAAGACGAGGAGGAGGAGGGTGAGGAGAGCGGCCTCCTGGACTGCGGGCTCCGGCTGAAGAAGGTCAGCTTTGCTGAACGAGGGGCGGGGCGGCGGCGCCCCGAGGCCCTCCTGGAGGAGGGGAGCCCCACTATGGTGGAGAAGGGGCTGGAGCCGGGGGTGTTCACACTGGCTGAAGAAGACGATGAGGCCGAGGGGGCTCCCGGCAGTCCTGAGCGGGAGCCTCCGGCCGTCCTGCTCCGCCGGGCTGGGGGCGAGGGCCGCGACCAGGGGCCAGACGGGGGCCCGGACCCGGAGTCAAGTTCAGGTGACTCAGCCCGGAGGCAGCGGCGACAGAATCGGTCGTCCTGGATTGACCCACCCGAGGAGGAGCACTCACCCCAGCTCACCCAGGCCGAGCTGGAGAGCTGTATGAAGAAGTACGAGGTGAGGGGGGCAGCTGAGGGCCCAGGCGAGGCCCTCCGAGGGGCGGGGCCCGAGGTCTGAGGGCCCAGGTGAGGCCCTCCGAGGGGCGGGGCCCAAGGTCTGAGGGCCCAGGCGAGGCCCTCTGAGGGGCGGGGCCCGAGGCCTCCGAGGGGCGGGGCCCGAGGTCTGAGGAGCGAGGTGGGGGGGTGCGATAAAATGGGGGCCTCGATGTGGTCAGGAACTTGGCGGGAGAGCTCTGGGTCCATTCGGGATCATCGGAGGGAGGCAGGCTTGAGAGAGGAAGACCGTCTAAGGGAGGAGGCAGCTTGGTCTGAGGGAGGGCCCAAGGCCCCACCCAGGCCCCCGCCCGCAGGACACGTTCCAGGACTACCAGGAGATGTTCGTGCAGTTCGGCTACGTGGTACTCTTCTCGTCCGCCTTCCCCCTGGCCGCTCTCTGCGCCCTGGTCAACAACCTCATTGAGATCCGAAGCGACGCCCTCAAGCTCTGCACCGGGCTGCAGCGGCCCTTCGGGCAGCGGGTCGAGAGCATCGGCCAGTGGCAGGTGTGGGGGCGGCCGAGGACTCTGAGCCGAGGCCCGGGGGGAGCCAGGGTGCGCCTGGGAGGGGCGGGAGGCCCGGGAAGGGTGGCTGGACCCCACCCCCGATGTGTTCCCCCTGCAGAAGGTGATGGAAGCCATGGGTGTCCTGGCGATCGTGGTCAACTGTTACCTGATCGGCCAGTGCGGGCAGCTGCAGCGCCTCTTCCCCTGGCTCAGCCCCGAAGCGGCCATCGTGTCCGTGGTGGTGCTCGAGGTAGGGCTGGTGGCCGGGTGGAGGAGCTGGGGCGGCAGGCAAGGGGGCAGGGGGAGAGGGAGGTGCTCACAGCTTCCGGAGCCTGTAGCCTCCTCCTTCTCTGTCGTCTCAGCACTTCGCTCTGCTCCTCAAGTACCTCATCCACGTGGCCATCCCCGACATCCCCGGCTGGGTGGCCGAGGAGATGGCCAAGCTCGAGTACCAGCGCCGGGAGGCCTTCAAGGTACGCAGGGGGGGGTGGGGGGGCTGGGCTCGGTTTGCGCCTTCACTCGGTGGGGCTTCTCCACCTCGCCTGGCTGGCGGCCGACTTCTCAGCAAGAGGCAAGACACGCACAGCCCGGTGTGATAATTAGCACTCGCACCGGCCAACCCGCCGGCCCCTCCCGGAATCCTGGTGGCGTCCAGCACCAGGCTGGCACTTGTGAGCATTTAGTCATCGCCAGCTCACCGGCGGTGGCCCTTTTGGGGCCAGGGACACAGCTGCTGCTTCCTAGAAGCCCGGCTTCTGCCGCATTCCTCAGAAGGCTGCAGAGTGGGCCAAGGAGCTCGCCAGCGCCGGGCAGCGCTCTCCGCGATGACGGAGACCGGAGACCGTCTCCACCTGTGCTGCCTGGGTAGCCCCTCACCGCCCGCGGCCAATGAGCGCTGGAAATGGGGCTGACGCCACTGAGCAGCAGAATTTTTATTTCGTTTTATTTTATTTTGCCATTTTAGCTTAATTATTTAAATTAAATCGACAAAGGCAGGGGACTGTTGAGAACCTCTATGTTTACCCTCTTTCCCAATTCTTTTTTATTTAATATTTATTTAGTCTGAGAGAGAGAAGGAGAGCAAGTGGGGGAGGGGCAGAGAAAGGGAGACCGAGAATCCCAAGCAGGCTCTGTGCTGTCGGCGCGCCTGAGGCGGGGCTCAAACCCCCAAACCGCGAGATCGTGACCAGAGCCGAAACCAAGAGTTGGATGCTTAACCGACGGAGCCACCCAGGCGGCCCCCTCTCTCCCCGTTCTTAAGACGGGGTCTGGCACACGGCTGTGGACAGATTGGTGGCCAGTAGTGTTCATTCTCTTCTCAGTTCTTAGAAAGCAGTGGCGTGAATTTAGGAATGCGGTCGGTGCCTGATAAGTGTTTCATCTCTCCCCACTTCCACAGGAAGCCCCAGTGTGGGGCCAGGAATGCAGCTGGTGCCCAGCAAGTGTCTGGACCTCTCTCCACTTCTGCAGGGTGCACCAGCACGGGCCTGGGGCTCACGCCCCTTTTCTGCCCAGCCCCTGTAATGGCTCTGTTCTGCCCACAGAGACACGAACGCCAGGCCCAGCACCGCTACCAGCAGCAGCAGCGGCGGCGGCGGGAGGAGGAGGAGCGCCAGCGGCACGCGGAGCACCACGCCCGGCGAGAGCGCGATGCCAGCGGCCGGGAGGAGGCTCGGGCCGAAGGCTCAGGGCTGGACCCTGCTGCCCCTGAGAAGGCCTCTGCCAAGGCCAAGGGCAGCGGGGCAGGTGGCCACGGGCAAGAGCGGCCCAAGCGCCCGGGGTCCTTGCTGGCGCCCAACAACGTCATGAAGCTGAAACAGATCATCCCGCTGCAGGGCAAGTTCCTGTCGTCCGGGGCCGCATCCTCGCTGGCCAGTGCAGGGGCTGGCCCTGCCGCCCGGCCACCCCCTGCCCAGTCACCCACGGGTAGCGACACCCGCCTGCCAGCCTTCCTCAGCTTCAAGTTTCTCAAGTCGCCTGAGACACGGCGGGACCCAGAGCGTAGCCACTCACCGCCCAAGGCCTTCCACGCTGGCAAGCTCTTTCCTTTCGGTGGGGCCCGGGCGGACGCCGGGTCCAACGGGGCAGGTGGGCAGGCCCGGCTGGATGGGACCCCCGGCGGTGGAGGAGGCCGAGCCCAGCGGAGTGGGCCGGTGGACGAGGCTGCGGCTGAGGAGCCGGACGCCCCCCGGCCCGAAGAGGAAGGCTCAGGTCACAAGCTTTAACTCGGGGGTGGGGACTCTGGGCTGGGCCTTGTGGGAAGGGGTGGGGTGGCCAGGCCCGGGGAGAGGGGCTGAAGGGGACAGAGGAGGCCCGGTCTCTGGTACCTGTTGGGACCCCGGGTACGTGGTACATGGAGCCTCTCAGTCAAAGCCTACTCAGTGTCTCCGGGACCCCTGACAGCCAAAGCCCCCTGTCCCCGGTGCCCTCCATGCTCTGGTGCCAGAAGAGATGCAGGAGGCTTCTTCCCCACCTGGCCCAGCCTCTCCTGCCCCTATGAGACCCCACACCCAGCTCATTCTTGGGGGGGGGGGACTGGATACCCCCCCCCAGGCCTCTATGCAAGTCCCTAACCTGCAGCCCTGCTGTCCAAGGAGGCCTTCCTTGGAGGCGAGGGCCAGGGCTGCCTACCCAGGGAGCTCGGGGTGCTCAGCCCCAGGCTGCACCCGCATTCGTGCGGAGCAGAGGTGCAAGCCTCATGCCTCCCCCCACTTTGCCAGCCCCAACCCCAGCCCAACCCAGCCCCCAGGCTCCAGCAGCTCACCCCCCAGGGAGCCCAAGAGGTGGCAGCTGCAGCACCAGGGACGCAGGTCAGAAATCGGAGGGACTTCCTCAGACTGTCCCCTCCCCGTCACGGGGAGGGGCCCAGTGCCCAGAGGCAGGGGATGCACCGGAAGACGCCCACCCCTTGTCACTGATCAGAAGCAATAAGGCCCTCGATGTGCCTGGAAGCCCGGGAGGGAGCGCGGGCAGGGTCCGAGCGGGGTCCGGCGGCGGGGGCGGCACCCCCCCGGAACGGCCCCTCTCGCCTCCGCAGGGACAGCGCTGGCCCCCGTGGGCGCCCCTGCCCTCCGCACCCGCCGCAGCCGGAGCCCCGCGCCGCCACCGCCGCCAACGCCGCTGCCCCGGCCCCCGACGCCGCCCGCAGGCTGCTGGCAGTGGGACGGGCCGTGGGGCTGCGGGGGCGAGGGCGCCGCCCCCCGCCAGGCCCCCGCTCCCGCAGCCGCCGCCGCCGAGTGCCCGCCCTGCGCCCTCGCCGGGCCCCCGCCCGCCCCGCAGCCCCTGCCGGGGGACGCCAGCTTCTACAGCCTCCCGCCCCCGCCGCTGCTGCCCACCTCCGAGCCCCCGGAGCCCCCGGCGCCCTCGCCCAGCCCCAGCCCCAGCCCCCAGGCCGTGTGCTGGCCCAGCGGCTGGCATTAGCTCCACCCGCCCGCCTTGCCTTCCTGTTCTCATATGCAATATCAGTCGTGGACCGGGGCGGCGGCCGCCACCCAGAAAACGCGCTTCGGCTCGACGGCCCCCAGTATTGGCTGTCCCAGCCTGGGGCAGGGCCGGGGGCCGGGCCCACCTCCCCCCCATCTGCCGTTTTCCTTTCCACCGGGATGGGGGAAACGAAAGGAAACCCCCCAAACCAACAGAAAACACACAGAATAGGCGATTATTTATTTGTTTTTAATTTATTTTGTCATATTTTTGTAAAACGGCAGAAATGCAATAAAAAGTATATTTCAACAGTGCCCGAGGACAGAGCAGTGGAAGGGAGGGATCAGGGGGCCCAATGACTTGAAGTTGGCGCCGGCTTTTGGGGGACCTAGCAGGCCTAGTGTGGGTGCTCCTCCCATCCTGTGACCCTTGGGGGCCTCCTCCTAAGAACTGGGTCTTGAGGCCACAGATGGAAAACTCCAGACTGCACCAACTCTGAGACGGCCCAGATTGGGGACCGACTCCAGGCCTGGGGCCCCTGGGAGGAGCTGCAGAGCCTGAGGCCCTGACTTCAGCTTCCTAGACAAAGGAAGACATCTCAAAGTGTTGAAAGGACTCAGCGGTTCCGGGTGCCAGGCTCAGGTCCTGAAGTGGCCTCGGCCCTGCAGGGGGAGAGGTGACACAGTCCTCTAGGCCGCACTTTCTGGCATAACTGCCTCCCAGGCTATCTGAGGAGCCAGAGCAGTGAAAGGACCTTGGGGAATGAAAATCGAAAGGCACCTGGCACCCAAGTCTGGATGCCGAGGGGATGGCACTTTTGGGGATGCCACTGGGGAGTGGTCAGGATGCCCCACCGTGGGACTGCCATCAGACCCAAGCTGCTGGGACTCTTTGTTCTGTGGTCAGGGATGGGACGCGGCCCCTCCCACCCTCGTGTCCACATCCAAAGGCTCAGAGCTTGACGGGCCTCGCCCCGTGGCTGATGGAAACCAGGGGGAGCCAGTGTGAGTCAGGGGCACTTTGGAGAGCTGTGAAAGAGAAACCAGGGTTCGCTGGAGGCAGGAGAGCAGCCTGTGCAAAGGCACAGAGGCGCAGGAAGGCAGAGTTTGGTGTCTGAAGGAGCAGAGGAATGAGGGGTGGTCCCAGAGGCAGGAGAGGTGGGCAGAGGCTGGCTGAGGGGCCTGCACTGGGGAGACCACAGGGAGGCCTAGGTGGGCCTTGGCCACCGGACCCCCGCCTGAGCCATGGAGGACACTGACAGGAAACGAACCCAACCCCGCGTGGGGAAACAGGCCACAGAGGCGAGGGCAGAGGTGCCCTCCATCCCGCTGTTCTGTGGACTTGGAAGCTGACGTCTATTCACTGATCATCAGTGCCACCACATGCCGGCCTAGGGTCAGACCAACCCCTGGGACTGGGGATTCCGGGGAGTCTGAGCGCCTCTGGGAACTCAGCCCACCGCGGCACCACCCGGACCCAGCCTGCGTTCTGTGAGCATCTGCCTTGTGACCACAGGGACTCAACACAGGTGTGAATGCCACCCAGAGCTGGGAGGAAAAGCCCCTTGGGCCCACGGGGGACAGCTGCGTGGTGAACCCCGGAACCTTCCAACCAGGGGAGGTGCTGGGCAGCCCAGGCTGGAGCGGTCTGGCTCAGCCAGGGACCTCCACAGTGATAACCGGGTTGGCACCCCATAAAGCCTGGCATTTCTTCCAGCTCCATAGCCTAACCCCTCACCACCCTCGAGATTGCAGCACTCGGCTCCCGGGCCACGGCCCCCACATGGGGCTGGCGGGCGGTGGAGGCGGGAGAAGCAGTGTTCCCCTGGCCTCAGGCCCAAACTCAGCCTAGCAGACGGCCCATGAGCGGCTGGGTAACTCGCTGACTGACAGCCTCGAGGCTGGGCATTCCTCAGCGCTCCACGTGCCTCGTCTCTGAACCACGGGCACTCAAGGCCACGCCACCCTGACTCAAGGCATCCAGGGTGTGGGGCTGACCACAGTTACATCCTTGGCAACACGGACCATCTCTCAGGGGTGTCCAGGTCCTCTGGGATACCTTGACGGGTGAGGCATGGGGGGATGGGTCCAGGCTGGTCTTGGCTCTGAGCAAGGCGGCCATAGCAGGCCCACGAGAGAATCCAGTGGGTCCTGGGGCCCCAGCAGGCGGGGGCCCCTCTCGGCTCCTCCTAGTGGGGATGAGACGACTCTCGGCAGCTCCGTCCTCTGGGCTGAGGCACACGGAGCCAAGATGGGAGGTCGAATAGGAAAGATCCTTTTATTGGGGTGGACACGGAGCACGCACTAGTCCATGATAAAATGACTTAAGAGAAAGATCCGGAAATGCCGACTTCTCCCCCCGGCACACATTCAGAGCAAAGCCTGGGCACGAAATAGGTCCCAGCCAAGTCTTTAAGGCCCGGACTGGAGGCAGGCGCGGAGAGGGGGCTCCCACGCATGCTGGCGGGCCACGGCAGGGCCCCAGCTCTAGGCCCTCGCGGACGCGCTCTGGTTTTTCCGGAGGAGAACTGGGGGGTGGTGGGGGTACAAAGGGGGTTCTGGGCGGGGGTGGGGGGGTTGTGAATAACAATGTTTTTTAAAAAGCATCTACCAACATCACACTACTGGGTCTGATGTCCCCTTTAACCATCGCTCGGTACATTTTACAGCATAAATAAAAACTCGAGGAAAATAAATACATCGGCTCCTAGGAGGTTGGAAGTGGCGTGGATGGTAGGGTGTGGGCGGGCCGGTGGGGGACAGGGCGGGGGGCGCTTACACGAGGCGGGCGGGCGAGGAGCAGACAAGACAGGAGGCGCGTGTGGGGAATGAGAGTCTTAAGTGTCCTCGTGCATGTCCGGGCTGTCGGTCCGTGCGACCTTGCGGGGGGGCGCCGAGCTCTCGCCCTCAAGGTCTACTTGCTCCTGGTCTCTCTTCTTGGCGGCGTTCTGAGAGGCGGAGGGAAAAAGAAGCGGGTGTAAGTCTTCATCTGGGCGAGCCCCTGAAATCCTGCCGCTGGGCAGTCACCCCGGGGCCCCTCCTGCCTGCCGGCCTGGCCCGGGCTCAGCCACGGTCTTCGGGACGGCCAGCCTGAGACCGCCAGGCGTTTCCTGGGCCCAGTGAGGAGTCGCCGCAGCTGGCGACGGAACGCTCAGAGGGGCGAGCCACCCAGCCGGAGGGCAAAGAGCACCCATGGCATGCCTTGCCACGGAAGAGGCACGCAGGCCCGTGCGGGAAACATCTCCCTTCTCCCCTGGCGGGGATCGAGGTGTGTGGCGCTGGGGAGCACGGGGCGGGCCACGCGGCTTAGATTTTCTGAGCGGTCGCTTCATCCTGGGGTCCTCCTCCAACCTCACCCACAGCGGGTCGCTGTCTGACGTTCAATGTCAGGCAAAAAGCCCCAGACTGACCGTGCTGGAGAACAACACGTGCACATTTTCATTAAAAGAAAAAGAAAACCACGTCCCGGGGCGCCCGGGCGGCTCCGCCGGTTACGCGCCCAACTTCAGCTCAGGTCATGAGCTCGCGATTCAGGAGTTCGAGCCCCGCGCCAGGCTCTGCGCTGATGGCTCGGAGCCTGGAGCCTGCTTCACATTCTGTGTCTCCCTCTCTCTCTGCCCCTCCCCCACTCATGCTCTGTCTCTCAAAAATGAATAAATATTAAAAAAAAAAAAAAAAAAAAAAGGAAGAAACCCATGTCCTGTGTTAGAAAGGCGGGCTCGGGGCGGGGATGGGGGGGGGCACGGCTTTGCACTGCAACTTACACCCTCTGGTATTGCCTG
This sequence comes from Paguma larvata, assembly GCA_030068075.1. NCBI lineage: Eukaryota > Metazoa > Chordata > Mammalia > Carnivora > Viverridae > Paguma > Paguma larvata. The sequence continues at coordinate 12,054,874 of CM057842.1, read as the reverse complement.
GAATTTTTTTTTTTTTAACGTTTATTTATTTTTGAGAGAGAGAGAGTGCGAGCAGGGGAGGGGCAGAGAGAGGGAGACAGAGGATCCGAAGTGGGCTCTGTCCCGACAGCAGAGAGCTCAATGCAGGCTTGAACTCACAAATCGCGAGATCACGACCTGAGCGACAGTTGGATGCTTAACCGACTGAGCCGCCAGGCGCCCCGTGTTGCATGGAACTTGCACCGGGTGTGCGTTTCACCATTAAACAAAGATTTCCGGCAATAACACTCACGTTTCTCGGCCGCCCGCGCCGTGCTTGCAGGCCGTGGAGAGTCAGGCCTCAGAGGCAGTCGGGCCCCTGTGCCTCCTGACAAGCCCCTGCCCGTCCCCGAGCGCCAGAACCCCACGGCCTGGGCACACCGTTCACGCCTTAGAGGCTCTTCCCTCCCCCAGACAGCCCGGCAAGCTGCCATTCGGTCACCAACCATCCGGTCTCCCAGCCGCCGGGGTCCTGCCCCCACTCAGAGGCCCCTGCAGGCCACCGCGCTCCCGGCAGTTCCAGCACCCGACCCCACGCCTCACCTTTTTGTCCCATTGCTGATGTAGGTAGCGCAAAAGGATGTTTGTCTTTTCTGTCACGATGACTGAGGAGAAAAGGCAGAGAAAGTTGCAGAAGAGGCTTCGGGTGGCCCAGCCCCTACCCGGGCCTGCGCTGCCCCTCCCAGGATAGGCCCCGGCCCCTCCCTGGTCTCCAGCCCGGCTCTGCCCGGGTGACCGTGCGGGGACGCCAGGTCTGCACTCCCAGCACAGACCTCGGGAAGCCTAGTGTTTTCGCTCCAACACACAGCTCCTACCGGGGGCCTGAGCTGGCGGCCCCACCTGGGCCCCTGCTTCCCAGGGAGACCTAGGACCTCTGCCGCACCCCTGGGTCGGGGAAGGCACGCGGGTCCAGGCAGACCAGGAACCCGGATCTCTCCAGCCGTGCCCCGGTGAACACAGCACCCACCTGGCAGGGGCCAGGGAGGTTCCTTCCACAGTTCAAATAAACCACCACCACGGCGGCCTTCAGGTCCTCCTGCTCTTCGGGCCCCTCCACCTGGCCGCCCCCCTCCCTGAGCGGCCCACCCCAGGCTGCATGGGGACCCTGCCCCACAGTCCTCAGCTCAGAGCCTGTGATGCGGCGCTGGCAAGGGACACCTTGGGCAGTGAAGGCGAGAGGGCGGCGAGCAGCAGATGAGGGCTAATGAGGGTCCCCTCGGGGCCAGCATGTGGAGATCAGGAGGGTCCCGGAGAAAGCCCGGCTTCCCGCTGCCGACAGGCATCCCACGGGTCACCACCTCCGCCGCCCTGGGGCCCTTCCCCTCGGCAGCCAGGTTGAGACAGACTGACAGAGGCCACTTACTCTGTTCAGACGGGTACTCCCGCGTGGGCAGGTAGACTGAGGGACGACGGTTCTGCGGGAGAGTCGGGGAGGTTAGGAGAGCGGGCGAGCTGACTGGGGCCCCCTCACCCCTCAACTGGGCACCCACCCTCCCACATCCGCCTGCAGGGATTCGGGTGGGGCTGGGCTTGAAGACCACCCTGTGTTCCTGGCGGGTCCCCAACGGCGTGTCCACGCCGTCCCCTCCCCGCCGGGAGCTCCACAACCTCTCCCGGTGCCCGGACCCCGCACTCACCGAAGCTTTGCACACAGAGTCGGCGTGAAATCGACTAAAATTGCTTTTGTTGTAGACAGGCAGTCCTTTCAAAAAATCTGCCTGGAAGACAGGGGAAAAGGGTGAGTGAGACCGGGCAGCAGGCCGGGCCATCCCCGGGGGGCCCGTGGGCCTGGGCTTCCAGCATGAGCCGGGCAAGAAAGGGCGAGCTCTCCGGAGGGGAAAGGCCCTGACTCTGGGGAGGAAGTGACTCTCGGCCATACGATGGGGGCAATAAAAGCCAGTGAGAGCCATGTCCACTTCAGGAAACTGAGGCACGAGAGCCTGCGGGGATGCTCGGGGAGGGATGACGGCCAACAGCTTGGGGTAGGGGTGACTTCTCAGCAGAACAGGAGGGCGACGCTGTCATCAAGCCTGGAGTGGGGCAGGTGGGCGGGGTTCCTCGCATGGCCCGCCAGGGGCTGGAGTCACCCCATAATAAAGACAAGGACATGGCAGCAGAAAGGTCACTCGGTACTCGTCTGAGTTCACCCAGCCCCGACGAGAAAACAAGAACCGGATTCTACCCAGGTTCACCCGACCTCAGAAGCCAAGCCCTTTGTGTTACATGACATACCAGTGCCTCAGTTTCCCTTCCTGAAAACCAAGGCCTCAGAGCCCCTGCAGGTGACATGAACCCTCCCTTGGGAGATCCGTCCCCACACCTGAGCCAGAGCTCAGCGACGTCAGGGAAGCAGCTGTCCAGGTGACCCCCCGCCCACCCTCTAGGGCAGGTGAGAGCAGGTGTCCTCACCTCTGTAGGGCCCAGCCCTCCCCCTCCTGCGCCCCAGCGAGACCTGGGCAGCGCGGGCCGGCCTCCCCCTACCCGCCCAGAAGGCCGCCCTCACACCTGAGCGACCTACTGCCCAGGAGCCAGCTCAAAGCCCCCTCCGTCCCAGGACCCCCGCCCCAACTCCACCCCAGCCCTGGGGCCAACTTCGATCACCCAGCAAGGTTCTCCGCAGGCTCCTACTAGGAGGCGGGCCCTGCGCCAGTACACGGGGACGCAGGTGGGACTCAGCGGGCTGGGGACTGCCGAGTGGCCGTGAGGGGACGTGTGGGATCCAGGACGGCACTGGGGAGAGAGGCGACCGATTCCGGGGCTCAGGGAGGGCTGCCGGGAGGCAACGGTGCACGCGTGGAGACCCGAAGGGCGAGGGGGGGCTCCTGTCCTGCCTGAGCCCTCCAGAGCCCTGGCCGCGCGGCCCACGCTGTCCTCCTGCCGCGAAGCCCCTCCGTGCGTGCCGGTGCCAGGCCGCCCTCCCAGCATGCCCACCCCCCCACGCGGGGCACACCCGCCGTCCTCTCTGCTGGCTCGAAATCCCCCTCGGCCCTTCCCTGTCTCCACACCTTGGGAGCCTCTGCTAGAGCCAAAATCACACCCCGACCAGGTCGTTTGTTTACAGGTCCATCTCCCCGGCTGGACTGGCTCCTCCCTGAGCGCAGGGCAGGCCAGGGCTGTCTCGATCCTGGACCCCGCAGGGCTCACGCGGAGCCAGGGGGCAGAGTGGGGCGAGGGGCGGAAACCCCACACCCGCGCCTGGCCCCTCGGGGGCTGGGTGACCTGGGGCAAGTGGCCTCCCGGCCAGAGAAAGAGCTTCTCCCAGAGCTGCCCTGAAGGCCGGCTGTCAGCGTCAGCGAGCTTGTGCCGAATAAATGAATGAAGACGTATGACCAGTACTTCCTGTCGGCAGCAGGAAAACAAGGCCTCAGGCAAGGGGGGGAGCCTCACGCCAGCCAGACAAATCCCAGCCAAAGCCGGGCCCAGAAGCCGGGCACTGCGTCAGCAGACGCTCACTGAACATGCGCGTGCCACCCCCTGCAAGCAGCCCACCAAGGAACCCATCCAGAGGGAGGTGAAAGGAAATAATGAAGGGGCCTCCTGAGGTCGGGAAGGGCTCCTTGGAGGGGGTGACGTTCACAGGAGAAAGAACATGCCAGGCAGAAGGAGCAACAGATGCAAAGGCCCTGGGGCACAAGGGACTTAGAGTGTGAGGACATGAAAACAAGGCCAGTACGGCTGGAGCTTGCGGAAGCAGAGACGAAGCGGGTAGAGGTGAGATCACAGGGGTGGACGGGGGCCTTGGGGGCAAGGGGGCGGCTGGGGTCTCATCTGGGTTACAGGAAACCCCACTCTAGAGTGCGGCCCCTCGGCGGCGGAGTCGGTTAAGCATCTGACTTCGGCTCAGGTCAAGATCTCACGGGTTCATGAGTTCGAGCCCCACTTCGGGCTCTCTGCCTTCGGCTCGGAGCCTGCTTCAGACCCTCTGCCCCCCGTCCCTCCCCGCTCACACTCATGCACACACTTTCCCTCTCTCTCTCTCTCTCTCTCTCTCTCTCTCTCGCTCTCTCAAAAATAAATAAACATTAAAAGAAAAAAAAAAGAAAGAAAGAAAGACACCCCTAGAGTATCTTATTTGCTAGCAAGTGGCATAATGAGATTTACGGGTTAAGTTACAAGTCCGCTCTGGTTCTGGGTGAATGACAGGCTGCTGGGGGGGCAGGATGGAGGTGTGGTCACCCAGGCAGAGGCTGGGGCAGGCGTCCAGACTAGTGGTGGCAGGGCCTGGACCAGGGTAGGGAACGGTGGATGAATTCACGAGCGGCCTAGAGGCGAAGCCACAGAACTCCTCAGGGACTGGACGCGGGGCGTGAGACTGCAGTGAGGAATCCAGGACCACCCCCCACCCCCCATCCCGGCTCGGGGACCCCCATGCTAAGACTCTTCTTTGGCCCATCCCTCACCGCGGCCCAGGGGTTGTGGCGGGGGCCCTGGGTCCAGGGACAAGGGGTTTTGACTTGCCCTGCAAAAGCTCGCTTCAGCTCTGGGGTGGGGGTGGGGTGGGGGCTTCCGCACAACTCAGACGCTAAGTCACCGTCCCACTTTGCAGGCTGGGGGACACAAGCCCACAGAACCACTATACCCAAATCCCAGGATGAGCGCATGGCCCCACCAGCTGGCGTTATTCCCACTTCAAGAGGAGAAGCCAGCTGGGAGAAGATGTCACCAGCCCCAAGTCACCCAGCTCATCTGTTGAGCGTTCACTGTCCTAAGCCCTTCAGGAAATCTTCTCGGAATTGTCACAACTCTATCAAGTCTGGGCTATGGCTACCTCCATTTAGCAGGGAAAGGCCTGGGATGGGAGAGATGAAGCTGCTCCCTCCTAGGGGCGGGGCGGGGCCCGGAATGCTGGGGGTGGGGATCAGGGCTCTGGGGGACCTGGGCAGCCTGCGATGTCGCACTTCCTTTGGCTCCAAAGCCCCACATGTCACGATGTCAAGCCCCCTCCCCCGCCCCGACGACCAGACCAGCCTCCCAAACCCTACTGAACTGGAGAGACCCAGGCCGGGGAAGGCGAGGACGAGACCTGAAATGGGGGGGGTCTCGGGGGACCCCATCCCCACCCCCACCGATTTCCGGGGGAGCGGCGACCCGGAAATGAATGGGTTGTCAGGGCCTGGAAGCCTACAAGGGGTCAGGGGTCGGAGAGAAGGAGCTGGGGCGGGGTCAGCAGGAAGCTCACAGCAGGGTCCCGAGGTTGAAGGTTATAGGGCAGAGCGAGAGGCGGGGCGGGGCCTGAGGGGGCCGGGCTGGGAGGTAAGGGGCTTCAGGGATTACAAGAGGTGGGTGGGCCCGCGGCGCCATTTTGTCGAACAGAGGGGGAGTACGGGCCCGGAGGCCTCTCTCACCATCTTCTGTATCCTCCGTCGCTGCCTCAGCCACCGCCTCAGCCGCCGCCGCCGCCACCACAGCCGCCTTCTTAGCCGCCGCCGCACAGTAACTTCCAGCCACGGCACAGCCCACACTGATGGCGCCGCCGCCCCCCCTCATTGGCCCGCACTCTAGCCCCGCCTCAAGGATAGCGGCCTCTGCGCGCTCCCATTGGCCAGACCCCGCTAAGTCAGGCGTCCATTGGCCACCACACCTCCTCCTTTCGTGGTCAAGTTCGGTTGAAGAAGCAAAACCCCGCCCGGGAATTGGAAGCGAAGGCAGCACACTCCGGAAGTGGGCGGAGGCCGTGCCCCCGAAGTCTCTTGGGATTTGTAGTCCACAACTCCGGGAGGTTCCTCAAGTCTCTCGACTTACTAGCATTTACTTCACTTTTTCTTGTGATGGTTCATGGAGTTTCCACTGCAGCCCCGGAAGTGAGGGACCCACCGTAACACTCCCAGCCTCTTACCCAGGGCCTAACCTGTTAACATCTAAACTGTTCTGCACTTGCTGCTTAATATCTTTCAACTGACAGCGCGGATCCTCTTGTTCCAATGCCCCCGTGGCTCCCCGGTCCCCCAAGGATCCAGTCCCATCTCCCTGGCCCTGAATTTTGGAACCCTCCGGCATCTCTCAGCCGCCTATTATCTTGATTAAACGCCTGGGTCTAATCCCTTTTCCCTTTGGGCCCCTCCAGACCCTGCTACTTCTTCCAGGAAGCCTTCTCTGATTTCATTCTTTCCAAGTCCGAGCCAGGCACTTCCTCTAGACTCCCACAGCCCTCGTAATCCGCCTCTCAGCTCTGACTCCACTGTCTCCAAACTGCCTGGGTAGAAATCAAGTGCCCCTCCCCTGCCCACCAAACTGATAGCCGGCCAAGGTCAAGGACCCCGCACCCAGGACATAGGAAGTACTCAGTAGTAGTAAGTGGAAGCTATTAAGTATTATTATCCCAACAACGCAGCAAAGGAGAAACAAGCACCTCATTTCATAGGAGCCAAATGAGCCTCAGAGGGCTAAGGCCTTGTTCAAGGTCATACAGCATCCCCAAGGCGCAGGAGAATTCAAACACCTCCCCCCTCCCCAGACCTGTGGAAAATGAGATACACAACAAACGGAAATTCGAACATTTATTAGACACTTAATGATATTAAGGAACTGTTCACCTTTTTTTTTTTTAGGTGTGAAAAGTTTTTTTGGTTATGTTTTAAAAAGGCCGGTCATCATGCCTGGAGTGTTTAAGGCTTTTTTCCAGAAGAGATGGATTCCGATATACTTACAGAAGAAATAACCCGATGCCTGAGATTTGCTCCAAAATAACACGGAGCGGGGGGGGGGGGGGGAGGGGGGGAAGAGGGGCAGGTGGGCTGCGGGTAGTTGGTGGTCAGAGCTGTGTGGAGCACACAGGGTTCACTGTACTATTCAGTAGGCTGTTGCCGTATGTTCGAAATGCTTCCTAATTCAAAATCGTAGACCAGGGGCTAGGTCTGACTTCCGACTCCCCCTTTCAGTCCGGCCCGCCTTTCTCCCCCCGGGCCAACCCCACAATTTGAGGGGCACTCATGTCCGAGTCGTCCGGGCGCCCCACACAAGCAACGAACGGCAGGAGAGGTCCCAGGAGAAAGGCTTTAATGGGGACGTAGGGGGGTCCCGCGGTCAGTGTCCCACTCCTCAATGGCTCAGAGACTTGCGGCCTTTGTGCATGCGGCGAAGGATGACCCGGACGCCGGCCGGCGTGCTCAAGCGCCGGATCCAGCCGTGTTTGTGTTTGCGTTTGATGTTGCTCGGCTGATACTCGTTTCCGCGCGCCTTGCCCCGGTTCTGCTGTGCGGCGAGGAGTCCCCAGGCGTCGGGGAGCCCCAGCCAAGCCCGGGACTGGAGCCACCTGCGGGGGCAGAGAGACGGTGCGAAAGGTCATAGGGGGAAGCTTTGTTACTGCGGCGTGTGACGCTCAACCACCCCGGAGCTTCGGCTTCCCTCTCCGTGCCGGGACGGAGCCTGGCTGCAAGAGGAGCTCCATAAAGGCGCGAGGCGTTGGCAAGTCCTGTTGTCCGTATACAGCCGACACCAGCGCCTGACACCGCCCTTATTTCCCGATTTGCGGAAGGGTCCCCGTGAGGACTCACCCGACGCGACCCAACTGGCGACCTAGGGATCCGACCAAGAAAGCCATGTCCAGCCGCCCGTCGCGCCGTCCCCACGCCGGCTATTCCCAAGCTGATAGGCTCTGCCGCTACAGGACGAAAACTTATGGGAAATGTAGTTTCTCCTACGGCGGAGCCCGCATGGCCACCGGGGCCTCCTGGAGTTGCAGTTCTGCGCCTGCGTCCCATCAGTGTGAGCGCCCTTACCGGCAAGGGAGTGTAGTTCTTCATGTCGACCAACAGGTGGCAGACGAACGGCACCTCTGCTGCATGCGCCTGCGTACAAGACGTCGCTGGGAGCCGTCGTTCCTTCCCCCGTCGACCAGCAGAGGGTGCTGGGAGGTGACCGTGGCGCAGCTGGGGGCAGCCTCAGGAAACGGCTGGTTGATCCTCCTTCCCCAGCAGGAGGCAGGCAGATGGCACACAGCTGGCTGGCAGCATTTCTAAGGGCCCAGCCAAGTCTCTGCTCCTTGGCCGGGCGCCCAGGAGACCTGAGTGGTGTTGGCCTGATGTCCTTGGGGTGGTCCCTGCTTCTCTCTGGGATTCAGTTTCTCAGTCTAAAACTCATGTGTTTCAAGCTTGCTCTTGGTGATGGCTCCATTTGTGCCCCAGAAAAATTTTTCTAATACTCAGATCTGAGTCCTTTCCCTTCTCGTACAGCCTCTATGGCTCCCCATTGCCCCAGGAAAAATACTCAGCTCCTCTGGCAAGCATATGAAGCCCTGTGCCTGCCACACACACACACACACACACACACACACACACAATTTCAGCCACACTCTCCAATGCCTGATGCTCCCCTATTCATCTCCCCCGCTTCCATTCATCTTTTAAAGTCCTTCCCAGATATTTTCCTCTTCCCCAATCCCCTCTCTCCCTTTGGCCTAACCGTGCCCCAATATAGCTCTCCCCAGACTCTCCCAAAAGCCTAGGGGCCCCTCAAGGGCCAGGCTTGTGGCTGAGTCCCTGCAGGCTCCCCAGAATCTCGCAACTTGGAGGGCCCAGAGAGGGGGGAAGGGGACTGTGTGCTGCATGAATCAACTGTAGTCTCCCAGGAGCACCCTGAGTGGGCACGAGTGGGTGGTGGGACCTAATCCAGCTCTGGCAGCAAATTCCAGAAGCTGGGAGTGGGCAAGGAATGGTTAACCCCTTGTCCTCTGAAGCCCATCCTACCTGCACCATCACTTAGCAAACCACTACAGTATTAGCCTACTAAACCAATACAATAATAATGTCAATAATGTATTGGGCACTTACCGTGCTAGCTGCATAGCAAACTCAGGGGATTGATTTCACAGAGAAATAAGGAGACTCAGAAGTGGCTTACCCAAGGTCACATATCAACAAAGGGCAGAGGCTGAATTTGAACCTTGGGATCTCTGATTCCCACTGGGACCACAGAGTCACCGGTTAAATTGGCTCGTCTGTGAAACTCCAGTTCATCTGTTTAACGGTTTCACAAAGAATAATTTCCGGGATTTGGTATCACAAAGCCGTGGCTTTAAGTCCACCCCTGCCCCACAGCCCCACAGCTTGCTTTGTGACTTTGTGCCCTTCATAAGCCTCAGTTTCCCCACCTAAAATCGGAAAGATCTGGGAATCTCTAGAACAGAAAGGTCAGCACAGAGAGAGGACCATGGGGTCCCCTTTGGAGGGTACAGGGCAGTTCAGAGGCAGGGGCTAGCCGAGGGGATCCTATTCGCAGTAAAGGGCTCCAGCTGCTACCTCCAGGGAGCTCCGCAGACCCCAGTTTGGGACCCCTTCTCGGCCTTGGGCCAGGCCCAATCCCTCCCTCCACCTTGTTAAGCCCCTGAAGGGGGCGGGGCCGTTACTTCACAAGCCCGCCTCCATCCCGGAGCTGCGGCCTGTGATTGGCAGTCTAACTAGGCCAGGTCAGTTCGTAGCTCTGATTGGTCGAGGTGCCCGTCCGTCGGCATGCGGCCCCTCCCCCCCGGGGAGAGAATTAAAGGGCCGGCTCTCTGGGCGGCCGCGGGATGCCCCCGCGCTGACCGCCGTGGGCCCGAGGCTGCCCGCGTAGACGCGCCTGGGTCGACCCCGTGCCACCATGTAAAACGGCACGGCAGGCGGACGCTGGATTCTCCCCCGGGGACCCCTCCGCCCTGCCCCGGGCTACGGGGCCCTCGATGAGGTGAGTGAGCGGGGAGTGGGCTCTGGGAGGGGGACACGAGGTCCCTGGGGCTTCCACTTCTGAAGGGGGTGTGCACAAAGCCAGTGCTCGGGCTCTTAGGAACCCGCGGAGCCCCAGTGGCCTCGATCCCGCCGCAGGGCTGACTAGCACCCGAGAGGCAGGGATCAGCCTCTGGGAGGGGACCTGGCGTGGCGCATTTGCGTCCCCCTCCGCAATCCAGGGTTGGGATCTCAGTGGAGAGAGAGGCGAGACCCGTTCCACCTCTGTCAGCATGTACGGGCCATCGCAGGCCTTGCCTTCGGCGTGTCTTCTCCCCAGGGCTCACAGGATGGGGACGGGGGAGGGGTTGGTCCCATCTCCAGGCCCTAGACAATGGGGGTGCGTTGCATGGGTATCCCCCTTGAGTTATGTAACTGCCTGTGGTTGCCATGGACACGGAGGGGGGGTAGCCGAGGGAGCAGGATGGGGGCCTGGAGGCCCCCAGGGAGGGCTTTACCTTCTCCATCCTCATCTCCACCTTTGGGGATTGTGTGTCAGACCCCCAGAAACCAGGGTACTGACGGGGGTGGCGGTGGGGGGCGTACAGAGTGTCTGGGCTTCAGTTTGTCCCTCTGTGAAACAGACCCAGTCTGGGTCTTGGGGAGCTGGACAAGGCCTTCTGGAGTTCAGTCCCTAACTCCCCAAGGGCCTCACCTTTCAGGAGCCAGGTTCAGAGGCCTGGGATGGGGGCTCATTGGAATCTGCACCTTTATAGATGCCTTCAGAAGCAGTCAGAATGTGCTAAAGTAAGTTAGTGAGAGTGCGTGCGTGCGTGCATGGATGGATGGATGGATGGATGACTGAATGAATGAATGGGCTTAGGAAGCCATAACTGCTATAACCCTGAGCTGGGGGGGGGGAGGTGTCCTCATTTACTACAAGGTCTCCTCCTCCAAGAAGCACCCCTTGACTATACCACCTTCCCTGTGGCCACCCCTTGGGGTCGGCCATAGCCAAATCCTTGTCTCTAGGGTAGACGAGGCTAGCCCAGGAGAGTGACTAGCCGCCACGCAGGCACTGGCTAGACCCAACGTCTTGGTGCTTGGCTGGCTCTGGCCCTCCCAACACTGGAGGCCAGAAGGCGCCTCCTGGGACAGGTCTCCTGCCCCAGGTGCAGGGTCTGGGTGCTGTGGGGGTGGAGGGTTCACATTTAGACGGCCCCTGAGATGGACGTGCCCCCACTTGCAGGACACACCATGCTGACCGGGGTGACCGACGGGATCTTCTGCTGCCTGCTCGGCGCACCCCCCAACGCCGTGGGGCCGCTGGAGAGCGTCGAGTCCAGTGATGGCTACACCTTTGTGGAGGTCAAGCCCGGCCGCGTGCTGCGGGTGAAGCACGCCGGGCCTGCGCCAGCCCCCCACCCACCGCCGCCGCTGCCGGAGGTTGCCCAGGGGGACCGGTCTGGCCTGGTCCGCTGCCAGCGCCGGATTACCGTGTACCGCAACGGGCGGTTACTGGTGGAGAACCTGGGCCGGGCACCTCGCGCTGACCTCCTGCACGGGCAGAATGGCTGCGGGGAGCCGCCGGCCGCCCTAGAGGTGGAGCTGGCCGACCCGGCAGGCAGTGACGGCCGCTCGGGCTCGGGCAGCGCCGGAAGTGGCGGCAGCGGCGGCCGCCGGCGGCGAGCGCGGCGCCCCAAGCGCACCATCCACATTGACTGTGAGAAGCGCATCACGAGCTGCAGAGGTACCCAGGCCGACGTGGTGCTCTTTTTCATCCACGGGGTGGGCGGCTCCCTGGCCATCTGGAAGGAGCAGCTGGACTTCTTTGTGCGCCTGGGCTACGAGGTGGTGGCGCCCGATCTGGCCGGTCACGGGGCCAGCTCCGCGCCCCAGGTGGCCGCAGCCTACACCTTCTATGCGCTGGCAGAGGACATGCGTGCCATCTTTAAGCGTTACGCCAAGAAGCGAAACGTGCTCATTGGGCATTCCTATGGGTGAGCCAATGCCGGGGCGGGGATGGGGGTGAGGGGTGGGGGTTGGGTGCCAAGGACCCACACCCACTCTCCAAACGCTGCCTTGTCTCCTTGAAAACAATCTCGTGAACATCTGTAAGGAGACAGGGGTTCCCGCCACCACTGCTGTTGTTTCATATGTTTTAAAGCCGTGGCCCTCAGCCCCAGTCCCACTGATAGTTTCGGTCAGGTCTTTCTCCTCCGTGAGGGGCTTTCATGGGCCTGTCGGATGTGTAGCAGCATCCCTAGCCTCTACCCACTGGTTGCCACTGGCGCCATGGCCTAGTGATGTTCATGACGGTCTAAAGGGTCCTCAAATATTGTCACGGGTCCCCTGGCAGTCGGAATCGCCCCTGGCGGCCGAGAACCACTGTCTTTAAGTTCAAAAATCAGTTGCTCTGAAGATCCCAAGGCCTCCAAGGAAGGGCTCATTGGAGTCCCGTAAAGTCTTTTTCCAAGGACTCAGGTTGCTGTAATTTTCACTCTCCCACGAAGGGGCGATAGCTAATACCATCTAGCATGTAGGTGGGTGCCCACTCCATCGAAGACTCTGGGCCTTGGTGCCCGATCACTGCCAAGTGGTACTATTCTCTCTTTTTTCTTCTTTTAAACAAATTTTTAAACATTTATTCATTTTTGAGAAAGAGAGAGCGAGGGCGTGAGTGAGGGAGGGGCAGAGAGAGAGGGAGACACAGAATCCGAGCTGTCAGCACAGAGCCCGATGTGGGGCTCGAACCCACAGACCGAGAGATCGTGACCTGAGCCGAAGTCAGACGCTTACCTGACTGAGCCACCCAGGTGCCCCCATTCTCTCCTTTACCCAAGAGGAAAGGCGGGATCTTGAGAACCCCCGTTTTAGCAGTGTAGCCCACGCAATTAGACAAGAGAAAAAAATGTTACATACGTTTCTGAAGGAAAGGAAGCTTGGCAGGGAAGTAACTCCTGCTTGTTTGTATGATAACACCCGCCAAGGTGGATGCTTATGCTAAATGGTTCCTTCAATTAAATGAGCGCCATCTGTGGTAGTTCTGTGACCCCATAACGATGATGTGGAGACGGGAGTTCAGAGAGGTTGAGCGATCTGCCCAGGGGTACACACAAGGAGTCACTGGCGCGGTTAGTTAAGTCCACCTGACTCTTGCTTGTATCCTGTCCCTCTTCACAGCAAGGCTTGGCACATTTTTTCTTAATGGGCCAGAGAGTAAATATTTTAGGTTTGCAGGACATAAGGTCATCTCTGTTAGAACGTCACAACTCTACTGCCATTGCAAAAAAAAAAAAGCAGCCACGATTGTAAACCAGTGGGTGTGGCTGAGTTCCAATAAAACTTTATTTACTGAATAATTTACAGATTTACGAAATGGCGAACTTCATTTACAAGAACAAAAGGCTAGCCCACAGGCCATAGTTTGCCGAATGAACCCTGTTTTAGAGGGAGTGAGGAGCTGGACCATTGGGGGTCTTCGGGTTGAACCTTTCCCGCTTGCATGGGCAGGCTGAAGGGCCAAGTCCAGAAGCCGGAGACGGAATATCCTTACGGGGAAGGGATACGTAGGAAACAGGGACCTTCTCTGGGAAGCCTAAGGGTTTAGTTGGATTGCTTTCTTAACCCTTGCCAGTAAGCAATTCTTACCACTTTGAGGATCTGAGGAAAGTTCTGGATTTGGATCTTCTCTCCAAAAAGAAGAAAAGGAAATTCACCCTCAACACACACATAGTCTTACAACTTGGGGGCATTTGAAGTGCCCCCACTCATCCCTCACTCCCAGCCAGCGCCCATGGGCCCCGGGGGAAGGATGTTGGCCCCCAAGGACCAGAGTCTGAGTGAGGGAGGGCATTAGCCCCCTCACTTACTGTAGGCTGCTGACCACCACGCTTCGACCCTCCCCACCGCCCGCCTCCCCGCCCGCAGGGTCTCCTTCTGCACGTTCCTGGCACACGAGTACCCAGACCTGGTGCACAAGGTGGTCATGATCAACGGTGGGGGCCCCACGGCATTGGAACCCAGCTTCTGTTCCATCTTCAACATGCCCACGTGCGTCCTGCACTGCCTGTCACCCTGCCTGGCTTGGAGCTTTCTCAAGTGAGTGACCCTGGCCCCGGTGGGCCCTGGCATCTCCCTGAGTCAGGTGGGAGGGGAGGCCGGCACTGGCCGGCCTGGCATCGGGGAGCAGCCCCCAGGGGCCCGAGCTGGCACCAGGGGCTCCAGGGAGTGCCTCCCCGCCCCCAGGGCCGGCTTTGCCCGCCAAGGAGCCAAAGAGAAGCAGCTGCTAAAAGAGGGCAACGCGTTCAACGTGTCGTCCTTCGTCCTGCGAGCCATGATGAGCGGCCAGTACTGGCCCGAAGGCGATGAGGTCTACCACGCCGAGCTCACCGTGCCCGTCCTGCTCGTCCACGGCATGCACGACAAGTTCGTGCCGGTGGAGGAAGACCAGCGCATGGCTGAGGTAGGGCCTCGGCACCCCAGCCCCCGAGCCCCCTCCGCGGATCCCCCGCGTACGCACCCCGGGTGGAGTCCGCCTTGGGCTCCAGCCCCAGGAGAGCCAGAGCGGAGATTAAGAGCGGAATCTAGAACGCGGGGCCGCCCGGGACGGGTATTAGGACCCTGTGCTTTCCCCACTGCGCATAAAAGGTGCCCTTTGCAGCTGGGGTTTGTATAGGTGACCAGGGATGCAATACAGAATTCTGGGAGAGGGCGGGCCGGAGGGTCTTTAGATGAGAGACTGCCGGGAAAGTGTGGGGTTCTCAGCACTTGGAATAACTCTGGGCTGGCAGGATTCTGAGCCCCCAGGGGACATCGGAAATGTCTGCAGACTTTTTTTTTTAATGTTTATTTACTTTTGAGAAAGAGAGACAGACGGTGAGCAGGGGAGGGGCAGAGAGAGAGGGAGACAGAATCCGAAGCAGGCTCCAGGCTCCGAGCTGTCAGCACGGAGCCCAACGCAGGGCTCAAACTCATGAACCGCGAGATCATAACCTGAGCCGAAATCAGACGCCGAACCGACTGAGCCACCCAGGTGCCCCTAAGCTGTCTGCAGACTGTCGTGGTTGCCAGGAATGGGGAGGAGGGGCTTCTGACACCCGGTGGGTAGATGCCAGGGATCCCGCTCCCACACCTTTTAACGAACAGAATGGCTTCACGGCAAAGAATGATCGCATAACAAGTGTCAGTGGCGCCAAGGTTAAGACCCCTGTCCTGAGAGACCTTGTCTTTCTGTCTGTCTCAGTGATCATCACCCAGCAGTGAATTTGCTCCCTAGGGACATGAGGCAATGTCACTGTAGGGTGAGGGGAGTGAGACAGTGCTGCTGGCATCTCGTGGGTCCAGGCCAGGGACGATGCTCAGCCTCCTACAGGGCATGGGACAGCCCCCGCCACAGAATGATCTGGCCCTACAAGTCAGTAGTACCGGGTTGAGAAATCCTATTCTGGATATACCGTAGGCACCTAAAAAACGTTGAACGAATACGGAGTCGAGCTCCCTTGGGGCGACAGGCAGTCCTCCGGGTCCCGGCTCGGTGGAAGCAGAGGGAAGAGCATAGGGGGGACTGCCTGGTGCTGCAGGCTTGGCGTGGGCGGGCTCGGGTGTCCCAGGGCGTCCTGGCCCCGCGAGGCCCCATTCTGCGTTGACCACCCTGCACCCGGGCCCCTCCCCGCAGATCCTGCTGCTGGCCTTCCTGAAGCTCATTGACGAAGGCAGCCACATGGTGATGCTGGAGTGTCCGGAGACGGTCAACACCCTGCTCCATGAATTCCTGCTCTGGGAGCCCGAGCCCTCGCCCAAGGCCCTGCCCGAGCCCCTGCCCGCGCCCCCGGAGGAGAAGAAGTAGCCGCTGGGCCGGCCGGGCATCGCTTGGTAAGCCGAGGAGCAACAGGAGGAAGCCGGAAGCCAGGAGCCGCCCCGCGTCCGCAGCGCGGACCACCTGGGCGGGCTGGTCGCTCCGGTGGGCGGAGTCAGGGCAGGGAGCCGCCCCCAGGCCCGCTGGGTAGGGCGTGGCATTCTCGGGGGCCAAGTGGATACACCGCTCTCCGCTTCCTTCCCGCCGGACCCTTCGGTGTTTGGGGCCGCAGCCAGAACCCCCGTGGAGGATGACCTTGTACAGAAGTCCCTGCCCCTCGACGCCACGGCCGAGGCAGGCCCCCCACCCCGCTCTCTGTCTTCCGTGTCAGCCGTGCTTGATCCTGGGACCCTCGGGGGCCCTGCCTCATTGCCCGAGACCCTCCTTACCCCCCCCCCCCGCCCCGTTTCTTGGCGCTGGGAGCTGTTGTTGCCCAAAGGGGAGGGGAGGGATGGGGGAGCTGGCGCCACTTGAACCTGCACATCTCAACTTGTAACTCAATAAAAAGAAATGACAATCTGAGGCTCCGGACCTGTGCTGGGTGACCGCAGGGCACCGTCGTCCTGAGCCTCAGTTTCCCCATCCTGCAGGCCGGGCTGATGCGGGGGCCACCCACCCGGGGCCGAACTGCAGAGCAGTGAGGGCGTTGGCTGTCCGGGCTTACTTCCCGAGTTCTCCCTCCCTCCCTCCGAACGCAGGGGTTTCTTGGGCACTATTCCCAGAGCAGAGACAGATGGTGAGCTCCCCGTCCTTGGAAGGCAGGAGGCCGTCCAACCGAGGTTCCTACAGCGGTTAAGGTGAGGCTCAGTAGACGTTGCATGGGTTAGAGCAGCCATAATTGAGTGCCACCTGTGTACAAAGCCCTGTGCCAAGTGCCCGACTCCATGGGTTCACTGAATCCCTTTTATCCCACGCCCCACGGCAACTTGGTACCTTTTACTATCCACCCATTTTATCTTTCAACCTGGTTTAAGGCCACTTTTGTCATGATTAGTTGTTATTTTGAAGCCAAGGAATCTGCCTTTTCATTTCTGGCAGAAGGATTTCTTCTATATTTTCTTTCTTCTTTCTTATTTTTTTTTAAGTTTATTTACTTATTTTGAGAGAGCGAGAGAGGGAGTGTGGTGGGGGGGGGGAGGCAGAGAAAGGAGAGAGAGAATCTCAAGCAGGCTCTGTGATCTGAGCCGAAATCCAGAGTCAGACACTTAACTGAGCCATCCAAGGCGCCCCACTCATCTATATTCTTTTTTTTTTATGTTTATTTTTTAAAAAAGCGAATGCGCATGTGCACACACGCAAGCTGGGGAGAGAGGGGGCATAGGGGTAGGAAGAAGGAGAGGGAGAGGATCCCAAGTGGGCTCTGCGCTAAGCGCCGAGAGCCCCACGTGGGGCTCAAGCCCACAAACCCTGAGATCTTGACCTGAGCCCAAGTGACTGTTCGAGGGAGTGAGCCACCCAGGCGTCCCTCCTCTGTTTTTTCTAATGTATCTCTAGGTACACCTGTGGCTTGTGTGAACGGTGAGGGGAGCTCATTGTCCCTTTACTTACTGCATACCTTTGGTCCTTTCCCCACTGGTTTGTGAGCCCGCCTTTAGTTTAGACTGGGGTTCTGGAGGAGGCCCTGATTACCACTAGCAAATTCTGGAGACATGTTTTATTGCCACCACTGGGGATGGGAGGAAGTGGGTGGAGGCCACGGGCATCTAGGGGGTGGGGCCCAGGGATGGTGCTCTGTCATCCCTACAATGCACAGGACGGCCCCTACTGCAAAGAATAATTTGATCTCAAATGACAGTAGGGTCCACTTTGGACCTGTTAGACAAAGCTTTTGGGTCTTTTGGGGGGTGGTGGGGGTGGGCCTCTGGATTCTTCCCCAGTGACTTCTTTTGTGAATTCCTGGGCGGACGGCACACTTTTAATTGCTATCACTATCAAGAGACTTGGGTCTGGGAGCCCTCCAGGGCTTCCACGTGAGGAAAGAGCAGCTTAGAGAAGTTTTTTTGGGGTTGGGTTAAAATGGTAGAGTCCTCCCCCCCCCCCACAGAATGGTAGAGCCCGACCCCCTCCAGGGGCCTGGCCCCTAATTACCATACCAGCCACGCCCCAGGAGCCGCCAGGGGCTCAGCCCGCGGGAACTGAGGCAGGTTGGAGCCTCCGCCCAGGTTCCATCCCGCCCCCTGCAGGACCTGGCTCGCTGAGCCACGGTGATGGGCAGGTGGTCCACCCAATGAGGGGCCGGATCCTCCCAAATCGAAATACACTGAACGCTTGAAGAAGCTACTTCTGGAAAATAAAATGATCCCGTCAGCACCTCACCAGGATGACAGCTTGGCATTTACTGACGCTCGAAGCATATGTTTCGTCTGATATCGTGTAGGATCACCAGGAAGTCGCGGTTATTTATACCATTTTATGGTGGAGGAAACAGTTTCAGAGAAACAACGTCCGGAGGCCCGAGTGGCACAGCGATCCTGAGGAGGGCTGGGGGCTCGCCCGGACCCCGTGGGCCTCCCCAGCTCTGCCCGCATATCCCCACACACAGCCGCCCCCCGGAGAGCACCGTGGCACCTCCCTTCCCCAAGAGACTTTCCACCGGGGCGGAAGGGCTGCCTCTGGCAGGGCTCTGAGCCACACACTGTACTGCATGACTCCTGTGCTACCGTCGCCGCAATGACCCTCTGAGGTGGCACTTCTCACTGTCCCCACTGGACAAATTAAGGAAACGAGCCTCAGAGAGACAAATTACTGGCCCGAGGCTCCCATGGCTGGGAAGCAGAGAAACCTGGCTCTTGACTTTGGCAGGTTCCCCGGCTCCATCCCACACGTGAGTCCCCTGCCTCTGGGAGATAAAAGCGGACTCCACCACAGACAGGAGCAAACTGCCAAAGCACTAGCATGTTCCGAAGCACTAGAACGTTCCAAAGAACTGCTTCCCTACTTGTCCTCCTCCCATGACAGGAAGCTCATTACCTCTCCAGCAGTTCCATCTGTAACAAAGTCCTCCCTCAGCTTGAGAGGGAGATACGCCCTGCTGCCTGCCGCCCCCCCCCCCCAGCAGCCTTCTGGAGACGAGGAGCTGCTGTCCGCATGGGGCAGCGGAAACATTCAAGCCCTAGGCTGGATGGCCAGCTCCCCAGTACTCAGCCACGGGCCTGGATGTCCTGGGGCCGCAGCTCTCGCTCACCCTCAGCCAAGAAGACGAGGAGGGCGCGGTGCAGCAAATGCACCCCCAAGCGGCGTCGCCGGGTGGGTGGCCAGCTCGCCACCACTCCATAGCAGTGTCCTTGTCTCTGGTTGGTCAGTGTCTGGATGCCTGGAGACAATAGGGGTCAGGTCACAGGGGCATCCTTGGAAACCCCTGGCAGAAGGACAGTGAATATTACCCTTAAACAAGGACACTGCATATTACCCTTAAACAGGGACAAACCAATAGAGCAAAATAGGTGCACACGCAGGTACATAGTTGGTGCTCAATAATTGTGCATTGGCTGAATGAATGGAATGCTCTGAGAGGAAAGAGGTGGGGTAATCATTAGATCAAGGGCCCCCTCATATGATTCCCCCCACCTCACAAGTCAGGCACCTACCAAGAGCATCCACAAGACATGCCTCTCGAGTGTAAGCGTCCACAGCAACCACGTGTTGGAAGCAATGCAGGGAGACAACACCACGACCGCTGGCCCAGATGTCCAAGATCTGGCGCACTTTGGGGCAGGCCTAGGAGAGCAGGGTGGGGTCAGGGGCTGCCCTCCAATCCCCTCCTTCCTTCCCCTCCCCGTGACCCAGCTGCCCCTGCCATGACCTTGCTCCTTATCCTCACACCTGCTTTCTGGGCCGTCGCCGGTGGCTGAGGGCCTCCCAGAGGTGGGCGTCTGGCCGGGCCCGTGTCCCTTTCCCCACATAGAAGATAGCATGGACGAAGGTCCGAAGGCGTTCAGCTGGGGTCAGCGAGAAGGCTCGGGCTGGCAGGTCCCGAGTCTCCCTGGATGAAAGGGGTCGGTCGCTCAGAGAGGAAGAAGTGATGACGGTTGCCCCGGAAACAGTTTCTAAGTTCGCAGAGCAACTCGGATCCCAGTCCAGCGAGCCCCTTCCAGGGCAGAAGCTCCTCAAGGACATGCAGCAGCTAGAACTGGGTCTAACCAACCTTTTATGGATAAAGAAGCTGGTGACCAGACAGGGCTAGTCCCCCTTTTCAAGATACAAAGCAGGGGCGCCTGGGTGACTCAGTTGGTCAAGAACCCAGCTCTTCGATGTCGGCTCAGGTCATGATCTCATGGTTTGTGAGATCGAGCCCCGCATCGGGCTCTGCACGGACAGCACAGAGCTGTTTGGGATTTTCTCTCCTCCTCTTTCTCTGCCCCTCCCCCACTTGCGCATGCACGCTCTTTCTCCCTCTCTCTCTCTGAAAATAAGTCAATATACATTAAAGATACAAAGCAAAGGGGCACCTGGGTGGCTCAGTCGGTTGAGCGTCCGACTCTTGATTTCGGCTCAGGTCACGATCTCACGGTTCGTGGGTTCCAGTCCCACACCAGACACCGTGCTGACAGGGCAGAGACTGCTTGGGACCCTCTCTCTCTGCCCCTACTCTACTTGCACTTGCTTTCTCTCTCTCTCTCAGAATACATACACTTAAAAAGAAAAAGATACAGCAAATAAGGACCGATCCCAGAATTTTCTATCCCTGCCCCAGGTACCTGGGGTCCAGCAGCAGATACGTGAAACTGGTCTTCACGACCCCCTCCCGCCACCTCCTCTGGGGGTCTGGCCGCTCAAACTGCCGGGCAAGCGCGTTCTCATCCGCCTGGGCATCGGGGATACAGCCTGTCCGCAGGGCTTCGGCCAGCTCCGGGCTGTGCCCTGAAAAGTCTGAGCCTGGGGCGGGCGGGGTGTGTGCGGGGGAAACTGAGTCAAGGCAGACAGATGAAGGGGTTGTTGCCAGACATAAAGAACACAGGAGGGAGGACGAGGACTGAGAGCCGGGGGTCTCCAGGGATCCCTGGAGGCTCCATGGACTCCAGACGCCCAGAACAGACTAACCCGGAGCAGCGCGGGCTTCTTCCGGCCGGCGGAGGTAGTATGCCCGAGGGAAGGGTGCGACGGGGCCGGGGCCCTTGCCGAGTGCTCGGAGCCCTCGCGGCATCTCCAGGTCTGTCGTGGCAGGGACTGGAGGGCACCAGCAAGAGGGGACAGGGTCCCTGCCACCTGTGGAGCTCGCCTCATCCTCCGTCAGCCAGAGGGCAGCCACGTCAGTGTCGAGGGAGGACTCTTCGTCTTTTAGGAAGACGGGGAGTCCAGGCGGCGGTTCCCGAGGGGACCTGAGGTTCTGAGGGGATACGGGGGAGGGGGCGGCATCTGGCGAAGTCAGAGTCAGCGCCTGCAGACGGCTATTTAGTTCTGCCTCCCTGTCTGCCGCAGCAGCCCCAGGTACAAGCTGTGCGGCACCTGGGGACCTGGGCATCCTCTGGGAAGGTCGAATAGGAGGCAAGAGTCTCTGGTTGGTCTGGGGCGATGACCTAGCCCAGGAGGAGGTGTGCGGGGCCAGGTCTTCAATTCCAGACGCTTCCATTGCAGTGACAAAGGAGGCATCTGAGCTGCAGTCCCACCGTCCTGGGGGATCCTCGGAGCTGCTGTCCTTGTCAGCAGTCTCAGGGTGGGCAGGGTGGGCAAGGTGGCGGGGGAGTCCGGGACCGGCTTCCGGGCCCATGTCCCTGCCATCGCTTCTGCCGAGTACTGGGGAGCCCGGCTTCACACTGGGAGGTCCCCAGGGGGCTGGGCCTGAAGGAGGGGATGAGAGGGAGGGTCAGAGAGGAGGGGTGAAGAGAGCCAGAGCCAGAGATGGGGGTTGGGTCAGACCGAAAGAGGAAGCTGGAGTCGCAGGGAGGAGGGAAAGAATCGGAAGCAGGCGGCTTACACACTGCATGTGAGACAGAGCCAGAGAGCGGTCACCAGAGAGACACGCAAAACTAGATCAGAGATTAAGCCCCCGAGGACGCGCAGGCCCCACCCACCGCCAGGCTCGGGCTCAGGCTCCTGGCTCTCTGCCCGGGTCCGGGTCGACGTCTTGGTCCGAGTCTGGAGTTCCCGAAGGACGTGCGCGCAACCCTGGTGCCCCTGCTGCTCCGCCAGGTCCAGCGGCCGGAGTCCGTCCTGCGGCGGCTTGGTCAGCAGGGGGCACCCGAGGCCCTCTTCCCTCACTACTTCCCTCCCTCCCTCCCTCCCTCGCTCCCTCCGGGTCCGCCCTGCCACTGCGGGCGCCGGGGCTCCCACCTGGTCGCGCAGCGCGGGGTCCGCTCCGTGGCCCAGCAGCAGCTCCAGGCCGCGGCGACAGCCCCAGGCGGCAGCCACGTGCAGCGGCGTGAGCGCCTCCACTGATCTGGGGCAGGAGCCGAGGAGAGGTCAGCGGAAGAGGGAAAGAGATCTCCGCCTCCGTACCCCGGAGCCCTGGCTCTCGGCCACCCGTCTCTCTCCAGCCTGAGACGCCACTCTTGGATCCCAGACACTGCGCCCCCGGCCAGACCCCAACCTCTGTTCTCTGACCCTGGAGCTCCTACCGCCAGATCCGAATCTTTCATCCCTACTTGGCCCGAGCGCCACCTCACATCCCACCCTCGACCTGGCACCCTAGCCCCCGCCCTTGGATCCTTAGGAGCCCTCCCCCAAGCCCCCAAACCCCACCTTTGGGCACCGAGTCTCCGCCCTCGGGCTGTGAGATGCCCTCTCCAGGACTCCCAGTTCTCGCCCTTGGATTCCGGAGACTCCTCCCCCGCGCGGATCACCCCGCCCCGGGCCCGGGCCCCGCCTCACCGAGCGTTAGCATCCCCGCCCCGGCGCAGCAGGGCTTCCAGGCAACGCAGGCCGCGCGACTGCCGGGCTCGGGCCGCCAGGTGCACGGCTGCCACGCCGTCCGCGAGCACCAGGTTGGGGTCCGCGCCGCGGCGCAGCAGTTCTTCCACGGCCCTACGGACCGGGAGGTCAGAGTGGACCGCGACCCTCGCCCCGCCCCCCCCGGCTCGCCGAGCCCGGCCGTCGCCCTCACCGCGGCTCCTCCTCCCGCAGCGCCGCCCGCAGCCGCCGCGCCAGCCCAGCCGCCGCGGCCATGCCCGGGACGCCCCCGGGCCCGGCCGCCCTGCCCGTGGAGTTCGAACTTCCCGCGGCTCCTTTCTGCGCACGCGCCGCCCCGCCCCTCGCCTCCGGTCCCCGCAGGCCTGCGTCGCGCAGGGTCCCCAGCCGAGCCGAGCTCCGCCGCACCGGCGCCCACATCAGGGTTCGGGAGTTCGGGTACCTGCGGGGGCCCGTGACACCGAGTGGCGCTCAAGCGGGGCCTGCGGCCGCTGATAAGGACCCGGGCGGGTGGAGGCCACCGAGTGTGTCATTATCTCTCAAAAGCGGGGACATGCGGACGCAGCCTGATGGAGGAGGTGGAGCTGCGTGCCGGGACCGGAGGCGCACACATGCCCTTATGTCCCCCGGAACGTCTGGCCCAGGCGGGCTTCGCCAACGGGCACAACCCAGATGCCACGTAAGGTTTCGATTAACAGCTCCGCCTCCCTCTCCGTGTCGCCCGTCTTCACTCCTGGGGAGACGGGAGTCCCTTTGGAGTGCTGGCCGCTGAGGGCCTTCATCTTCCCCGTCTGTAAAATGGGAGAATAAGCCCTTCCAGGCTGGTGTGAATTTGAACGAGTTTCACCACAGGGATCTGGTACACGCGTGCCCGATAAATCTTCATAGGGAGGAAAAGCTAGTTTTGTTTTGTAAATCTAGCTGCTAGAGCCACCCGGGTGCCCCACTCGGTTAATCGTGGGACCTCAGCTCGGGTCATGATCTCCCGGTCAGTGAGTTCGAGCCCCTGGGGCTCTACACGGACAGCTCAGAGCCTGGAGCCTGCTTTGGATTGTGTCTCCCTCTCTCTCTGCCCCTCCCCCACTAAGGCTCTGTTTCTCAAAAATGACTTAACATAAAAAAAAAAAAAAAAAGAATCTAGTGGCTAGGGGCACCTGGGCGGCTCATTCGGTTAAGCATCAGACTTCCGCTCAGGTCATGATCTCACGGTTTGTGGGTTCGAGCCCCGCGTCCGGCTCTGTGCTGACGGCTCAGAGCCTGGAGCCTGCTTCAGATTCTGTGTCTCCCTCTCTCTCTGCCCTTCCCCTGCTAATGCTCTGCTGTGTCTCTCTCTCAAAAATGAATAAACATTTAAAAAAAAAAAAAGAATCTAGCTGCTAAACTTGTTTTCTCACAGTCGCCCGTTATCCAGGAAGATAACGGAATGGTAGCCCTGTTGCCCGTCGCTGGTCTCCCTGTCTCTGGAGAAAACCCGTGTTATTTCCCGACAGAGCAGTAATCCCTTCCCAGAACAGGGTCACGGCCAATCGGAGCATGGCACAACTCTGGCCCGTGACCCACCCGAGTGTAAGGTTCCCTAACCCGGGCAAGGGCAGTCACATGGGGGTGTTGGGAACCCCTTGCTTCCCCTGGGCTGTAGTTTGGGGAGCAGTCCCAGCCATCACACCCCTCTCCGCGGTTGGGGAGAAAAGCAGGGCACCCTGAACCCCAACCACGCCCGGCAGTCCGGCCCACCCCAACGGCACTGGCGTCTGACCGCCGGGGTACAGCCAAGCCCGAGGCCACACTTCGCTTTGCATCGCCAAGAACCTCGCCATCGCCTTCCGTTCGGTGGGTAGGTTTTCTAGCACTGGCGACCAAAAGACCCCAGTTAACACACGGGAACTGCGGTGGAGCTGCGCTGGGGACTCAGATTTTTACTTTAACGACAAAAAAAAAGAAATCACATGAAGCAAACTCGAGGCAACTTGTCGAGTTGACAAACTCGTGGTGGGACGTGGGCTGGAAAACGCAGGGAATGGGCGTCCATGGTCCCTGGGACGCTTCCAGGAATCTTTCCGGGGCCCCCCCGAGAGCCTCCCGGAGCCCGCCCCGTCGCGATGCCACAGAGCCTGGCTTGAGAACCCTTCTCCGCCCCCAGGGCCTCACTGCACCGGCAGGCTGAGAGGCCCGTGGGTGGCTCAGACGGTGGCCTCCACCTCGGCGGCCTCCTCGTTCTCCTCCAGCAGGCTGTAGGAGGCGTGGCTCTGGCAGGGCCGCTGCAGCGGGTGCGCCAGCAGCTTAGCCATACAGTTGTGCAGCTCAAGGGCTGGCCCGGCCAGCGCCACCTCATACTTGTAGCTGGTTCCCTTGGTATCCAGGCTGCCCATGAAGGCAAACATGTCCTGTGGGGTCAGAGACGGGCTGTTCGGGTAGAGGTTCCCCTGATGGACCGTGTCTGCCCCTGGAGGGCTTCCCTGAGGAGGAGGGGGCATCGGGGATGGGTTCTGCAGGATGAAGGGGAGTTTGCCAGAAAGAAAACA
Source organism: Paguma larvata (assembly GCA_030068075.1). Lineage (NCBI taxonomy): Eukaryota > Metazoa > Chordata > Mammalia > Carnivora > Viverridae > Paguma > Paguma larvata. The sequence goes on along the minus strand of CM057842.1, from coordinate 12,029,996 downwards.
TCCCCTCATTCGGCAAATATTCCCTGGTTTGGGTGCTGAGGCAGGAGTAGGAACCGGACTCAACTCCCCCTGTTCACAGTTGGGTAAACTGAGGCTCAGAGGGAAGCGGCCTGTTCAAGGTCCTCCAGCTAGGTCAGGGCTGGGATGTGAAGGACCAGCAGGGCCTGGGGAGGCAGGGAGGGAAGGGTGCTCCAAGCAGAGGGCGCTGTGTGAGCAAAGAGGGAGAAGCAGGCGGCGCTAAGGCTGAGGTGGGCAGCACTCCGCATGCTCAAGGGCCGGCGTCCCCACAGCCCCCCACTAGGTCACGGCAGCCGTGCAAAAAGGGTTGTCGAATGACTAAGTGACCACGACCCAGCAGGGCCAGGGCTCCAGAGCCTGCCAAAGGGAGGTGGGATTCCCTGGGCCCAGGGCAGGTGGGTTCTGAGACACCCCGTCTTCGTGACCTGCCGCCGCAGGCACAGCGGCCTCTCACCTTCCAGCTCATTTCCTCCTCCTTCTCGTCAGCGCCATTGTGGATGTAAACGACATCGAAGAAGAAATACGGGCACTGGAACATTTTCTGCAGGGGAAGCACACCGGCCTTCAGGGCTCGCGTCACCCCATGCCCCCATGACGACTCCCCAGCTGCTGTCTTGGGCCTCTGGGAACCTGCCTACAGGAGCCCCGGCGCTTGTGACCGGGAAGTCCCTCCTGGTGTCTAGCCACCACTCTGCCGGCTGCGTGCACACCTCCCTCTGGCGGGCCTCACTCACCTTCATGGGCTCCGTCAGGGAGAACTGGGGCTGGCAGGGCGGGCGGCTGTAGACGAGGATGATGCGGACCACATACGGGGGCGGGATTGTCTGCACGTTCTCGGTGACCGGCAGCTCCGTCTTCTGCTGGCTGCATAGCGGGGGGGGGGGGGGGGGGGACGGACAGGTCAGAACACACTCTGGGGAGCCACCCTTCCTGTCACCCTCGGAGAGCCTGGGCCTTCAACGGGCATGCGAAGCCCCGCGTGACCCTCCCCAAGTTCACTGCTGCCTCTGAGCCTTCCCGCGTGCTGTTCCCTCTGCCTCCCCAGCCTCCCCCTTCTGCCCGGCCTCTCCTGCTCTCTCGGGGAGACTTTGCCGACCCCAAAGCCAGAGCGCGCTCTGACCGCCCTCGCCACCCTGAGCATCCCCCGTCGTTGCCCTCGGTTGCACCTGTCCCGGCAGGCCGGAAGACTCTAAGGCAGGGGCCCAATCTCATCTGCTAAGTAGGCACCCGGTCCCCGGTCGGCCACAGCTGGCTCTCACATTGGGTGGAGGCCACCGGGCAGGCAGAGGGCTAGTGTCTTCACTACGTGAAAAGCAAATCTGATCATTGGTAAGAAAAAAGCTGACACCTCCCTAGGAAAATAGGCCAAGGGGACAAATAGATGAATCACCGCGGGAATACCTGAACGGCTGACGAACGAATGAAAAAAGGCTCCGAGAAAAGCGCAGCGAGAACCACAGGCGGCCTCTCGCCTTGGAACCTCTCGCGGAACCTGCGGCGGCGCAAGAACCCCGGGGCGGGGGGCGGCGGCAGGCAGGGCGGGCTTCCCGGGAGGGTGCGCCGCTCCGCCAGAGTCCGGCAGATTAAAAATAAACCCCGCTTTGATCCGGCACATCTGCCCTGGGGGATTTACAAGACGGGTTCACTCGGAAAATTTGCCGAGGCGGTTGGTTGCGCCAGGTGAACCATGATGGGAAAGGCAAAGCCAGCTCCGTGTCTGTTTTCGGGGCCGCGGAAAACAGGGGGCTGGGCTCCCAGGGCCCAGAAGCTGAAAGGGGCTTTTCCATTTTGAAAGGGCTGGGGGGGAAAATTCAAAAGTAGCGCATTTTGTGACACGTGGAAATAACAGGAAAGTCTCATTTCGGGCGTTCGGAGACCACGTGGCCTGCAAAGCCGGAAGCGTTTCCTGTCCGGCCCTTTCCGGACCAAAACGGAAGGCAAGAGGCGGGCCAGGCGGTACTTACATGAGGCTGAAGAGGCCTTCCAGATCTGGCGGCGGCGCTAAGGAGAAGGCCGGCGGCAGAGCGTGGCCAGAGCATCGTCCTGACGACAGGAGAGCCTAGACACCTTCCCCGGGGCCGGGTACCACTGTGCAGGAGACGTGCCAGGTGACCCTGGCCCGGTCACTTGCCCTGTCTGAGCCGGTCTTCCCTCAGCAGAGATCACGAAACGGGCGGCCGGCACTGGATGCCCTGAAAACCCTTGGTGACTCAAAGTTTCCCTGGTCCCTCCCGGCCAGGGCAGCTGTCCTCACAAAGAGAGCCATGGGTGTCCCCGTCCCCTACCTCCCAACACTCAGCACTGTTTTCTAACTTATTTTCTAAGTTTTGGGCGGCCCGTGAGCCTTTTGTGTTTAAATTGGCATAAAATGTGCCCAGGCTGGAGGGGTTATAGCAGTGATTGTGACTTTTCAGTCACATATTGCCATCTATTGAGCGCCAACTGTATACTTGGCCCTGTACAGAATGCTCCCCATGTGTGGGGTTTTGACATCTAGAGTCTAAATCGGATTTTTTTTTTTTTCCTGTATTATGACTTTATCTTATCAGTAGGGACGCCTGGGTGGCTCAGTTCGTTGAGTGGCCGACTTTAGCTCAGGTCACGATTGCGCGGTTTGTGGGTTTAAGCCCCACGTCAGGCTCTGTGCCGAGAGCTCAGAGCCTGGAGCCTGCTTCGGATTCCAGGTCTCCTCTCTCTGCTCCTCCCTGGCTCATGCAAGCACTCTCTCTCTTTCTCTCAAAAATAAACAAACATTAGCTTCACAGCAACCCTACGGCAAGGAGATTTTGTACCTCCCATTTTACAGATGAAAAAACTGAGGTTCCAAGAGGTGACTTGCCCAAGTTTGTGGTGGCAGAACGGGGCTCTGGACCTGAGCCAGTCTCAGCCAGCCGCCTCCACGGCCCAGGCGTCTGGGGCTCCCTGACGACGGAAGAGCCCAGCCCCGCCACGGGCACCCCTGCCCAGAAGGATACTGAAGGTGGAGCAGGAAGCCGTCTCTAGGTCATACAGGCAACTGCAGAGTTCGCGGGGGTCAGAGGTCAGGCCAGACAGCTGCGGGGAAGCGCGAGCCTCAGCGAGGTCCTCCCCCACCCCCGGGGACCCCCGAGGCCCCCCGGCGCGGCCCCAGCCTCACCCAGGCGATGTCGTCATTCACCACCACCAGGGCGAATTCGTGGCTCTTGTCGATCTTGTGTTTGGTGCGCACGAACATCTCGATCATCTTCTGGGAGACGTTGAGGGCGTTGGTTTTGGAGCTGGGGGGCGGGGCGAGAGTAAGGCAAGGCCTCCTGGCCTGGAGGGTGTCTCCTCACCTGCTGATCCTGGGGAACCCTCCACCAACCCCAGGATCAGGCACCGGAGGCGCGGGTGTTGCGGCGGGGAGGTGGGGAGCCACCCCCCTCCAGCTGGGTTCCTCCGCCCCCCCCCCCACCGGGGCTCCCAACTGACGCTCACGAGGTCTCCCCCAGACCCTCGCTCAGCCGCAGATGGCTCGGGAGGGCAGTGCGGGGAAGGCAGGCTCGTCCTCAGCATCCCCCAGAGCTCCTTGGACCCCCTCCAGGCCCCGTCCGCCAACCCTGCTCAAGCCCAGGGCTGCGGGGTCGGCGAGGCCTGGGTCTGAATCCTGGCTCTGCCTTTTGGCCGTGAGGTCTTGAGCGGGTCGCTGTGACATGGGGGGCACATGACAGCTCTCGCATGCTTGCAACAGGGCCCTCATGGCCCGTGCTGTATTATCATCAGCCGTCATTGCTACCCTGACAGCGCCACGCCCCAGGCCAGGCCGCGCTGGGCGTAAGTCTCAGGGAGAGAGCCCCGCGGTGTCCTGGGCGCAGCCCCTCTCACCCGTTGAAGGACTCCAGCTTCGACAGTGACATTTCCTCTGACAGGTCCAGGCAGATGATCTGCAAGGCGGTTGGAGGGAGGTGAGGGCGCGGCGCCTGGCAGCACCTGTGGCGGGACGTTAGCGCCGGCCCGCGCGGCGCGGGCCCTCTCTGAGCAGCTCTGTCTGAAAAGGTGGTCCAATGACCCCCACTTCTCAGCCAGGCCATCTGCTTTGGGGGGCAGCGGTCCAGGGAGATCGGCACTAGGCCAGGAGTCCAGGTTTGTGGGGGCACAGACGAACCAGAGGGCGTCTGACACAGAGACAAGAAAACGGAGGTGTAGGGGCCCATCCCCCCGCACAGGTGTGCCCTACCCCGAACCTCAGAATGTGCCTTGCTTTGAAAAGAGGGTCTTTGCAGATGGAACCAAGACAAAGATCTTAAGATAAGTTAAAGATGCTGATTCAGGGGCCCCTGGGTGGCTCAGTCGGTTGAGTGGCCGGCTTGGGCTCAGGTCATGATCTCGCGGTCTGTGAGTTCAAGCCCCGCGTTGGGCTCTGTGCTGACAGCTCAGAGCCTGGAGCCTGCTTGGGATTCTGTGTCTCCCTCTCTCTCTCTCTCTGCCCTTCCCCTGCTCACTCTCTGTCTCCCAAAAATAAATAAAACATTAAAAAAATAAATTAAAAAAAAAAAAAGATGCCGATTCGATGACAAGTGTCCTTATAAGAGAAAGAAGACTCAGACACAGACAGGAAGGCTGTGTGAAGACAGAGGTGGAGACTCTGGAGTGATGTGGCCACAAGCCAAGGAATGTGCAGAGTCCCCGAGGACTGGAAGAGGCAAGATCTTTCCTCGTAGCCTCCGGAGGGCGCGTGGCCCTGCCCATACCTTGATTTCAGACTTCTGGCCTCCAGCATAGTGAGAGGATGAATCTCTGTTGTTCTAAGTCACCCAGCCTGTGGTAATTTTGTTGTGGCAGCTCTAGAAGACTCCTACGAAGTGACTGTTTGCAGAGTGACTCCCAAAAGGCAAGACCGTTAAACCCGAGGTTCCCTGACACCTCGTAGCCCGAGGCCAAGCCCCACACTTACCACCTTCTCTGGACAGTTGACCCTCGGCGTCCGCACCTGGACTTCAGGGGCTGTCGGGGGCACCTGCCAGGGCTTGGGGCCAGCTCCGGGAGGATTGGAGGTCCCATCGTCAGCACTGGCCGCCTCCCCCTCGCCCTCGCTGCGGCTGCCCACGCTGGCCTGGGCCCCCAGTGCCCGGTCCTCAGCCCCCTCAGGGTTGGAGCGCGTGCGGGGCCTGGGCTCCGCCGACTGCTCCTCTTCCTCTTCCTCTTCCTCCTCCTCCTCCTCCTCTTCCTCAGTGGGGCTGCTGGGCTCCGCCACCTCCATGGCCCCTGAGTGGCTGGATGGAGCAGGGGTGGGGGAAGCCAGGTTCCTCCCCTTAGGGGTTTTAAAAACATTTGGTTACTGGGCGGGACACGGCATGAACTGCTTAACGACTGTAAAAAAGAATCACTCCTCTCTGGCCTCAGTTTCCTCATCTGTAGAATGGGTGCCGGGCATCCACTCTGACTTAAGGTAATGGTCTCCCGTTTTTTTTTGCGGCGATAACCCCGCCCCCCTCCTTGGCCAGTGAACAAAGCCGGGCGCCATGAATGGCTCAGAGATGGGGCATGAGCCAGCACAGGTCAGTGAGGCAGCTCTGGGACTTCCAATAGTGCCATTAGGGAAGAGGGATTCATTAGAGCTGCAGGGCTAGGAGGGCAGAAGTCAAGAGCTGCCAGGAGTCTCTTCGGCCTCCAAGAGGGGAAAGCAAACCTGCCCGAAGCGCTGCTTACCCAGAAAATGGCAGCTACACCTCTGGGCACCTGGATCTAGCTACGCCTGTGGGAAACCGAATAAAGGAACCTTCATTTAAAATGGAGCCCAGAGGCCAAAAGAGGGCGCTCTCACGTGCTACTACAACTGTAGACCCCAACAGCCAGAGAGGTACCTCGCATTCCCAACAGGAAGACAGTATTTTACTAACCCGGCAAGAAAATGAAAGATTTTCTCTGTGCCTGGCAACAGCCCAAACAATGACAGACAACGTAGCCAGCGAAAAGCCGCTCAAACTTGAAATTCCCAGCGTACTCTCATGGATGTGGGGGTTATAACAGTCCTCCCAATTCCCCCCGTTCCTCTATAAATGAGCACTTCTCTCCTTTGCTCTGGACTTGCCTAAGGTTTCGCTATAGCTCCTGTATTCTGAATTACAGTTCTCTGCTATTCTCAAACCTCTTTTTGCTGGTGAAATAACTGAGTTTTAAACTTAAGGTGAACAGATTAGTTGGGGTGGGCCTGGCTGGCTCAGTAGGTAGAGGATGCACTCTTGATCTCGGGTTGTGGGCTGGAGACCCACACTGGGTGTAGAGATCACTTAAAAATAAATTTTTTTTAAAAAGAGGTTTATGTATTTGTTTTGGGGGGGGGAGGAGCAGAGAGAGAGGGAAGAGAGGGACAGAGAGAACCATAAGTGGGCTCCACATTGAGCACTGAGCCGGTCGTGGGGCTCGATCTCATGAACCGTGAGATCGTGACCTAAGCCGAAACCATGAGTGCGAGGCTTAACCGACTGAGCCACCCGCGGGGCCCCCTTAAAAATAAAATTTTTAAAAACGGTAATAATTACCTCTGGGTTCTTCTCCAGTGGGCACTGGGTGTCTGCACAAAGAAAGGGCAAGGATCTAGGTGTTAAAAGTTCCTCTGAGGATGAACACCAACAATTTGCCTATCTCGGCACGGGTGTGGGCTGATGTCCCTGTGGTCTCCGCTCGCCCCGCAACCCCACTATCGCTAAGGAAAACAATGCTTTAGCTTCGGCAAGACAGATGGAGGCTAGACTGCAGGAGAAACCAGAGCTGAAGGCGGAACCCTCAGGGAAGGCTAGGGGCTGGACCTCTAGGGACGGGACCACAAGCACCCAACCTCCTCTCACCGTAGCCCGCACCTCCCTCCAACTCAGTAGAGCGCTGACTAGGAAGCCGCCATCTTTCGCAGCCCGGAAGTAGTGCGGCACGGGCGCGACGCCTCCTGGGAAGTGTAGTTTAGCCAGCCGTCAGGCGAGCGGACAGCGGAACAGGGGAAGGCTGGAGAGCCTTGAAAGCTGATAGGCTGGGACTATGCTAGGAGGTGGGGTTTGGAATGTGATTGGTTAAAGCCAGAATAGCCGGCGCTTTTACGTTTCTGGCCGAATCAGGGACACTGGTCAGCGCTTCTACCCCTGATAGGCTGGGACGAGGTCTAGTGAAGGGGGGCTTTCAATGGAATAGGCTCAAAGAGATGGAGAAGGCCTCACTTGCAATGTGATAAACTGAACACAGGTGACTTGGGCGGGATTTAGAGAAAGAGGTGGGGCTGATTGGTGATTTGTGGAGCTGACCTAGCCCTCAGTGAGGGGCGGGTTTTCGCGGCCGAGGTGGGCGTGGCCCAGGCCCCAGGCCCTTCCCAGTTACTTAATTCTACTCCTTATTCTACATACCTTTGAGCCCAAACTATTTCTAACCGCCCTTCTTTTTTTTTTTTAATTTTTTTTAATTTTTTTTTAACGTTTATTTATTTTTGAGACAGAGAGAGACAGAGCATGAGTGGGGGAGGGGCAGAGAGAGAGGGAGACATAGAATCCGAAACAGGCTCCAGGCTCTGAGCTGTCAGCACAGAGCCCGACGCGGGGCTCGAACTCACAGACCGCGAGATCATGACCTGAGCCGAAGTCGGACGCTCAACCAACTGAGCCACCCAGGCGCCCCACTAACCGCCCTTCTTCCCGCGCACTCCTCCTCTTAACCCCATAACCATTAACAAAAAAAGATTGTTACTTTATTTCACTTTTTTTTTAAATAATTTTTTTAACGTTTATTTATTTTCGAGAAACATAGAGACAGAGCTTGAGCAGGAGAAGGGCAGAGAAAGAGGGAGACACAGAATCCAAAGCAGGCTCCAGGCTCTGAGCCGTCAGCACAAAATAAATAAAAAAAAAGAAAGGTATGTTATTTTAACACAAAATAAATAAAAATGTTAAAAAAATTTTTTAATGTTTATTTTTGAGAGACAGAACATGAGTTGGGGAGGGGTAGAGAGAGGGAGACACAGAATCCGAAGCAGGCTCCAGGCTCTGAGCTGGCAGCACAGAGCCCTATATGGGGCTCCAACTCACAAACTGTGAGATCATGACCTGAACCGAAGTCAGACACTTAACTGACTGAACCACCCAGGCGCCCCTCTAATGTTTAGTTTTAAATAAACATTTAAAAAGTTTAAAGAGGGGCACCTGGGTGGCTCAGTTGGTTAAGCGGCCGACTTCAGCTCGGGTCATGATCTCAGAGTCCGTGAGTTTGAGCCCCGCATCGGGCTCTGTGCTGACAGCTCAGAGCCTGGAGCCTGCTTCGGATTCTGTATCTCCCTCTCTCTCTGCCCTTCCCCTGCTCACGCTCTGCCTCTATGTCTCTCAAGAATAAAATAAATGTTAAAAAAAAATTTAAAAAAAATAAAAAATAAAAAGTTTAAAGAAACCCACTTTGAGGGGCACCTGGGTGGGTCAGTTGGTTAGGCTTCAGACTGTTTTTTTGTTTTTGTTTTTGTCTTTTTTAAGCGTCAGACTCTTGATTTCAGCTCAGGTCATAATCTCATAGTTTGTGAGTTCTTCGAGCCAGGCGCGTGGGACTCCTCACTGACAGTGCAGAGCCTGCTTGGGATTCTCTCTCTCTCTCCCTCTCTCTGCTCCTTCCCCACTTGCACTCTGTCTCTTCCTCAAAATAAATAAACTTAAAAAACAAAACAAAACACTTGAGCCTCAGTTTCTTAATGTGTAAAAGAGTCGATTAAACCTGCTCTCATAAACCAGGCTCTGGTGACTGACAGCCAGGAGGAGCTAAGTCAGATGAGTCCTCAAGGATGGAGAACTTGCCAGAAAAACAAGAGAACGAAAGGCATTCCAGAAAGAAGGAACCCCCTTCTCAAAGGTCCGGAGGCTTGCAAAAAGCTTGGAGCGGTGGAGACTTTAAACAGGTTACTTTGGCTGGAGCAGAGGCTAAGAGTGTTGATTTCAATGTGCCCGCCCCCCCCCCCCCCCCCCGAGTCCGAGAATTGCAACTTCTTTCCCTATCACCTTTGGGGACTCAGAAACCGCAAGATTCAGCCTCCTAGTGTCTGTCAGTGAAACCAGAAAGAGTCAGGCTACTCCAGGCTCTCCAGCGGTTACAGCATAACCGAAGGCCCTGGGGTGTAAGGATTGCGAACCTTCGGCTGTTCACGGAGGGGGTCGTCGAGGCTCCAGCATGGAGTATACAAGGGTGCAGGCAGCAGGTGTCATTTTTAAGGGCCTCAAAAGCCAGGTAGAAGAGCTCGAAATATTTCCCAAGGGCAATGGGGAGTCATGGCGGGTGCCTGAGCAGAGCAGGTGAACAATGAGGTCTCTGTCTCTGGAACCTGGGTAGGGAAGGGAGTGGAGGGGTGGCCGCAGAGCCCAGGGAGAGGGCTGGGCTGCCATCCAGGTAGGAGGGGAGAGGCTGGGGCTCTTATTATGGACGGAGATGAGGAGCCTTTAGAGACGGATGCGGGGAAAAATGGGCAGGACGGAGGGACTCTGGGCTCCGAGGAATCCAACATTTACACAGGAGAAACAGCAGCTGGCAGAGCAAGCAGAGATGGGAGGGCCAGGGGGGTCGGGAACAAGTGGAAAGATTACGGTTCAGTTCCTGGATGGTGCTTGACCATGAAAGTGCTTGTCAGAATTCCGCTGACAGTGTAGGAAAATGCTATCATTCACCACCCCCGTTTTACAGATAAGAAAACTGAGGCTCAGAGGAGGAGGAGACGTGAGATCAGAGGCTGAGGCGGGGAGCAATGGACACCCCAGGAGCTGGACACATGTCCCCAGCTGACGGGACTGGAGGAAGCCGATGTCCTTGTGGAGGAAACGGCACAATAACAAGTCACATGACTAGGGGAGGGGGCTTCCTGTTTCCTGGCCCCTCCCAAGCCAGCCTTGGCCAGCCCGGCCTCAGCGGACAGTGGCCAGAGCTACCCCAAGAGTGTCCAGGGATTCGGGCCGCTGACCTAGGTGCTCCCAGAGGCACAGAGGAGTAGAATTTGAGCTGGCTGAGGGGACCCGACCCCAAGATCGGGCCCTCTGGCTCAAAAGAGTCCAGGGGAGGAGAGGTGACTCCTGAAGTCATGGAGCCAGGGCCAGACTGGGGAGCACAGAGGTAGTGAAGGATAAAGGAGGCAGACGGGAAGAGGAGGTCGGAACAATTTTTGTAGGTAGTGAGCTGCCTGTCAAGGGAGGCATTCAAGCGCATCGAATCAACATCAATAACTCAAGATCCCTTCCAAAGGGAGGCAATCGATGCCCATTTCACAGAAGAGGAAATTAAGGCTACCCAGGACAACAAGGACAGGAGCTGAGATCAGACTGTGGGTTTAGCGAGAGAGGAAGAAGTCAGGTCCGGAAGACAGACTTCTGGACAGCGATGAGTGCCCGGGCCACACGACCCCGAAGCCGGCGAGGGAGGCACGCTCCGCCCGTAAGTGTCCCCGTCCCCGCCATCCCCAGCTCCTTGGGGCCACTCATCGCGCTGCTGCCTGGCTTCAGAGCTTGGGCCCGGGGGTCATTTTCAGGGGGAGCTGGATCCCGTGGCAGAGAGTTCGGAGGAGGCCGAGGCAGCTAGCGGGAGTTCTGCGCTGCCAGGCCCTGCGCCACGCCAAGAGAGCTGCACGTCGAAGCTGCCGGGGCCAGAGGCAGAGGCCAGTGGGCAGGGCTTGGGGAGCAGGTAAGGCCCGCTTGGTCTGTGCCCCCCACTCTAGCTCCGGTAAGACTTCCCTACCCGTAAGTCGGCCTGCGTTCCTGCCTGGCTCACACCCATGCCATGGCTTCCTGTTGCCCTCCTCAGCCCCACTTTCAAGGCCCTGGATAATACAGCCCCGGTGAGTTAGCCACCCCAGATGACCCCCTTTTCCAGAATCTTCCATGTCTCATCTCACCACAGGACCAACACAGAGGCTGGAGAGGACTCCAGCAGAGGGCTGGCCCCCTCTCTCAAGGGACCCCGTGAGCCTGCAGAGGAAGGCCACCAGGCCACAGATGCGGCCCCACCGGCCGGGGAGCCGGCGCCCCCCAGGCCTGGAGCCTCCAATGTGTATCAGAGCCTCCAGCAGGCTCTGAGCTCGCTGGAGGCTGCCGCGGCTGCCTGGCGCCGCCGGCCCCCAAGCTGTCCCGGGCCCGTGGAGGACAGCAGGGAGGCAGGGCCAAGGTCCCGCTTGGAGCAGGAGGGGGCAGGGGGTTGCCAGAGGGAGGCAGCCCGCCTGGCAGAGAGGAATGCCTGGCTGCGGTTGGCCGTGGGCAGCCGAGAGGAGGAGCTGATTCGCACGCAGGCCTCGGTGCAGGCCCTCCAGGCTGAAAAGGAGACGCTGCAGAGAGAGGCGAGTCGAGTCGGGGGGAGCTCTGCCTAAGTGGGGAGGTGCGCCGGGCATGGGCAACGTTCGATCATTTGTTCCTGAGAAAGAACTTTTATGGCGGGGCGCCGGGTTTGGGTCAGTAGGTCGAGTGACCACCTGCAGCTCAGGTCGTGATCGCACAGGTTCGTGAGTTCGAGCCCCGCACGGGGCTCTCTGGTCTCGGCACAGAGCCTGCTTCGGATCCTCTGTCTCCCTCTCTCTCTGCACCGCCCCCAGCTCGCGCACATGCATGCTCTTCTCTCAAAAATAAATATTTACGGGTGCCGGTGAGTTCGAGCCCCGCAGTGTTTAAATTAAAAATAAAAATAAACTGAAAAAAAAAAAAGAAAACAAGAAAAACTTTTAAAGAGCATGGACTGCTGAGCTCTGAATAGAGCAAAGCCCCTTGCCGTCTTAGTTAAGGTGGTCAGAGAGATACTCCCTGAGGACGGGACACTTGAATGAGGAGGTAAGGGAGGAGCCATGCTAGGATCTGCGGGAAGAGCCAGGCAGGCAGAGCAGGAACTCCCTCCCTGGGGCGGGAGTGTGATTCCAGGAACAGTGAGGAGGCCAGTGGGGGGTGAGGGGAAGGGAGGGCAGGTTGGGGCTGGGGGCAGATTTACAGGGTCGCGGGGCTGCTGGGAGTTGAGCTTCTGCTGGGATCCTGGAGGAGCCGTCCCCCCGCCCCGCAAAAAGGGGCGGGGCCTGACGGAGCGTTCCCGGGCGCCCTCTGGCGGCCATGGGCGGGAACAGCCTGTGGGAGGGGCGAGGAGATCCCGGAGGCACCGGTCCAGGCACCAGATGGTGGAAATTGTGGAGGTGGCACGAAGTGGGCAGATCCTGGGTGGTGTGAAGGTGTTGCTGGCAGGTTCGAGTCTGAAAAGCTAGAGAAGGGTTGAGGCCAAGTCCTGGTTTGGGAGCCTGGTTTGGGAGGCGAGAAACGGGGAGGCGGAAGGAGGAGCAGGTTTGGCGGGAGGAGGACCAAAAGCTGTTTGGGTCCTAAGCGCCGGGCACCCATGAGCGGCCCATGTGGGGCCATCAAAGGGACAGTTCTGTGTCCGAGTCCAGAGCTCAGGGGAGATGTCAGGATAGGAGAAACACACTTGGGCCTCCTTAGCATGGGGATGTAATCTGAAGCCATGAGGCCAAAGGCCATGGTGGGAGGCAGGTCGTCATCTCAGGCAGGACCGGGGTGGCAAAATGGGGGACGGCCGGAGCCCAGCGTGAGGGTTCCGGCCGCTTCCTGGCTGGGAAAGAAAATCCCCCCCTCCACATTCCTCTCCCCACCCCTACCCCCTCTGGCAGCCACCCCTCTGTTCTCTATATCAACGAGTTTGGTGTTTCATCTTATTTTGTTTTGTTTTAGATTCCACATATTAGTGAGGTCATATGGTATTTGTCTTTCTCTGTCTGACTTATTTCACTTAGCATAATGCCCTCGAGGTCCATCCATGTTGTTGCAAATAGCGAGATTTCTCTCTTTCTCTTTCTCTCTGTTTTTTTTTTAAGATTTTATTTTTAGGGGCACTCTGATGGCTCAGTCAGTCAAGCTTGATTTCAGCTCGGGTCATGATCCTGGGGTCATGGGATCATGCTCAGCACGGAGCCTGCTTAAGTCTCTCTCTTTACCTCTCTCTCGCCCTCCCTCTGCCCCTGTCCCCTGTTTGTTCGCTCTCTTAAAAAAAAAAAGAGGCCCCCCCGCCCTGGGTGGCTCAGTCGGTTAAGTGTCCAACTTCAGCTCAGGTCGTGCTCTCTCGGTTCATGGGTTCGAGCCTCACGTCGTGGGCTCTGTGCTGACAGCCCAGAGCCCGGAGCCTGCTTAGGATTCTGTGTCTCCCTCTGTCTCTCAGCCTCTCCTCCACTCACGCTCTGTGTCTCTCTCTCTCTCTCTCAAAAATAAACATTAAGAAAGAAAGAAAATGTGTATTTCAGGAAAAAAAAGGATTTTATTTTTAAATAATATCTTTACGGAACATGAGGCTGGAACTCACAACCCTGAGGCCAAGAGTCGAGGGCTCCACCGACTGCGCCAGCCAGACACCCCTCCTTCTTTTTTAAGGCCGAGTAATATTCCATGGTTTATACACCGGATCTTTAGCCATTCATCTGCTGACGACCACTCAGCTTGCTTCCATGTCTTGGCTATCGCAGTGACTTCTGCAATGAACATAAGGGCACAGATCTCTTTTGAAGTTACTTTTTTCATTTTCTTTACCTAAATACCCAGAAGTGAAATAATTGAATCATGTGATCGTTCTATTCTTAATTAAAAGTTTTTTCTTTTTTTTAATGTTTATTTTATTTACTTAAAAAATTTTTTTAGTGTTTATTTATTTTTGAGAGAGAGAGAGAGAGAGAGACAAGACAGAGCATGAGCAGGGGAGGGGCCCAGACAGAGAGGGAGACACAGAATCTGGAACAGGCTCCAGGCTCTGAGCCGTCAGCACGGAGCCTGACGCGGGGCTTGAACTCGGGAACAGGTGAGATCGTGACCTGAGCCAAAGTCGGATGCTTAACCAACTGAGCCACCCAGGCGCCCCTAATGTTTCTTTTTGAGAGAGAGAGAGAGCTCGCATGCACGTGGACTTGTGATTGGGGGAGGTGCAGAGAGAGAGGAAGCGAGAGGATACCAAGCAGGCTCCATGCTGTCGGCAGAGAACCTGGTGTGGGGCTCGATCTCACGAACCGTGGGCTCAAGAGTCAGATGCTTGGGGCGCCTGGGTGGCTCAGTCGGTTAAGCGGCCGATTTCGGCTCAGGTCATAATCTCGCGGTCTGGGAGTTCGAGCCCCACGTCGGGCTCTGTGCCGACAGCTCGGAGCGTGGAGCCTGCTTCGGATTCTGTGTCTCCCTCTCTCTCTGCCCTTCTCCTCATGCTCTGTCTCTATGTCTCAGAAATAAATAGACGTTAAAAAAAATCTTTAAAATAAATAAATAAATAAACATTAAAAAAGAAAATTATAAATAAATAAATAAATAAATAAATAGTCAGATGCTTAACTGACGGAGCCACCTGGGAATCCCATAAAGAAAGAAGATTCTTGCGTGGCTAAGTGAATTCCCCAGGGGTGAATAGTGAGGAGTTTGGTGGGGTGAGTAGCCGGGCTCCCGCTTCCCAACCGGGGCCTTGCCACTGTCCCAGGAACAGTTTTTTTTAATGTTTATTATTTTTGAGAGAGAGAAGGAGAACACAAGCAGGGGAGGGGCAGAGAGAGAAGGAGACACAGAATCGGAAGCAGGCTCCAGGCTCTGAGCCATCAGCACAGAGCCCGACATGGGGGTTGAACTCACCAACTGTGAGATCATGACCAGAGCCAAAGTTGGATGGTTAATTGACTGAGCCCCCAGGCGCCCCTCCCAGGAACGGTTCTTAAGGAGGGCTGGTGGTTTGGGCCACAGGGGGTCAGTCAGTTAAGCGTCCGACTCTTGACTTCGGCTCAGGTCATGATCCCATGGTTTGGGAGACTGAACCCCACGTTGGGCTCTGTGCTGGCAGTGCAGTGCCTGCTTGGAATTCTCTCTCTCTTCCTCTCTTTCTGACTCTCTCCCCTGCATGAATGTGCTCTCTGTCTCTCAAAATAAATTAATAAACTTTTTTGTTTTTTTAAAGGAGGGTTTGGTGGTTGGTTGGAGCCTCCAGGCCTGACCTACTCCATCTTCCTTCCCCACCCCCACCCCCAGGTCCAGGACCTCCAGGATTCCCTGCTGAGGCTGGAGCCCTTCCCACCTCCCTCCCGCGGCCCAGCAGGTGGCTCGGGCAGCGGCTCCAGCGGTTCTGGAGTAGATGAGGAGCCCTGGGGGACTCAGGTGAGTGTGGGAAGCTCGAAAGCACAATCTTGAGACCTGTAGGATTTGGCGCAGTGAGACTGAAATCCTGGTCATGCAATCCAGTAGCTTCTGGGCTCAGCCAACACCTAAATCCGGGATGCTGGGCTCTCGATGACCATCCGGGAGAATCAAGTAACCTCTCTCTGACAGGACCCCTTCTCCCTGGCTCACCCCCTGCTCCGGCGCCTCCGGAGTGATTCCAGCACTCAGATGCTTGGACCTCTCCGCACTCAACCCCTTGCCCCCGAGACGCGCCTTATGGAAGCCCAGACGGAGCAGCTTCAGGGGTAAGGGCCACGCATGCTGAGCTCGTAAGGGCACCGGTTCCTTCCCAGCTGGCCTATAAACCCAGGAGTCCAGAACTGGAATGGAGTGGGGAGGAGGGAATGGAGTTGGGTCCCTTGTGTCCTGGGGGGGCCTCTCATTTTCCCCCTTCCCTAACTTCGGAGGCAGGAGCATCGAGAAGCTCAAATGTTTCAACCATCTGCTGTCAGCTGTGCTGCAGGGGTACAAGGGCCGGTGTGAAGGCCTCAGCATGCAGCTTGGCCAGCGGGAGGCCGAAGCCACAGCGCTGCGCCTGGCCTTGCAGTACAGGTCAGGGCATCCCACCCATGATATGGCTAGCATGGAAGGGAAAGGGCACGCTCAGGGTGACCCCCATCCCCAGAGAGAGTCAGGGCCTTTGCAGGAACGCCCTTTCCCACCATGGGAATTATTTTAAAGGCAAGCGTAGCCCAAGGGTGCTGAAGGAGTTTACGTGGGTGGGGGTGGGGGGGCGAAGTGAAGGATCTAGGGGCAAGTGGGGACCTCAGCCACGCAAGACGGAGCCCGGAGTCCTGGAGCGCTCAGAATCAGTGTCTCGCAGTGAGCACTGTGAGGACGCGTACGGAGTCCTGCTCACTCTCCGGGAGGCAGATTCGGGAGCAAGAGAGGAAGCCCCTATGCATGACCTGGAGGTGGCTGAGAAGGAGGCTCAGAGGCTGCTGGCACAAGAGGAGGCTGCCATGGATGGAGGGACACCACAGAATCCACAGCCAAGGTACCCCTGGGAGGGCCAGCCAGTGGGGTTCCGATTAGAGAACGGGGCTCCCACCGCTGGCTCCGAGTTGGGGTTTGGGATGGCCGTGCCCAGCGAAGTTGGTTTAGGACTCTCTGTGGTTGGTTGGCATGAGGCCCGCGTAGAGTTGGCTGGTCGCTACTCACCAAAGTTGGCATGGCGGTTGACGGCCGCGGGGACTGGCATAGGACCCACCAGGGATGGCATGAAAGATGGATGATGGTGCCCATTGATTAGAACTGGCGTGATGGCGTTCAACGGGGTTGGCCTGATGCTGGGACACACAGGGGTTAGCATGACGTTGCCGAACAGACAGAAGCTGAGCAGTGGTGCCCACTGTGCTGGTGTGATGGTATCCATCACGTTGGCCTAAGTGGTAGTGCCCACTGAGTTGGTGCGATGGCTTCCACGACGATGGCAGGAGCCACAGTAATCTTTGACTTGATGGTCTTCGCGGCATTGTCGTGATGAATAATGGTGCCCACTGGGCTTTACGTTATGGTGTCCACCATGTTGGTATAACAGCATTCACCACAGATGGTGTAGAATCCATCATGATCAGCAAGATGGAAGAAGACAAAACCCACCAGGGCTGGGTGGGTTAGAAGTTAGCACAACTGTGGCCATCAGTGTTGACATTAGACCCCCCCCCTTCTGTTTCCTGTAGCCCCGAGGGCAGCAGTGTGGACCGGCCCACACCACAGGAGTTGGGTACCCAGCTCTGGGGCTACGTCCAGCGTCTCCAGGAGCGCCGTGCTCTGGTGAAGATTCCCCCAGAGCCTGGCCCCACTCTGGCACCCGTGCCCACTGTGCCCCATGCAGAAGCCATGGTGCAGGCCATTCTGGGGACCCAGCCTGGCCCAGCCCTGCCCCGGTTGGAGAAAATGCAGATCCAAAAGGACCTGGCAGCCACACGGGTACATACGGGGAGCGGGCAATGTGTCGGTCTTTTCTGGTGGGACAAAGCCCTTTGCTGAGGCGTAGAGGGATGCGATTGGGGGACCAAGGAGCAAAGGAGAGTTCTACCTGGCTGGGGGCAGACTTCCTGGAGGGGGGAGAATTGGAGCTGGGATTTTTGAGGGACAAACAGGAGTCTGCCTTCCGGAATTCAGTGTCTCATAAGATTCCGAATGTAGCTTTCTCAAATTTCCTTCCTGTGGAAAGGAGATGGGGGTGGGGGAGGGGACATAATCTGAGGTCGATAGCCTGGCATGACAGATCTGAGGTTCTAGAGTTGGAGAAACTCCAGACCCTGCCACCAAGATGCTACCTGACCTTGTCTAAGATACTTGTACTCTCTGAACTACCATTTCTATAGCTGTCGTTTTTAGGAGATGGTGGTGTTACCCAACATACAACACCGCGGTGAGGGTCTGAGTTCTCGCCCGACCAGTCCTCACTGGGTGCTGCCTCCTGGGGCCTCAGTTTCCCCAGATCCTAGGGGCCCAAATTCTCCGCCCGCTTCTTGGTCCTCTCAGGAGACTCTGGCAGACCTGATGCTGCGGCTACAGCTGGTGCGGCGGGAGAAGCGGGGTCTGGAGCTGAGGGAGGCTGCCCTCCGGGCCCAGGCCCCAGCCCACGTGCTCCTGCTGGAGCAGCTGCGCTGGGAGCAGGCGCAGCTCCGGAGCGGCGGGGCCCACAGCAGCGGCGGCGGCGACAGCAGCGAAGGCGGGAGCAGCGGCGACGAAGAGGAGTCGACTCAGGTGAGTGGCCCTTCCCGGACCCGGTGGGGACGGCAGGATACTGCAGGCTGTGTGGCCCTGGTCAGTCCCAGCCTCCTCTGAGCCTCAGCTTGCGTTTCTGCGCAAGGAAATGTGTCCCATGGTTAAAGTGCATGTCAAGGTTTAGGGGCGCCTGGGGGGCTCCGTCGGTCGAGCGTCCGACTTCGGCTCGGGTCACCATCTCGCGGTTCGTGAGTTCCAGCCCCGCGTCGGGCTCTGTGCTGACGGCTCGGAGCCCGGAGCCTGCTTTGGATTCCATGTCTCCCTCTCTCTCTCTCTCTCTGCTCCTCCCCCGCTCACACTCTGTCTCTCTCTCTGAAAAATAAATAAACATTAAAAAAACCAATCCTTGTCAAAATTCATGCCTGTACTTTGGGGTGTTTTTCTCTAAAGGTCTGGAGCCCGGTAAGCCCCAAGGGGTTTAGTATCTTCCACTCAAACCTGTACCTCCTGCTTCCCACCCCCAGTGTTAGTCCTGCTCCAACCGCCCGGCCCATGCTTCACCTCTTCTTAAAGTTTGGCTCTGGCTTCCTCCCCGAGGCCTTCCCTTTTGCCCCTTCCTATCTAATCACGTCTGTCCTCTGCTTAAAGCCTTCAGCAGCTGATAGAACCCTTTAGGTCATCTCTCCCATCTCCAAGCCTTCGTAGGTGCTGGGCCCCTGCCAGGAACACGGGTCACCTCCGTCTTTGTCTAATTAAGCCCATGATCTCGTGCAGGTCTGAGTTCAGACATCACCTCCCTCCAGACGCTTCCCCCCCACCCCACCCCCCGTTAGGGAATCATTTTACCCTAATTAGGGTTTCTCTCGTCAGACTGGGGGCTCCGCGAGCGCAGGGGCCGTGGCTGCCACAGTCTGGGTGACTTTCACCGACCGGCTTGGGCCCGACATGCGCTCCGCCTGAGCCACGTCACTTTCCTCCCTTCCGCCCCCCACAGGGCCCTCCAGCTGTTCTTGGCGGCAGCAGGGGCATTGATGGAGGCCAGGCGGGCCAAGTGCCAGGCCCTGAGATTCTAGCCCAGGAACTGGCGGCGTCGCTGGACCGGTGTGTGTCTGGGTCCTGGGCTGGGGGGACGGATGGGTTGGGCGGGTCTACGTGAGAACCCACGTGGGCGCCGTGCGCAGGAGAGGGCCGGGCATGCGTCTGTGTGTGGGTGTGTTCACCTGGGGCAGGTGGGTGGGAGGAGGGATGGAAGACTGGATTGGCCATGGCGGTGAGCTCCTCTCTCCTCACCTCTGCACCAGAGCCCTGGGCCTGCGGGAGCAGCTGCAGTCTCTGCGGGAGGAACTGGAACAGGTGGCTCAGAAGGGGCGAGCCAGACGTGCTCAGAGTGCTGAGCTCAACACGATTTATGCAAGGCTCACAGGTGGGTCTCCCTTCCCCGCGTCTCCCCTCGTGGCCTCAGAAGTGTCCCTGGCTCTCTCTGGCCTGCAGCTTTCTCGTGTAAGGGAGGTGGCAGGTCCAATCCATCCTGTGCCTCCCCTGACACCCAGTGTCTGCCGGCCCCTTTCTGAGCGGGACGCCGGGAGAACTCAGTCGCAAAGAGCTGCCGTCTGGTGCCGGGAACACATAGCTCCTGACTGGGGTGGCGCGGGGGGCTGTTTCCCGGCTCAGCCCCCCTCGCCCCCTCCAGTGCCCTGGTCCTGGCCTTCCGAGGTGCCCACCGGAAGCAGGAAGAGCAGCGGAGGAAGCTGGAGCAGCAGGCGGCCCTAATGGAGGTTCGACAGGCGGAGGAACTGGAGGTGCTAGAAGCCACCGTAAGGGCGCTGGGAAGGCCCAGACCGTCCTGTCCGCCTCCCCGGCTGGGAGAGACCTTTCTGTAGGCCCCCTTCTGGCTGTGTCTGGATGTACCAGACAGCGAGGGCTGGCCACATCATAAACTGTCCTGGAGTGATGCTGTATCATGTGTGACCTTGAATGTTGGGACCCGTGGGGTGGGATTGGGCGTCTGGGACCTGACGGAGGGGTGGCCGGGCATTTGAGAAGGGCTCACGTCTTTGGCGTGGCACCATGTGGCGTGCGGATGGGCTGTGTCAGCAGGATCGTGCCAGGGGTCATGCCGAATCCAGGGCTAGTTCAAGGATTCGGGGGTCAGTGAGGTGACCTTGCCAGAACTGAAAGGCCAACACTCCTCTGTCTCCAGAAGCCCCGGGAGGGGTCCACAGGGACGGGACACGCCTTCCCTCGTCTAAGCCCCCTTCCCAGGGAGATGCCGGGTTTGGCCTCGCTGAGGCTCTAAAGAGGAAAATGCCCATATCTCAGGAGGAAGACTGAGGGCTTAGTGGTTCAGGGTGTGGAAAGTTCGCTGGAAGAGCAATCGCTCCCACGGTGGAGGTGGGGAGAGGAGGAATCAGAGGGCTTTGGAGCTTGTATTCAAAGCATATGGAGCTAAGGTAAAGGGCTTTTGGGTTGGGGGCACAGCAAAGGTAAGAAACCTGTAAGTGGTTATTCGGGGGCGATGGCGTGCGCTCATGGGTGGGCAGGGAGGCCCGTCTCGCCCTTCAGGGTCCGGAAGGCCCCTGGCCAGGCTCAATTCCAGCTTTCACCAGCAGGGGGTGGGAGCCGTTAGTGTCAGGTTAATAGCAGGCAGCTAATTAGCATTCATTTGCATAGGCCACACCTCCGGGAAAGGGGGACTTAGGTGGGATCCCGCCAGCCGGATTTACGGGCCAGCTAGCTATTCCCCTCCTGGGTGAGGGCTGAAACCCAAGACGGGGTTTGAAAAGGTTTTCATCCCCAGCCGGGTGGTGGTGATTCCCAGCCCACACCTGTGCAGGTGTGTGCGGTGACTGTCCTTCCCAAGGGAGGGCAAGGCGGGACTGACTTCAGGCCTAGGGGGGGCCTGGACTCAACCCTGTCCTCCTGCCCGCACAGCTCCTCTGGGTTCACTGGGGCTGGTGACCTTCGGTCCGTGCGGTCTCTCTGGACGACAGCCAGCTTCTGAAGAAAGCAGGGAAACTGAGGAGGGCAAGGTCCTGCGGAGGGTCAGAGGAGCCGACCTTACCCCCTTTTGTCTGTCGCCAAGGGTGGGAGAGTCGCTTCAAGCCCCCCAATCCCACCCGTTTGCCCGCGGTAGGGGGAGGGTGCAGAGGGAGCCGAGGTCACCTGTTGAAGGGTGGGGAATGAGTTCGCGCTGATGGAGGGGTCTGAGGCCGGTTCCCAGGCCTCCTGAAGCCAGGTCTGGCCGTTCCCACGGGTGCCCCCTCGGCAGATGGGCCCGGGCCTCTTTGTCCGCGGTCCGCAGCCGCCGCAAGGTCAAATGTCACCGCGGGGCCGCGGGCAGGGGTCAAAGGGGCGGGGCCGGCCCTCGACCCCCCCTTCCCCCCCGCCCCGGGGGGGCCCCAGGGGGTTCAGGGGCCCCGGCGCTACGGGGAGGGGGCGGGGCGGCAGCCGAAGGGTTGGACCAACCCGAGGTTCTAGGATCTGCGCGGATATTTCCCTAGTTCCGAAAATGGCGCCAGACTGCTACTTCTGAGCTTCACCTCCCCCGGACTCGTGTCCCTCCAGCCCCCCTTCTGATTCCCTTCCCGGGACTTTCTCTCCCTTCCCAGACGTACGCTCCCCGCCCCCCCAACCAAGAATCCTGGAAAGCCCAGACCAGGGACCTAGGACCCCTCTCCTCACCCCAGACAACTAGCCGGCACCTCCACATTCCCGGGCGGCTCCAGAAATAAAGGTTTCTCTCTAGCCATCCAAACCCTCTCCTCCAGCAGGGCTTACAAGGGCAGGGAATTCCACTCTAGTCCGTCCCATGGAAGGTCCTTGCTCATGTCTAACTCCCGTCCTTCTTGCTTTCTGGCACTTGCTAAAAACCTCCTCCAACTCGCACCCAGCCAGACTTTCCTTGGGAGGTCCAGTGGCCACCGGCTGGGTGTGGGGTGCCCCGCTTTAACAGAACCTTGGTTTCCTCCTAAATGCTGCGTGATCTCCAAGAGCTCCCCCGCCCCCCACCCGAGGTATCCCCTCAGGTGTAAGCTGGAGAAGGGGATGCCTTTTCCCATGGCCCCTTCCGGGGAGGGGAGGGCCGGGAAGGGGGCAGAGGGCAGTTTTCCTGCTGGCAGCCCTCAGAGGCCCAGCCACGTGCCCTGGTGTCTTGCTCTGGGCCCCGGGCCCAGGGCAGGGCAGGAGATAAGGCCTGCAACTGGACCTGCGGGACTCCAAGGTGAAAGGTCACCGTAGGAAGGGCTTTTCCAGCTGGTTAAACGTTAACAGGCCCAGGGCTAGAGGCTCAGGCGTCCCCAGCCCAGGACTGCCTGGGTGGGAGTTTGGGGTGGGGGGGGTGACAAACAAAGGGTGCTTAATAAATGCTGGTCGGCCCTAGGGTGGGGGGTGGGTGGGAAGAGGAAGCCAGGGATGGGTGGGGGGAGTCTGTAAGCCAGCAGCAACCGAGAGGCTCCAGGGAGCCTGGAAGAGACATCTGCAGTCCAGCCGGTGGCCTGGCCGAGCCCTTTATGTAAAGCACAGAAAAGGAAATTAAAGAGGAAAAGGGGCAGGCCGCAGTAGGGATGGTGGGCATTCCTGCTGCCTCCCGCCCAGCTGCGCGGGTGGGTGCCCTGCCCCCAGAGGCCTAGAATTCTGAAGAGGGGGCCCCTGACCTCGCGCCCCCGCCGGCCGCAGACCACAACATCCCTCGGCCCTGGAGATTCCCAGCACCAGGTGTTAGCCCAAGCTGAGAAAGGGTGGGGTGGGGGTCGGACGCGGCGACTTTCTGGAAGAGGAAGCAAACACAATCCATCAAGCAACTGTGCAAAGAAATGCCCCAGGGTGTGTGTGTGTGTGTGAGTGTGTGTGTGAGTGTGTACTGCGCAGGGGCGTGCCCCCCGGTGCAACCGGCCCCCAGTTATTGCTTCTGCGGGGAATGGAGGGGTAGGGTTGAGAGGGGCGCCTCGAGGGCGGTTGAGCGACGCATCGTCCAAGGCCGGAGGTGGAGGGGAGGGCTTGGAGAGACATCTTGGCGAGGCTGCGGAAGGGCAGAGGGCAGCGGCGGCCCAGGCTCCCGCCGCGGCCCGGCAGGGGTTAAGGCTGGAGTCGGGCGAGGGCGGGGGTAGGGGGGGGAGAAGGAGGGGGGGAGGGTCAGGCCGAACGGCCCCGTGCTCCGCCCTCGCCCCTCCCGCCTGCCCGGGCGCCGGGCGCCGAGCGAGGCCACCCATGCCCTTATAAGGGTGGCCGTCGCCGGGGCAACGAGCGCCCGCCCCCAGCCCGCGGCGCGCGCCCCTGCCCCCGCCCCCGCCCCCCGCCCGCCCCGCGAATGGAACGTTGTGTGTCAAACCGGCCGCAGCGCGAGGCCGGCGCGCGGGGTCGGCGGCGGCGGCGAGAGCGAGGCTCGGGCCCAGGCGCAGGCCCAGGCCGGCCAGGCGCGGCCGCAGAGGGGGCGGCAGCTCGGGAAGCGCCGGCCCGCAGCCTTGCAGGCCCCAAGCGGCCGCCTGGGGACCCGGGGGAGCCAGGGGGCGCGGCGACCGGCCCCGGCGCGCGCCTGCCGCCCCTCCCCCGCGCCGCGGGCGGCCGCGTAACTTGCGGCCAAACTTTCCCCCCGGCCTCCCGCGCTCCGATGGCGGGCCGCTAAGTTGGCCGCAGCCCCCGGCCAAGCGGCGGCCAGGCCAGAGGGCGCCCCCTGCGCAGCCTGGGCCGGGCCATGGCCCGCGCGCCCCCGCCCGGGCCCCAGGGCGGCGGGGCGCGAGTCCCCGGGGCCCCCGGCTCGCGCCTCTAGCGCGCCCCCCCCCGGCCCCAGGCCCGGCCCCGCGCACGCGTGGGAAAGTTGGCCTGGAACCGGCCCGACCAGTTCTGCCTGGGCGCGCGGACCGGCCGCAGGAAGTTGCTGCAAAACTTTTTTGGGGGGTGCAGCCGGTGCCCCCCGCGCGCCGGGCCCGGATGCGTGCCGGGTAGGGTCCCCCCGGGCCGAGAGGGGTGCCCGGAGGGAGGAGCACGGAGGGGGCGCCCCGGCCCCGCTGCCCTGGGGCTATGGCCATGGTGACCGGCGGCTGGGGCGGCCCCGGCAGCGGCGGCGGCGACACGAACGGCGTGGACAAGGCTGGCGGCTACCCGCGCGCGGCCGAGGAGGACTCGGCCTCACCTCCCGGCGCCGCCAGCGACGCTGAGCCGGGCGACGAAGAGCGGCCGGGGCTGCAGGTGGACTGCGTGGTGTGCGGGGACAAGTCGAGCGGCAAGCACTACGGCGTCTTCACCTGCGAGGGCTGCAAGAGCTTCTTCAAGCGGAGCATCCGCCGCAACCTCAGCTACACCTGCCGGTGAGCCCCCTATCAGCGCACCGCCGCTGTGCACCCGGCCCCGGCTTGAGCCGGGCCTCTGACCTGCTCGGTCACCTTGGGCCTGTCGCTGACCTTCCCTGGGCCTCCACTCCCCCTCGGAGATAGGGGCACAGCCCCCTCTCCCCACCTCCATTCCATTCCTGGGATTGTGTATACAGTCGGCGCTGTATCGATGCACGTCCCCCCCGTCAGGTGGTCCCTTGCGGCTTCCGCCTCAGTTCCTTGCTCCTTCTCCCTCCCTCCCTTTTCTCCGGAGAGGGGTGATCTCCGCGCGCGGCGGGGGGGGGGCGGGAGAGGTTGGGGGTGCTGTCAGGGGTGGGGCCCTAACCCCAGGGCATCCCTTCTCCCGGGGATCTCGGCGCGCAGGGGACCCCTCGGGAATCGAACGTGAAACTTGGACTGTGGAGCTCGCGGCGTCCAGGGGCCATTGTCTGCGGCCGCGCGGATCGATACGGCGCGCCCTTGGGGTCAAATATCACTTCCAAAGTCGCCCTGGCCACCGAGGCGGCGGCGGCGGCGGCGGGAGCGAGGCCGGGGTGGCACAGGGCGGCCTCTTTCGCCTGAGGAGCTGGGCTTGTCCCTCCGGGGGGAACTCCCCCCCCTACCCTGGGCTCACCCTGGGCCTTAGGTCACCGGAAACCGCCGCTGCAGGGCTGGGAGGGCGGCGGGATTTGACCACACCTCGGCCGCTCCAGCCCTCCCCCCACCAGGAGTGGGTGCAGACCTGGGGCTCCTGGAAAATCCCTGAACTTCAGTCGTCTCTGACCGCGTGGGGGTGAAGGTTTCCAAGAAGGAGCCCTGGGCTGTCCTGGGTTGGAGTCTCCACCGACAGGGTGTGGCCTGGCTGGTCTCTTGGGTTGGTGCTGAGGTCGGGTGTCTAGCCCAGGGCCCCCTTCCTCTCGCTCTTCCACGAGCGCCCCTGTGCTCCATTGACAGACGACTACTCTGCTTCCCGGCAGGAACATGTCTAGGCTCTGCAGAGCCAGTATGGAGAGTCCCATTTTCCAGATGTGCAAAACTGAGGCCCACAGAGCTTCCGGCGCTGCCCCGGCAGGGGAGCGCCCTGGCCGGGGGAGAGAGCTTGCCCCATTTGGGGCTTAGCAAGGGGAACTGGGGTTGGGAAGAGGGAAGGAGCCGTGTCCTGGTCAGGGTGTCCCCAGGGAGAGGGCAGCTGATGGAGGGCTTGCTCCTGAGGCCGAAGGGCGGGGCCCCAGGCACCAGAGGCTGGAGTTTGGCCCCAGGTCTGCGGTCAGGGCCTTGTCTGGGGTAGCTCTGTGTGTGTGTGTGTGTGTGTGTGTGTGTGTATGTGTGTGAGCTAGCTTACTCCCTCCTTCAGTGCTAACTGGGCCACCAGACTTTGGCCTCATTCTCGTTGCTGGAATAACCGCCTGCTCTCTGGCCGGGTCTTTGGGGAGGGCAGGGGAGGAGCTTAGGAGGTTTTGGGGTCCCAGGGGCTCTGTGAGTGAGGGTGGGAGCAGGGAGCACGAAGAGAGAGGGAGGGAGGAGTTGTTTGGGGCCGGCAGGTTCTTCAGAAGCTCTGCACTGTGTGACCCGGTGAAGTCACTGCTCCTCTCTGAGCCTCAGGTTGATTCAGCAGAGGCCCCTCAGGGCCTCGCCTGGGCGGTTCGATGCCAGTCCCCCAAAGAGACCCCAGCTCCAAGCCCAGCCCTCTCCTAGTCTGGGGGAGACACAGTGAGACACAGATGCTCCCCGCCTGCCCGAGGGAGGGGATGGGTCTGAAGTCCCAGGAGGGAGCCAGGGAGGGCTGCCTGGAGGAGGCCCACGGGGGGTGAGCCTTGAAGCAGGAGGTAGGGGGGGTGACGGGCACTCCTGGAGAGAGCGTGGCCCAGGCACACACTCGGTGGCAGGTTAGGGGAGCAGTGTTGTCCACGCAGGCGTGGGGGAAGTTGGAGCGGAGTCGATCTGGAGTGCGGGACTGAGGACGACAGGGAGCCAAGGAGGGTATGCGAGCAAGGGAGGGCAGGGATCGAATTGAACCAGAGGCCAGAAGCCCCGGGAGGGGGCCGAGTTGGGTCACCGGGTTGGGCAAAGCCCGTGCTCTTTAGGTGGGATAACAGGTGGCCCTTACTGTTTCCCCACCTGGAGAGGCAGGAGGTCTGTCCCGACTCCACAGCTGGGGAAGTTGAGGCAGAAGGTTCAGGACCTCGCCTGAGGTCAGGGGCCCTGAGCTGGGCCCCTGCCTGCCCGCCCGCCCGCCCGCTCTGCTCTAGGCCTAGCCGTTTCCACCCGGCTGCCCAGGACCCTCCCACCGCCTGCCTGCTGGGCCTTGTTCTGGTTCTGCCTGAGCTCCCTCCGCCCCAGCACGGCCTCTTCCTGGAGGCTCAGGCCACGCAGGGGACAGAGGCCCTGGCTTAGAAGCTGGCACTTTGGGACCTGGGCACTTGGAGACCCCCCAGGGCCTCAGCTCCCCTGAACCCGCCGTCGAGACGCCCCAGCTCGGGCTTGGGTCCCGATGCCCTCCCCGAGAGCCCCACCCCCGGGTTCCCCCAGACAACAGCACGCTCCATAGAGAGGGGGCCTCGGGCCCCCCATTTCCAGACGGGGAAACCGAGGCTCGGTGGAGAAGTCGCCGCCCTGTGGTTGGGGCCGAGTGTCGGCAGCTGAGGTGCGTCTGACTTTTAACTTCATCGAACGTTTGTTTTACTCTGACTGTCGCTGGGTATCCTCTTGGTGCCCAGCTGGGACCCTAGGGGTGTCCGTCCCAGGTCCGGGCCTTGGAGAGCCCCGGGCCCAGGGTAGAGAGACACAGAGGGAGCGCAGGGGCCGGGGCCAAGGGGAGGTAGTGCCAGTGAAATGTGAGAAACTAGGGCCTGAACGTTGGTGCTTGGCACTGACCCCGGACGGGGGGCTCAAGGTGGCAGGGCCACCCTCCCTTCCCCCGAAGAGACCGTTATCCCTGAGGGCCACCTGGAAGAAGCTTCTTAGGCTCAGGTAGGAGGAGCTGGAAGGTCTTCCCAGAGGAGGGTACATGGGCGTGGGGTCTTAAAGGGGAGAGGAGTTCGTTCGTTCGTTCATTCATTCATTCATTCATCCATCGATGGTGGTCTTGTGTAGGGTGATATTACCGGGGCCCTCCTATGCCCGTACAGGATCGGCCCCGGCCTGGCCCCTCGTCTCTTAGCTAACTCACAAAGCCCGGCTCCCCGACCGTGTACTTTTGCTGCTGTCACATTGCCTTCGGGACAAAGACCCCACCCCTTAGGCCAGCAAGGACCAAGTAATACCAAACCGGGCTTTCATATTTTTGCATTTCCAACCTTTGGCCCTCCTCGCGCTCTCTGCCTGGAATTGCCTTTCTGTTCTGGGGAACGAACTTCTATTCACCCTTCAAAACCCAGTTCTAACCGTACCCGCCCTCGTGGGCTCATCTACTTTGCCCCAGACTCCGTTCGTCACCGCCCACTCCCCTTTGTCCTTTTCCTCTTGGCTGACTTCGCCCCGGCGCCCCTGTGGGGATACGTGCGCGGCCTGGGGTCGGGGCCCTGCTATTCTCGGGCGTCGCCTTCAAAGGCGGCTTCTGGGGTGGCTCAGGGAGCAGGACGCGGGTGTCATGGTGACCCTCCCGCCCGCCTCTAGGTCCAACCGCGACTGCCAGATTGACCAGCACCACCGGAACCAGTGTCAGTACTGCCGCCTGAAGAAGTGCTTCCGGGTGGGCATGAGGAAGGAGGGTGAGTACCCGCGGGCGGGGCGCAGGCAAGGGTGAACCAAGAGCCCTCCCCTCCACGCCCTCTCTCGGGGGTCTGGGCGCCACCGAGGGCGGGGTCTGGCACCCGCTAACCTCGTTACCACCGATCCCAAGGTCCCTGTGGGCCTCAGTCAGGCCCCGGGCTGGAGGAATCC
The DNA here is from genome assembly GCA_030068075.1 of Paguma larvata. Lineage (NCBI taxonomy): Eukaryota > Metazoa > Chordata > Mammalia > Carnivora > Viverridae > Paguma > Paguma larvata. The sequence goes on along the minus strand of CM057842.1, from coordinate 12,001,942 downwards.
AATTATCCGTGGTCCCCTGGCGCCTGCGGGGGAGCTGGGGACGCAGGGGCACCCTGGTTCAGGGCCCCGTGAGGAGCGTTCGGCTCCCCAGCCCCTCTTCTCCCGGCCTCCTGGCCTCGGAGTCAGGTTCCTTGGCCCGGACAACCTCGGTGGCCTCTGTGCCCCCTCGCCTGGCCAACGCATTCTGAATAAGGATGTGATTGTGATGTTTTTTCTTTCTTTTTTTTTTTTTTTTGATTGCTTTCCTCCGTCGTCCACTCCCTGCTTTGTGTTTGCCCAAGGCAGGAACTCGCCGATTAAGGCAAAGGGCAGCTTACCCTTCCGCCTGACCCTGGGCCCTGGGAGCCAGAGGGAGGCTCAGCCTGCTTCGGCCCCGGGGCCCTGAGTGGACACGTGCCGGGCAGCTGGGTCTAGGCCTGGAGCAAGCGCTCTTGGGATGGAGTTGGGGCCCAGCGACTCCCACATGGAGCCCGGTGGGCCTGGGAGCGAAATCTGGCTCCTGGGACCGGAACCCCCGTGCCGGGCTTCCTGGCTCTGCCCCGACTCTCAGGGGCCGGTTTGGCCATCCTTCCCCTGCCTCCTGGCTCCCTCCGGCCCTGAAGCTGGTTTTTTTCTCTGCGAAAGAAGCTGGCAGTGCCGCTCAGTCTTTCTCTGAAAGCCGATTTACTCTCTTCGGTCCTTCGAGATTCGGAGATGATCTGCACCAGCCCCGCGACCTGGATTTTGTCTCCATTTGTCCATCTGACCGAAACTCCTGATACACCTCAGCTCTCCAAAGTCTCAGGAGTGGGCAGTAATCACAATCACAGCTCCTGCCCCCAGCACGGTCCTGCCTCAGGGCCTTTGCACAGGCTGTGCCCTCTGCCTGGAGCGCTCTTACCCCAGATACCTACATGGCTCCCTTACTTCTTTTAAGAGTCGCTCGAGGAACACCTCCTCAGAGAATCCCTCCTGATTACTCTTCCCCGGCCCCCTTTATCTTGCCCCATCTGCCCGGCTCTGTAATTCACTTGCTCCCCGCTCCCCCACCAGAATATCTACTCTTTGAGGACGGGGACTTTTGTCTGTCCTGTTCCCTGACATAGTCCCAGTGCCGAGACCAGGGCCTGGAACACAGAAAGTGCTTGAGAAACGTTTTTTGGCTTGAATTACTACCCACTTAGCCCTTGCTATATATATGCCCAGGGCTGTCCTGAGCAAGTGAGAGCAGACTCTCGTTAATTTAGTGATTGGCGTCATCACCGTGGCTCCCGTCTGCATCTTACACACGGGGAAACTGAGCACAGAGAGCGGAGCAGGGAGGCCATTTGCTAGGGTCAGAGAGCAGTGGAGTTGGGTCGAGACTTGAACCCATGCGACTTGGGCTGAACGAAGAGGCAGAGCTGGGGACGGGGTTCTCAGGAAGCAGGAAAGAGTAAGTGGCCAAGGCTCTGAGGTAGGAGCCAGCCTGGGAGCCGGACGAACGCCGGGGAGAGGGTTTAGAACTGAGCGAGCAAAGGGGGAAGGAATAGGTCATCCCCGGGGGCCGGGGTGTCGAGCCGGGATTCACTCTCTGGCCTTATCCAGCTACACCCTTATGATAGTTGAGCCTGAGACACTGAAATCCCGTGGAGCCTCCAGCCTAAGCCCCCCATGCCCGGCTCAGCTCTCCTGGGCCCTGGCTCCTCCCACCGCATTGTGTTCCCCGTTCATCCCGTGGCTGGTTGACCAGGAGTTGGTGGAGAGGAGACAGGGCGCACCAGTTCCTTAAAAATCATGACTTAGTTTCTGTCTGGCCCTCAGCCCCCGTCGGCCCCTCCATCCCACCCACTCTGGCACAGGTCAGGTGAGCCTGTGGTCACCCCTCCTCCTCTTTGTGCCTCAGTTTCCTTCTTCCCATCTACCTGGATCCTGGGGACACTGGCTGAAGCCAGCAGTGGGTGCTCCCCCCTTCATGGGCAGATCTCTGATGGCAGCTACTGTTTATTGAGCACCTACTGTGTCATGTAGGACTCCCTCCCCTCCTGGAGTCGCTGCAGACCAAGGAGACCTGCGGGGGGGGGGGGGTGGGGGGGCGTGACTTGGGGGCGGGGTGAGGCTGGGAGCTGGAGAAGAGATCTCGGCTCCCTAGGAGAAATCCCTTGCTTAAGGATAGCTGCCCAGGATCCCTGAGCGGGTGGAGGTGTCCCGCTCCGGCCCCATTACCAGTTCCCTGACTCCCCCATGATTGACAGATGGGAACATGACCGGTGGGGTGGAGCTCACACCGACCAGAGGCAGGGGGCCTGGTGGTGCCACCCCCCACCCCATGCTCCTCTGCAAGATGTGGGGATGGGAGGCAGGGATTTAGGCCGAGGGCACAGGGCAGAGCTGGGGCCCCAGGTCTCCCAATAAGCTGTGTGCCCACGGGGTGGGCTTGGAGGTCCAGGGAGAGGCCGGGTGTGGGGAGCCTTTGACAGGAGGGGTTGAGGGACCCTTTGATGACTTTATCTTTCCCCCTCTTTTCCTCCCCCCTCCCCCCACCCCATGCCTCTGGATACCCACTTTCCCCCTTGTTCCTTCCCTCCTCTCCTCCCTCTTCCTGCCACCTTCCTCTCCCCTCTCTGGTCTCCCTCAATGTCCCTCAATCCCTTTCCCGTACCCTTTGTCGCCATTCTTCCTCCCCGATCTCCCTCCCCCCTCCCCGCCCGGTTCCCCGCGGCGGCGGGCGGCGGCGGCGGGGTGGGGGTACCTATCCCTCCCCCCGCTGCTCCTGCCCCCTTCCCTCCCCTCCTTCCCATCTCCATTCAATCCCCGCAGCGGTACAGCGCGGCCGCATCCCGCACTCCCTGCCCGGCGCCGTGGCCGCCTCCTCGGGCAGCCCCCCGGGCTCGGCGCTGGCGGCGGCGGCGGCGGCGGCGGCGGGCGGAGACCTCTTCCCGGGACAGCCCGGTGTCGGAGCTGATCGCGCAGCTGCTGCGCGCCGAGCCCTACCCCGCGGCGGCCGGGCGCTTCGGCGCGAGCGCGGCGGGCGCGTTCGGCGCCGGGGGCGGCGCGGCGGGCGCCGTGCTGGGCATCGACAACGTGTGCGAGCTGGCGGCGCGGCTGCTCTTCAGCACCGTGGAGTGGGCGCGCCACGCGCCCTTCTTCCCCGAGCTGCCCGTGGCCGACCAGGTGGCGCTGCTGCGCCTCAGCTGGAGCGAGCTCTTCGTGCTGAACGCGGCGCAGGCCGCGCTGCCCCTGCACACGGCGCCGCTGCTGGCGGCCGCCGGCCTGCACGCCGCGCCCATGGCCGCCGAGCGCGCCGTGGCCTTCATGGACCAGGTGCGCGCCTTCCAGGAGCAGGTGGACAAGCTGGGCCGCCTGCAGGTCGACTCGGCCGAGTACGGCTGCCTCAAGGCCATCGCGCTCTTCACGCCTGGTGAGAGGCGCTCCCGCTCGCTGGCGTCGGGGGGGGGAGGGTGGTCTCTGAGGAGGGTGGGGGGGGCGCCCTGGACCCTGACCCTGGCCCCCCCGTAGCCCTCCACTCCCTGACCCTCGGGCTGGCGGCCCTGGCGCCCTGCGCATGCCTGAGCGTTGATGGGGGACAGTGGAGGAGGTGATTCCGGCAATGCGACCCCCCCCCCGATGCCCCCACCCCCTGAAGCCAGGTCTCCCTAAGAACCCAGAGCTGGGCCTGGGCCCGTGACTCAGGTCGCTACAGCCTCTCTGCCCGATTCCCAGGCTCCCCGAGACCCCCACCTTCCGCCCCCTCATCAAGGAGCTCTTCGTGCTGAGGGCAGAATGAGAGGTGGGGGGGTGCGGGAGGGAGGTCCCCGACGTCTGGTCTGGCCCTGAGTCCCTGATCTCTGTCCTCCCCAACCCCTGACCTTGTTCCTCCCGCTTACTGCGCAGCCGTGGCCGGCTGCCTGGCAGGGGTACCCTGACAACTCGTTCTGGCCTCCCCTGAACTTTCCACTCCTTGATTCCCGGGCCCCCTGACTTCTGACCCGGGGCTTCCAAACTGCCCCCAAAGGCGGCCTCCTGGCAGCCAGGTCGCGTGGGATTGCGGGCGGGGATTAGGGCGGGATTAGGCAGGGGCGTGTCTTGGAGTCCCGCCCGCCGTGGGCGGGGCTAGGGCGGGGCTGTCCCGGTACCTTCCTAGTCATTAGTTAACCCGGCGAGCAGCTGAAAGGCCCACCTTACTCCAGCGCCTGGTGGCATAGCTGACTCTGCACTCTGGAAGGTTCTGGATCCTACTAGGTGTCTTCATGGGGGTCGGGGATGCAAGAATCAGACCCAGGCCATTCTGAGAGGTGGCTTTCATTTGATAAATACGGCTTTGCCCCTCTTTCCCCCAGAAGATTCTTTTTCGGCCCTACCCTTTCACGGGTCCCCAGTTTAGAGGCGGTCACATTAGATGCACCCCAGGCCGCTCTGTCCGAATACTCCGCCTGGGTTTCGTCTTCCTTCCCGACTCGCGGCCCCAGCTCCTGTTCGCCTCGAGCTCAGTGAGAACTTGTCACCCCGCCAAAGGCCTGTCCGAGCTCCTCTGCCCCTCCCCTGAGACATCGCTGCCCACACTCCTGTGTTGAGGCCACCTCAGTCTCTCTTGAGGACAGATGCTGCCCGAGATACCCTATTTTTGCTTCAGGCCTCCATTTCCCACCTCCTGAGTGTCCCCCTCCGTCCGCACCCAGAGCCCCAATCGGTACCCCGGCCCCCCCCCCCCGCACCCCTGGAGCCTCGCGGCTGTCTTCCTGACACTTCCCACCCAACTGACCTCGCCCGTGTCTCCCCAGACGCCTGTGGCCTCTCGGACCCAGCGCACGTGGAGAGCCTGCAGGAGAAGGCGCAGGTGGCCCTCACCGAGTACGTGCGGGCCCAGTACCCCTCCCAGCCCCAGCGCTTCGGGCGCCTGCTGCTGCGGCTCCCCGCCCTGCGCGCCGTCCCCGCCTCCCTCATCTCCCAGCTGTTCTTCATGCGCCTGGTGGGCAAGACGCCCATCGAGACGCTGATCCGGGACATGCTCCTGTCGGGAAGCACCTTCAACTGGCCCTACGGCTCCGGCCAGTGACTGCCCGGGGCCCGGCGCGCCGCGGCCGCACTGGCGGACCTCGAGGGACGCGGGTGCTTCGGCCTCAGGCGGGGCCCCCAAGCAGAAGGACCCTGGCTTCTCTCCTCAGACTCCGTATTTTTTCAAGACTGTGAACGTTCGTCTTCTCTGTTTTTTAAATGATCACGAAACCAAAAAAAAAGAGCGCGCTCGTCCCGGCGCCAGCCCCGGCCTCCCCGGAACTGGCCAGAACAGAAGAGGGGGGACGGAGGGGTCCGTTCCTGGGGTGGCCTGGAGTTCAGGGCCCCGAGTGTGAACTTTGGGAACGGTGGGGTTGGCTCCCCTGGCGTGGTGGACGACGGCCTGGTGGCCGGACTCGCGGGGCAGCCGCAGCCAGGCAGGGGTGGTATGCACCGGGCAGATCCTCCGGACACGTAATCCATGGACACTACATGATGACTGAGTCAAGGCCAATAATAAAGCTGTTTCCTACCTGCATGGCCTCCATCTTCCGTCTCTGTAAGGGGAGGGGAGAAGGGGGGGCGCCCGACCACGGCCAGCCACTCCCAGCCGTCCGGAGCACCCACAACCTAACAACAGCCCTACTTGCTGTTTTGGTTGGATAGTTTTGTGCGACACAGGCTGCGGGCGGGGAGGGGGCCCTGTGGGCAGCTGGGTACAGGTTCAGGTTCAGGCTCTGGCCTATGAAGGTGAGCCTCACAGATTCACACATGCCCTGGACCAAACACCTTACTGCTTCCTCTGGTCAGCCCATAATCCTGGGGTCTGAGCCCCAGTGTCCTCTATAGAAACATTCGAGGTGGTTCTGCCACTGACGACCCACCCCCAGAGCCACAGTCCTGGGTGGTGAGACAGGACGGTGGCACCTCTTGGCCCTGCTGAGGTCTTGCCGGGAAGACAAAGCCTCCATCAAGATGCCCCTTTGAGTACAGGGGAGAGCTCCGGCCTTGCCCCCCAGGGTGCTCGTGAGCACCCAGCCTCCTGCACGTCCATCTTGGAGGCCTGGGAAGACGGGGTGGCTGAGTCCACCTCCTGTGGAATGAATGGGGGTCTCGCGGGGATGCTGTGCCCTCGGAGGGGACGGAGGTAGGTACGGGACGGAGAGGACGGTGGGCTCCCACTGGCGGGTGGACTGTTTCTGCCCCGAGTCAGCACCTTCCTGCACGTAAGCGAATGTGTCGCTTGAATTGGGCTGGACGGTGATGCCCTATTAGGTTCATAGGACGTCTGAGGACCGAGCAGGACCGTTCTGTCCCCCCTGCTCTCCCATCCCTGGGCCAGAGACTTGGATGTCTGTCCAGGCCTGACCGCAGGACTCCTGCTTCTCCTACAAAACCCTACCCATATGGCCCCTGAAGGAGACATCTCGAGGCTCTGGTTAAGGCTGCCATCCAGGGGCGCCTGGGTGGCTCAGTCGGTTAAGCATCCGACTTCGGCTCGGGTCATGATCTCACGGTCTGTGAGTTCGAGCCCCGCGTCGGGCTCTGTGCTGACAGCTCAGAGCCTGGAGCCTGCTTCGGATTCTGTGTCTCCCTCCCTCTCTCTGACCCTCCCCCACTCACGCTTTGTCTCTCCTGCTCTCAAAAATAAATTAAAAAAAACATTAAAAAAAAAAAAAAAGACTGCCATCCAGCCTTCTGTTACTGCTCTGTCGCACCGGGCCCTTCGTCCCCGAGGACAGAGACTCCGTGATCACTGACTCGGGGACTGAGGCCTCTCTGACCCAGTGGCCGACGCTGCCTTCCCTGCCTGCAGTACGCTTCCCTGACCGTCCCCATCCCCTGTGGCTCCCGTGGGAGGCAAAGACTCCAACGTGGCAGCTGCTGGTCCACCGTACATGGCCCCCGCAGGGAGCCTGGCCCTTCCAGTGCCCCAGCCGCCCTGCCCAAGGGGCTGGCATGGAGTGGGCACCATGGGACTCTCTCCCAGAGCCAGGCACGCGAGCTGCGCTCACACAGTGCCCGGCATCGCTCGCTGCTCAGCCTACAGTGAACGCCCTGGGAGAAGTGGAGAGCTTTAAGGGCTCAGGTATCTGGGTTGGCATCAGGCAGGGCTCTTGGGCTGAGTCCGCCCCCTTCAGGAGGTCCCTGGTATTCTACCGCATGGCTTTTGTAGTGTGTCCCCTGAGCAAGACCAGGGAAAGTCCTCGGACAGTCCTGCCTCGTTACTGGGCCTGCCGAGACTTGTGGCTCCTGGGGCTCCCCTAGACCAAGGCTGGCTGCGCGGGTAATGCTGGATGGCAGCCCCTCCGCTTCCCACCAGAAGACCCCAGGAGGTTCTTGGAGGAGAGGGAAATTTCCGGACAGACAAGGGTTCACGGCCTGCCTGGACAAGTCGTTTTTCTGGAACCTTGATTTCTTAACTCGGGAAAAATGGGATAACGATTTTTTGGTGACAACTGAGCGAAATCGGGAATGTTAAGTAGCTGTACACACTAGGTATTTAATAAATGTTTATTACACGGGGAAGGAAACGAGGGAAAGACCTGCCTCCAGGGGATGGGCTGAGATCTGGGCTCAGGGCCTGTGGTCCCAGAGGAGGTTCTGGGAAGGCTTCCTGGAAGAGGGGCTACCAGAGCGAGGTCTCAAAGGCTGAGGCATTTGGAAAAGCTACCCCAGGAAGGGGTAGCGGCAGGAGCTAAGGCTGGGAGGTAGGAAGAGAAGCGAGGGCAGGGAGGGACCCCCACCCCGACGTGTCCCTCTGCTTTCCGCCAGGGCGCTCAGAAGTACACGGAACCCTCGCTGTCTCCTTGCTCATCAAATTTCTGAATCTGCATCTTGAGGTGCCTTAGTTTACCCTTCAGGTAGTGGCAGCGAGCCTCCTTGTCCTGGAAGCTGGGGTCCTGGCCAGGGCAAGACCCAGGAAAGCCCTTGTGACAGTCTGGTCTACAGCGCCCAGCTGCTCAACCCGCTGCCTTTTCCTCCCTGAGCCTCAGTTTTCTTTCCTTGAAACTGGGCCCACTGAGCCGCACAGGGACGTCAGGGACGCAAAGCCCAGGCTGTGGGACTCAGGAGGCGTGACTCACCGTCTGTTTCTTCTCAAATTCCCTCCAGACTCGGGCAGTGACATGGGCCTCCTTCTGCGAGCGGAAAAGGGGGGAGAGGTGGGGCGTCTCAGAGAATGCTGAACCCAAGGAGGAATGGGGAAACTGAGGCTCGGATGGACAAAGTGACCCCTCTGGTGAGGACTTCCAGGGCTGACTCTGGCCCCTGTGCTGCGGTGCCCACCCAGCCTAGAGGACAAAGAGGCCGGAGGCCAGAGGGCGTCCCGGAGGCCAGGGTCCAGCTCCAGGAAGGGCTGTGGGGTGGGGGTTTCTTCGGCTGCTGACCTGGCTTCGGGGCCTGGGCAGGGAGTTCAGCAAGGTTCCCATCTGCTGGAGCTTTGCCCGTGCAGAGCCCACCTCTTGCTGGAGCTCCAAGAACTCGGGGTACTGGTCCTGGAACACTGCGACATAGCGGCTCCGTTCCTTCTGGCTTCTCACGTGCGGGTACTTGCTGCCGGGTTGACGTGGGTCACGGTAGGAGTGTAAATAACCCGGCCCACTTCCCCAATCGGTCTGATTTGTTTTCCTTTGCCCCTGTTGGGCTCCCTGCCCCAAACGCCCCTTTTCTCTTTTTACTACTTGGTAAACTTTTATTCGCTTGTCAAAGCCCCAGCCTCGGCGCCCCTTCCCTGTTCTCAGGCATCAGGAACAACGTGGGGGACACTCACAGCTCATAGTCGGGCACTGGGTGGGGCCTTGGCTTAGGCCCCCCAGGGATGGCTTCCATAGGCTTCTTGGTGCCCAAGAGGGTCCGGGAGGGCAGCTCATCCTCAAATACAATCTTCCTGGGTCTTGCCCTGTGGGCTCTTGGCTGAGGCTCGCGCAGGGCGCGGGGAGCGCTGGTCTCCTGGACTGGAGGCCCCAGACGCTGCAGGTGCCGCAGGAATCACGGGTTGGAGTTAACCAGGGTACGGGGAAGCCAGAATCCCTCAAACGGCGGGGAATGAATCTTATGCCTAGGTTCGGCCTGGGGACCCTCCCGTTCAGACTCACCGGGGGCCCAGGGCCAGGCGGGCGGGCCTGCGGGTCCCCTCGATAGCCGCGGGTCTTGGGGCTCTCCCGGGCAGGCATCCGCCTCGAGGAGGCGCCGCTCCGGCGTTCCTGGGGCGGCGGGCGGGTCTTGCGAGGGACGCCGCGGCCCGCGCGTGGCGGGGGCGGTCGGCGAGCTGCCTGCGGACGGCAGAGAAGGGCGCGCCTAGCGGCGGGCAAGGCCGGACGACGCACCGGCAGGTGGACCCGGGGGCCGCCAACTCTCCACCGACCAGCGAGCAATCGGGCTCCGCTATTTGCATAGTCGTACCCGATTGGCTCTCAGAGCGGCCCGCCCCTGGCTGCGTAACCCGGAAAAACACTACGGCCGTGACGTCACCGCGTACCCTGAGTCGGCCCGGCTCCAGTTAACCCCCGCGCAGCCGCAGCCTCGCCCGCTAGGGTGCCTGAAGCCCACGGACACCACCCCCCGAGAAGCCCCCCGGAACCTTCGCCCCCGCCGCAGTCCGCAGGGACCGCTCCCGTCCGGTGTCACCTGTCCCAGCGTCCGGGTCTCCGAGCCTGGGTCCGCTCCCGGAGAGGCGCCTGAGCCCCGGTTGTGCATTAACTAACTTCTAAGGCTGGACACAACTGGAGGGGTCGCTTCCCAGGGCGGGGCGGGTCCTAGCGAGATTGGGCGGAGTCGGCAGGGCGGGGGCGGGGCCCGGCGATGAGGGAAGCTATCTCCTCTTGGATCGCAGGTTCGAGTCCGGCAGAGCTGGTGACTCACCTATGACTCTCAAGTTTGTTGGCCTGAAAAACCGGTGGTTTTGGCAAACTTGTACTCACCTACTTACTCAGCAATTATATTTTAAAAATATTTCTCTAATCACTAGATTATTCTTCTCTGACCAGCTGTGAAGCACTGGTCTCCCCACAACTTTTGGAACGCCACTGCTATTATGGTTTCCCGCCAGTATATTTTCAAAGTTTTAAATCTCGACTAAACTGGTGAGAGAAAAAGTTCAGAAACGACTTGTCTGTTTTCCTGCAAAGTTTTTGTTGTTGATTTTTGGGAGCTCTTTGTTTAGCAAGGATGTCATTCTACCAAGTAGTGTGCCTTTCCTTTTTGCTATTAATAAGTGACATCTTTCAATGCATTTGCCTTTTTTTTTCCATGCAGGAAGTTAAGTATTCCTAAGTCCTTTTCTGTTTTACTTAATTCTCTTAGTGAAATAGCTTTTTTATTTGGGTTTTTCATATACACTCGTATCATCCGCAAATAACTTTGCCTTTTTTCTTATTTCTTCTTTCTTGTCTGGTTGTATTGACCAGCCCTTCCAGACCATGTTAAATCTTCCGGGGAGCCGGGTGGCCTGTGGGCCTCCCCTCCCCCCCGCCCCTTCCTCACTTCGATGGCAGAATTGCCTGTATTTATTCATTAAATTCAACGCTGTCTTTGGCTCGAGGTTTTTCAGTCAAATGAGGAGACCGTCTGTCTTTGCCTCAGGTTTACTGAGAGGTACGGAGGCATGGAGGCTGAACAGTCCGAACCCTAGGATTTTGTTTCCTGATGTGTAAATGTGACTCTTAACAGGCTTCCTGGTGTTGAACCATCTCTGCGTCTCAGGTGCGAGCCTTCTTAAGAGCTAGGTTTCCCCCAAAGGTTTTAAGTGACCTCTATACCCAGCGTGGGACTCGAAGTCACAAACTGGAGATCGAGAGTTGCATGCTCTGCTGACTTGAGCCCACCAGGCGGCCCTTAAGATCTTATTTTTAGAAGCTGCCACATGCGAGGCGCCTGCGTGGCTCAGTCGGTCAAGCATCCGACTTTGGCTCAGGTCATGATCTCACAGTTTGTGGGTTCGAGCCCCCAGTCGGGCTCTGTGCTGACAGCTCAGAGCCTGGAGCCTGCTTCAGATTCTGTGTCTCCCTCTCTCTTTGCCCCTCCCTCACTCATGCTCTGTCTCTCTCTGTCTCAAAAATAAATAAGCATTAAAAAAAAATAAAAAACATTAGAAAAAATAAAAGTTGCCACTAGAGCTTATAAGGCCCTCTACCTGGTGGTCTTACGCCTCCGCCGATGGGGGCCCACGCGGGCCTGGCCCACGCGGGTCCCCCTAGTGCCCTCGCACACTTCCACGGGGCTGGGGCCAACGCCTGCGTGCACCCGCGGCCTGTCCAGCCTCCCGCACTGGTCTCTCTGGGTCACCCCCTTCACGGGCTTTGCCTTTGGCGTCTGGAGTGGGGGCGAGCAGAACCCGGGCGCAGTGGTTCCCCTGGGACCCCCACTCACGACCTCTTCCGGGGTCGCAGGGCGGGGAGTCGTGGCCACTCGGTTCTCCTTTGAAGTGATGTGGCCCTGACCTTGGCAGGCCCTCGTGCGTTTGTTGGACAGACTCAGTTTCCCGAGAGCTGAGGCTGTGGCTGGACGGGGCCCGGTCTCTGAAGGATCCTCTTCAGTCTCGAGGAAGACCCGGCACAGGGCATGGACACTCCCTCCTCCGGGCAGACCTCGGGGCGTAGCCCCATTTCTCCACCACCCTCCGGGCCCCACCCTGACCCCCCACAGGGCTGACAGCCCTGTTCACGTCTGGCCGGAGGCTCCCGGGGCTTCTTGGGGACCTGGCCTTTTTCGGGGTGGGGTCGGTGCCCGGGGGCGGAACCGAAGTGCGGGTGGTTCTCTGAGTCGCTTCCCAGCCTGCCCCTCTCCCTCTCGGCTCATGCCTTCCCGGTTGGCTCTCAGGAACCCCCAGGGACCCTCCTGTGTTGCTGCCTGGCCCAGAGGGCACCCGCGGACAGGGGCGGAGGGCAGACGGACGACAGACGAGGGGGGCCGGGCCGGGTGTTTATTTGAGCTTGGGCATGACGCGGATGAAGAGGATCATGCCGATGAAGGTGAAGCAGACCACGATCAGCATGGCCCAGAGCAGCCAGTTGACCGACTTCTGCGTGTGCTGCTCCAGCCGCTCCGACTCCGTCCTCAGCTTCTCCAGGTTCTGGTCGGCCATCTTCAGCGAGTGCGACAGGGTCTGGGGGGCAGGCGAGGAGAGCGTTGGCGGGACCGCGGCCCAGCGGGGCCTCTTGCTGCCGCCCTGGCCCTGGCCGGTACCGCGCCCTCTGCTGGGAATTCCCGCTTTTGCCTTCAGCCGGACTCCTGGGCGACCGGCGAAGCCCCGGCCAGCACGCCCCTCTGCTGGGAAGCCTTCTCTGACGTCCCAGGGCAGGGGTTGGGAGGTTCCCCCGGTCCCCACACCTGGTTGTCCTTCTTAATGACGCCCTGGGCGGCCAGGGTGTTGGTCTTGAGGCTCCGGGCCAGGCCCAGCATCTCCTCTGCCAGCTTCTCCTGGAGGTTCTGATGTCGCTGCAGGACGAGGTCTAGTTCGGCTGCCGACTGTCTCTCGTCCTGGGCCCTGCCACCCCACTGACCGCACCCGTAGGCGGGCGTGGGATGGGGCGGGGGAGGGGAAGAGCCCAACATGTTCCCGAGGAACCCAGAGGTCGTGGCTCCAGCCACCGCCCTGCGGGGGCCTCAGTTTCCCCTTCTTTCCTTGGGCTTTCAGGAAGAACATCCCCACCAGCGGCTTCTGACCGACGGCTTAGATGCTCGCAGCGGCCCTCGCGCCTGCTGCCTCAGTGGCCCAAGGTTCATCCAGCCCCCCCATGCCCACCCCCTCCTCGCCCCGCAGGGCTCCCCAAGGGCTGAAGGCACTCACGCTCGCCTCCTCACGTCCCGCTCGGGCTCTGTAAGGGGAGAAGGCCAAGCAGGAAGGAGAGCATTGGTTTCCTGTTCGCCAGCTTCCCGGTCACTGCCTGGGACGCGTCTGCCACTCGTAATGTCGTTTCCTGTCTTGTCTGCTGCCCAGCGAGTGCCTGGTCATGCTCCCAAGCTCTCGGTCAAGTGCCCTCTCTTTTCGGAAGTTTTCCTCACGCGTATCTGGGCTGCCCCAGGCCCCCGGTCCCTCCCGCTAGCCCAGTCTGTGGGCTGGGAGTACCCAGCTCTGTTTCCCCTGGGGGCCGCCTCCTCTGTCCTGGAACCCCCTCGTCAGGCTTAGCCAGGTGACGGTCCCGTGGACATGCTCCCCGGGCCGCAGAAGACCTCGGGGGAGGCAGGCGACAGCTGTGAGGCGACGCACGTCTTGTCCCAGACAGTTCAGCCTCGAGTCCTGTTTGACTCAGGGCGACTCACCTCCAGCGGAGTCCTAGGGGAAAAAGAGAGAGGTAGGAAGTCACCTACCTTGTCGTGCCTCCCGAACTGTCCTTTCTGCTCTCGGAAACTCCCCCCTCGCACTCGGGGCCCTGGGCAAGTCCCGCGACCTCGGCGCCTCAGGTTCTTCGTATCGAAGGGCCGATCTTCGACCTGACCCACGTGAAGTGTTCAAAAAGACACCCGTTATCCTGTTTCACAGATGGAAAAACGGGCCCGCTGTGGCAAGATGGGATGAACTCAGTGTGTGGCAAAGTCGTCCACTGCTCTGGGCCGACTCTGGGGCGGAACGAGAAGGGTGCCATTTTGCCTTGGACCAAACTCCTACATATCTAGCAAAGCCCTGCCGAGCCCTTCTGTTGGGAAGCCTACTGCGGGCCCAGGGTGGAGGCTGTTGGGCCCCCTAGGGTCCCTGCACCTGCCGGCATTTGTTGTTCTGGCCACATGCGGGCGCTGATCTCCTGTCCCTGACCGAAGGGTTCCCAGGGAGCCGGAGAGCCGGGGAGCGAGCCCTACCGTGCCCAGCAGCTCGCTCCGCATTTCGCTGGTGTACCGCGCCCGGGACTGCAGATGCACGGTCTTCGTGGCGGGCACCCGCTCCCTGGCTGTGGTTGGGACACGGCCAGGGGCCAGAAACTGGTTGGCTAGTGCTTTCTCTGAGGAGGAGGTCTGCAGAAGAGGGAAGAGGGGTCACCAGAGGGGCAGGGCCGGGGCGGGTGAGCGTGATGAGGGCCGGGGAAGGGGAGCACCCCTGCTTACCAGCTTCTCTGCCTGCAGCATCCCTTTCAGGAAATCTACCTTGCGGGAATATTCATTGATCACCTCGGAGGCCGGTTTGCTGGAAGGTGAGAGGAGGAACAAGGGAACCTGCCCACCGTCCCTAGTTCTGGGAAGGATGTCAGCAGGGGCTGGAGCCCAGGAGCTGGCCCTCGGGCCTCTACTCCCATCCCTGATTTGAAGCTCCTGTAGCCGCCTGCACTCACCTTGCCTGGGTTTTCAGGGCCTGCAGCATGTCCTCGAGGGCTCCCACGTACTGGGGAGGGAAAGTAGGGTGTAAGCCTGGTCCCCCCCATCCTCCCACTCCTGGCCAAAGGTGGGATGGTCAGAGCCATTAAGGAGTGGGATGAGGATAGGGCGGGGGAGGGGTGAAAAGGAGGAGCCATGTCTCAGGGAGGCGGGGCCAGCAGAGCTTCAGGGAATGGTGCGGGAGCTGCAGGTGGACGTGGCGGAGCCGACCGGAAGGGGCGTGGCCAGAGCGGCTGCTGGGACTGGGGAGTCCGGCCCGGTAGCCGCCAGCCTCGTAGGCCCTCTCTGGGGGTCGGGCTCTACTCGGCAGTACAGGTTTCCCTCACCTTTTCCAGACGCCACTCGTCCGGGTCCCGCTTCTCCGCTGCCATCGTCTCGCAGCGGCAGAGCAACCGCACCAGGTTCAGCTCCAGCCTCGACGCTGCCATCCCCTCTCGGCGGTATCCTGCCCCTTCCGCCGGCGCCATCTTAGCGAAGGGCGGAAGTGCCCTCGTTTTGGCTTCTTCCGGGCGCGCCCACTTCCCGGTCGCTGCTCCATCTTTGTTTGGGGCGGAAGTAATGTCTTATTTCAGGGCGAGGCACTGTCCTGTCCATGTTTATTCAGGGCTGAATAGCTTTTTTTCCCTCACAGGCGTCTTAGCCCTTACGGGAGGGTCGAAAGGACGAGGTCCTTCGAGGTCAGGTCCATAAGCAATACATTCTCTGCTTATTCCTTTCTTCCTGGTCAGAATTCCTCCCCCACGTCCACTCCTGCGTGTGTTCTTCCCTATCCAGGTAGCCTTCCCGGTTCTTTGTGGGGTACGGCCCTGGGACTAAGGAATCCAAGGCCCATCCAGTTTGTGGTTATGAGCTTCCGAGTCTGACACTGACTCCACCTCCCGCAGTGGCGTTGAGAAGTGTCTTAATTTTTCTGGGCCCGGTTCCTCCTTTGGGAGGAACTTTGGGTAGTGTGACAAAGCCTGCCTCCAGGGGGGCATTAGTTAGCTCTGGGGCGAGAGGTGGGGTGGGGTCACCCCTAACACCCAGGCCTCACGGAAAAAGCCCCACCTGGGTCCCAGGCAGCCCCCTGAGGCCCATTCTGTGAGCTCCTCCCACGCCAGGCTTGCAGAGGACAGGGTGAGGAGGGGGACTTCAGAGGGACTAGAGCCTGGCACGCAGCCCTCATCCACCTTCCCACCCATCACATCACTGGTGGCCTGGTCACACCTGTGGGCCTGGTGTTCTCTAGAAACGCTATGGAGGGTTGGAAACCCAGGGTGCATGAAGGAGTCCAGGGGGCAGATGCGGCGGGTTCTGAATCCCGGTCCCACCCCGTCCCAAACACGTGGCCTCAGACAAGCCTGGCAACTCTCCCTCAGGTGCAGTCTGGACTAGGGTTCCTCCCTGGCCCCCACGCCACCCCCACGGGCCCCCCTGCCAGCAGCTTCCCACAGCTGCCCATCTGATCGCAGCCTGGGAGCTGGCGTGAGGGGATCGTGAGGGGTTCTGGCTCCGTTGGGCCCACCAGGGACTGACCCCTTGTGGGGCAGATGGCATTGAAGCCCTGGCTGCAGAGAGGTCGGGTGCTGGAGCAGGGCCCCAGGAGGCCGTTCCCAGGACAACAGGCCCTGCCAGCCCCCCGCCGCCACTTCCAGATCGACAAACAAGCCCTTCCAGCAAGCCCACCACTCCGCTGCCCGGAGTGCGTGTGACATTCCAACAGCAGCATTTGCTGGACAATCGAGGCAGGTCCCCCCAGATGGCGGGGCACATCCCCCTGCCCTGCGCCCCTCTTGAGGCTGAGGTCACAGGGCGGACCCCCCAGCTGCCAGCCCCAGCTCCTCCCACCTCTGAGCCAGCCTGAGCAGGAATGGCACGCAAACACCTTTCAGGCACTTTTTCTTTATTTCACACGGCTCGTGGGGCCCCTGGGGCCCCTCTCGTCCCAGACCTGTGGCCGTGTGTCTGGGGAGCGAGCCAGGCCCGAGAGAGGGAGCCCCGCTCCGGAGATTCCCCAGACTGCTGACCAGTAGGAATGTACGGCCCCAGGCCTGGCCCTCCCTGCCGGTGAGTGGTCCTGAGTCGCGGCTCCTGTTCGCTGCACGGCGCGGGCGGTGTGCCAGGGCGTGGCCTCCTCCAGCCTCCTGGGTCCAGGCCGTGGTGGACAGAAGAGTGACGGCCACGTTCAAGTCTCCCTGGGATGTGAGGTCTGTGGTGCTGTGGGTGGAGGCTGCCTACCACCGTGTGTCCTGACTCCAGCCACCAGCCTGGACCCCCAGACAGGCTCCAGCTCTCCCTCAAACGCATGCCAGCCGGCGGCTGGCTGCCCGCTGGGCCAGAGGATGAGTCCGAGACAAGACGTGGGGCAGCCGGGTGCCCCAAGGGTCCAAATCCCTCGTGCACGTCCTGGCCCTCAGACCGTGGGCCCCGCGCCGTCCCCAGTGTGAGCCCGAGTCTCCTACGTGCGGCGGCTGTGTGGGCTTTGCTCCGGAGACTCACGTAACTTACGAGGGCGGGCGATGCGGGGCGGGGCGTTAATATAAAAGTTTGTACATACGCGTATAAAAAACAATTTGGTCTCTTGTTAAGGCTGTTACAGTTTAAAGTTATGTAAACCACGCACAAAGGAACAGTTACCATAAAGACACAAAGGGAGGTGGGAGTTGCCAGGCCGCGCCCGCCGTGATTCGGTGCTCTGGGTGGGCGTGTCTGTGTGAGGCGGGGGCTCAGCCGAGGGCGACTGGGCTCCCGCCCGCCCTGACTCTGCGCTCGGAGCCGGCGCCCACCTCTCGTTGCTCTTGGAGCTTTTCGTTCGGCGTTCTCAGCCAAACGCGGGCTCTGCGGCTCACGCCCCGCTCCGGCCCTGGGTCGTCCTCGGACACGCGGACTCTGGCACCGCGGGCCCTCAGCCGTTGGCCTGGCCCGAGGTGGGGGGCAGGCAGTAGGTCGGGGGGTCCGAGTACCTCCGCTTGGCCCCAGGAGGCCGGTCGTCCTCGTCCAGGGGCTCCCGAGTGCCCTGCACGGGCAGGTGCGCGCCGGGCGTGATATACACGGAGTGTACCTGGTCCGTGCGGCGGGCGGGCGGCTCTCGGCGCCTCACCAGGGCGGCCCCCTCCTGGGCACCCGGCACCCGGCGGGGGAGGTGGGAGGGTAGGCCGGGTGGGAGCTTGATGTTGGTGGTGGGCATGATGGGGGTCCGCCGGGGGGTCTTCACTCTGACCGTCACGAAGGACGACGGCCTTCGTCGCGGAGGGGCGGCTGCCGCGGGGAGGGGGCTCGGGGCGGGCGCGCCGGGGCTGGGGAGAGCAGGCGCGGGGGGCCCTTTTGAGAGACAGACGGCAGGGTTACTGCAGCTTCAGGGCCTGCAGACGGGACCCTTGCCCCGGGGCCTGCCGGTGGTGGACACGGGAAGGAGAAAAGCAGACGCTGCCTTAATACTGACCTTCTGGGGCCCCCCGCCCGGCCCGCTCTTCCAACAGGCTCTCCGTGCTGGCCGAGGTTTCTGAGTCCAGGTTCTCCTCGTCGGAGCCCCGAGGGTCCAGCTCCGGCAGCCGGTAGGTGATGTCTTCCCTGGGGGTGAGGGGGGTCATGGTGTCTAGGGCTATTCCCGAGGTGGAAGACTACCCATCGAAAGGGCCAGGCTGGCAGGGGGCAGAGCAGGCCTCCCTGCTCCCAGCACCCCCGGCCCCCATCCCCAAATCACACTGGCCCGCAGAAAGCCACGGGATGGGGGGAGGGGGGATGCGTCAGGCTGCGGAGGGAAGGCCCCGTACTGAGCTAGTGACATGCTTCTGCCTCAGGGCCTTTGCTATTCCCTCTGCCTGGGGTGCCCGACCCTGCTCCTGAGACTAGGGTGGCCAGGTGGCCTAGGTCACACCTGTTCTCCTGGCGTAATGTTGATGGCACCCCTATTCGCACGTTGTGACCGGACGACAGATTAGTGGGTCACTCGAGCTAAGACCGACTTCCAGACGAAGCTTGGGCGTTACCCCTCTGCTGCCCCTTCTTTCCCTGTGGGCCCCCGTGGTTCCTGGTGGCCACATGTGGGGTTTAAGCAGAGGCCTGGGGTGCGTGTGAGGGCAGCGGCACCCCACGAGGTGGGTAGCTGGAGGACGGGGATGCGCCTAGCCCCGAACGGCCAGGTCCGCGGTGACAGAGGGGCCTGGGGGTGGGGGCGGGAAGGGGACAGAGACACTTGCTTCTCCTCCTTGATGGACTGGATCCGCTCGATGAGGATCTCCTGCTCGCGGTCCTCGCCGCCGCCGGGCGCTTCCTCTTCCGGCAGCGCCCCCAGCTCCTCCAGGCCGCCGGCACTGCTTGCCTGGGTCTTGGGGCTCTTGTTCTACAACAGAGAGGCGGCAGGTCTGGCCGGCCCCTCCGGACGGCGGGGTCAGCGCTCGTGGCGGGGGGAGGGTGGTGTGAGCGGCTCCAGGAGAGGTTAGTTCCGAGGTGGGAGGGCGGGCTTAGTGAGGCCGCTGCAGGGATCGTGTGGGGACCGAGTGGCCGGTGCTCGGCTGATTAGTCCTCCTCAGCGCAGGTGGGCGGTATGCGCTTCCAGAAGGTTAGGACGTGCGCAGTCTATCCTATCCTAGGAGACCGCGGGCGCGAGGGGAACCCAGCATGCACCAAGCCCGGAGACATGCAGGGTGGGCCCGCGGAACACGTACGTACCAGGACCCCCTCATAGGGAGACGAAAACCCCAGTTTGAGAGGCCATGGCTGGGAAAGAGACGAACAGAGGGTGACCACACAGGGCCGCCATCACCACGCAGGTGTAAGTCACAGGCACCCGAGCCACATCTGACTGTGGGGACAGGCATGGGGTCCGGGAGCCCAGGACCTGGCCGCCCTAAGCCCCCAGCCCTCACGCTGGGGCCACTTCTGCTGTGGGAACTTTTCCCTGTGGGCGGGGCCGGTGGATGACCCGGACCATGGCCAAGCAGGGGCCAGGTGCCCCTGCTGCCCTTTGAGGGGATGAGGGAGGGAGGTGGTCACTTAGCTGATATTGGGGACCCGGCTCCCAACCGTGCTCCCACGAGGCCCCTGGCCAGACAGCTTGCGGCCAAAGGTGGGCAGGGAGTGCGAGAATCGGAGACCACGCCCCCGCCCCGCCCACCGCCCCGCCCCGGCCCCGCCCCCTCACTCACAGCGTTCTGGCGCAGCAGCGAGAGCCTGCGGAAGGCGATGCTCTCGGCGGCCTCCAGCTGGCTGATCTCCTCCATCTTCACCTTGTACTTCCTCATCTGCTCCTTGATCAGCATCTCCACGCACCTGCCGAGAAGGCGACTCAGCTGCTGCCCCGGGACGGCCTGCGGTCCGGAGAGGCGCTGGCGGGGGGCCCGGGGCACGGCGGCCAGGCCCAGACCCAGAGACCAGGCAGGGCCACAGACCCGGCCGTGGGCTGTGCCGTCTCGGTGCCAGCTCGCCGTGTGACCTCGTGCGGCTCACTTCACCTTCCTGAGCCCGAGCCTCTGCCTCGACGAGCCTCCTGGTTTGGAGGAGGAAGTACAGTACCCGGACCAGAGAGAAGCCATCGCTGAGTCGCGTGGGAGTATGGGGAACAGGGAGGCTGGGTCACGTGTCACAGGGGCCGCGGGCAAGCAACCCTGAGGGCTCCAGACGGTGCGTGGGGAGTGGCAAGCGTGCGGGGGACTCTGCCTGCAGTGCTCGGTGGGGGGAGGGCGGGCAGCTCGGCCCGGATAGAGGGTCACGACTCCAGTTTCCCAACATCTCGACCACGTAAGAAAAAAGCAAAGAATGTGCCGGAAGAGGCTGGACGCAAATCTCTCAACACCGCCAGCTACCGGGGTGGCGTCAGGGCCACACAAGAAACCGCCTGGGGCGACCGGTTGTTTTTTACAACTCGAAGCCTAAACAACGTCCTCTTAGTCACGGGCGTCTAAGGACTTCCTTCTGAGTTCTCTGGAAGGACTCTGAAAACTTCCGAAGATTGCGCAGCTCGCGCAGCGGGGAGAAGGGGCAGAAACCCCCAGACCACCGCCTCTCCTCCCAAAGCTCTCCCGGCTCACCAGAGGCCGAGAACACGGGGCACCGTCTGCCCTCGCCCCGCAACCAGAGACGAGGGCTTTCTCCTCTTTTTTGTGTTCTCCAGCCTCCAAAGCACTGGGAAGCGACGCCCTCGCTGCCGGAGGACACAGTGCGGGGGGCGGGGGGGGGGGAGAGGCGGGGCCCTGGCACTCACGTGGTGACCTTGAGGACGTCCTTCATGCTGGTCAGCGGGTCCGAGTTGTCGGGGCAGCGCAGGAGGCAGGGTGCGAAGATGATGGCGAGAGCACTGGGCGACATGCGGTTCACGTCCTCGAGCAGGGCCACCCTGCGTGGCGAGTGGCGGTTAGGGGCGGCCGGGGGGCCCCCCGAGAGCGGAGGCCAGGGCCTTGGGGCTGCTGCAGGGGAAAAGTGCCACCATGCCCCGGAGGCGGGAGGCTCGCATCTCACTTCCGTGGGGCGGAGAGGCGCTGCAGGAGAGCTTGGGGGGCCCCTCCCAGACCCCCCCCCAACCCGGGCGCGGGTCCTGGGGTACAACCACCAGAGAACGCCAGCCCAGGGAACACCGGGGTGGGGCTCCTGACGGGGACCCCCACCCCACGGAGGGCGGGCGGCAGGCACTTGCTTGACGAGGTGGAAGATGAGCCGCTCCAGCGAGTTGTGGTTGGCCTCGGGCAGGTGCTCCAGGACAGTGTAGATGGCGGCCAGCTGCTCCTGCTTCCCCGGCAGCTCTAGGGGGGCCCAGGGCGTCAGCTCCCCGTAGCACCGCCCCCCCCCCACGTTCCCGGGGCGCAGGGGAGCCTCCCGCCACGTGGTGGCTGGGCCGGGTGTGCGGCAAGATGCAGGGCCGCAGAGGGGGCCCGGCCCGGCCCTGGGCTGGGGACCCGCACCGGGCCGGCTGCTCAGAGCCTTGGTTTCTCAGCTGTGCCTCCCTGACTGGCCACAGTGAGCACGCGCGGCTCCAGCCCTGGCCGTGGCCACCCACCCCGCCCTCGCTGCTGCTGTGGGGCTCACCTACGGCGCGGAGGAAGTCGCCGTACTGGGCAAAGGTCATGAGGGGCTCAGGCAGCTCCCGAAGCCACTGCTTGAGCACGCCGGTGATGGCATGGATGGGGAAGTTCTCCAGCTTGACGGCCGCGGGGTCTGCGGGGAGGCGGGGGTGGGGCTGGTGAGTGCAGGCCGGGGGGGGGGGGGGAGGGGGCGGTGCCCCAGCCCCTCTCAGGCCTGACTGCCCGCCCTTGACACCCACCTGTCTGCAGTGCCTGTCGGAGCTCCCGCGTGCGGTTGGCAGCACCCGACTTGCGGTAGAGGCCCTCGGTGTACAGGCCGTGCATCTCCACGTGTTCCAGAAGCTTCTCCAGCACAACGGGCACCGAGGCCTTGTCACTGGTCAGGCTGTCTACGCACACGCCGAAGTGGCCTGGCTCAGCGCCTGGCTCGCTCTGCAGTACCAGAGGTGGGGGTCAGGCCTCCCGCGTGGGTTCCGTCCCTCCCTGCCCCTTGCGCCCCCCCTGCAGGCTGCTGGCGGTGAGCTTGCTGGCGGCTGGCCGCAGGCTCCCCCTGCGGAGCGGCCACGGCCCCCGTGGGGCGGCTGGTCCTCTGCTGCAGCGCCAGCGCTCTGGGCCTCTCTCGTGCACGGAGTTGGGGATGTCCTGCTGAGTCTCGGGAGGGGTGGGGTGGGGCGGGGCTGGGGGTCTCAGATGCACACACAGGCCCAGTCCTGTCTCAGGGGACCTCGAGGGGCTCTGACAGAACCGGGGCTCGCCTGCCGCCCTACCTTGGCCTCGCGCCAAGCACACCCTCACCTCCCCTAGGTGTTCTGGACAGTTCCCAGCCCGGGGGAGCTCACCTTTCTCCTGCACGTGTAGGAGCAGTAGGTCTGAATCTTGGGCACACACTTCTTGTGGCAGGCCATCTTGCACACTAGGAGGTCATGGGGGGGGCGTCACCGATGGGGCATCGAGGACCCCACTTCCCTGAGGCCGCCTGTCCTCTTGGCCAGGGACCCCCTGACCAGCTTCTAGATTGGAGTCCTACGAATCCCTGCCCTGATTCCCAGATGTTCACAGCTGGTGACTGTCTCTGGCCTCAGAGCCTGGCCAGTGGGGCAGCGGCAGGGGCTTGGCGGGGCCGTGCTTGAGAGAGGACACTGGCTGAGACCAAAAGGGAAAGGGCAGCGGGTGTCCTGGTCTCAGGACACAGGTGACAACTGCCTGGGTATCTGTGATGGACGCGGGGGGCTGGATCGCTCCTTACGCAGGGACGGAGGAGACAGTAGACCCCAGGCAGGAGAGAGAGAGAGAGAGGCCCGGGGAGAGAGCTGGTCATTGTGGGAAAATACACCTGCTGGGCACTGGCTGACCCGGCCCCGCCTCCTGCCGGCTGGGTCGTCCTGGGCTGCTTTTTTCTTGGGGTCCCTGTGGGACTGACTGGGTTCATCTGGCACTCGGTGGGGGGGACTCTGGGGGTCTAGAGAGGCGCTGGGGTTCAGGCAGCAGGGGCGGTGTGCACACAGGCTTGGAGGTAGGACGTGGGGGAACCTGCCGAGGTGGAGGGCAGGCTGCAGAGGTGGCTGGGGGCCTCGGGGCCGGCCCCAGGGTGACGGTGGGAGGTCTGAGCGGGTGAGAGGTGGGCAGGGCAGTGTTCCAGAAAGATCTGCCCTGTGGCTCGAGGGAAGGCCCTGGTGCACAGTCAGGGGGTGGGGCCGTGGTGGGGGACCAGGATGTGTCGTGGAGGATCGGGGGCTTGGTAGGAGGGTCCCAGGGCACGGTGAGGGTCAGGGGTGGAGCAGGTGAGCCAGAGACTTTATGGGGGGTCCTCGGGCGTGGGGAAGGGTCAGGGGCTGCGGCGGGAGGGTCGGGGGGAGCGGTGGTGGCGTTAGGGGACGTGGGGGGGGGTCGGGGCACTCACCGCTGCAGAGCAGGGCCTTGTCCATGAGCCAGATGTAGGAGAGACACTGCTCGCACGACTGCGGGATGCTCACCTGGTAGCTGGCGAACACGTGCCCGTTGTGTTGCTGGACCTGGGGGCCGTGGAGGAGGGCGCTGAGCGGCGAGGGCGGACCCTCCACGGCCGCGCCTCGAGGCCCGCCCGGCCGCCCGGGGAGGCCGAGGTTCTCCCACCCATGCCCGGGCGTCCTGAGCGCTGGGCGGGAAGACCCGCTCACGCTCGCTCTCTCGCACGCGGGCGAGTACTCACAGCGCGGTCCTGCTTCCGCTTCTTCTTCTGGGCTTTGGTCTGCTGCGGGGGAGCACAGAGGCCAGGTCCGCGGAGGGCCCCGGGAGCAGCCCCGCCCCTGCCCTCGTCCCGGAGGCCGCGCCACCAACCTTGGGCGGCTCGAAGTCGCTCTTGGTGTGCCCGCGGGTGAACTCGTCCAGCAGCGACTGGAAGAGGTTGAGGACCAGGTTGGTGTCCTTCTCCCCGCGCTCGGCCGCCAGGTTGTTCACGACGATCTGGTAGTTCTCCATCAGGTCCTTGTAGCCCACGTGGATCTTCCCGTTCTGCGGGGACGCAGGTGTGACCCGGGGGCCACGCCCGGGAGAGGGCACGGGGGTCCCCAGGGGGCCCTCCCCGGGGCCGGGGGCGGCACGTACGGGGACGGAGTACATGGTTTTCAGGTTGCTCCTGAACTTCTCGGTGGCTTCGATGAACAGACTCTCGGTGGGAGTCTTCTGGGAACGCAGGTCGTTTATCTGGAGGAGGAGAGAGCGACGCACGGGCCCTGAGTGGCCTCGGGTCCTGCATCGGATTGGGGGCTGTTCTGCTCTGGCCCAGCTCCTTCCCTGGCTCCTCCGGGAAAAAAAAAACCCAGGCCCTCTGGCTAATCCTGGTCTTTCCAATCCCTTCAGTGCAGGGGTAACCCACCCAACACGTGGGGCTGGATCCCACGGGGGGTGTGGACTAGCACCCCCGGCGCCCACGCCCCGATGCCAGCAGCGCGCCCATCAGGCCAACCAAGTGTGTCTGCAGACGGAGCCGAGTGCCCCGGGGGCAGGACCACCCCTGGTTGAAAACCACTCACTGGTGTAGCTGGGGCCCTTCCTGCCACCCCACACAGGCACTTAACACTGAGCCGTGCCCCAGACGCATGCCATGGCTACTAATTTGGCTCCACTGTATACACTAGGCCCTCAATCAGCATCTGCCCTGAGACCCAACGTGTTTTGTAAAAGTGTATTCTTTTTTTTTAATGTTTATTTTTGAGAGAGAGGAGACAAGGCACAGGCTGGGGAGGGTTGGAGAGAGAGGGAGACACAGACTGCGAAGCAGGCTCCAGGCTCTGAGTGGTCAGCACAGAGCCCCACGCGGGGCTTGAACCCGTGAGATTGTGTCCTGAGCTGAAGTCGGACACTTAACCGACTGAGCCACAGCGGGGCCGCACGGCCACCAGGGGCCACCTAGGAGGACTCGGGTACGTCCAGTCCTGCCTCCAAGCCCTTCCTCATTCCCATGCGGTGCTGTGAGACACCACACAGTGTCTTCTAACAACAGATTTCAAACTTCCCGGGCAGGCACTGCACACACACACGTGCGGGAGAGGACTCAGGCCTGAGGCCCTCGGGACAGGTGTGTCCCGCCATCGGGCACCTTGGAAGTAACACGGTTCTGCATTTTCTGGGCAGTCCCTGTAGGAAGACCCACTGACTTTTTTTTTTTTTAAAGTAAGCTCTCTGCCCGACGTAGGGCTTGAACTCGCGACCCTGAGATCAAGAGTCACATGCTCTACCGCCTGAGCCAGGACGACAAGACTCGCTGGGTTTTCACATGAAACGTAAACACCCATGGTAAGCAACATGAGCAGAGGCTGCGGGTATCCTCACGTGAGCCCAGGGAGGGCTTCCGCAGCAAATGAGCTCGCGTCAAAGAAACATCTGGTTTCTGGAACTTTCTGTGCTGGAACTGTGCACCTGGACTTTCGGAAAACTGCCGGGTGGTGAAAACCCTTCTGGGGAGGCCAGCTCCGACCCCGGGTGTCCCCGCAGCCCGAAGCCGCGCGTGCCCCTGGGTGCCCACCTTGTTGAGCAGGAACTCATCCAGGTACTTGAGCTCGTTGGCGTTGGTGATCTGGCGGAACACCGACTCCCGCCACTTCTCGGACACCGTGATTTTGCCGATCTTAAGGTTTCGGTTCTTCTTCCCTTTGCCTCCTGGCTCCTTGGCGTGCTTCTCCCCTGGCGCGTGGCGGTGCTGGTGGCTGGAGGAGGCTGGAGGGAGGAGGAGCAGCTGGTGAGGTGGGGCCTGGGGGAGGCAGGGTCACAGAGAACCAGCACCCCACCCTGCCACGAGCCGGGGTCTGCAGCCAGAAAGTGCCCGGGGTGGGGACGAGGGGGCCGGCGGGAACAGCCCTGAAGCCCTGGGCCCAAGGCCCCACCTGGAGATAGCGCACCTCCCCAGGGACCCTGGCGGCTCCGCCATCCGTCCCTGAGGCTGCCAGCAACCAACCTTCTAGATTCTTTTTGGTGGCAGCGGCTTCCGGCATGGTGTGCCCTGGCACTGTGTTCTCTGTTTCTCCACGCCCTCCAGGCTGATTTTTTATCCTTGTTCTTATGCAAGAAAAGTCTTTTAAAAGTGGATCTGTAGGAAAAGTAAGGGGTTTCGTTTAAGCCTCTGGAAACGACAATGGAAGCGAGGCCGAAGAAAGGGTCCTCTTTCCATAAAGACAGAAAATAACGCTTTTCTTGGTTATCGACGCGCTGAGATGCTTACTAAAAAGGAGATTGGTTTGTGTGAACTGACAGGAGGGTCAGGTGACAAAGCAAGATGTGGGGCAGACATCACAGCGTGACCCCGTTTTCATTAAAAAAAAAAAAAAAAGACCTTACCCTCTGCTCCCTTAATGTGTTTTTATGGTCCCAAGTTTAGGGCGAAAAAAAATCAAACAAACACCAAATCATACACCGAATGGTGTGCCCGTCAAAAGATGTGTCCATGTGCTCACACTCAGGACCTGGGAGTATGACCTTATTTGGGAACAGAGTCTTTGCCGGGGTGGCTTGGTAGGTTAAGTGTCCGACTCCAGGTTTTGGCTCAGGTCGTGACCTTGTGGTTTCTGGAGTATTACCCCTGAGTCCTTGCTGCTCGGGAGTCTCTCTCTGCCCCCTCTCCACTCGCACCGTCCCCTTACAGAGGGGCCCCCGGAGTTCCCTTGCCGGTCCTGCCTGGGCAGGAGGCCCCAGTGAGATGCTGGTGTCTGTGAACCAGGAAGCGGCCCCCGCCACATACTGTATCTCCTGGTGCCTTGATCTTGAACTCCTGGCCCCCAGGACCGTAAAAATACGTGTGGTTCAAGCCACTTCGGCTGCGGTGGTTTTGTTGGAGCAGCTCAAACGGACTAAGACGCTGAGTGACGCACCGGGAGAGGAGAGCGCCGGAACACCCAGACGGGCCTTAGACGCGGTGACAAGCACCCTCACGAGAGACAGAGAAAGAGAGAACACAGAGGGGAGAAGAATGTCACATGAAGGCGGGGGCGGAGCTGGGCTGATGCGGCCACGAGCCAACGACACCCGGAGCCCCCCGGATCCGAAGAGGCAGGGAAGGGCCGGCCCTTGCCCAGAGCCGTCCGAGGGAGCTGCCCTGCCGACACCCCGCTTTCGGACTCCTGGCCGCCAGGACCGACCGTGAGAAGTGAATTCCAGTTGGAAGCCCCCTGGTTTGTGGCGCTCCGTTTTGGTGGTGGGCTGTCCCAGCAGGGGTGGGCTCTGGGCCTCCCTCTGCAAGCCCTGCCTCCGCCTCCTGTCCCTGCGTTAGGATCGAAGCTCCCCTGCCCCACGGCCCATCCTCTCTGCTCTGTGACGGAACCATCTGGAGCGCTCCTGCGGGGCCCCGTGGGGACAGAGCCTGGGCCCGTTTCTCCCATCCGAGGACCTGGGAGGCGTTCCGAAGGCAGAGGGGGCTGGGTTTGGATACCATAAAGAGTCAAACGGAAACCGTCTCTCCGCGGAGCCAGAGGAGGGGACCCAGCTCGGCTCCGGGCTTCTGTGGGAGTCATGACGCTGGCGTGTGGCCACGCTGGCACGCGAGGGGGGGTCGTGGCCTGGGCTCCGTGAGGGCTCTCTCGTCCCAGACTGAGCGGACACCCGTCCCACTGTGCTTCGTCACTGCCTTCGGTTTAGGGGACCAGCCTGCTCTGAGACGGGAGGCCTCGGCGGGGACCCTGGGTGTCCCCCGCGGACCCGAGCCACCTCTGGACCTCACACTTACTTAGAGTCGGGCTGGGAGCCTGGGGACAGCCCGGAATCTGTGCCGGCAGAGGCGTCGCCTGACTTCTTCTTCTGCACGGCCAGCTTCCTGGTGCCGGGCTCCCCGTCCACTGCTTCTGGAGAAGGCTGCCGGGGGACAGGGCCGGTGAGCGAAGGCTGGCAGCACTTGCTGGGGCCAGAGCGGGGGTGCTCTGCTTCCCGCCGACCTCCCTTCTCTTTTACGCTGTGCTTCGGGCAGAGCCAGGGCACCCGGGGTGGCAGCGGGCTGGGACCCCGAGGGGCGGGAGCGGCGGCCGGAGGCTTTACCTGAGTCTTGGTCTGGGACGGGGACGGGAGGAGCCTGGAGACGTCGCTCGCGGACAAGGAAATGCGTCTCTCCCTGCGAGATCACAGAAACGTGCTTTTATGAGAGCGAGTCGGGAGGTTTTGTCGTCCTGACTCGGGTGGGAGGGGACCGCGGACGCTGCTGTGCGCGCCCCAGTGTGCGGGACGGCCCGGCCCAGACAAGGGGCCGGACACAGAAAGCCCGAGCTGGCGGAAGGCCCATGTCCTCCTCCTCCGGCTCTTTCCCCCTCTGGCCCAGCAGGCCTCTGGGCAGACGGGACTCGGGGTCCTCGGTATGTAGCTGACCAAGGGTCAGGAGTTGGGCCCCTTCTTCAGTTCCTGGGTGAGTGTGACCACCCCTATTCTCTGATGAGAAAACCGAGGTGGTGGGACGTCACCCCGAGACGCTGCCTCCCTCCAAGCCAGGGGATGTCTGTGTGAACGCGGCTCGCTGTGGCGGGGGACTCGGGGTCCCAGCTGGCCCCTGGGCTCAGCGGCTCCTGGCAGAGGCCTCCCCGTCACTTTCCTCTGCCCCTTCTGCTTCGTTCCTCAGGGGTTCCCACACACGGAGCCACTCACGCGTTTCCGGGACGTGCGGCACCGCCCTGGTCCTGCGGCCGGGAAACCGTGTGGCCCTCCACCCTGCCCGCCCAACCCAGCCTGGTGCCCACGGCGTTCGCACACAGGAGGGCCCGGGGCTTACTCTGTGGGTGTGAGTGCGGCCCCCCCAGCCCGGTGCCGCTCGCTGAGGTCCAGGGACTGGCTCAGCATGGTGCTGGAGCAGGCGGCCATCAGCTTCTTGCCCCGCCATAGCTCCACGGCACTGGCCAGCCGCTCAGAGTCTGGGTCCCGGTACCGCTGGATCTGGGTAGAGCCTCCGGGGCCCTCGGGCCTGTCCTGTGTCCCCAGGTCACCACCCAGCTTGCTCTTGTCTTTGGGAGTCTCAGGGGTGGTGCTGGGGGTGGGCACGCTGACCCTGTTGTCCAAGGCCAGGCTGGTCGGCCGTTCCACGTGGCCGGGCGTTGGGCCCCCACGCTGGGGCACCTTCGGGGTTTCTCCAGGGAGCTGGCTGGCTGGCACGGCCTGTGGAGGCTCCTCCAGCTGCTGCTTAGAAGCATTCTCTGTCTCTGTCCCCAAGTCTGAAAGGGTTTCATCTTTGCTCTCCTTTCGGTCTTCTGGGAGGCTCTCCTTTTGCTCAAGGATGGCCCTTCCAGAAGGTTCTCTGAGGGCAAGCTCTTCCTTACAGGACTGGATGTGTTTGTTCTGGAACTTCACATGCTCCAGCCCTCTCTGCCGCCGTGACTCGCGCTTCTCCCGGCTGCTGGGCACTTTCTCGTGACTCTCGGCTGCGTTTTTCTGGGGCGGGGGAGGCTTCTCCAGGCTGGGGACCTCCTTCTCTGGTTGGGAGCTCTGGGCCAGGGGCTCATTGCTTGGCCACGCCTCGGGCTCCAAGGCCAAAGGCTCCCTGTCCTCCGATGGTCCCGGGCCCTGCCTGGGCACCTGCTCCTGCTCGGCCCCCTGGCCTGGCCCTTCCTCAGCTGTTTCCTCCCTCGGCGACCGTGGGGCCTCCCTCTCCTCCTCTTCAGCCTTCTGCTTCTCTGCGACCATCTGCCTGAAGCTGGTGTGAGGAGTTAAAGGGGCAAGTTCAGGAACAAACGTGCACGCCACCTCCAGAAGCCACCCGGGCTGCCAGGGGCCCCTGGGCCACCCATGGGCTGGGGGCCAGGCTCCGCCTCTGCCAAGCGGGGTAACCCTGGCCCTCGGAGATGCTTCTGGAAAGCCGGGAACTCCTCAGCTACGAAAGTGGGACACAGGAGGTGGCCCCTTACTGTCATGGCCACTCTGCCCTGGGTCTCCGTGCTGTGGGGGGGGATCTGTTAAATCCCTGGCCAGGGTCGCCTGAGCCGAGGGGAACTGGCTACGGGCTGGTCCCAGCAGCCTGAACCCTCCGCCTCTGAAGCCAAGTGTTCCATCAACAGGCCCAGGGCGGGGAGAGGGGGATCCCTGGTAGAGAGCCAGCCTGGCCAACAGTGACCTCCGTCTTCACCTACAGGTGCTGCCCCCCCAGCCCCGTGGGTGTCTCTCTGGGGCCAGGTGTACCCAGGCGGCTAGATTCTTGACAGCCCCTCCCAGCATCCCTGCGCCTAGAGTGACGTCCTGGTGGCCTCACTGGCCAGACGCCATCTCGGGCAGCTCTCGGGACTGGAGGGAGCGTGGGGGGGCTCTGCTCACCTCTTGCGCTGCAGGTGACCCCGGCAGAGGCTCTGCAGGCGCACGATACTCTGTCTCCGGCGCCGGTAGGCCACGCGCTGCCGGTAGCCCCTCCACGCGGCCTGGAGGTACACGGCTGCCTGCGTCCTCTCCCACGCCCGGCGGACGCGGTAGGACCGCCAGCAGGCCTGGGGGCGGGGTGGGCACTCAGGGACCGGGCCTGTGTGACCCCGGCAGCCCCCGCCCCCGGCCCCGCGGGGGCCCACTCGGTACCTGGATGGCGATGGCCGCCTGCCTCATCTGCAGGAAGTGCCGACGCTCCAGAACCATCCGGAACCAGCTCTGGAGAAGCAGGATCTTCCGCACGACCTCTCGGTGCAGTGTCTCCTGCAGGGCCTGCCGCTCCGTCTCCTTCAGGAAAACCTGGGGGGGGGCCGGGGTGGGGAGGAGGGGCGCAGGAGGGGTCAGCACGGCCCCCAGAACCCCCGTGCCCGGACGCTCTCCGCACAGCCCACCCCGGAAGTGCGTGAGACCCAGCTGGGGTGCTGACCGACCTGACCGAGGGGAGCTCTTTTACGCGCTGAGAGAATACCCGTAACGTGAAATTAACCCTTTCGACGTAGCCCAGTGGCATTTGGTACTTCGGACGGCTGTGCACACATCCTTACCATCTGGCTCCAGAGCACCTCCACCGCCCCGAAGATAGACCCTGGACCCACTGGCAGTCACTGCCCCCGCCCCCGTCCTCAGCCCCTGGCAACCGCTACCCCGCTGTCTATGGATCTGCCTGTTCTGGGCGTTTCATATGCGTGGCTCGCACGCGACGCACGCTTCTGGGTCTGTGTTCTTCCGCTCAGAAAGTTGTCAAGGTCCATCCATACCGTGACTCGTATCCGGCCCGCACCATACTTCGTTACGGGAACGGCCCACGTGTTTTGAACCCATTCAACCCCGACGCATGGGTTCTTTCTACCTGCTGGCTATGGGGACATGTGGCCCCTATGGACGTGCGTGTACCAGGATCTGTCTGGACGTTTTGTTTCCAGGTCCTGTGGGTCCACGCCTAGGGACGTGGTTAACGCCAGGATTGCGTGCTGGGGACCCGTGTGGGGACTTCTGGCGCCAGATGGAGCCCTAGCGTGAGCTGACCTTACCACTGTTGGACAGGGGCGGGGACGGCGCCTGATGCTGCCACACTAAGAAGCAACCGGCACGCACCTGGGGGTGGTGGACGGAGTCGGGAATGAACGGGGGAGTCTGGACAAGGGGATGAAACCGTCTGCTAGACCTGAAAAGTGACTGGCCCCCGAACCCCCCGCAGTAACCCTAGGCTGGTGCCCGAGCCCCGGCCCTCAGATGCACCCCTCTGCCTTCTGAGAATAAGTATGTGCGGGGCCCCAGGAGAGACCCTTCTCCAGCAGAGCCCCCTCGTCTCTCGGCACGCGGGCCACGGGAGGACCCCGCGTGCGGTGGGAGCCACCCGAGGGGCCGGGGCCCTGACCTTGGTCTTCCCGATCTGGTAGCTCCTCTTGTCCACGCCCATCTTCTCCAGCAGGGCCGAGATGACCTCCCTGCAGGGCTGGGCGTTCTTGGGCAGCAGCACCTGGAACTGCTCCGTGAAGTCCTGGGCGGTGGCGGCCAAGGCAAGAGAAGCTCCCGTGAGCGCGCCCGCCCCCCGCAGGGACGAGGCGCTCCCGCGACTCCCAAGTTTCCGAAGCCGGAACTTGGTTTGACGTGCACGGGACTGACCCGGCTACAATCTCAGACTCTCTGGCGCAGCCTGAAGCGGAAGAAAGACCGCCACGCACGCTTCGCACGGGCGTCTTGCAGCTACTTGGCGAGCGGCTCTCGGGGGCCTACTGGGAGCTGGGACTGTCAGGCAGACAGGGCTGCCTTGGGGGGGCTCGCAGTCTATGGCTTGTTAGGGGGCCGGATCACAGCTTTTAAGTAAACAATTATGTCAAAATTTTAAGAACCGAGCATCAGTAAAATACCCCAGCACTTTCTCCTGTTCTGTGATTTTGCCTTTTCTATTTATGTAGGGTCAGAGAGATGCTATTTCCATCCTGTGGATGAGAAAAAAAGAGGCGGGCCATGAGGAAGCCATGTCCCTGAGGCCATATGGGGACATCTGGATTGGGGACCAGGTGCCACCGGCTTCAGGCCCAGTGCTCACTTCAGTGCTCACGCACGGGCCAGGGGTTCTCACCCCAGGCCGGCTTATTACCGGGGGCATGTGGCGATGTCGGGAGACATCCGGGGTTCTCCCAGCTTGGGAGCGGTGGGCGGAGAGCAGGGACGCTGCTCAGCATCCCATAACGCACGGGGCGGCCCCTGCAGCAAACGACGGTGGCCCTCGGTGTCAACGGTACTTCAGATGTGAAACCGCTCTAGCAATTTGGTCTTTGCCACCTTGAGGTTACGAACGATCCTTTGTGTGTTTTTCTCCTTTTTTTTTGAGTGAGAGACAGAGAGAGAGAGCACCCACGTGGGGGAGTGGCAGAGAGGGAGAGACTCCCAGGCAGGCTCTGCGCCACTAGTGTGGAGCCCGACGCAAGGCTCGAACTCACAAACTGTGAGATCGTGACCTGAGCTGAAGTTGGATGCCTAACCGACAGGGCCACCCGGATGTCCCGGATCCTTCTGTGTTTCTTTTTTTTTAAGTTTTTTTTTTTTCCTAATGTTTTATTATTTTTGAGACAGAGAGAGACAGAGCATGAGTGGGGGAGGGGCAGAGAGAGAGGGAGACACAGAATCTGAAGCAGGCTCCAGGTTCTGAGCTGTCGGCACAGAGCCCGATGCGGGGCTCGAACTCACAGACTGCGAGATCATGACCTGAAGCCGAAGTTGGACGCTCAACCGACTGAGCCACCCAAGCGCCCCCCCTTCTGTGTTTCTAAAAAGCCCAGGGAGCCATCTATGAAGTCATCACCACCCCCCGGGGCTCGGCTTCCGTATCGGCAAAAGAGAAGCCAGGACTGCTTGCTGCTGCTTTGGCGGAATAAAAGAGATGGGTATAAAAGCGTCTGTGGCCGAGGACGCTCAGCAGAGGGCAGAGCTGCGCGGGGGTCAGGGGTCGGTCGGCGCGTGCAATTCCCTCTTCCCGGCCTGGCTCGACACCTCTGTGCCCCCCTGGCCCGGCCTGGGCCCAGCCACCTCTTCCGAGAAAACTTGCTCCCTCTCCCCACCCCGACCTCCCGAACGACAGAGGATGATCCAGTATAAGCGCCAACGGCGCCGGGGCAGAGGAGCCCAGGCTCGGAGTGACGCCCTGGGCTCACGCTCCAGAGAGGCGCTCTCTCTCTGGGAGACGGAGGTGGCCAGCCCTCTGCCGCGTCACGACGGCTGCGCGCGCGCCCTACCTGGAACGTGTACTTGGCGCTGTAGCCGGACCTCCGGATGCGCACCGTCTCCAGCATGCCCGTGTAGCGCAGCTGCTGCAGCACCAGCTCCTCGTCGAAGCACAGCTCTTTCTGGAAGGGGACAGGAGTCGTCAGGGCAGGGGCGGGCTGCGGGACGACCAGGCGTCCGTCGGCCGCCGGGGGTGGGGGTCCGCAGGCCCGAGGTCCTGTAGGAGTCCCGACGCGAGCGAGGTCCTGGGGCGCACGCGGGCCCCGGCTGCTCAGGCGCGTCCCCAGCACGGCGGCCGCGGGCACCCGGAGGGCCCATCTCTCCTTGCTCCCGGCGTTCTTTTTGGAATAAAGAGATGCGGGCTGCTCGGCGGTGGGGCTTCGGGCATCTGAGCCGCTCTGTCCCCTGGTGTCGGGAGGCAGATGCCATTTCTCTCGGCTCGATTTAAGATCGTTTGCTGTAGAGAGTTACTTCCGAAGGGCTCCAGTGGGAGCCTGTGCTGAGCTGGGAGTCCGTGCCGGGCCCCGGGATAAACACTAAGGATCCGGCCAAGAGGGGAACGCCGTCTGGAGGTGGGGGCCAGGCGTGTGTGTGTGTGTGTGTGTGGGGGCAGACGCTGCCTGGGCGCCCCTCCCCGGGCAGCGTCCAACAGCAGAGGGGACCCTGGGCCAAGTCCTGGGGAGGGAGTGGGCAGCAGGAGGAGGGCGGGGAGCAGCCGCATAAAGGGCCAGGGGACGACTGTCCCAAGAGCAGGGGAGAGCCAGGGAAACGGGAAGAGTAGAGACAAAGGGGCCAGGCCCAGATCCTGGACGGCCCCCAGGCAAGTTCCCAAGGGGGCAGAATGGCCGGTGGACACCTGGGGCGAAGCCGAGCCCACCACTATGGTGCCCCACGGGGTCTTTCCAGAAACCCTCAGATCCCATGAACGGCAGGCTCTAGGCTTCCGCTGGGTGACCCCGGCCTCTCCCTTCCTGAGCACCTTCTGCCCTGGCTGATCCGGGCAGGGCTGACGAGCACGCTTGACCTGTCCCTGCCGGGGCCAACCTCTGGGGCCCCTCCACGTTCCGGGTGATGTCCCTGCTTTTGGCTGGCCACCCGGCTGCCCTGGGGAGGCTGTTTACCGTTCCCGGAAGCTGGGTGAGCGCTTGGTTCCTTGAGGCTTTGCCTGGCCCCCCAGAGGCCACGGCGACGCGGGAACACCCCCCCGCTGAGCCGCCAGGCCTTGGGTTTCGCTTCCCCAAGACACGAGCTGCTCACCTTCTCGGCGTTGGAGCGGATGCAGCGGATGAAGAAGGGCTCCGCCTTGCCCAGCGTCTCCAGGAGCTTGTTGAGGGACGTCTGGGGAAAGAGGGAGACGGTCTGGAGCGGGGACCCCCCCCAGGCAGGCCGTCCAGTGGGAGGGGACCCAGGTCACTTGCTGGCATCGGTACGGGGGCAGGACACGGGAGGCTGTAGCTGGACATTCTGACTGGGGGCCGCACTGCTTCTGGGAGCCCCGAGAGAGCTGCGGGGTCCCCGGAGCTGACGGCCGTCCTTTTCCCAGGGTCTCCTAGCTCCTCGTCTCGGTGGGAATGCTGGGGGAAGTGGGACCAGACAAACTCCTTCTGGGGATTTAAAATGCTAGACAGTCTCAGAAAGAGACACAGATACAGTGACTTTGGTCTCTGACCTGCTGGTTACAAAAAGGATTTGCAGGAGCTCCCAGGTGAGGTTAATGGACTAAAAAAAAGCCAAGGTGGGCACAAAAGACTCAGATGGAGAAAAGAGGAAAGGGACAAAAAAGCTAATGGTGAGGGTCAGCAGCAGCCACTGAGCCCCCTTAAAAAAAAACAAAAAAGTCTCTGAGCTTCCTGGCAGTCAAGGAAAAAAGGGAAACATGATGTAATATCACAATTCAGTGGTTGCCTTAACACGCTAACCTGTTATTTTAACTCAATGGTTCGAACAGGGGCGATTCTGCCCCACGCCACAGCACGTGGCCGCGACGGAACGTTTTTGGTTGTCACACCTGGAAGATGCTACTGTGCATCCCATAATGCACACGGAGAATGATCCAGCCCCAAACGTCAGACAAGGCCGAGGTCAGGAAGGCCTGGGGTAGCCATCGGTTGGGTCTGTTGTGGCCAAGTCTCGAGGGCTGAGTCCGGCGTCACCTCCGGCCCCCGTGGGCTGCCTACCTGGAACTGGGCGCTGATGCTGGGCGGCTTCTTCTTCTTGTGCAGGTGCAGCAGGGACTTGGTGGTGCGGTCGTGCAGAGTCATGCTGATGATGAGCTTCAGCGACTTGGAGTCCAGCAGGTTCTAGGACAGACACGGGGGGGGAGGGGTCTGGCCTGCCCTCCTGGGATCCCAGCGGGGGCACTGGGAGGCACCGCAGATGCCCCAGAGCCAGGCCTGTGCTCCTGCAGGGTGGCCCCTCTCGGGATCAGCCTCGGGACAGTGCTGCTGGAGGGCAGGGGACGGCGGGCCCGATGGGAGGCGGGGGCGACCCCGGGGCCGGGCCTGGGCTGGACCTCGCGCCTGGTGCCGGCTCTGGCAGGACTGGTTATAGCCTCTTTTGCAGCCTGGGTGCCCGGAAGCCGAGGGCTCCAAAGTGCCACCTTCCTCCCGGAAAGCTCTGGGGCCGCCAAGTCTCCTGCACTTCCGCGTGAGCTTATCCGGCCGGTCCCCCCGCGTGTGCCCCCCCTTGGGAGCAGCTGACTAGAGGAGCTAGCACCATCCCATGTGTGTGTGGAGACCAGACAGAGGCTGGGTGCACTTCAGCCAAGGCCGGCTACTGGGGTCTCGGCCGCTGGCAACGCACGGTTGCCCTCTTCCTGGTGGGGCTTCCTAGCTGAAGGGCGTCCTCTCCCGCACCCCGTCCCGCCCCCCGGAGATGGCTGGTAGCTAAAGACACCCGAAGTGGGGGCAGGACCGAAGGGTCGCATTGTGTGTGGGCAGGAATAGCTCTGTGGCGCTGTCCTCACTCCTAGGCCTCGGTGGGATGCGGCCGAGCCCACCTCCCGGCTCGGTCCTCCCCCTGCCTCAGCCCGCTTCTCCCCTCCACACGCGCCCTGCTTCGGGGAAGCCCAAAGACAGCTCCAAATCACTTCCGCACCAGCGCCCAGCTTTGGAGGGCAGCGGGGGCGGGGAGGGGGCGATGGCGGGAAGAGGAAGGGACGACAAGGCCAGACACGTTCAAGTGCCTCCTCCCCTCCCCCCCACCCTCCCATTTTCCGGAAGGCAAGTTGAGCCAGGCGCTCTTAGGCAAAAGCAAGGAGGCGGCCTCGGCCGGCGTCGCGAATGTTTACCTTTGGAATGAGCTGCTTTTGTTTGATACCTTTACTTTTCCTGTCAAAATATTAAAAACGGTTTTGTGAACAGAGGGAACTCGGCATCCCCGGAGCTGGGTTAGTTCAGCGAGCCACGCCTTGCAGGTTAGAGGGAGCGGAGCGAGAGCGGAAAAAGCAGAGTCGGGAGGCACAAGTGCAACGAGGCGCGCCCCCCCCTTCCCCGAAGCCCCGCGGGCCTCCCTGCGCACGCGTGGGGGACTTCTGTGGCTGTCCGCAAGCTTCGCTGGGCAAGCAGCAGCCCCCGAAGTGGCAGGGGCACCTAGCCTGGGGCCACCTGGATGTCCAGGGAGCAAGAGGGACCGCTGGTAATCATTGGGCGGAATGTGCGTCTATACGGGGCCAGCTACAGAGCTGAAACAATGACAGCGACTGCCCCAAACAGAGCTTTGAGGAACCCCGCAGGGTTCTGACGCCTCCCAGGCGTCTCGGCTCTATTCGCTACTCGGGGGGGGGGGGGGGGGGCGGGAGTGCCAAGGAGGCCTGCGGAGCCCCTTGGGGAACCCCGTGGCAGGTGGAGGGGGCGTCCTGCCCTGCAGAGAACCGAGGTGGGGCTTGGGTAGGAGAGCTTTTCACATCCACACTGGCGGGAAGGAAACAACAAAAGCCAATCTCTGGGGCAAGGGAAGGGGCACGGTCTGGCCCTCGTTCTCAGACACTTTATGGACAATTTGCAGACGAAAGAACAGTGTTTTACACCTCCCAGCGTGGCTCGCTTTTTGAAACGGGCCGAGGAAACGGTGCCCCACAGATCAGCAGACGCTGGGCTGTGAGGTTCTCTGTGTGCCCTGTTCCACCTTAATCCCTAAGGATGAAAATGAACTTGAAAACCGGTTCCCTTGTGGGCACGAGCGTTGCGCTCGGCCGGCCCGAGTGGCTACGGGCGTCCCACCGGCCGAGGCGGCCGCCCGCCAGGGGCTCTGGAAGTGGCGACCCTTGCTTCGTACACAGAGGCCAGGCGCTCAGGGCACTCAGGCCACACGGTGAGGGAGCGGGAGTGAGACCGCGTCCAAACCTGGTCTGGGTGGCTTCTGGGCCCTTCCTACCCCGTCGCACTGCTGCCCACACAGAGCAGGGTCAGGGACGTGCGTGAAACTGTGCTGCCAACGGCTTCTTGAGAAGTGCACGGTGGCGAGAGGTGGGGAGGGGCAAGGCTTGCTCTCTGCACGTTTGGGGGCAGAAAGAGAGCTGCTTTGTGGGAGGGGCGTTCCGCAAAGCTGCGCTGGGGCGCTGGCCGGAACTCGGGGCGCGGGGCGGGCGCTGCGGCAAGAGTGTTACGAGGGCCATTTAGCAAAGGCTGGCGGACGAACGGAGCCACGAGACAGCACGTTTGGCGCGGCCGGCTCAGCATCACGGGAAGCCTGCAGGCCGGGGTCCTGGGAGCGGGGGGGCAGGGGGAGGGCGGCCGTTGCACTTGTTGCGGGGGGTGGGGGGAGGGTTCGGGGGATTAGGGAGGGGGGCGCCGCAGCCTTGGGGGGACTCACAGGATGAAGGTGCGGGGTTTCTGGAGCCGACTGAGGGACTGGAGAAGCCTACGGGGGTCCTCACCCTGCCAGGGCAATCCTTTGATGGTCTTGATGATTTGGTCATGCAAATCGCTGAGAGTGGGGGAGGGGGAGGGGTGCAGTGACAGGGAGAAGACCGAGTTAGAGCAGCAGGCCCGCCACCTCAGGGTCCCCAGCACGGTCGGGACTGTCCCCAGGCCACTGGAGCCGAAACATGCAGCTGGCCGGCGTGTGTGCCGCTGTCTCTCCGTCCTGTGCTGGGAAGGGCGGGGAGGGGGTTCGGCCAAGAGCGCCTCACCACCCCGCGGAGCCCCCCGCTTCTCCGGGAGGCCGGGGCCGCTTCGGGCGGAATGGGTTTTGCAACCCGGCATCTCAGATTACTGAGAACGGCCTCCCGTAGAACGGGCTTCTGGCATCTGTGACAAAGCCTTGAGGGCTACTGGAGAGGGAAGGCCGGAGGGTGCCTGTGGAAGCAGCCCCTCGGTTTTTCCTGATGATTCTGGGGCCACACGTCAACCTCCTCGTCGGCGTTGAGAAAGGCCTGAGGAGGAACGGGCCAGAACGCGCACCATGGTCCTCAAACCAGGGGCGACGCGACCCTCCAGGCAGAGTCTGGGGGCAGTTCTGGTTGCCGTGACTGGGTGGGGGGGGTGCTCCTGGCACTGGGCCAGGCTGCTGCCTGACCCCCCCACAGCGCAAGGGACGGTCCCGCCACAGAGAGTGGCCCGGCCCTGTGGGGAGGAGAGCTTTACCCCAAAGGATTCAATCTTATTGGCTTCCTTTTGTTCAATTCCTTTGTGGGTTCGGGCCGAGCGTAGGCTCCGGGCCCGCGCTGCGGCACCAACGCACGAGGACAAAAATGGGTCGGAGATGAAAATCAGACGCTCTGAAAGTGAGGGTTCCTGAGGGGCGTCTGGACGGCAAACGTCCTCATGGCATTTCTGGAAACGGGGCGGCGGTGACTGCTGTCTGGGATGAGGCGGGGGGTTCTAGTTTGGTTTGTTTCTTTTCCAAAAAAGCCCTCATTCCGGTTATTTCAGGTACATGTTTAAGCTCCGGGCAGTTGGCCTGGAAAGAGCCCGAGCGGCAGCCCCCGTCTGTGTTCCATGCACCGGGGCCTGGATGGCCGCACTTACCTCTGCTCCCTCGCCCTCCAGGGAGGCACAGAGCAAAGACAACAGAGGGGTCACGGTTCGCCTCCACACCCTGAGCGGTCAGCGCGGCGGCCAGAGCTCCAGACAAGGGCTGTGGCTTCAGCCCTCGCTCCCCGCCCCGCTCCCCGCCCGGGCCAGGTCTGGCTAGAGCGCCCCCAGCCGGCCCCCCCGGCGCCCCCCGGCCTGGCCTGCCGACTCCCGCTCCCGGCTCTGGACGCCACGCCGAGCGCCTGGGGCCGGGGCGGCTCCTCTCGCTGTGCCTCCCTGGTCTCGGGTTCGAAGGCCCTCGCTTCTACTTACTTCTTGCTTTCATAGAAAGCAATGATGTCCTCAAAAGCGTTAATATCGAACTCCTCAGAGCCGTCAAATGAGAAATCTAGCACAGAGCAGCTGAAAGGGAGAGTCCGTATAAACTGAACGGGCTCCCGGAGCGGGGACCCGCGGCCGAGGGGCCAGGCCCTGGGGACACTGGTGCCACTTCGGCGAACGTGGGTCAGGGGGGGGCCACGTTCCGTCTTTGCGGTGGGGGTTGAACACACAAGCGAATCAAGAGAGGGGCTCGTTTTTCTCTTGCCCCCTTCCGGGTGAGAAAGCGGATTTAAAAATGTACCTTGTAAAAGCAGGAAAATGACACACACTGCTTTCGGATGACGGCTCCCGGTCACTTACCTAGGTGCTAGCTCTACCTCCACACACACACTGTTATGAATCTCTTGGAGATGTTTTTATTACGGAGGGCTCAAAAATAAAATGGTCTTTTCAAGTTCAAATATGTACTAGCTTGCTCCTTGGGCATTTGTGGGTATTGAGAAAGAAGTTGGGAACTTGGCTGCCACAGGGCCTTTGCACGTGCTGCCCGCACTGCTAGCACACCCCGCCTGTCTCGTCTGGCTCAACGGGTCCCTTCTCAGTACAGCCTGCCCGGCTCTCTCAAGACACCAGAAGTGTCCCTCCCCTGGCTTTGTCATCGCCTCAGATGTCTGTCCGGTATGGCCTTTTTTAACTCTACCTTCCTGAGAATACGTGCTGCTCACTCTTCTATTGAGTACAAACTGGGGTATGTGGAAAGCCCTCAGTCATTGCTACACGGCCACAAAATACCCTCATCATCTCGCGTGTGATGAGGCGTACTGTGTTTCCGATAGCAAATGAAGTAACTCCGGCATATCTGCTTTCGGGACACCCCGGCCAGCCTCGGCCAGGAAGTGCTCTCACGCCAAGCCCTGTTGCTCAGTGCGACCAGCAGCTCCGGGGCCCCGCCCGCCAACGGCCACGACCGGCCGTGAAAAGAATCCTTTGTAAAGTGAGCCGAGCGACCTCTCCCGAAAGTAGACGATGCATGGAGCCCTGCCTTTCTGTGTGTGGGAGAGCGGCAACCAGATGCCGTTTGTTTCTGGGACTTTCTGATTCAAGTGGCTGCTGAGTTCCTTATTCAGGTCAACCCCGACCTGGGTTTAGGGTGTAGGGTTGCTGGCATTGTTTTAAACGACACCGCCACGTCCTGGCTTCGGCTTGGACAAATCAAGGTCTCGCTCACCGGTACAGTTTTTCCGACGGGGTGCCGGGTCCTCTCTGCAGCTCTCCCACGTGACTGCGGGTGCCAGGGCTGCCCAGACCTGCTGGGGACACGGAGTAGACGGAGGTGAGGCCAGGGATGCCCGGGGCCTTGAAGGCCTTTGTCTTTTTCACAAAGCCTTTGATCCTGACTTAACTCATTAAAAAAAAATACGAGAAAACCAAAAACGGGTGCCTGGTTGGCTCAGTCAGCAGAACGTGCAACTTTTGATCTTGGGCCTGTGAGTTCGAGGCCCGCACTGGGTGTAACGATGACTTAAAAATAAAATCATAAAAAAAAAAAACCAAAACCCCAAAAAACAAAAGTAGTCTGACACTCAAATTTGGGAAGGGTTGGATTCTCCCCCTAAACAGCACTCTTTGTTCCTTTTTTAAAAAACTGTTTTTTATTTATTTTTGCGAGAGTGCAAGAGAGGGAGGGGCAGAGAGAGGGGGAGACAGAGGATCCGAAGCGGGCTCTGTGCTGACATGAGCAGAGCCTGACAGGGGGCTTGAACTCACGAACCATGAGATCATGACCTGAGCCAAAGTCGGACGCTCGACTGGCTGAGCCGCCCAGCTTGATGCTCCCCCTAACCAAGGCGTGGAACCTTGTGGCCGGTGTCTGGGGCCGAGCCCCCTGGGGGAGCCGCTCGGCCGCTCGGGGCCTCAGGTTGGCCTTACAGAACAGGAACCTGCCTGCCTGCCTCGTGAGGAGGGGGAGGCTGAGTCACACGGCCGGGTGTGGAACTTCTGTGTGGGACAATCGAAGTTCTGGAGTAACACAGAGAGGCCGTGGTCGCGCGATGCGGAGAACGTGCCGAACGCCCCGGGACGGTACGCTTCGAGACCGACTGAGTAGCCCCCTCTGGACGGTGACGTGAGGGCCCCTCCTACCTGCGGCCTTCTCGGCCCTCTCGGCCCGCAGGCGCCCGGCCTCCCGGAGCACCGCCATGGCCCGGACGGCGGCCCGGAGCA
Source organism: Paguma larvata (assembly GCA_030068075.1). Classification (NCBI taxonomy): domain Eukaryota; kingdom Metazoa; phylum Chordata; class Mammalia; order Carnivora; family Viverridae; genus Paguma; species Paguma larvata. The sequence continues at coordinate 11,960,091 of CM057842.1, read as the reverse complement.
CGGCCCAGCGGAACACGGCCACGGGGTCCATGCCGATGAGCTCCCGCACGTAGGAGCTGTCGCTGCCCCGCAGCAGGGCCACGATGTCCGGCCGCATGTAGTCCATGTTCTTTTCCCGGAAGTCCTGGCGGGGGACGGACGGAGGTGCATGGTCACTCGCCAGCGACCGCCGAGGTCCTGGGGGCCCAGCGGGGCGGGGCCCGTCTCGACAGCACGCAGGCGGGTCCCGTCCCCAGGGATTTGGGGCTGGGTCTGAGGATCCCAGAACCTTGCTCCGCACGATCTGACCAAGCGGTGGACGGCGCAGACGCCAGAGGTAAGGGGCCTCCGGGGCACCCGCCCTGCCCCCGCCTGCCTCCCGGGCACAGGACGACCTGACTGACACGGCGATGGACAGACACGTACCTTGATCTGGTATTTCACTTTCCCCGCAAAGTGCTGAATGATGAACGCCGGCTCCATGACGGGGGTGCCAAGGAAGTACCTGTTGTCCTCATGCTGCTGTTTGAACTTGGCCAGCAGGGTCTGGCTCGTGGCGTGGGGAAAGCTGGGAGGAGGATTGGGAACTTTTAGCTGCAGGAAGAGCGGCCATCGCTCACTCTGCGTTGCGTCACAGGCCCTCTGTGGACGGGGCCAGGGCCCTAGTGGCCCTCTCGAACATTCGGTGTAGTCAAGAGCGGGACCTGGGCCTTGCTGAAAATGGCTCCCAGAAACAATCCCGGGACGCGGTGACTTCCGGTCTCGGATCTGTCTGTACCTGGATGCTGTGCTGTGCTGTGGAGGGGGTCTTGCGCGGCAGGAAGGGGGCGGGGGCAGACGAAGGGACCCTGTACCTGGCTGTTTCTGCCCCCCCGGGAAGGAAATGCCGCAGCTGGCGTCGGCCCGCCCTGCCTCGCCCAGCCACGTCGCAAACACAGGCTGAGCAACGTGCCCTGATTCCCGAAGCCAGACCCCTCGGCTTCGGGCGGGGGGGGGGTGCGTGGCAGAGAGGGAGGGTCTGTGGCTATGAAGCACACAGGTTTCCAGGGCCGGCGAAAGGATACGGAGTGAGGGACCTGCTCACCCGGTCGCCGGGATAAATACCGTTTTACCGCACTATTTTAGAAAAATCCAAATCAGTACAATAAAAAAAAATCCAAATCAGTACAAAAAAAAAAATAAAAAAGAATAATCCACGATGAACAAAAACAGCAAGATTTTAAACAGACAGATCCGACCCTGCTCGGCCCAGCCCTGGCTCACGTTCCTCCTCCGGATCCGGCTCTGGGGGGCCCGGGAGCGACGGTTTAGCCCTTGCCTGCCTGCTCTCTTATCTGAACGCTGTCTCCCTGGACCCCAGCTACGAGTGGAGGTATCTGCCCCCGTCCCGGATGGGGACTTGGCCTGAGGAAGGAGGTGAGCCTGACTCAACCCAGGCCCGACTTCAGGAGCAGACGAGCGGCTGATAAAAGGTTGGTGAGAGAAAGACGTGTCCACGTCCTGACCCACGGGACCTGGGAAAGGGGCTTCGTTCAGAACAGGGTCTTTGCGAATATAATTAGTTATTAAGATGAGGTCTTTAGGGCGGGCACTAATCCAGCGGACTGAAGTATTTAACAATTTATTTATTTAGAGAGAGCGTGAAAGTGGGGGAGGAGCAAAAAGAGAGGGAGAGAGAATCCCAAGCAGGCCCTGCGCTGTCAGCGCAGAGTCTGCGAGTCGGGGCTCGAACTCGCAGCCCAAAACCGAGACTCGGATACTCCATTGACTGAGCTGCCCAGGCGCCGCTGGGGTCTTTATAAGAAGAGGAGATGAGACAAAGACAGAAGAGACGGTGCCGTGGCCACAGAGGCAGAGATTGGGTGACACGGCCACAAGCCAAGGAACGCCGGGGGCCCCCAGAAGCTGCGAGAGGCGAGGAAGGCTCCTCCCTTGGAAGCTCTGGAAGGAGCACGGCCCTGCCAACCCCTCGGATTTCAGCCCAGTGATTCTGATTCTGCGCCTCTGGCCTCCGGGACTGGGAGAGACTCCGTCGCTGCTGTCCGAAGCTGCCTGTGCCCTGTGGCCACTCTAGGGGCCGCGGGAAGCGAATTTGGGGAGTGGATTTCGGCGACTGTGGCTGGACGACCAAGCGGGACTGTTACAGTTTCCAGCATGCGCCGCCTCCCGCGGACGAGGGCTGCCAGGCTCAGCCGGAAACCTGGCATCTGGACCCCGGATTCCGCATGCTGCCCTTTGCGAGGACACATGACCCCCGAGCCCAGGTTTCTAGATTCAGGCCCCAGGTCCCTTTCTCAGGAAACTCCCAGGTGCGTATGTTTCAGAGTGGAGCTATCGCGCCTGTTAACGTTCCCGCGATGAACGCTCCGTGCATGGCGAGCTCAGGACTCGTGGCTACAGGAGGCGGACGAGAGCTCCGACCTTCTCGGGGGTGGTGTGGATTCGGGGTGAGGCGCTGGGGGCCGGGGGCCAGCTCTGCGGGGGGCCCGGGCCCTGGACACTTACTTGCTCTCTTCGTCCAGCAGATAGAAGAGCCCGGTGGGCTTCCTGCTGATCAAATGAATGCAGCCGACGTTATCCGTATAGTCGATGTTGTGCCACGAGATCCCCTCGCTCTGGTATTCCTCCTGCAGGGTTCGGGGTGAGCTGAGAACATCACCGTCTCACGGCTATGTTCGTGTTTACGTGGTGCGCGTTGTATACACACCTATCTATATATGTATGCCTGTTCCTGTTTTTACACGCACACGTAAACACCGCAATACCCAGTAAGATAAGCACGTAAATCTATTCGTTATTACATAGAGTTATTAGTAACGGGAAACAAGAATGCACGTGCTTAAAGATCCATCACACGAGACGCTTAAGATCGTGCTTAAAACGTCCCAGGGGCCGGCGAGCTTTCTCTGTAAAGGGCCGTGGTAACGTGTTAAGCTTTCTGAGCTAGACGGTGCCGGTCACGATCCTGCTGTTACAGCGTCAAAGAGGCCAACAGACGAAATGCGGCCGAGTGGGCGTGGCCATGTGCCAATAAAGGTTTATTCACAGAAACAGGCCGTGGGGCCGGATTCCACCCGTGAGCGGCCATTTGCTGGCCCCTGCTCTGGAACTGCCATGTCCGGTAACGCGAGTGACCCGCGGTGACTGCAAAGTTTCTAATAGTCACAGTTAAAACTGTAAGGGGCGCCCGGGTGGCTCAGTCGGGTAAGCGTCCGACTTCGGCTCAGGTCATGATCTCACGGTCTGTGAGTTCGAGGCCCACATTGGGCTCTGTGCTGACGGCTCAGAGCCTGGAGCCTGCTTCGGATTCTGTGTCTCCCTCTCTCTCTGCCCCTCCCCTGCTTGCACTCTCTCTCTCAAAAATAAACAAACATTAAAATAAAATAAAAAAATAAAAATCTAAAAAGTAACTGTGAAGTTACCTTCAATAATACACTTCATTTAAACCCAACACATCCAAACTATAAGCCTGTCGCCGTGTAAGCAATGTAAAAACATATTGCCGAGGCATTTGTATTTATAATCTTTTCCTTCCAAGCTACGTGTTTGCGGTCTGTGGTGCTCTACCCTCGCCACAGGACTCAACTTGGACCAGCCACGTTTCGAGTGCCCAACAGCCAGAAAGTGTCATAGTAGAATCGGCTAGATAGTTATGTAAACCCGTCGTTTTTTTTTGCCCTGTCAGAATCATCGGCGTGAAGGATGACGTGGGCAAAGCCGGCTCCGTGTTTGGTCGCGAAGAGACAGGGAGGCCAGACTGGTGGTACTGGCGACCAAAGCAAAGGCCACTGCACCTCTCTCCCGTCGCATGGATTTTCACGTCCGGGTGGAGAGACGGTGCAAAGTTGGCCCGTGGACCAAAATGCCCCCGATGTCTGCCTCATCCAAGGCAGGGCGGGATTTTCCCACGCTTTCTCTTTCGCAGAGAAAAATCCCAGGGCTGGTTCGTCCCCAAGCCGGGGCCCGAGGGAGATCCCGGTTCTGGCTCCTTCCGCCCCCGCCTCGGGCTGCGCGGGCAGCGAGGCGGCGCCCCCTTACCTGTTCCAGCTTGAAAATGTGCTGGTTGAAGTAATACTGCAGCTGCTCGTTGGCGTAGTTGATGCAGAACTGTTCGAAGCTGTTCCTCTCGAAGTCTTCGAACCCGAAGATGTCGAGGACCCCGATGGACAAGCACTGAGGTGACAGAAAACGGCGGTCGCCGGGGCGCCCTCCGTGGAAGCCACCTGTCTGGTGGCCAGGGCTCTGTGCCCGGCTGGACGCCCTGCTGTCGCTGCCTTGGCATCTGGGGCCCCGTGTGTTCACGGTGGACCACACCCCGTCGGGTTCCTCGGGCCTGCCCCTCGGAGAAACCGGCCTCTTGCCCCATAACCAACCACAGCCACCTCGGTGCCCGGCATCGCGGGCTGTCGGCCGAGGGTGCATGACACTGAGCGCGCGGCCTGCCCGGGCCCTGCCTGGCGGAGCGGGCGGGCGCGGGGGCTCTCACCGAGACAGACTCTTCCATGTCTTTCTTGTTGAGGAGGGCGTGGTTGATCCGCAGCACGATCCAGTCGAACAGGGCGCTGTACAGGGACTTGGCCATGGAGTCGCGGGCGGTGATGGCCTGCGGGCACGGAGCGGGCAGCGTCACGCCTTGGCGAGCTGGGCCCCGGGGGCCGCACCACCCGGAAGTCTGCGCTCTCGGGGAAACCCAGGCTGTGACTTTGAAAACCCGACTCATCAGACAGGCCCCCTCTCACTTCACACACACACACAGGTCAGCTCGGCCTCCCCGGCTCGGGCTCCCCGAGGCGAGGCGTGAACTACGAAGCTGGCAGCCTAAGGTTTAGCAAAGTCTGTCTCAGGAGCCATCCTGCTCCTCAGAGCGGCCTGGGGACTGAGGATGTAACCCAGGCTCAGGGAGGGCCCCGGGCCTGCCCGTGGGGACAACCATCAGGAGGCCGAACTGGGTTTGAAGCCAGGTCCCGTGTGGTTCTGGGGGCATCATGGGTCTGCCGTTGTGTGCATAAAAGCAGTAACGGCTTTTAAATTAAAAAAAAAAAAAGAAAAAAAAAAAGGCTTACTGAGGTCTAAGTTTCACATACAAGAAATAAGAAATTCCTTCTCTGTACATACACAGATCTAAGTTGCGACAGATGTGCTTGGCTGCAATTAAGATCTCAGCCCGGGTGGCTGTGGAAACGGCTTGCCCTTGGCATTGGGTCTCTAAGGGGCGCCGCTGGGGTCTCTGGGGTCCCGTAGCAACTCTCACATAACATTGCGGGGTGCCTTTGCACGCGAGGGCTCAGAATGTCCGCGGTGCCTGTTTAAGACACCCACGGCAGCTTCTGCCACCAACCAAACCCCCCCCTCCCCGCCCCCCGGTGGCTGGGTATCTCCCTTCAGCTCTCTGAGCTGCAGGTCACACCGCTCCCGAGATGTCAAGTGCAAGACAAACACATCGCCGGGAAGACATCTTGGCCGGGGCAGAGGCCACAGAGAAGAGCCTTATCAAGATTCAGGGACCCGTAATAGCAGTAAAAGTCAGGCTCTAGCCCGGGGGGGGGTCAATTAACTTAAACGCTGGCTAGGAGGTCGGTTAGTTTCCGTTACGAGGGCCAGCCTGTGCCGTGCTGACCTGGTCCTGCCGCTCCAGCAGGAGAGCAGCACGGAAAAAAATGGGCTTGGCTGTGTGCCGTGTGCCCATAAAACTTTATTTACAAAAGCAGACAGCAGCCGTCCTCTGCTCGTGAGAACCAGCGTGGAAACACCAAGCCGAACACGTATGGCCTGAGTTCCGGCCCTCGGGCTGAGGGCTGCTGTCTGAGCTGGTCCGTGCTGTGCCCGAGCTCATGGGGGTACCAGAGGCAGACTGACAGTTCTCCCTTGTCACTTTTTTATTTGAGAGAGAGAGAGAGAGAGAGGCGCCTGGGTGGCTCAGGTCACCATCTCACAGTTCACGAGTTCGAGCCCCGCGTCGGGCTCTGTGCTGATGGCTCATCAGAGCCTAGAGCCTGCTTTGGATTCTGTGTCTCTCCCTCTCTCTGCCCCTCCCCTGCTCAAAATATATATCTCAAAAATATATAAATATATTTTAAAAAGTTTTAGAGAGAGAGTAAGAGAGCCTGTGTGCAAGCAGGGGAGAGGGAGAGAAAAAGAATCTCAAGCAGGCTCCATGCTCAGCTTGGAGACTGACATGGGGCTCGATCCCAAGACCTTGGGATCATGACTTGAGTCGAAATCGAGACTCAGATGCTCAACCGACTGAGCCACCCAGGCGCCCCCTCCTCTGTCCCTTTAAAGATCAGAAAAAGACTACCCAGGCTGGCTGTTTCCAAAGCCCCCACCCCGAGTCACAGTCTGGGGCCCAGTGCCCCGGGGTGGCGCTCACCTCGCTGAGACTGTAGGGAAGGATGAGCTTGTCATTGGCCGTCACGGTTTTTCTTTTGGTCAGAACCTCCACCAGGATTTCTCGCTTCACCTGTTTCGAAGTCCGGGAGGGAGAGAAAGGGACGGGGGGATAGAGGGCTGGTTGGGTGGGTCCTCCCGTCACCGAGGACCGGGGGAGAAGGACCCTCCCCAGGGAAGCGCGCCTAAGCCTGCCCCGTGCCCTGTGCTGTGATCGGTCCGTGGCCCTGCGAGTACGGTCACATGGGCCTGGGTGTCTCTGCGGGACTGTGTCCTGCCTGCCGACCTGCACTTATGGACGTCGCTGAAGGAGTGGGCTCCTGGCCTGCTCCCTCCTGACCGCCGAGCCCCGTCCACAAGCCAGAGGGGGTCAAGGTGGGGGGAGGGGAAGCTGCCCCGATCCCCTGACAGGTGTGCTCACTCGTCCCCCCATGAGAGCGACAGAAGCCAAAGCTCCTGCACACGGGGTGCGTGTTCCTTATTCACACACACACGGGGCGCACGCTCAGAAAGCAGAAAAGACGAAGGCAGGACTTCTCGGATCTGGCGGTGCCGACATTCGGGGCCGGATCGTTCTCTGCTGTGGGGAAGCAGCGTCCCTGGCCTCACCCGCTAGATGACAGTAGCTCCCCTCGGTTGTAATAACCCAAAAATGGGTTGGCCACGGCCCCCCGCCCCCTCATCACGGGAGACAAGGGGTCGGCAGGGCCAATGAGAAAATGACCTTGCTGGTCAAAGTATGGCTTTTTTTTTTAAATTTTTTTTTAATCTTTATTTATTTTTGAGAGAGAGAGACAGAGAGTGCGAGCAGGGGAGGGGCAGAGAGAGAGGGAGACACAGAATCAGAAGCAGGTTCCAGGCTCTGAGCTGTCAGCACAGACCCCAATGCAGGGCTTGAACTCCCAGACTGCATGCGAGATCATGACCTGAGCCAAAGTCGGACGCTCAACTGACTGAGCCACCCAGGCGCCCCCAAAGTATGGCTTTAAAGGGCCTTTCGCAAGCGGGGGGCTGAGAGGGAGGCGGCCATGCCCAGGAGGGAGTCCTTTAGAAATAAAGGCATGCCCTTGAGGGCATGACGCCGGGTGAAATAAATCACACAGAGCAAAACAAATACCGTATGATCTCACTTGTATGCGGAACCTAAAACAAACAAATCAAAACAAAAAAATACAAAAACCCCCACCCAAAAAACCCCCTCGAAACTGAACGAAGCGGACAGACACAGAGAAGAGCCTAGCGGTTGCCAGAGGCGGGGAACGGGGGTGGGCACAGTGGGTGAAGTGGGCCGAAAGGAACAGACTTTCCGGTTATAAAAGAAGAGAATCCTGGAAAAGGAAAGCCCGGCGCGGGGGCTTCGGCCAGTAACCCCGCGCGGCAGGACCGAAGGCCGCCCAGAGAGTGAGTCTTCGAGGTTCTCATCGCCGGGAAAGAAAACAAAAATCCCGTAGCGATGTGTGGTGACGGGTGTTCACCGCGCGTATTGTGGTAAAATCGTTTTGCAACACACGCAAACCCCGGGTTATGTTGCAACCTGAAACTGACACGGATGTTATACGGCAATTACACTTCAGTTAAAAAGCAGGAGAGAAAGAGAGGCGAGGGAGAGGCGCCGTACAGACGGCGGGGAGCAAACAGGCGGCCGCCGGCCCTGGTTCACGAGCGCGGGGGTCGGGGGCAGTACCTTCAGGAGCTGGGACAGCGTGTCCAGCGCCTCGGGGGGCCCGACCTCCAGACCTTCGTCTCGGCCCGTGGCTCGCTTCTTGTAGGTGACGTTGCCCAGGTACAGGATGGCGGAGAGGACGGAAAAAATCCTGGGAGAGCAAAGGAGCCCGCGTTGGGGACGTTCCCGGAGTTGGGAGGCGACGGAAGGGTCGGGATGGTTCAGTTTTTAGAGTAGGGTTAAGAAACGAAACGAAACATAGAGGAGAACGCGGAACGGTGACGAGTCTGGCCCTGGAAATGGAAACTTTTACCATCTGACCCTTTACGGCGAGGTTGCCAACGCCTGCACCATACAGAGCTGCTTATGTAATCTCCTGCTGGTGGGCGTGCGTGTGCGCGCGCGTGTGGGTGTGTGTGTGTGGGGGAGGGGGGTTCCCTCGTTTCTGGCCGTCAATAACGAGGCCGCTGCGTGCGTGTCTTTGAACGAGCACACGTGTGCGTTTTCGTGTGCACGCCCAGCTCTACCAGGACCTGCGAACGCTTTTCCCAAGTGGCCGGCCTGATGCGCGCCCTTCCGGAAGCGTGCGGGCCGTTCCCTCGGGGTACGCCGGCCATCGGGCAGGTGTGGACAAGTACCCTGCGTGGCTTCCAAAAAAATGAAAAGTGGTAAAATACACACCACGGAAAATTTAGACTCTTGACCGTGTTGAAGTGTTGAGCACACGTGCACTGTCGGGCCAAAGCCCCGTGGTTTTGTGTCTCCCCGTGGTGACCAGTGACGAGCGAGTCCCTTCTGCTGTGCCCATCCTCACCGGGCTGCCCTCCTTAGCTAAGCCTCAGTTCCTGCTGGGGTGTCAGCTCTCGGAGAGTGGTGGTAAGATGTGCGGGGGGGGGGGGTCCACGCAGGGGAGGGCGGGAGGGCCGGCCGGCCGCCCACTTACTGCTTCTTGGTGGCGGGCAGGAAGCCCACCATCTCCATGGCCTGCTTGAGTCTCTCAAAGTCATGCTTCAGGTCTTCTCCGTCTTCGATCTTCAAGTTATGCTGAAAAACAGGCAGGGGCCCTCTGGGTGTTTCTGGGCCGGCGAGGGTGGCGTGCGAGGAGGATTTTGGCTGCAGCCAACGGGGCAGGGCTCGGGACACAGGGAATGAATGGGTCCCTTTATGCCGCCTCCTCGGGGCCTCCCCGGAGCCGGTTTGGGGGCCCGGAGAGGGCCCGGGCAGCCAGCCTCTGACCTCCCGGGGGCCGCGTAAACAGCCCGTGGGGAACAGAGGCCGCGTCTGTGGCCGCGGCTCGGGGCTGTTTACCTGGTTGAGGTAGAAATAATCTCCGGGCTGCTTGAGCTGAAATTCTTGCCGCTCTTCCTCGTTGACCCCAAGCAACAAGTAATAAAACACGTGGTAGTTCCTGTGGGTCCGAATGCGGAGGAAAAACATTCATGTTCGGCGGGGCCAAGCGACAGGGAGGCTTCAAACTGCTCCCTGATACTGCAGTGGAGGCCGCGCCAGGGCAAGGAGGGCGCCTCGAACGTGTACAGATTCGAGACAAGACGTCGCTTCTCGTTATGTCTTAAGAAGGAAGCGAAGCCGTGAGCTTCCCTGGAGACTACGTTTCCGGGGCTGGGAGCGGGGGTCTTCCTCTGGGTAAAAGCCCGGGGGAGGCACCAAAGTCAGCTTGGGAGGTAGGAGTGCAAAGTTGGGACCACAGAGCAGCTCGCTCCTGGGAGACGGGCCACTGCCGCCCGCGGGGCCAAGCCACCTGCTGCTCTCCTTCGCGAGGGAAGAAGGCAGACGTGCCGCTGAGGAGATTTCCTCTTACCTCTCGTCCTTCTCCTGAGAGACCAGGCGAGACTTTTCAAGCAGGTATTTTTCCACCACGGCCCTGTCATTAAAAGGGGAAAAAAAAAATGAAGGAATAAAATGTTATATTTTGGTACACTTTTCTGGAAGGAACAGGAGTCATCTGTTACCATCAGGAAGCCAGCGGTGGATTAACTTCCTTTGACCCCAGGGAAACCACAGGTACCGAAGTCACCCTTAGAAATGTGATCACCCCAGGGGCGCCTGGATGGCTCAGGCGTCTGACTCTTGTCAGGTCATGATCCCAGGGTTGTGGGCTCGAGCCCCTCGTTGGGGTCTGCACTGAGCACGGAGCCTGCGTGGGACTCTCTCTCTCTCCTCTCTCTCTCTCTCTCTCTCTCTCTCTCTCTCCCCTCCACTCTCTCTGCCCCTCTCTTCCTCGTGTGCGTGCACGTGCTCTCTCTTAAAATAAACATTAAAAAAGAAAGATTCTCTCTCTGCCCCTCCCCCCGAAATAAAAAATAGAACGGTCTAAATATAAGATGATAACGGGTTTACTATTTTTCCTGCAGCGTCAGCGTTATTATTGATACAAACTGCGCATACTTCGACGGGGTGAGTTCTGACTGGATCCTTCCATGAGCTACACAGTTTTCTTTCCAGAGCTTTACCAGCTGTCACTGATGTACAACAAGCTAAAAGCGTGTGAACTGGTGGCTGGTGGTGACGCATGCAGACACCTGTGTGCCCGCCACCATGACCAAGTTTCCTGGGCCCTGGTCCTCCCTCCCTACCTCCCACCCTGCCCCGAAACAGCCACCGATCGGCTCCAAGATAGATTAGCTTGCATTTTCTAGAATCTTATTTTTCTTTTTAAACACTTTTATTTATTATTGAGAGACAGAGAGAGACAGAGGCATGAGCGCGGGAGGGGAGAGAGAGGGGGAGACACAGAATCCGAAGCAGGCTCCAGGCTCTGAGCTGTCAGCACAGAGCCCGATGCGGGGCTCGAACTCACAAACTGCGAGATCATGACCTGAGCCGAAGTCGGACACTCAACCGACTGAGCCACCCCGGTGCCCCTAGAATTTTAAAGAAATACAAGCATGCGGTATCTACACCGTGTCCGCCCTGTCACCTCGGCCTGACGGTTCTGAGATTCGGCCACGTGGTGGCATGTACCAGAACTTCATTCCTTCTTATGGCTGGCCCATTCGTCAGCTGAGGGACGTTTGATGTCTGCTGTGCGGGCCCTGGGGCAGGGGCTGGGGACCTCCGCAGCCATTCCCTCAATGTTGACAGTAGTAACGGCGAATTTTCCTTCAGTGTCTACTTTTTTTTTTCCGTTTATTTATTTTGAGGAGAGAGAGAAAGCGCATGTGTGAGTGGGGGAGGAGCAGAGAGAAAATTCCAAGCAGGCTCCTCACGCCGGCAGCGAAAAGCCTGAGGTGGGGCTTGAACTCACGAACTGTGAGATCATGACCTGAGCTGAGGTCGGACGCTCAACCGACGGAGCCACCCAGGCGCCCCGGAGCCCACTGTGTTTTACAGGAGAGGCCACTGGGGGCCGAGGGGTGGCAGGGTGGGCGGGGGCGGCCCCAGGCCCCTGATCCAGGGCTTGCTGGAGGCCACCTCTCTCTCAGGACAACAGTCTTCCGCCTGCGGCCTTGCCGAGGACACAGGCACGCGAACATGCACGGGTGGGGTTCCGAGGACTCGGCCTGTGTCCGCGCTTCTTTCAAGCCCGCGTTGTTTCTATTTCTTGCCCCAGCTAGTAACTATTTTAGTTATCGGCGGTTTGTTCTCCCCGGGGGTGGGGGAGGCTGCATCTGGTTCTAGAATCAGACTCCTGTGTGAGTCTCCCCCCGTGGCCAGTTCCCTGTGCTGTGTCAGCATAGGGGGGAGGACAGTGACCCCTCACTGGCACCGAGTTGTTGTTTGACGATGACAGCCCCTTCCCTTTCCTGATCATTTCTGAGGCCCCAGGCCCCTAATGGGGGGGCGTGTAGGGGGCCAGGGATCCCCCCTCCCCCGACACCGAGCCACCGAGTCCACAGGAAGACGAGGCCTTGCAGATTGGGGAACCAGAAGAAGGTTTGGACTGTCCCTGACCCTTGGCCTCCACAGGAAATGGCACTGAGAAGTGTCACCTCCCCAAAAGCAGAACCGGGTCTGGGCCTGCTCTTCTCCTGCTGGCCGAGGCCTCTCCCTGGACAGGAAGCACGCCTCCTCCTCGGAGCGTGGGCAGGCCACGGTCATGGGCCGAGGTGGGACTTCCTTTCCCGAAACCGAGGCCGCAGATAGGACTTTCCGAAGTTGGTCTCTAAGCTCTTGCCACCGAGGGCCTCTGGCTCTGAGCTGGGCAGGAGGCTGTGGCAGCAGGACAGGCTGTACCGGTTAGCGGAGGGCCAGCCCTCGCTGGTGTCCTGGGTCGGACAGTGGCCCCCAGAGGGTATGCCCACTGGGACTCTGTGAGGGTCACCTTATTTGGAAAAAGGGTCTTTGGAGATGTCATTAATGGAAGGATCTGGAGACGACCATCCAGATCGGGGTGGGACCTAAAGCCAAGGACGAAGGCCCGAGAGAGTAGAAGAGAATCCCCGGGAGACACAGGAGATCCTGTGACGGTGGAGGCGGAGACTGGGCGATGCGGCCACAAGCCAAGGCAGGCCTGGGTCACCGGAGCTGCAGGAGGGCACGGAGAACCCTCTCCTCGGGCCCCCGGACGGAGCGAGCGCTGTCCTGCCTACGTCTCGATTCTTATGTCTCCGGGGCCGGGAGACAACAGACTCCCGTTGTTCTGAGCCCCCGGTTTGTGGCACTTTGCCATGGCGGCCCCTGGGACACCAAACAGAGGTCACGCAGAGGAGCGAGCTGGGAGCAAGGCCTCTAGTGTCTGGCCCACGGCTGCAGGGCCGGCCCGGGGACCCGGGCAAACATGAGGCAGCCTCCCGGCACCTCTGCTCCCCTGACGGAGCCCCCGGGACCGCAGACAGGGCACACTTCTGCCCGGTGAGACACTCGGGGCATCTCCTGCTGGTCAGAGGCCCTGCAACGCGGGTGGGGGGTGGTGCCCGTGCAGGGGCCCGGCAGTGCCAGGCGGGGGGACCACGGGATGGCGTGGGGGAGGGTGCTGAGGAGCCGGAGCAGAAGTGTCATTCCTGGGGGGGTCCCTCGCCCACACCACCGTCCACTGGAGCCTCGGCAGCAGGAAAACAACATTCCTGTTTGTGTATTGAACACGAACCGTCATTTGAAATGATCGTCGGTCAGGGTAGCTGGACAGAAGAACCTACACAATTTGGACTCTATGCCCTTGCCTGTCACTTGAGGACTTTCCATTCCTGAAACGCTGGAGGCTTCTCTAGGCCTCTAGCCCTGCTGCTCAGAGCGTCACCTGGAACGGGTATATATCCTGCTGTCACCGCAGACCACCCCCCCCAGCCCCCCCGCCCCCCCGACCAGAACGTGGAGGATGGAGGAGCCCTCGGATTGCGCCAACATGCCTTTTTTTTTTTTTTTACTTTGAGAGACTTTTATTGGAAGGGGCGCCTGGGTGGCTCAGCTGGTGAAGCGTCCGACTTTGGCTCAGGTTATGATCTTAACGGTTCATGAGTTCGAGCCCCACGTCGGGCTCTTTGCTGTCAGCGCAGAGCCTGCCTCGGCTCCTCTGTCTGCCCCCCTCTCTCTGTCCTGCCCTTGCTCCCTCTCTCTCAAAAAAAAAAAAAAAAACATTAAAAAAAAAAAGAGTTTTACTGGCCCATAAGACCTTTGCATATTTAAAAAAAATACCCCAAACGCTGTGCAGTATTCAATCACAATGACCTGTTTTAACCAACTCCAACTGCCCAGAAACCTTTTCCTCAGGATACAGACTTAAATAAAAATTTTTTTAAACATTTATTCATTTCTGAGAGAGAGAGAGAGAGAGAGAGAGACAGAGCATGAGCAGGGGAAGGGCAGAGAGAGAGGGAGACACAGAATCTGAAGCAGGCTCCAGGCTCTGAGCTGTCGGCACAGAGCCCGATGCGGGGCCAAACCCACGAACTGTGAGATCATGACCCTATCGTGATGAGATCATGACATGAGCCACCCAGGCGCCCCCAGAATATACACTTTTTAAGGAAAAAGAAATCCTTCAGAACGGAATTCTTAAATGACGTGACCTGAATACTATGACAAAACGGGTAGTTCCTTATAGCGTTAACTCACAGCACAAACCTGCCTGGTATTTTCACAAGCATAGCTGCTGCACAGAGCGTAAATGAACACAAGTTCAATGTAATACGTACAGTTGAGCTGACCGTGCCTCCAGAACTCACATTTTTGACACCAAATGCTGGTTTGTTTTAACTTGCACCAGGCAATCAACTTCACAGTCTGGAAGTTCATCCATCTACCTCATCCACCCATCCATCCACGAATCCGTCAACCTAGGACCTCATCCATCTATGAATTTACCCATCTAGCAGTGAGCCCATCCGTCTACCCACCTACCCAACCCAGCAGTCCATCCACCTGCCCACCGATGAATCCATCCACCATCCCATCACCGATGAATCCATCCCCATCCCATCCCCATGAATCCATCCACCCATCACCCATCCACTCATGAATCCATGCATTAATCTATCTACCCTTCCTCCCTCCCTCCCATCTGTCCATCCACCCGCCCTTCAGCACTTCCCTGGACAACCACTTCCATTTGCTACCCAGCATTACGTCTTCTCCTGGCTCAAGGGGCACCTGTGTGGCAAAGGCCACGGTCCACATCGACTCTGCCCGTGGCCTCCCCAGAGCCGCTGAATTCAAAACCTCATCAAGACCAAGACGTAGGTTGGTGTGTCCTGGCCGGGTCTTGGCAAACTAGCACCTTCCCGTCATCGCCCTTGCTGTTTGGGCACCGGGGCCCACGCTCAGTGACCTGGGGACAGAGGTCCCGCCCCTCCCACACCGACGCTTCCCACTTGGACCCACGGCTCAGATCTTCGCATCGATGACTTCGGAAAAAAAAAAAAAAATCACACTTGCTTCTCGGTACGATCCACACGCGTCTGCGCGGCCATAATTTCGACGCTGAGCTCCCGGGCGGGCTCCTCCTCACGGCGATGCCCAGGACCCCAGAGCCAGGCCGGTGGCACGCGGCCAGGCGGCTACCAACTCACCCTCTCACGATGCCGCTCTCCAGGTAGTTGACTTGGATGAACTTCCCAAATCGGCTGGAATTGTTGTTGTGGGCGGTCTTGGCGTTCCCGAAAGCCTGGGAGGAAAACAAAAGCAGGTTTTCAGACCGGGAGGCTGGAAGTTCTACACACGCCTCCGCTTGGAGCCTTGCAGGCCCCCCTGGGCGCCGTGCGCGCTCATCGGGCCGACATCGCCGGGCGGCCCGAGGGCCGGAGAACACGAAGGTGTGCGCTCCGCCACGCTGGCGCTTGACCTCTGGGGGTTTGGGCTGGGTGAGGGGCTCAAGGTTCAAGTCTCGGATGCGAGAAAGGCCGGTCGGCGGCCTTCTTTTTCAGTTAACAACAGTCCACGCGGTGCGCTCTGGCCCGTGGGCCGGAATCCAGTCCGCGGCTTATTTTTGTACTGCCTGCGAGCCAAGAGTGGTTTTCACATTTGTAAATCATTAAAAAAAAAAGAAAGAAAGAAAAAGCCCGAGAAGAGTAATATTTCCTGACACATGAAAATTCTACTCGCGTGTCAGGGTCCGTCAACGAAGCTTCGCGGGCGCGCGGCCAGGCCTGCTCACGCACAGAACTTCCAACGGCCGCTTTTGCACCGCAACAGTCGCGTAGCCAGGACAGAGACCTTCTGGCCTGCGGAGCTGAAAAGAGTTACTATCTGGCCCTTTCTGAAAGGACGTTGCTGGGCTCCGGGCTCCAGAAGGACATGAGGCTGCTGGGGGTGGGGTGGGGGGAGAAAGGAGACGGGTTCCATCCTGGAGGGGTCCTGTATGACGAGCCAGTTCACGGCAATTTTTTTTTAAAAGTGTATCTATTTATTTTGAGAGAGAGAGAGAGAAAGAGAGCGAGCACGTGGGCACCCCAGAGGGGGAGGCGGGGAGAGAGAGAACCCCAAGCAGGCTCCGCACTGTCAGCACAGAGACCGAGTTGGGGCTCGAACTCACGAACCGTGAGATCATGACCCGAGCTGAAATCAAGAGGCGGTCGCTTAACCGACTGAACCGCCCAGGCGCTCTGGCAAACCTTATGATGGGGGTAAAACCGGCATCGCGTAAACTTAACCGTTTTAAAATACACAATTCGGTGGCATTTAGTCCGTTCACACTGCTGTGTAAGTGTCACCCTATCTCACGCCAGGACGTTCCATTCACCCCGAAAGGAGGCCCCATCCCCATTAGCACTCGCTGCCCATCCCCCCTCCGCCTCCCCCAGCCCCTGGAGCCGCTGACCTGCCTTCTGCCTCTGGAATGGCCTGTTCAGGACATTTCACCCGGGGGTGGGGGCGGGGCACATATTACGTGGCCTTTTTGTCTGGCGTCCTTCCCTTCACATGATGCTTTTGGGGTTCGTTCTTACTGTGGCACGAATCAGAGCTTTATTTCCAATACAACAATACATAGAGGAAACTACGCACGGGCACGGCGTCTGTGACTCAGTGGGGTCCCCCCTGGAGCCTCCTAAGGGCCCACTGCCCAGATTGAGACAAGGCACACGCCCTGCCCAGGTTCCTGGGGTGTCCCCTTCCCATGAGGCATCCAACACCCCTGAGGGTTGAACGGACAGGGGGAACGTATGATAAAACCTTGGGGGAACGCAGGGCAGGGAAGGTGCGGGGGGCAGGTGTTCCCTGTTTCGGGGAGAAAGACACTGGTGGGGGGGGGGACCACAGGGCTGGGCAGATGAGGAGAGAAAGGCAGAACTGGTCACGGAGACTGGCGCTCGGCTGTCCAAGGCCTTGTGTCTCCAGGCACCAAAGAAGGGATGACATGGGCTGGGGTGACGCCCCACTCACACACAGAAAGGGAGGCTCGGTGGCCACAAGGAGGGTGTCAGGCCAACAACGTTCCAGTCTGAGAAGGCTGAGCTGTGTGGAAGGCTGGGAAGGCATGAGGGCAGCAGGGAGGAAGCGGCGAGGCCACTGTCAAGGTGTGCAGGGGTTTGGGGGCTGAGTGTAGGTGCGTGAGGGTCCGGTGGGGCAGGCGGAATGAGGGCAGGGCAGGGAGAGGTGGAGAGACTCGCAGGGGACCCAGGGACGGGGAGACGGGCTAACACAGAGAGCAAGCAGGATTTTCTTAAAGGCTTCGTCCTGCAGAGACATGGAGGCGGGAGGGTCCCTGACCAGAGCTTCTGGGGTGGCGGTGTGAAGGCAGAAGCCCCACAAAGAAGCGTCTGCCCAGGGATACTTCCTTTGAGAACGGCTCCAACCAGCAGAGCCCGGAACCAGGACAGCGGCACCTGGCTGTCAGCTGCCTGGCGGCTGGGGGTCATGGGACGAGCAACTTCCTGCCCCACGACCCCAGGGGCTCCGGACCCCAAGAACGGGCCCTGCCAAGAGACCTGAGGCCGCTGCCAAGTCACCCGGCCCGAGAGTGAGGATGTTGGAGGTGCTCCAGAGAGGCACCCTGGCCCGGTACTGGAGATGGGGGTTCTGCTCAGGGCAGGGGGGGCGGCTGGGGGCTCCCCATGGCCTTGCGGAGGCGGAACCCAGTCTGAGGAGGCACTCTGCCCAGTCGGTGGCCACGGAGCCCCCTTCTCTCCTTCACAAAGGCTTCCTTAGGACCCATCCGCTGGCCAGGATTTGAAAGTCTTCGAAGAGTCGACTTGAACGCAGGGCTCTTCAGCCAGTGGGAGCGACCACGTCCTGACATGCGTGACTGAGCTGCGGGCCAGTGGCTGGGTGACCAGAGCCTGGGGCCAGGCCTGGGACTGCCTGCCCTCCCAAGTGTCTACGGAACCCAGCACACAGTCCCCGGCCTCGGCCCTGCACCGCTCTCTGTGGCGGGGCCGTCCCGTGCGGTGTCCTTGGCCTCCGCCTGCCAGAGGCCGGCCGCGTCTGTGGCCACCAAGAGCGTTCCCAGAGCTGGCTGGGCTGCTGAGTCGCTGTGTCCGCTGTGTACGGACGAGCTATCAGGGGTTCGCGAGGCCGGGTGGTGGAGGGCTCTGCGGGCCTTTCGTCCTGTCCTGAGGGCCCCCACGCGCACTGCAGGCCTGCGGCGTCCTGGGAGGAAGAAAACTGTCTTTCTAGGTTTACTCTCTCGCTGCCCCCAAGCCTGGCCTTGGAATGGTGGGTTTTTTTGTTTGTTTGCTTGGAATACAGCCCACGGGACTCTTCGAGTTCTGCTCCGAGAGTCGGCGGGCAGCGGGTCCGCTTCCTCCCTTGATTCCAGGCTCACGAGCCCCTGCGGGGTGGCATTCGAGCGGAGGACAGGCCAGGGCCCTCCCCCTGCCCTCCAAAGGAAAATAAACTCCGTGAGCGAGCCCGCCGGCCTAACTGCGAGCAGATGGTGCAGCGAGGCCCGCGCCCGCGTGGGCTCCTTCCCTGGGGAGCAGGCCTCTTTCTGCGCGGCGGCCCCCGCAGCGCCCGGGCCGGGGCTGCTCCGGAGGCGAGCCAGCAATGCGCACGCACAGCCCAAGGGCCCAAGCCGTCCCCCCCCCCCCTTTTGAACTCGGGACAAGTGTCTGTGGGATTTCGAGAGAAACCGGGCTGGCGTCCTGGGGACCACAAGAGGGAAAGTCTTCAGGATGTGAGGGCCCACCGGCCCTGTGCTTCGGTGGGGGGGGGGGGGGGGGCGGTGACCTCATGCGTCTGGTATGCGGTCTCAGAACACTGCGACTTTTCAAAGCCAGTCTAAAAATATCCGGTTGCTGCTATTATACGTCGGAGGAGGAGGAAGTGCTGGCCCAGAGCTGAGCTCGCAGCCAGGGGAACTATTATGTAGCTGCTCTGGGGGCCGGACCAGGGCACGCACGGCCTCAGAGTGCCAGGGAGCACAAGGGAGGATGCTGTGCACCGTGACCACGTGGGGCCCGGGGCGGATGGGAGGGAGGACGCTGGATCCGGGTGCCAGCGGCGATGCGACGGTAATCTGGCATCGGGGCTGCGGAGGCCACACGCTCAGGCCGTCTTCCCACCAGGCCAGAGAACCCACGGCGCTGGCAAAATGTTGTGCGAGAAAGGCCTCCGCTTTCCTGGAAACTTCCCCCGACCCCCCTTATATAACATAAAACCCACATCTCTAATAGAAGTTGCATGCTTTGGGAAAAAAAAAAGGAATGATGATAGAAGAAAAAAATCCCCTAAGAGATGACTCTGTAACTCGAACTTCTCCAGGCACGGTTTCTAGGTCAAACTTAGCAAAGGGGCAGCACCCCCACCCTTCCTCTGCTGGGGCAGATGACCCGTGGACCCGGCGGGGCCCGGCGCACCCACCAGGCCACCCACGAGCCTGCCAAGGATCCCAGGAGCTGGAGGCCATCTGACTTTCTTCCAGCGGTCCCGATCCCTGAGGTTCTTCTTTTGGGAAATTCAAAAAGGTTTCTCCGTTTGGAGACATCGAGGCTGGGCATCTCGCTTAGGCGGAAATTCTGGAAGATGTGTTTTCTGCTGAAATGGGATGCCTCTGCTCCGAGCTGACATGCACGGTGAACATTCTGGGAAGGATGGCGAGAGCATCACAGAACGACCCGTGGGGAGTCCGGGCCCACGCCAGGTGCGACCGGCGGCTTCTGTCTCTTTCTTCCGCTTCTATTCCTCTAAGAGACGCGTGTGCCAATCCCCCTTTCAGAAGAGGAAACTGAGGCACAGAAGAGGCCTGCCGACTTCCCCGAAGTCTGAGAGCAGGCAGGTGGCTGGCGTGACCCCGGGTCGGAACCCAGTGTCCGGGGTCCTGGACCATGCCCCACGCATTGGCCCCCTCGGTCCCCACAGCCCGGGCTCCTTCTTCAGACCTATTCCTGGTGCCTGCCTGCCCCGGCTGAGGCCGCTCGCCCTGGGCCTGGCGACCAGGCGGGTGGACTCCCGAGCCCTTTCTGAGCTCACAAACCCGCACAAAAACCAAACGAGCCTCAACGGACTGCATTGGGCACACGCTGTTTTACTTTCAGATTTCAAACCCCGAAAGCCCCGTGGGATGAACTCAGAAAGGCAAACGCACTTGCCTCTCTCCTATATTGACAGGTGAGCCTCGAGGCGGGATTTCCCCTGTGGAGAAGTCCCCCAGCCTCCCTGCCCCGGGGGGCTGTCCTTCCGGCCAGGCTGAGGTGGCCCAACCCAAGAGAACTCTACTGCCCCCAGATTTATGTATGGCCACCCTTTCTCAGAGGGAAGTTCTAGGTTATTCTAACGGCTCTGGCTTGGTGGCGGGGTTGGCCTCCTCCGTCCTCCCGATCTTCTAGCCACAGGGACCTCACTTCCCAAGTGTTTGTGAGGCTCTGGCACATAAGCTCCGTTCACGCCTTCATTCATCCATCAGTCCGTCCACTCGACAATTTGTTGACTGGCTGCCATGTGCCTGGGACTGTGCCAGCTTCAGAGAGCACCCTCCACGGCGGGGCTCTGAAGGGGATGCCCTGCATGCCCACCTCGGCCGCGGGTTGGGTGTCGCCATCTCCAGGAGCCCCCCAATCTGCCTGAGCAGGGTGGGCTGCGCTGCCCACCGCCTTTCGTGGCCTTCCTGCCGCCCCTCCCTCTGCAACGCCGCCTCTGGGTGAAGCCTCTGTCCCTGCCTCGGACTTCGAGCCACGGGGGCTTCCGGATCTCTCGTGTCCAAGCCAAGACCGGGCGCGGAGACGGAGGAGTTAGCTGGGGCTGCAGGCAGAGGCTGAAGTGGGTACAAGAACACTGGCATACACTAGGCAACAATGAAGCCTAGAGATGGGGTCGAGAGAGACCGTCCCTCGCTTGCTGGGCTGCCGGGGCCGTCCTGACGGCGTCATCGGTGGGGCAGAGAGCGTGACACCGGCATCACCTGGGAGCTGGGGCTGGCGTGCTGGAGCCGGACTTCCTTTTCTGGATCTTTCAGGAATGCTTTGCTGTGTGAAACGGCGCTTGGCCCGCACCCGCTGACAGGCTGTGCCCATCTGGGGACACAGACAACAGTCGCACGTGGCAAGAGGCACCCGGAGAGGTGTCCCATGGGCTCGACGGAGCCCAGAAGCACCACGGGCAGTGCGTCTGCCCAGGTGGTCCCCGGACTGAGGAGCCCGGTGGGGGACTGCTCTGCCCGGTCTGCTGAGCAAACGGCCCTGGGGCGTCCACTTGAACCTGGGGCTTTCCTGTGTGGAAATGCTCGGAAAATAACCCTGTGTGGGGTGGAGGGCTACTGCTGGCGGGGAGCCCGGGAAATCGGCTCCGTCTGCAGGGGATTCCAGTGGGTCCTGGTGGCCCTGGGGGAGGGCTGCAGGCCTAAGGCTACCCTTAGCAGCAGTGCCGACCAGAGGGGGGCAAATTAGCTCAATGGCCTTGGGTTTCAGATTCCTCTCCAGTAAAATGAGGGAGAGAACCTCCGACTTCCCAGGTGGTTTACTGATGAAGCGAGACGGTGCGAACCGGGGGCAGGCAAACTTGTTCTGCGAGGGGCTACGGAACACATATTTGGGGCTTTGTCAGAGCGACTCGACGCCGCCACTGCAGCCTGAGGCACGGACGGAGGATCTGTTCCCGACCGGCGCATGGCTGCACAGAGGACCCCGTCCTGACGCCTGCAGGGTAGGGCACCCTTGGGCACAGACCTCTCCTGAGGTTAGCAAGTTACAGCCGGCTACCTGTTTTTGTGCAGTCTGTGGGCTAAGAATGGTCTTCACGTTTTTAAACACTTGTAAAAATTAAAAAAATCAGAAAGCATATTTAACAACAGGTGAAAAAGATACGAAGTTCAGCTTCCGGTGTCCACAAATAAAGTTCCGTTTGGGGCACAACCGTGTCCCACGTCTGTTAACATATGGTCTGTGCCTGTTCTCGGACTACAGCGGCAGGGCTGAAAGTGACCCGGGGGTCCTTCACGGGACAAGCGTGCCGGCCACCGTTCTAGGGACCCTCAGGTACATGGACACTCAGACACAGGGCGGGTGAGCGTTGCCTGGATGGACTGGTCTCCCAGGGCACAGTGGGGATCCAGAGAAGCAGGACCTTAAAGCACAGAGGGCCGGATAAGCCCACACAAGGTCTCAGGAAGTACAGAAGGAAGAAGTACAACTAAAGCGATTCCCACAGGGCTGCCAGGTGGGGAGCAGTGGAGGGGGCGGCCAGATCTCGGGAGGGAAGACGCCAGGGGGGACAAGGATGACGATGGAGCGAGGGTGGGAATGCTGGCGAGAGGAGGGGGCCGTGGGATGGGAGACAGGAGCCTCCCCGCCACTGCCGGCCTGCCCAGGCTCAGGGGGCCTGGAGGGATGGGGCAGGAAGTGGGGGTTTTCCGGGGCTCTGTTGACACCCTGCCTCTGCCTGGAACCTGTTCCCTTCCTGCTGCCCATGGGGCTTGGGGGCCACCAGCAGCTCTTAACGGCCAGTTGCTGGGCGGATGGATGATGAATGGACAGCAGGCATTTGCAGAGAGCCGAGTGACAACGAGATGTGACTCTCACCTTACCTCCGTGCCCCCAGTTTGTAACGGGCTCGGTCACTCTTATCTGGACTGGCACCAACGATCAGTCACAGGCTTGGACGGAAACACTGAAAACCAACAAGGGCTCCTGGGGGACCAGACCAAGGGCCTGGGGGACCGGAACAAGGAGGAGGAGGAGGAGGAGGAGGAGGAGGAGGAGGAACAGGACGAGGGGGAGGAGAAAACCAAGTATGAAACAAGTTATTGTATCTCACATTTCACTACATTTTTGTTTGGGTTATAATGAAACCACGTGCTAGATCACAGAAAGACTAAAGAACAGATCAACCTTTGATAGGGAGAGGACTTGCTTGGTCCCTACTGCACCAAAAATATTTGAGGAATTCAGCAAGATCCCTGCGGCCTCATCTTATCTGTTGTGACAGCCAAATCATTCTCTTGGGGGTTTACTTGGTCCTTTTTCTCGGGGTTTTGAGCTGGGAAATTAAGTCACTTTCATTCGTTCATATTTATGAATGTAAAGTGCTTATGGCTACGAATTGTCCTCTTGGTACTGCTTTAAAGGCTTGCAGATTCTAATAATATATAGTCTGGTTATTGATTTTTAGAAAATCTGCAATTTTGCTTTATAGATCCCCCTTCATCCAGGAGTTAACAGAGTCTTATGGTTTCTTTTTCAAAAAAATCTCCATGTGGAAGGGCCTTTAAAAAAATTAATTTCTAGGGGCGCTTGGGTAGCTCAGTCAGTTCAGTGTCCAACTTAGGCTCAGGTCATGATCTCATGGTTCATGAGTTTGAGCCTCGCATTGGACTCCGTGCTGATAGCTCAGAGCCCGGAGCCTCCTTTGGATTCTGTGTCTCCCTGTCTCTCTGCCCCTCTTCTGCTCGTGCTCTGTCTCTCAAAAATAAACGTTAAAATTTTTTATTAAAATTAATTTCTAGTTTTATTGCATCATTAAGAGTACTGCTTGTAGTGTTTCTACTTTTGGAAGTTCTAGATGCTTTCTCCGTGGCCTGATACAGGAATGAGTTTTGTGAATCCTCTATGAATACTTAAATTTATTCTCATATCAGAGTCGAGGGATTGCAATACGGCCACAGATCTGTCTAAACGCATGGTTTGGGCATATTACATGCCTGCCAATTTGCTGTCCACTCAACCAGCCTCCTGCTATGTGTTCTTATCGGCTTCTCCTGGTATCTTCTCTAACTTCCACTTTGTAATGACAGCATCTGAGTTGTTTGGTGCACAGACATTGGCAACTATTGTACCTTAAGTGTAAATCGAGGCTTTTGCCATTATGATGAGCGCCGTCACACGTAACCTTTAGAGCCCTGAGCTCTGCCTTCTCCGTGTCCACGGAACTGCAGCTCTGTCTCCTCCTGTGTCTATCTGTCTGCTACATCTGGGCCTGTTTTTTTCATTTCTAGCACCCTGAGCCACTTTGATTTAGGTGTGTCTTCTTCGTAAAGCACAGAGTCGAACGGCTTTGGGAGCCAAGCTGAAAACCCTCCCCCTTTAAGAGGCAGATGGCATCCGGGCACGTTTAGCAGCGCGACAGACTCCTTCCCTTCTGAGGCTGCGATGGCCATCATTAGCCCTCTTCCCCGCCTGCCGCTCACGGATGTGGCTGAGTAACTGGTGTCGGAGCAACGCTCCGGGTCACTTGTGGACTTTCTGAAATCCTGAACCTTTTCCACCTCGCTTTGCAACTGCCGTGCACGGCGTTTGTGCAGCAGGATGTACCTGGGAGAGCGCGCGCCGAGAGGAGGGTGTGAGTAGAGGACTCGTGCTGTAAGCCGGCGGTTCATCATGGAAGGTTTCGGCCTGGGAGGACGACTGCTTCCCCACCCAGTTCCCAAACAGCATGGACTCGGGTGGCAATCGTGAGAACGGTGAGAGCTTCTGGTACTTTCTGTGCAGCAAGACCAAGCATTTGCACGCAGGAGGAAAGGTGAGCTCCCAGGGGTGGGGCTGGGGGGGGTGTCTCCACCCTTGTGCAGGCGCTACGCACTCTCTCACATCCCTGGAGAAGGGGGTGCCTTTGACCCCATCCCTCGTCCCTGGGGTGGGCAAACCCGTTATCTTGGGGCTCCCCTGCTTACAGGAGTCACTGCTACCGTGCCGCTCTGGTGGGCTGGGGAGAGGGAAAGAAAAAGTCGAGACCCCAAGTATGAGCTGTGGGAGCTGGTTAAAGAAAACAGAGTCTTGGGCCCCACCCCGCACCTGCAGGATTTCTAGAAAGGCCGAGGAATCTAGATTCTTAAACAGAGCCTGAGAGGCTTCTTCTGACTCCTGGTAGGGTGAGAACTATGGCTGTAGGATTTACTATGAAAATGACATATCTCTGGGGAGAAATAAAGCGAGAGAAAGTCTCCTCACACCCCCTCTTTCCTGGACTTCTGGAGTGGAGGTCTCAAGAGTCGAGGGCAGAATGGAGAAAACACTGCGTGTTCAACATAGGTGGTTTAATCTCACTGCTTTCCTGACGTTTCGAGAGAAGGGAAGCTGTCATACTAGAGGCTTTGCCGGGACTGCCCACCCCCACCCGCACCCCAACCCCGGGCAGGTCCAGCCTCCGCTGTGTGCCCAGACAGGCCTGGACGAGAAGCTGCTGCCCCGGGCGCTGCCCTGGTTGTCCAGCACTGTCACCTGCACACACCAGCGGGCCCACGGTGGCCAGGGTCCCGGCCGTGGTGGCGAATATTTCAGAGGAAGAAACGAGGACATGGTGGCGGCGAGCATCTGGGCGACGGAGAAGGCCGAGGCGCGTGCGGGCCAAGTTCAGTTTGCCAGGATCTTACCTGCCTGAGGTTTACTGTGAACATTTCATCGAGGTGGTGGGAGCTTATCTAAGCCTGGGGTCTGCAAACTGTGCCCCACAGGCCAAATCTGGCTGAATGACTTTTGGTTTTTGATCTATTCATTTTGAGAGAGACAGAGCATGAGTGGGATTGGGGCAGAGAGACAGAGAGAGAGAGAGAAAAATAGAGAGAGAGAGAGAATCCCAAGCAGGTGCTGCACAGTCAGCACAGAGCCCGATGCATGAACCCGCGAGATCATGACCTGAGCCGAAACCAAGAGTCAGATGCTTAACCGACTGAGCCACCCAGGTGCCCCCGGTTGCATGACTTTTTACCAGAAATATGACCCTTTAACTTTAGAATAGTTTTGGATTTATGAAAAGTTATTACAAATATTCCAGCAAAATTTCCGAGTCCCTCACCACTTCCCTATCAACCCTGCACTTGTCACAATGAACAAACCGTTGATTACGTTATTACTAATGACGTTCACATTTTAGTCAGATGTCCTCCGTTTTTCCCTCATGTCCCTCTCCTGTGCCAGGATCCCCTATCACTTTTTGTCGTCGTCTCCTTGATGTCGCCAGATCGAGCCTCTCAGACTTTCCTTGTTTGTGAGACCGGGACAGTTCTGAGGAGGACTGGTTGGGTATCTTGCAGAAGATCCTTCAACGTGGGTCTGTCTGATGCCTCTCTCTCCCACCACCTGTTTTTATAAATAGTTTTAGGGGCGCACGGCCCCCCACCCATTCATCTCTGTGCCATCTGTGTCTGCTTTTGCTCTGTGACTATGGGGCCTTTGACGGAATCAGCCCGTGGAATTGCGGACCGAGCCTCTCTATCAGGGCAGCGGCCTAATCCAGGACGTGGACCCTGGCGTGGCCACTGCCAATCCATTCTGGCCAATTTTATCACCACTGGAGTTTCAGCAGCTGGCATGAGGGGTGTTTCCAGGTGGGCTTCCACAAAAAGAGGGCTGGATAACACATTTTGAGACATTGGTCTCCCTTGTTTGAGAAATTCCGTCTAAGCATCGTGTGGCCTCTTCTTTAGGGATGGGGGTCAGGGAGAGGGAGACGCTCCAGTGTGGCCGAAGCCACCAAAGAGGTCAGAGCCAAGAGAAGCATCTCTAGGATGTCTGGGCCCTTGTCTGTGGAATTTCATCGGGGACTTGTGCTCCTTGTAACCCTCCCTGGTCTGGCTACTGACAGCAGCAAGACGTGGCATCTAGGGGCGGGAATCGGGGAGGGGGCGTGGCAGGTCCCCATGGGGAGCCCATGATGTGTAGAGCCCATTCTGCGTTTCTGTTTCAATCGTGAAGTTCTACGACATAAAATGCACCATCGTAACGATTTTTAACGTGCAATTCAGGGGCATGTGGTATGTGCACCAGGTTGTGCCACTGTCACCTCGAGCTAGTGCTTCTTTCTTCAAAAGAAGACCCCACCCCCGGGAGCGGTCACTCCGTGTGCCCCTGCCCAGATTAGCCGATCACTACTTTCTGTCTCTGTGGACTTGCCTGCTCTGGACACATGTAGACGGGGTGACAGAATATGTGGCCTTTTGTAATGTGGCTTCTCTCATTTCCTTTGCTGCTCTGTGACCCTCTCCACGGCATCTCCCCAGGAGGCTCCTCCCCGCCCTGGTGTTACTGTGACCTCATCTCAGCACACACTTAATCCCTGGTCTTCCAGAGCCGGGCTGCTGAACTAGACTAGCTTCCTATTCGAAACAAACAGCCCTTGGGGCGCCTGGGTGGCTCCGTCGGTTAAGTGTCCGACTTTAGCTCAGGTCATGATCTCGTGGTCTGTGAGTTTGAGCCCCGTGTCGGGCTCTGTGCTGATGGCTCAGAGCCTGGAGCCTGCTTCGGATTCTGTGTCTCCCTCTTTCTCGGCCCTTTCACCGCTTATGCTCTGTCTCTCTCTCTCTCTCTCCCTCATAAAATAAATAAACGTTAAAAGATGTATTTTTAAAATAATAATAAAAAAAGAAACCAACAGCCCTGGAACACCAAATGGCCTCAGGATGGGGGTGGCGGGAGCCATGCTGCGCACCGGCCCTGTGGCACGTCTCTGCTGATCACATGACATTCTGGCCCTATGGCTTTCCCAGAAGGCCTTGGGGGCGGGACTTAGCTAGGTTACCGGGGGCAAGAGCATTCTAGACTGAGGATGCAGCGCATGCAAAGGTCCTGGGGTGAGAGACCAGCAGGCAGAGCAGAGACGTGGACTTGCTGCGGGTCACACCGCACGTGGCTGCTCCCACCTTCCTGGCTTCCCGGCAGGGGGCGGCTCTGGGCCCTGCAGTCCTACAGGTGGTAAATTCTGTGAAAGAGGGTGCGGTCGCATACTGAAGGGCAGGAACTGGTCCGGGCGCTCCGGTAGAACTGAACGTGTTCCCTCAGGGGCTGCGTGTCCTTGTCATCGTCTCTCTCCCTACTCCTTACAATCTCCCCACCGTTCATACCTCCAATGAGTAACTTTGTCCAGGTGGAAGCTCCAGAGCCCCAGGCTGGAGTTTTAACTGCATATCCTAGAGGCCCCTGAACCAGAGCAGGTTGCTTGGCCTTGGCACTGCTGGCATTTGGGGCCAGATCGTGTGTGTGTGGGGGGCTGTCAGCAGCATCCCTGGCTTCTGCCCTCTAGATGCCAGTTTGCAGATGTTGTCCGACGTGCCCTCGGGGCAGAATCGCGCCAGCCGAGAACCACGCCTTTCAAACTCTGTTAAAAAGCCAGCTACCCCGGGGATCCAGGGTCCCAGAGTTCCATCCAGCCAGGAAAGGCTAAGGTCTCACGGATGACCTCACAGGGGTGATGACACCACGTAGTGTTCCCTCATGGAAGGCTCTGGGCCTGGGTGTCTGCCGCTGCCAAGGGGGGCCGTTCTCCCCTCTGCCTTAAAGGAACTGGTCAGCAAGACCATGCTGAGGTCACGGGGCTGGTCGGCAGCTGGGCAGGTGACCGCGAGCCTCAGGCTCAAGGAGCCTCTGGTAACTGGAGTCTTGCGAGGCCTGGCCTTGGAAGTTGGCTGTGGCCGGCTGGTGGCTGACGGACACAGGGGAAATTTCAGGGGGCAGCTTCCCGGGGACGCTGGGGACAGGACGCTGGGGTCCCTCCGTCCTGGGTGATCGCTAGGGAACAGGCTGGCTGCCGGGCCGGGCGGCTGCATTGCCCAGCTGTGCTCCCGCCCCAGACAGCGAGGCCGACGCAGCTGATAGACGGCCCGGCGCTCCCCCGCCCCGTCCAGTCCTGGCGCAGCAAAGTGTCCAGAACCTTCGGAAAGGGTGGTGGCCGCGGCGGGGGTGTCCCAGGCCCTAGCTGTGCTTTGCCTTTTAATCAGCTTTTTCTGTAAGTTCCAAAGAGGTTCTGGGAGCTTAAAATACAACCGGTAATTTCACTTTTCTCTTAGATGCAGCGTTCCCAAAAATACAGGTTCCCCTTTGGTCTAAAATACCCTTAGATGGATGCACCGTGTCAGGGACCCGCACTTTTTTCTGTGCAGAGACCAGAAAGGCAGCCTCACAATTCTGCAGGGCCCAGGGGGGAGAGGGAGCAACAGCGAGCCCTGCCTTCCGATGGCCACCCCTTCCCTAGTGTTTGCCCCCCGAAAACCCCACGGCCACAGGGCTCCCGATCCTCTCTGTCCCTCCCCCCCTCACCCTCTCACCTTTCTGCAGCCCCTCCCACGAGGCAGCTGGGCGGAGTCTCCTGCCTCTCTGCCCTCTCTCGGATCCAGGTGGCTCCTGGGAGCTGCTCCCCTTTTTCTGTGTCCCCCATCCTTCTAGTGAGGCGGGAATACCCGTGCCCACTGGTTTTTATCAGGGCCTGGGCCTGGGAACGCTGCCAGCCATCACCACCCTCCCCCTCCCGCCCCCCTGCACCAGGCCGCAAGAGGCTAGTCCTTGCGCTCCTCTCTCTGGCCGAGTCACCCCCAGCTGTCAGCTCCAGGGCATCCGCCTGGGCACACACATGACATCTCAGACGCTAGCTTCCTCCAGGGAGGCCTCGGCCCTGCGTGCACACTTCCGACCTGGCCCCGTCAAGCTCTAGCACCTTCCCTGAACAGCAACCGGAGGGTCCAGGGGTTATGGGGGGGCCTCACTCAGGTCCTCATCCCACCGTGACCCCGGCAGATGGTGTGGCCTTGCAGGCGGGGTGCGGGAGGCCTCAGGGCTGGCCCTCTGTGAGGGTGCACGGCTGGGAGGAGGCCCCACACAGCCCCCGACACACTCAGCCAGAGCTCAGATGTGCTGGCTGTAAAAACTGGGTCCCAGCTGCCCGTGGCACCCAGAGCGGGTGAGCAGGAGAGTAAGCGAGTGGGGCAGCAACAAGCCTGCACGGAGCCCTCGGGCGGAGGTGGCCCTGCTGGACTTTATGGGACACCTGCCTCTCGGTCTTCCTTCCCTGACCCCTCCAAACCGCTTTGAGACTCTACGGTTCTGACTCCAGTTCCGACGTGTGCGTTTCCCGCCCCCGCCCCACGCCGACCTAGCCTCCAACGCCAGCCGGGTGTCCTACAATTCAACTCGGTTCCGACGCCATCGACCCTGAGATAGGGTCGCACGTCACGGGGTAAGGCTGCATCCTCCCCGCTTCGGGTGCCAACTGAAAGCCAGGTCGTTATCCATGCTTCCGACCAACTGGCTGTCAGTCAGAAGTTCCTACGAATCCCTCTTTGGGTTTCATTAATTTGCAAGAATGATTCACGGAACCTGGGAGACCGGTTTACTCCGTTTCCAGTCTCTTACAAAACGATGTAACTCAGGAACGGCCAGATGGCGGGGGAGCACGGGGCGGGGTAGGTGGGAAGGGGCACGGAGCTCCCATGCCTCCTCTGGGTGCCCCCCCAGCATATCCATGTGTTCACCAAACCAGGAGCTCTCTGAACTCCCTCCTTTTGGGCTTTTATGGAGGCTTCATAAAATACGCACAGCTGATTAAATCACTGGCTGTTGGTGACTGTTCTTTTTTTGTTTAATGTTTATTTATTTTGAGAGAGACAGGGAGAGAGTGCGTGCGCAAGTGGGGAAGAGGCAGAGGGGAAAGAGAATACCCAGCGGGCTCTGGTGCTGTCAGGGCAGAGCCCGACGTGGGGCTCGATCCCATGAACCACGAGATCATGATCCAAGTCAAAATCAAGAGTCGGACACTTAACCAGCTGAGTCACCCAGGCGTCCCCATTGGTGACTGATTTCAACTTCCAGCTCCTCCCCCCTCCCCAGAGGTCAGGGGCACAGGGCTGAAGTTCCAACCCGTTAATTACACACTTGGCTCTCCTGGCAACCAGCCCCCATCCTTAGGTGCATTCCAGAAGTCACCTCTTATTCAACACAACCCTAGTATTCTTATCACTTAGGAAACTCTAAAGGTTTTAGCAGCTCTGTGCCAGGAACAGGAGGAAAACCAAATATATAGTTCTTACTATAAATCACAATATCACAGACCCCACTGTGGGTAAATATTTATGAACACATGCGTCTATGCCTGGTATGGATACAAGTGCAGGAAGATCTGAGTTGGTGATACCAGTTCACCAAGGAGGGTAGGAACCTGGTTTCCTCTATTTGGGTATGGGGAGCTGAGCAGAAGGTGAGAAGAGGGCATGAAGAAAGTGAACTGTGGAAAGTTCCGGAATGTTCTATGTGAACGTAGAGGTATGAGGGGTCAGCAAACCTCTTCTATAAAGGGTCCGGTGATAAACAGTTTCGGTTTTGTGGGCTCTACTGTGTCTCTGTTGCCAAGGCTCTGCTCTGCCTTCGAGAAAGCTGCCACAGACAATATGTAAATGAGGGAGCGTGGCCATGTGCCAATAAAACTTTATTTATAGAAACAGGCTCTGGCAGATTTAACCTGTGGGCTGGAGTTTGCCGATCCCAGGTATATACAAAAGGCAATTGCACTTCAAATAAGGAAAAAGATACTAATAAAAAAAAACAACAACGAAGCATTATACGAAAAAAAGCAAAGAAAAGCACCTGAGTAGAACCAAAAGCAGCAACAAACTGCGTCACGGTTCTGCCAAAATGGGGCAGATAACCACGCATGCTCCCCAGCAGCAGAAACCACGGTGGTGGCCCTGGTCTGTTTCCTGTCGGGGAGACGCTTAACAGAGACACAAACCAAGCCCCAGCCAACACCTGGCAGCATGTTCGGGAAGTGGCGCCAGGAGGACAGGGGTGCGGGGATGATACAATTCCCGCGCTCTGGAAGCGGTACCAACTGCCTCGGGGAACGGCTCGTGTGCTTTCCCGAAGCTCCTCTGCGGGAACACGCCGGGGCACATGGCTTCTCGGCTCCGGGGGGCCTCGCGTTGGGCAACCCCATTTTTTGGCACTGGCGAGCGACTCTCGGCGACTCTTAAAATACCATCTTAAGACGTCACGCAGAGTCCGCCGGGAAGGACAAACCCATGCGTGCTTCGGCGGCGACGGAGCCACGAGGAGGTTTCGGGGCGGGGGTGGGGGCGGGGGCGGGGGCAGTGACCATTTGCTTGGCTCTGGCTGATCTCAGGGCGAGAAGCGGCACCAGCCTCCTCTCTCCGGGAACGAGCGAGAAAGCCGGCAGGAGACTGCAGCCCCGCCTGCCAGCCGCCCTGGGTGCTGGTGCTGAACAGAGTCGGGCTGGTGTGTAAGTGCGACAGCATGATGTCACCGCGAAAATTTCTGAAGCCATTAGCCACGAAACGTCGGTGACACCGACAGTGTTCTCTGCCTGCGATCGACCTAAGGCTTATTCTCAGTGGGGGCAACGCTGCCGTGCCGGGGCGGCGGAGGGGAGGGGGAGACAAGTGGTGAGGCCTGGACACGTGTCGGGTTTCCCGACTGCAGTAGGGACTCTAACTGGCACGCGACGGGCTGAGGCCGGGGCCGCTGTTGGACATCCTACAGACACAGGACGGCCCTTCCAGCAGGGAGGGATCTGGCCCCACGTCGCTGGCGTGGAAGCTCAGCCTTTGTCTCTCTGTGTTTCTGTCTGCGAGGCCTGAGGCCGACCCCACACGGGCCTCATTCAGCCTCTCCTCCCCTGTGCGACCTGCCTGCCCTGTCTCCCTCCTGCTCCGGGTTCTGGCTTCAGCTCCCACCTTCCCTTCAGGCCACTCTGCTGACCTGGGCCCCCACCCCCACCCCCACCCCCACTGCTTCCCTAAATGTCCTGGGGAGGCCACCCTGGGGACGGAAGCAGCCAGGATCTGATGCCTTGCTCTGTGCAGCTGCCCGGGGCGGGCCCGCCTCCCCCATGGGCTGTCAGTAGCTTGGCCTCCAGGACCACACAGCGCCTTCTCCCCTTTCTGCATCACCCGACCTCCTATTAACCCTATTAATGCCCATTTTCCCCGGATCCCACCCCTGGCTTCCCCCCACCTCCCGCTGATGGGTGACCCGATGCTCGCATCTGTGACCTTCTAGCCACCCGGCCTTGAAGGTGGCCCAGGAAAGCTCGAGTCTTGACTGCCGGCCAGGGTGTAGGGGATGGCTTCTGGGAGACCTCAGTCTGCCCCCCTTCCCGCCCCCCCCCCCCAGCTGCATGCCCACTCCAGCTCACCGCCAGCTCAGGAGTGTCTGGTGACTCCAGCCCAAGGCCCAAGGCGGCCTGTGCACCCAGACTCGGCCTGGACTTGTCTGATCGGCATACTTCCCCCCCAGAGGGCTCCATGCTGCTGCCCGAGACCCTCTCTCACCCAAACCCCACGTCCTGCCAGCTGCCAACCTTCCCCCCAACACACTGAAAGAACGAGTGGTCTTAGGACTCTCCGAAACACCTGCGTTCACGCCACGCAGACACAACTGGGCTGTCGGGGCCCTGAGGTCTGGGAACTGGACGGGCATGGGATAAAGGCTCCCGGCCCAAACCCTCCTCTGGCTGCGAACGCTTCGGTTCTCCTCTGTGGGTGGGCGACGCCAGCGACTCTCCTCCTTCCTCCCCATTCTGAGCCTCCTCCCTGCTGAGGCCCATGCCTTGAAGCGGGTCCCTGGAGGCCTGTCATTGGCCACCTGCCCCTTTCTCAAACCCTTGTTCCTCCTGGCAAGCCCAGCTCCCCCCACCCTCCACCCCCGGGGCTAACACATAAAGAGCAGGGGTGGGCGCCTGGCCAGGAGGCACCTCCGCTGGCCATTTGCTTCTGACCCCTCTTCCTGTGCAGCGTGCTGGGTCACGCGGCCAGACAAACTCTAAGGCCCAGCAAGCCCTGGGGTCAACAGGTCTTTGTCTTGCCTGTGCTCAGGTCCCCGCCGGATGAAATACCCCAGACAGCGGTCTGAAACCGGCACCCGGCTCCGGGCAGCCCCGCGCAGCCGCTTCTGACCCTGTCCCATTCTGACCCCTCGGCTCCGGGAGCCCAACAGCCTGCGTAAATGTTCTCGCCGGCTTCCGGAGGCCCCGGGCAGCTTGCCCCGTGTTCCCTGCCCCCCGCTCCCGAGCACCGGTCTCCCTCTGCCTGCCAGCTTCTTAGCAGGTGCAGCGGGCACATCTAGATGACACAGACGGACAGACGGACCTAGGCGTGGCTCCTGTCCCACCCTGCCCTCCCAGGAGGGCCTGCACTTCCCGAGTAGGCCGCTGGCCAGGCTTCGTCCGCCTCTTGTTGGCGCGGCTCAGTCGGACCGGTGGTGGCCGGGGGCGGGGGGAGGGGACGGGGCGTGACTGCTCGTGGCTAATCTTTCTGGGGGGATGGAAACGTTCTGGAACCACACAGAGGTGGTGGCCGTATGACGTCCTGAGTGTACCGAATACTTCCGACTCGTACACGTTAAATGGTTGAATTACGTCTCAATAAAGCTCTTAAATAGAAACCCTAACTGCAGGGGCGCCTCAGTGGCTCCGTCGGTTAAGCACCTGACTCTTGATTGCGGCTCAGGTCACGCGCTCACGGTTTGTGAGTTTGAGCCCTACCTCCGGCTCTGCGGTGACCGCGGGGAGCCTGCTTGGGATTCTCTCCCTCTCTCTCTCTCAAAATAAACTTGAAAGAAAGAAACCCTAAGTGCAGAGGCATGCTCCTGTTTCTGGAACCCTCTATTGAGGTCACCCTGGCTGAGTGGCTTCACCTGTGTGCCCCTAACGCTGGGCAGAGGCTGGCCCATCCGTGCGAGTGTGGGAATGAAGGGTAGAGCCTGGGCAGGTGTCCCTGAGAGCCAACGGTCGGGTGGGTGATGGCAGGCAGTTCGGGGTGGACTGAACCGGTGCTAATGGACGGTAGTGGGAACAGACCCAGGAGTCCGGTGGGTGGAGGAGGGCTGGGAGCTGTCCGGGGCCACAGGAGACCGGGTTTGTGGGCCCCAAGGGGGCTGGGGCTCAGGACCGAAGTCAGCGTGGATGCCAGTCCCAGGACTGGTTCCTCCGGGGCCCTGGGAGGTGGGACAGAGGCACCAGGGATCTGAAGGTCCCACGTCACACTCTCCCAGGTCACCGGCCTCCTGTGGGTGTGCCTGACGGTTCGGGGTGTCCCCATCTCTCAGCCTCCTGTGTGTGCACGGGCCAGGCCACGGTGGCCACATGGAGGTCCCGGACCCCAGCACGCAGCAGCCTTCGGCTGCTTGGGAAAATGGCCTGGCCAGCAAGCATCCTTGTTTCATTTCTGCTTTCGAAATTAACGTGCTGTGCGCATCAGCAAATGCTGGTGGCAACTGTCGCAGTTCAGGGAGGACGAAGAGAACCCCAACCTTAAGCCCCACACCATCGGCATCGATGCTGAGGTCTGAGGGCCCGGGGAGAGGAGCATGCCTGGACGATGTGCTTTGTGGCCAGCTCAGTGGCCGGCGGCTCAGTCGCCCCTGTCTAGAGTCAGCAGGTTCTCCGAGGGCACCCGGGATGGGCGACGGACCCCAGCACACAGGAAGGAGGGCCCCAGGCCACTAGCTGCCCTAGCGAGCCTGCCTCCTGCACCTTCGGTGTTTCTTTCTTTCTTTTCTTCCATCACTGGTATATCTGAGCCAAAACAACTTGAGTCCTGCATGGATGTCACGTTTCCAGAGGCAGCTTGGAGGCCAGGCTGCAGGGTGAGAGCACGGGCGAGTGACATCGTGGGAAACGGTGACAATAAGTGACAGTAACAGTTAACTGCAGGGGCGGGCAGATCAGCTGATTGGAACCGGCTTTCCACAGTGCCCCCTTCCTGTTTGCTGGGCAGAATTGCATAGCGAGGCTGCAACCCACAAGCGGGGGGGAGCGGCCTGGCGACACCCAAACCTCAAAACAACTCAACTTCTCCTTTCAGGGAGCTGAGAAAAAGTCCCAGATGCTACAGGACGTGTCGATCTTTGGCCTTCTGCAGCCCCGGCCAAGGTAGGAAAGGAAATCTCTCACGAAGATGTGCAGAGAGGAACCACGAACTGAGGCTCGGACGCGGTCCGGCCACGGCTGCTGTGGTGTGGCCTAGGGACCCCAGACTGCGGTGGGGTGACTTGTGCCCCCTTCAAAGATACGCCCCAGTCCTGATCCCTAGAGCCTGGGAAGGGGACCTTATTTGGACATAGGGTTTCTGTAGATGTCATTAAAACAAGGCTCCCGAGGAGAGTTCATCCTGGGTTTGGGGTGGGTCCTAAATCCCGTGACGAGCATCATTATGGGGGGAAGCAAATCAAAGCCACAGAGACACAAAGGGAAGACGGCCACGCGAAGGCAGAGGCAGAGACTGGAGAGGCGCTACCGCAAGCCAAGAAACACTGAAGGGCTGTCGGTGGCCCCCAGAGCCAGGAGCGGCCAGGGCCAGACGCCCCCTTGGAGTCTGCAGGAGGAACCCACCATGCCCACAACCTGATTGCGGACTTCTGACCTCCAGGACTGTGACAGAAACAATTCCTGCTTGTTTTAAGCACCATCCCCACCCCCACCCCCACCCCCGGCCCGGCCCCGGGCCCCTGTCTGTGGTGCTTTGTGACGGCAGCCCCAGGACTCTTGCACACCGGCATGCCCCCCCCCGACCCCGTTTCCTCATCTTGGGCAGCCGTGTTGTTAAGGACTCCGATGGATGGCAAGTGTACCCGAAGGCACGACGACAAATTATTCCTGTTACTAGAAAGTGACTCTTGGCTTTGCTTAGAATGGCTGGAACCTGGGAACAATTTTTCAATGGTCGGTGCTGGAAATAAACAGCTTGGTCTCGTGGGAGCCGCGGCTGTGACTCTAAGACAGTCGTTCTCACCTAGGGGATGATCTGCCCCCAGGGGACGCTTAGTAATGTCTGGGGACGTTTTCGGTCGTCACATCTGGGGGGAGATGGTGCTAGTGGCATCTGGTGGGTGGAGGACAGGACCGCGGGGCACGGGACGGCCCCGCCAGGGAGTGACCCGGCCCCAGGCGCCGGTGGTGCTCTGGCCGAGAAAGCCCCACTCTCCACAGAAACAATCTCCTCCCTTCCCAAACGGTCGCCCCAGGAAGCACGTTTATGGCTGTGACGTGGACTTGGCTCAAGCCCGTTTTGGAAGCCAGCATGGGCACCGCCCTCCAGCGGCTCCTAACCACTGGGGAAACTTGGCCTTGCCGGCTCACACTGCCGAGGCTGGGGGGGAGGCAGCCGGGTGGGGTCGGAGGCATCTGACTCACGAGGTGCAGACACTAGGCAAGAAGGGTGACTAACCGCCCTCGAAGAATGTGCCAGAACCCCTTGGGGCAACTGCAGGGGAGGGGCTCCGGGGACAGCTCCTGAGCAAGGGCGGCCCTCAGAGAAGGAGGCACCGAGGCTGCCAGTTCTAGGGTCCTCAGGGGCTGCTGCGGGCGGGCTCGTCTCCGCACACGTCCACGTTCTGAGCCCCGGGAGCACAGCTTTCTTCGGAACTGGGGTCTTTGCCGACGTAATTAGTCAGGGTGAGGGCATCCTGGGGTAGGGTGGGCCCTACGTCCAAAGACTGGTGTCTTTATAAGAAGGGAACGGCCATGTGACAACGGAGGCAGAGATTAGGGTGACACAGCCACAAGCCAAGGAACGCTGGAGCCTCCGGAAGCTGGAAGAGGCGACGAAGGACCCTCTCCCAGAGCCTTCTGGGGGGCGGGGCCTGCTGACACCCTGCGCTCAGACTTCCGGGAGAAATAGGCTTCTGATGTTTTAAGCCCTCTGGTTTGCGGTAACTTGTTATCCAGCAGGCGCGGGACCTCCCTCCCCGGGGCCTGGGAGGGCCCTCGGCTAGAAATGGAGGGGGCACCGTGATGCCACTCCTGCCTCTTCACCGTGTTGCGCTGAGACATCTGGGCTCGGCGGCCACACCGGGCACGGGCACAGCCGTCTGCCTGCCGGTTCGGTGAGGGGTCGATGGCCCGTCAGCTGAACACTTGATTTGGCCAAGGCCGCGTCCGCCCTCTTGTTCACGTGCTTAACTTCACCATCGCCCGCTCCGTTTGACCCGGGACCGCAGGGCCGGGCACAGGCACTTTGGCCCAGAGCGCCTGTCGTGGCCGCTACTGCCGCGAAGCAGTGGGATCGTCGGTGGCTTCGCTGAGGCTTCGTTCCGGAGCTGGGACAGGGCCCGATCAACCGACGGACACCCTTCGTGGCTCTCACGTCACACGAACTCTCCCTGCGGCGCGCGCGCAGGGTCGCAAACCATCTGCCCGTCCCTTCCCTATCACCTGCCTGTCCTCACGGCCCCTTCTTGGGCCCTCCAGGCCCCGACGCGCCAGGCACGGGCTAGCCTCCGAGGCTCCGTGCTGGCCGTGGCCCCCTTCTAGACGCCGCGTGGCTCACCTGCCCTCCTTAGCCCTTCTCCCTCGGTCGCGCCCGCCGTCCCGACTGGCACTCCGCTTGCACACGAGGCCTGCTGTTTACTTCGCTGCCTGCCTCCCCGTTGCTGGGACGACCGCACCGCGAGGGGAGGCTGTGTGTAGGTTTGGGCCGCCACGCAGCTCAGCGCCTAGAACGGTGCCTGGCCCGTGGCACATGGACATGCACGCGGGGTTATCTGTAGAAGGAACAGATGGTCCCAACGGAGGAGGCAGCGGCGCGTGCAGGGCGCGGTGGCAGATTCCTCAGTAGTTTCTGAAACGCCTGCACAAAAAATGACGGCTGCTTTTTATGTCACGGGCACAGGAGCAGCAGCAGGCTGGCTGCACGCGGAGGCGCAGGGCCAGACAGTACAACCCCGGTTACTTTCTTGCCGGCAATCTCGGTCATCATCGGGGAGGAAGAGGAACCGAAAGGTGTCAGCGGGCGTAGCCTAGATACGCTTTCGGTGAGTTTGCATGGCAGCAAGGCGGCTGTGTCAGGCCTTCGGCTTGGCGGGGAGAGGGGGATCCGCCGGAGGCAGGAGGTCAACACTTCGGGGCGGGCAGGGCAGGTCCTCCACCCCCCTACTCCGCGAAGGGAGGGTCTGGGGTCCCGTGGATGGACAGGCCACGACACACCCACCTGACGCAGTATTAGTCCGCGATAGGAAGAAATGAGCTCTCCAGCCACGAAGGAACCTTAAATGTGCGTTACGAAGTGAAAGAAGCCGGTCTGGAAAGCCAGTATGAATCCGACTCTGTGGCAGTCGGGAAAAGGCAGAACTACGAGCCAGTAAAAGGATCCGGGGCTGCCAGGGTTGGGGGGAGGGATGAAGAGGCAGTGGTCAAAGGACTCGAGGGCGGCGGAATCACTCTGTACGATGGGGCGATGGTGCACGGTCAGGGACGCCGTGCCTTTGTCCAGACCCACAGAAGATACAACACCAAGAGTGAACCCCGTGTAAACCTCGGACTTTGGTTACAATCCTATGTCGACATTGGCTTGTCTACTGTAACAGACGTAACACGCTAATGCAAGACGTCGATGATGGCGAAAGTGGGGGCGCCTGGGTGGTCGGTTAAGCGGCCAACTTTGGCTCAGGTCACGATCTCATGGTTCACGAGTTCGAGCCCCTGCATCAGGCTCTGTGCTGATGTCTCAGAGCCTGGAGCCTGCTTCAGATTCTGTGTCTCCCTCTCTCTCTGCCCCTCCCCCGCTCACGCTCTGTCTCTCAAAAATAAATAAACGTTAAAAAAAATTAGGGGTGCCTGGGTGACTCAGTCGGTTAAGTGTCTGACTTCGGCTCGGGTCATGATCTCATGACGTGAGCCCTGTATCAGGGTCTGAGCTGGATGACAGCTCAGAGCCTGGAGCCAGCTTAGATTCTGTGTCTCCCTCTTTCTCTGCCCCTCCCCTGCTCATACTTGTCTCTGTCTCTCTCGTTCTCTCAAAATAAACTTAAAAAAGTTTTTTTTAATTACAAGAAAAAAATAATGGGGAAAGTGGGGAGAGTGAAGGGATATGTTGGCGCTCTCTCTATCGTCTTGCTCAGTATTTCTATAAACACAAACACTCTAAGAAATATAACTTACATTTAATAAAACTTAATTATTTAGAAAAGTTTAATTCTTACACGATCTAATTAGAGAAAAAAAAGAGCAGAGCCCTGAGCTCCAAACCCATAGGCACAGGTCCCCCGGGCCCACGCGTTGTCCCAGCCCTCACCAGGTGACGACAGTTATACCATGTTCTGAGACATGGGTGCATCTGGTACCAAGACCCCAAGAGTGAGGGGTGCTGCGTGGTCCCTGCCAGTGTCCCTGCACCCGGGCCCGGTCACGATGATGCATCGATGGCCTCTGTGGGGTCTGGCCAATGGAGACGCTGGATGGAGGGTGGAGGGCATTTCGTCCCCCACTGCCTTGATGGTGATGCCAGGAGGTCCCCTCACTGGCCCCCAGCCCCCCAGACCTGCACCCTGCCTTGGTGGCTTCCTTCTCCACCACAGGCTCCACTGCCAAAAACACCCTGGGATGAACTGTTCGGTTTGGACACGCCACCCTTTCTTTCTGGGAACCGGAGAGATGGACAGTGTATTAATCAGGCCCCATTCTCCCTACATGCTGATGCTTTGATATCGGGGTGGGGTGGGGTGGGGGGGGGAGGGCCAGCTGAAGGTACTGCCCCTCCCCCAGGCGAGCTAATTCTTGAGAGCAAAGGACTCACCTGCGAGTGTGCCTTGTCTACACAAACCAACCACGCCAGGGCCCACGCCCCCACCACTTCTGTTACCGGGGGCAGGCACCGGGGCCGGGGGGCCGGGGGCCGGGCAAGCAGCGCGGCCCCTGCTTTCCGGAGCCCCGGAATTCCTCGGCCTGGCTAATCCTAAGCCTGCGCACCTGCTGCTTCCGGGGAAAACCACACGGAGACCACGCCCGTGTTTCCTCCTCCCTCCAGGCGCCGCCTGACCAGCCCCGGGGCTTCCCGGCGTGGCCCCGCGTGGCCCGCCGAGCCCCCCTCGTTTCTCGGAAACCGCGAGCACAAGCAACCGTCTCCTCGGCGGCCGCGGTGCGGGCGCGCCCGGACGGGAGGCGAACCTCCCCCGCGCGCGCGAGCACGAGCGACACCTCACCTCCAGCACGGGGCCGGCGCCCAGGATGGTCCTCTCGACGCCGCTGGCGTAGCCCTTCTGGCTGAGGGCGGTGAGGCAGTGGATCAGGAAGTTGGTGCTCTGCGTCTTGCCCGAGCCGCTCTCGCCCGAGATGACGATGCACTGGTTGACGCGCTTCCGGAGCATGGCGTAGTAGGCCACGTCGGCCAGCGCGAACACGTGCGGCTCCAGCTTGCCCAGCTGCTGGTTCTCGTACATCTTCACGTACTTGGGGTTGTAGATGGGGAGGAACTTGAAGGGGTTGACGGCCACCAGGATGCTCCCCGCGTACGTGTAGATTTTCTGCTGCAGGAAGCGGTGCTTGAGGTTCTTCAGCAGGTTCTCCTCGGTCAGCTCGGGGAGGTTGCACAGGTCGTCAAAGTCCGCCTGCTGCCGGGGCAGGAGGCCGCGCTCCACCAGGCGCCGCGTGGCCGTGGCCTGCGACACCAGCTGCATGTGCACGTACTTGATGGTGCCGTCCGCGTCGCGCTCCTGCAGCAGGAAGTAGTAGCCGTCCTCCTGAGGGTGCTCGTCCTGCGCCCGCCGCGGCCACAGCAGCACGCGGTGCACGGGCGAGTCGTTGGCGTCCAGCACCCACTCCTCCCCGCCGGTCTCCTTCACCTCCACCAGCACGTAGCACTTGGTGCCGTCCAGCTGGAGGCGGGCGATGGCGTCCCGGATGACGTCGGACGTGGTGCTGTCCTTGGTGGCGGTCACGCGGCACGAGGCCTGGCTCTCGCTGGTGGCCAGCTGCGGGTAGATGTGCAGGTGGTAGGCCGCCTGCCCCCCGCGGCCGGAGCTGCCTGCCTCGTTCACACTCATCCTGCCGCTGGCCTGGCCTCAGCATGCCTCCCGGGCTCGGGGCGCGCGTCCTGGAGCTGGAAGGGAGAGGGCCGCACGGTCAGAGCAGCAGTGGTGGTGGGGGGGGGGGGGGGGAGCGGGGAGGGGGGACTCGGACACCCAACCCTCGGCCGACAGTCTCAGACCCGCGGCTGGAACGGAGCCCCTGGCCCCTGACCGGGCTCTCTCAAAAAGCAAGAAGGGGGCGCCTGGGTGGCTCAGTCGGTTGAACGTCTGACTTGGACTGAGGCCACGATCTCACAGGTTGGCGAGTTCCAGCCCTGCATCCGGTTCGCTGAGGCTGTCAGCGCTAAGCCCACTTCGGAACCTCAGTTCCGCTCTCTCTGTGCCCCTCCCTCCCCTGCTCGTGGTCTCTCAGAAAAAAAAAAAAGGGGGGGGCGCAGGAAGGGAAGAAGAGCCTCTGTCAGTCCTTAAATGTGACCCCTGATCCAAGGTTTGTGACTCTTGCAGAGTGACGTCACCAGACCCCCCTCCCCGTCCCCAAGACTAAACTCTTCCCCTGGAGTCGGCTCCATCCCTGCCCTTGTTCCTGCCTCCCACCTCGAGTCAGCTTAGACCCTCAAGCCCAATGGCCAGGACGATCTCTCAGTTAAGCCCTTCCCGACCCACATCCTCCCTGGCCTCTCCTCTCTGACGGAACCTCCCCGCAGCAGATCCCCGGGCTCCCCTGTGGGCCTTGGTCATGCCCCCAGAACACACGAGGGGCAGCAAGAGGCACGCTGGGTTGAGCCAGACTGAACCGGCCCCAAAACTCAGGGATTCCGAAACCCCGCAGAGGAGGACTAAGTTGGGAAGGGGAGGACTCAAATACTCGTTTGAGAGACCGGCTCAGAGTGCCTTTGCTTCTAGAACCCGCCGCCTCGCTCTAATCGTGACAGGACCATCGGACAGACCTGGACGGGTCAGGGGCATCCTGCAAGACTTCCCCCAAGACTGCCGAGGTCTTAAGCAACACAGAAAGCCGGAGGAACCACCCAGACGGGAGGAGACCGGGGAGATGGGGCAACCACGTGCAGTGGGGTTCCCTGGACGGGGTCCTCGGCCAGACAGAGGACACGAGGGAAGAACTGGTGACGCCCACAGAACATCAGGAGGTTGGTTCACAGCGGCGCGCCAGTGTTCATTTCTTAGTTGTGCAGATGCGCCCTGATAATGCCCAGTGTTTACGTGCGGGGAAGCTGGGGGAGGGGGACAGGGGACTCCGTACTGTCTCTGCAACTTTTCTGTAGCTCTAAAATGCCTCCGACAGCGTTTATTTAAGAAACAAAACAGAACCTCATTTGCTGCCTAAGGCGTCGTAGGAAAAAAAGAACGTGCCGCCAAGGCTGGCGACGGTTCCTTCGGAGCAGGAGTAGGGAGGGGTCGTGGAGGGGGAGGCGCGCACGCAGCGTGGGTCCCGTGCGGGCTCAGCGGGTGCCACGTCAGCGTGGCCGAGGATGCAAGGATGAACCGGACCTCGGTTCACAGCCCAGGGGGAGCGACTGGGGGGCAAACAAATGCGAGCGTATCAACCGCGCACACGAGAAGCCATTGTCCTGGAGAGCCAGGGAAGGCTTCAGGGGAGTGGCAACGTCTGAGAGGGGTTCTGAAGGAGGAAGAGGAGTTCGTTCAGCGGGAAGGCAAAAAGGACGAGAAGGGTATGGAAGGCCCGCCCCTTGTTCTTGTAAATAAAGTTTGATTGGAACGTTTGTACGTCATCTAAGGTTGCTTTTGTTAGAACGGTCCAACTGAAGAGTTGTGAAAGATTGTAACCTTAAGGCCTGGAAAGCCAAACGTACTTATTTTCCAGTCCTTGACAGAAAAAAGTTACCTGACAGAAAAGAAAGGAAAAAGGTGGCTGAGCTGTACCATGACTCAGAACGGTGAGCTTGAGGGCCCACTGGAGGCTGAGACGGTTCGGACGCTGGGAAACCAAGTCCGCGGCAGGGTGAGGAGGGCAGGGGAAGGCGAGGCTGACCGAAACTATACGTGATGAAGCTGCTACAGCGGTTCCCACGGCCAGCTGTAGCTGGTGGCAATAGGGAGGGAGGTCGGGGGTCGGGGGAGATGGGCATCTTTATTTTTTTAAACTCTCTCCTGAATTTGGTAATTTTGGTGCGTTTTCTTCCAGTTGAACCAAATGTCACATACACGGTAACAAAATCTGGATTGTTCTTTATGTGATACGTAGGTACGTGCGGATGTTTCTCCATGTCGTAAAAGACGCCTTGAAACGTGATTTTTTTTTTTTTTAATTTGAGAAAGAGCGAGTGAGCAGGGGAGGGGGCAGAGGGAGGGGAGAGGGAGAAGGAGAGAACCTTACGCAGGCTCTACGCTCAGCAAAGAGCCTGACACACGGCTCGATCCCACAGCCCTGGGTTCCTGACCTGAGCCAAAATCAAGAGTCGGACGCTCAACCAACTGAGCCACCCAGGCGCCTGAAACATGATTTTTCATTATGTCAGTGTACACAGAGAAATCGTGA
Source organism: Paguma larvata (assembly GCA_030068075.1). Lineage (NCBI taxonomy): Eukaryota > Metazoa > Chordata > Mammalia > Carnivora > Viverridae > Paguma > Paguma larvata. Next base: position 11,916,266 of record CM057842.1, on the reverse strand, counting down.
AGCTCATGAGGTCCTTCTGTTACCAACGGGCAGCTGGTTTCTGATTTCATGGACGCACGTCTTTTTGTAAAACTCTGAGCATCTCCCTGGGACTGATTCATCGATGCAGCGTTAGCAGACAAACAGCCGCCGACATCGCTAAGGGTCTCACACAGCCACGGTACGCTGCAGAGAACCGCATTAGACTACACGGCTCAGCTCGTTTGGACACAGCGCTGGCAATTTCTTTATACAACTAGCGTGTGACCCAAGCAGTCCCCCTCCTAGGAGTTACTCAAGAGAAACGCGGCAGATTCCCCCACGGGGATCGTACACGAATGCTCTCTGCGGCATCGCTTCTAAGAGCTCCCAACTGGAAGCGGCTCGCGTGTCTGTCCACCAGCGGACGGATGAACAAACCGGCCGCGCCACGAACCGCTCCTCAGGCACCAGAAGGGCCCGACCTCTGATCCTCACGACAGCATGGAACAACACGGAACGATCTCAGGATCTGCGTGCTGAGCGAAAGAAAGGCGACGACAACAACAAAAATACACGCGGACCCAACGATTTCGCTCCTAGGTACGGACCCGAAAGAACCGAAAATAGGTGTTCGAAAAAAAACGCTTGGACATGCACATTCGCAGCAGCACAATTCGCAACAGCCAAGCGGTTGGAAACAACCCAAGGGTCCCTCAGCTGCTGAGCGAACAGAATGTGTTCCATCCACACAGTGGAATATTGCTCAGTCACGGAGAGGAATGAAGCCCCGATACATGCTACGACACGGATGAGCCTTGAAAACACTGTCCTGGGGGGTGTCTGGGGGGCTCAGTCGGTTGAGCGGCCGACTTCGGCTCAGGTCATGATCTCACGGTCTGTGGGTTGGAGCCCCACATCAGGCTCTGTGCTAATGGCTCAGAGCCTGGAGCCTGCTTCAGATTCTGCGTCTGCCTCTCTCTCTCTCTGCCCCTCCCCTGCTCACGCTCTGTCTCTCAAAAATAAATAAGCATCAAAAAAAAACCAACAACAACACTGTGTTGAAAGAAGCCAGCCACAAGAAGCCACACAGTGTACGATCCCATTTAAACGAAACGTCCAGGGCAGGCAAATCCATCGAGACAGAAAGCAAATCAGTGGTTGCCAGGGGCCGGAGGCAGACAGGTGGAGGGAATAGGAAGTGATTGCTAAAGGGGCCGGGGTTTCCTTTTAGGGGGTGAAATTGTCCGGCGGCTAGAGAGAGAGAGGTGAAAGTTGCACAACACTGACAACACACTAAACACCACTGAACTGTACGCTTCAAAACGGTGAATTCTACATTATGTGAATTTCACCTCCCTAAAGGTTTTTTTTTTTTAAAGTTATTTATCTTTAATCTCTACAGCCAGCGTGGGGCTACTCACAACCTGGTGATCGAGTCACACACTCTTCTGACTAAGCCAGCTGGGCGCCTTCAACTGCAATAAAGTTTTAAAAGTCGATCAGTGGCTGCTTGGGGGAGGGGCAGGTTGGGACGACAAAAGAGCCTGGGGAGACTTTTCGGGTGACGAATGTGCTTACTATCTTGGTTGTGGTGGTGGGCTCACGTAAGTTTATTTATTAGGAAAGAGAGAGAGCGGGGGAGGGGCAGAGAGTGAGGGGGGGGGAGAGAGAGAGAGAGAGAGAGAGAGAGGGGAGAGAGAGTGAGTCCCAAGCAGGCTCTACACTGTCAGGTCAGAGCCCGACTTGGGCCTTGAACTCACACACCGTGAGATCATGGCCTGAGCCTAAACCAAGAGTCGGGCGCTTAGCCGACTGAGCCACCCAGAGGCCCCGATAAAGCTCTTTTATGAAAATCACACGGATTAGATAAGAACTCGTGCCCCCAGGAGAGCATCTTTTCGAAACTTCTCGTTTTCTTTTCAAAATGCCCAACCTGTGAGCCCGGTCGCTGAGTTCCTCGGGTGCCAAGTGGAGAAAGGGTGGGGAGCCCGTATCAGGCGTTCAGAGGCGCCAGCTGCCCCCCTGGCTGTCCCCTGACGTAACTAGGAGTCACAGGAGCTCACGGGCAGCGCCACACGGCTGCGGAAGGTGCAGAGTTTGTGTGCTTCCGAGCCGGGCAAGAAACGCGGGGGCCCAATCGCAGCCACGTGAATGCACACGCGTGCTCACGAGCACACGACACGTGCAGATGCAGACACACGCACGAACATACTCACACTCACGCGTGCACGCGCCAGAGCACACACGCAAACACAGACCCACCCGCACGCGGTTTCATATGAACACTCCTACGTGTGTGCACGCACACACAGAACGCATGCGCGTGCACATGTGTGAAAGCACACACAGACATGGATACGTGTGCGCACACCCATGCGCACGGCCAGGGCTTCCGGCACAGCTGGTCCCTTCTGCGACCTGCACTTGTGCACACTCGGCTGATGTGCGCCCCAACTTCGGGAGGGGAGATCCACTCACGGCCTCAGGGCTCTGGACTGTCTCACGTCCAAGTGCAGGGACGTGGGTGGTGGGAAGGTCACACGGACGCGCCTGCTTTCTCCTCCCAGCAGACACTGACCTGAGGGAGAAGCCATCAGCGCCCACCGAGGTCATCTTGCTCTTGGTCCCGAGGCCTCTCCGACCTGCCCTGGCGGGGGTCCGGTCAAAGCTGGCCGCGTGGCCGGGTGTCCTCTGTGCCACCCCATGTACTCCAGAGCCAGTCAATCATCGTGCGCCCTCAGACCCCCACAGGGCGTGTTTGCGGCCCTGGGTCCCTTGGCGTGGGGAGCAGAAGACAACCGCTTGCTCAGAGACTGGGGGCCACGCGCGCAGCCACAGGACAGCTGAGGCGGGCTTCACCCCTCCGGGCCAGGAGGAAGGAGATAAGACTCGCTCGGGGAGGCTGCTGACCACCGGGGGTGCGAGGGGGAGGAGTAACCAAAGAGTAGGGGAGCGCAGGAAGAGACAGCAGCCGGGGCCCCTCGAGGGAGTCCCCAAAGGGCCCACCTGCCCCACGCAGGCCCACCGCGTCCACAGCCTGGGAAACTCCTCTGCCTCGGAGCTGTCTGGGGGCTGTCCCTGGCCAGCCTGGCCTCATCTAGCCCTTTTCCCCCAGGAGCCTGCATCTCCTTTCCCCCCTTCCCCAGTTTCGACCCTCCCATCGAAACGGCTCATGTGCCTTCAAACCAAAGACACGAATAAAACCCTTTTCCCGCTTAGGGAAAAGCCTGGTTCCCTCTCGCTACCACGTGACTTGGAGCCAGGCCTCCCACTCCCACCTGTCTCTCAATCCGCCATCCCCCCCCGCGCTGTAAAAACCACTGTGCCCATCCCCGAAGATGCCACCAAGCTCCCCCCAGTCACTCCTGCTGGCCGCTGGCCTCCCCTGGTTCTGCCCACTTGCTCTGCAGCCCGGGGGGGGGGGCATCACCTGCACCTGCTCTTGTGCAGCACCCCCCCCAGCCTGGGCTCTGCCCTCGCGGCCTGTCCACTCTGCTGCGTCCTCCTAGGGGCCATCCTCCACCCCCCGCCCACCACAGCCGCCTCTCCTGGGCCCCAAACACCCAGAAGGCTTGTTCCCTGCTCCCCCACCCCACCCCCCACATCCTCCCTGACCACATCCTGACTGCTGTCACCGTGTCCCCAGAACTGTCCTCTTCTCACCAAGCCAATCAGGAGGGACCCCCCCCTGGAAGCACTGGTCTAGATGTGTGTGTCCCAGCACAGAGCCCCTCGAGGGCACCCCACGGCCAGCCCTCGGAGCCCCCGGCCGTCGGGCCGGATTCAGCACGGCCACCCCTTGGTCTCCATGCTGACTCCCTGGAAACACCCCAGCCACTGCCTACCCGGCCAGGACCCTGCAGGGCTTCTCCAGGGAGACGCCGCCCAGAGCCCCTGAACCCCCCAGAAGAAGGCCTAGCTCCCCTGGCCGGGGCTAGTCCCCTGCGGGACACCAACTGCCTTCACCACGGGCCTGGAGGGCCGGCCACCCGCCCACTCCCAGGCACCCTGCCCCCCCCACCCCGTTCCCTCATCTGTACCTCAGACAAGGGGCTCGCCCCACCCCGGGAGGCTGTCCCCGTCCCCTCGGGTCAGCAGGCCCCTCAATCCCCTCCGCCAGCTCTGGGGCGGCTCTGCCCTCAGTGCAAAATCTCGGGGTGCACTGTGTCCCCGACGGCAGAGGCCCAGACCCTGGTTCCTGCACAGGTGGTACCACTGCCCCTCCAACACCGCGCCCATCGGATTCCCTCCGTGCTCTTGCTTCGAAGGCCCCCGAGCCCATCCATTCTGCCGAAGCCACTTCCCGAGAGCCCCACCCGGGCGAGGGGGCCGCCCGGAGCCGTACGCGAGCGCCTGCCTCACAGCCTCCTCGCTGGCACCGAGCGTCAATACTTTCTCAACCCACAGGCATCAGTGGGCACAAAAGAGCATCTTCTCATCTACACTCCTTTGACCGTCAGGCGGGGCTTTACAAAAAAAAGTTACGCGCGGCGAGCAACTATTCTTCTGTTTCTGTTAAGTTGTTCACGTCCTTCGTTTTTTTTTTTTTTCCTCCTGCTCATTGCTTTGGAACGGCTCTTTGCATAGGAAGGGTCTGGCTGGCTCGTCAGGGTCAAAGACAATTTGCTTGCACTTCTGGGGTTTCGGGGGATGCGGACGCTGTGCTTCCCAGGCAGCCGGACTGTGGGTCATTTCTCTCACGTCTGTTGCCTCGTCCTCTCCCGGGTCGGATGAACAGGAAGTGTCCTTTTTGCCTGTACCCCTCTCCTTCCTGGATGGATCCTTTACATTTAAGCTCTCGTCCATCTGGAAATTCTGGGGGGGGGCGCGCCGTGATAAAGTCCTGCAAACGAGGTGGCTTCGAACGACAGAGACTTCTCGCCTCACGTTTCTGGAGGAGTCCGAAGGCAAGGAGTTGGCAGGCAAGGCCGGCTCTCCCGGAAGCTCCGAGGGAGGAGCCTTCCCATGCTTCCCCCCCCGCTTCTGGCAGTTTCTGGCGACTCTTAGCGTTCCTTGGCTTGTACGTGCGTCACTCCGACGGCTTCGTCCGTCATCACGTGGTCCTCTTCTGTCTCTCCGTCCTCTCCTCTTCTTCTAGAGACGCCGGGTTCCCGGATTTGGGACGAGTTCATCCCGAGACCTCGAACTTGCTGGATCTGCAAAGACCTTATTTCCCATCACGGTCACATTCCGAGAGGTCCCGGGTGGGCGTGAAGTTGGGGGGGACACCGGTCAACCCGGAAGAGTGTGGGAGGTCAAACGGGGAGCCAGACGGTCTCCTTCCTTAAAGAAGCCTCTCGCCTGATCGGGGAGTCTCTTCCGTGTGTTAAACTCGGCCTGTGAAGCTGACCTACACTCGTGGCTCTGCTTCCGGGCTGCCGCTGCCCGCGTGGTGCCTGCGCCGCTTCGATGACCCCAGCTTCCGGGACATCCTTCAACCATCGCCTCTCCCTGGGAGGGGCTGGGCTGTTTTCTCCGGCTTCCGAGCGGCGCCTTCCTCATGGAGTCTCAACGGAGCCCGAGATCTGGAAGTTGGTCACGCTGTGGCTTGAAGGTCCTGGTCACAAGTGGATATGAAACCTGTGCCTCAAGAATCCCCAGCCTGTGGGTCTGGGGCTGAGGAACCGGGCGCGGCGGGGGAGGGGGCGGCTCGGCCGACTGGCGACCGCAGTCTGCGGCCATGTCGGGGGCGGCGCGGCGGGTCCCCGAACACCTGCCTGTTCATCCTTACTCCGAACCATGACCTTTAACCTTCTACCTTCCGGGTGATGCTCCCTGGAGTGCTCGCGAGGGCGAGAAGGGGAAGCGAGACCCATCTCCGCACGGATTCGATCCGTCTACCCGGGTCTTCACGGGAGAGCTGGGCCCTCATCGCCATATGGAAATCGAGCTGCCACGTGAGAAAACGGCCCCCCGAAGGGCCAGGAGGTGGAGACGAAACGCCCATCGAAGGGTGAGCGGAGAGATAGACTGCGCTCTATCTGCCCGGTGGAGTATTACTCAGCCGTAAAAAGGAAGGAGCACCGACACGCCCTACGACGTGGGTGGGCCTTAAAGCCGTCGTGCTCCCGTGAAAGAAGTCAGACACAAAAGGCCACGTGTTGTAAGATTCCATCTACGTGAAACGGGAATGGGCAAACCCGTGGAGGCGGCAGAAGGCAGGGCGGCGGCTGCCGGGGGACGACGGGGGAGGGGGGGATGCTTCCTTCTGGGGGAGACGGAAATGTTCCGCCATTAGGCCGAGGCGGGGGCTGCACAACGCGTGAGTCCGCTGGACGTAACTCACGCTAATCCTTCTGTTAGGTGCATCGTACCGCGGTTAAGAGAAATTCCTGCCGAAAACCCCGGGCCGTGGAAAATTAAAGGGTTCTGCAAACACCACGCTGGGGATGCTTTCTGCACTGTGAAAAGACACGAACCTCAATTCGGGGCCTTTCTCTCATGTTCTTTGAGAAAGGAGGTGCAAGCAAAGTGTCGGGGTGGGGGGGGAGACACACAAACAGAAATTAGGTCCCGGCTGGGGGACACTGGGAGAACGTGAATGAAACAATCTCGGCCAAGGCCCCCTTGCTCAAACGTGCAAGGTTCTGCCTATCGGCTCGGCGAATAATTCGGAATCTCCTGGAAAATCAGGCAGCCGGGGCCTCCAGAAAGTGTAGTGTAGCCGCTTCGTTTATATAAGGCCATAATTTGCAGCCGCATGTTTATCAGATGAAATCACTCTCCAGCTAAAAGGAGAAGGCCGGCATTACGGCGGGATCATTTAGGAAACGCCACTTAACTCCGGGTGCTTCCATTTTCCAGCGCTCACTTCCTGGAGCCTGCGGGGGCTTTTTGAGAAGAGACGATCACGTGACAGTGTCTTCAAGATGGACAGGCTGAGAAGCAGGTACGAGCCGAGCGGGCTTCTCAGGTGTGGCAGCTCAGAGCTGGAGGACAGCTTAAGGTTTACGTGGAGGGGGGAGGATGCGGCCACAAGCCGAGGAAGCCCGGGAAGCTCCCAGAACCTGGAAGGGGCAAGGAAGGATCACTCCCTCCCCGCCTGTCCCCTCCCCCCCATCCTTTGGAGGGAGCAAGAAATCCCCACTGACGCCTGGATTCTGGACTCCAGAACTTCAAGAGAAATAATTTCTTAACAAACTTTTTTAACGTTTACTTATTTGTGAGAGAGACAGAGACAGAGACTGAACGGGGGAAGAGCAGAGAGAGAGACACACACAGGATCTGAAGCAGGCTCCAGGCTCTGAGCTGTCAGCACAGAGCCTGACGTGGGGCTCGAACCCATGAACTGTGAGATCATGACTGGAGCCAAAGTCAGATGCTTAACTGACTGAGCCCCCCAGGCGCCCCGAGAGAATAAATTTGTATTGTTTAAGCCACTGGGTTTGTGGTCCCAGTTTACAGCAGCCCCAGGACACAAATCCAGGTGCCTGGGCAGAAGATACCAGAAGCGCTGGGCAAGGCCCTGATCTGGAAGGACCACTGCCTTTCTTCCGCCTTATCTGAATACCTCCCCCCCACCAGAAGCCCATCCCGAACACTCTCGCACGCCTGTCCCTTTCTCCCCTAAGTCCTCCGCTCCAAACCTTCCAGTCTGGCCCAACCGGTCTGAGCCCTGGAGAACGGCCCTCCCTCAGGCATATACTGGGGCGGCAAGTTCCATGCGTTCAGCTGCCCTCGGGGCTGATCTCTCTCCCTGGGGTCTGGGACTATCTCTCCCACCCCCTCTGAAAAAGAACAGCCCGTCTTCTTTCAATGTCCCGAGGTGAACAAAGGTTGCTCTGGAGGTGGATACGTGGAGGTGAAGGAGGCCAAGGTTTCCGGCCTTCGGGGAGGCCAACCTCGGAGCAGAGAGGTATTTCCAACGGCAACAGCCCTCGGGTAAGGAAAAACCCGGCGGGCAGTATTACATCGGTGGGTTCTCACCCCACCCGAGGGCAGTGCTGCCCCGGCGGACGCGTGCCTCCGGCTGGAGGCTGGGGACATTTCGGCTGCCGCCGCTGGCGGAGTGGGGAGGTACTGCTGGCATCTGGTGGATGGAGGCCAGGGAGGCCGCGCCACACCCTACGGAGGACAGGCCGGCCCCCACCACGAGGAACGATCCGGCCCCCGACGTCAGCAGTGCTGCCGCCGCGGGGACAGAAACTGACCAGCGGAGGGTGGGCAGCCTGGATGAACCAGGAGGCATGCAGGCGCTCGCCGGAGATGCTTGCTGACGACTATGCAGTGGGAGGGGGCAGACGGACTGAGCTCCTGGGGAGGGCCGCCTAGGCGAGGGCGGTGAGCGCCAAGGGCAGGGGCAGCTGGGGCTGGCCTCAGAACAAGGGGACCAGTGTGGCCAGCAGGGCCGAGGCTGGAGGGGGAAGGGCCGAGGTCAGGAAGGTCAGATCCCGCAGGGCCTTGCGAACGTGGGACGGATGGAGTTTCGACTTTCCTGCGAGTCTGATGGGGAGCCCGGCTGGCTGGAAGCGGCGAGAACCAGGACGAGAGCAGCCTCTGGAAGGGGTCAGCTAGGCTGTACGTGAGAGGTGGACTGTGGGGGGGCGGGGGGGGGCTGTTGGTCCACGGCTCCGGCAGGTGTCTGGGGCAGGGAGGGAGGGACGGAGGGAGGGGATTGCTGGTGGCTGTGGTCAAGCCACAGCCTGACACAGGGCAGTTCCGGTTACAGGGGAAGGGAGGCAGACTTTCAAGGTCCTATGGGGACCCATGCTTCAGGTTCTCCCCTGGTGACCGGCGGGCTCCCTAAACGAAGACTCGGAAGTCTCCCAGGGAGGAGGGTCTAGATGGGCCGAAGCGACCCCTCTGGGGACCCCTCTTCAAATCACACAGTCCACCCGCCGCCATGCCCAGGCAGAAACACACAAAAGCAGCAACACACAAAAGCCCTGCTGGAGACCTTGGCCGAGAGGCCCCTGGAAAGCGAGGAGCCCCGCCCCCCCCGCTCTGCTCTGACAGGCGGTCTGGTCCTCGCGGACCTCAGGCGGAGCCCCTCGCAAGGGACAGAGCGGGCCCGCCCCTCTAAGTGCCCAGTATGGGTCAGCCACCTGGGCCCGTGGGGAACCCCCCACCTCGGGGACAAGTCCCCCGGAGTCCCCTGTCGCGGGTCCCCAGGACACTTCTGGGGAGCGAGTCCCGCCCCACTGGCGGCCCACAGAGCCCGGAACCTGGAACAAAGCGGCTCCTTACTGAGCTCTCCGCAGACTCAGGGCTGAGCCGTTATCACCTCAAAAGCTGTTATCACCTCAAAATCCACGTCGCCTCCCAAGAGTCCCGCTTGGTTCTGGTTTCTTCGACGACAGCCCCTTCGACTCGATCCTCCCAGCGGCCCACTGGCCCACTGGTTGTAACTTCAAAATGGCGTTTGGTTCTGATAAGACTCTCCCTTTGAACATGACTCGCTGGGGTGGACTCCCACGTTTGGAGCGCCCAGGACGGCAGTCCGCACCACGGTCACAGACGCCTGCCGTCACCACCACAACTGCTTCAGAACATTCCCACCTCAGAGAGATACCGCGGACCCTTTAGTCACCACTTTGTCCTGCCAACAAGACCCTCGAGCCCATCCTTGTTTCCTGTATCCGTGGAACTGCCTTCGTCCCCAATCACCAACCACAACACTCCGTCCCCCTGCATGCCTGGGGCTCCAGGGTGGGGTACTCGGCCCCCAGAGTCGCCTCCAGCATCTACCTGTGACCCTGGGCCTCGTGGTCTTCATCTGAGCAGAGGCTCTTCCTGGCCACAAAGCCCTCCCCGCCCCCCCCGCCCGGTTTCTGCCGAAATGATCATGGTTACACTTCGGGACCCGGTGAGATCTCCCAGGGAGCCCGCAGCCCCGGGTTTTGCCTCGTCAACATCTTTGGTGACAGCCACCAAGTGGTTCCCCTCCCAGCCTATCTACACATTACCACAGAGGCAGGTGTCCCCGTGGGCCTGTCACAGGTTTGACACACAGTGTCTCGGCAGGCTCTTCTCACCCTGGAGCTCAGCATTCTTTCAGACCTTCGGTCTCTCCCAGGCCAACTCTGGCCCCAGGGGACATCTGGCCATGACTGGAGACAGACGTCTGTGATTGTTCCCATTAGGGGACGGGGCAGCTACTGGCATCGAGGGGGTAGAGACCGGGGATGCTGCTCAGTACCCTACGAGGCACAGAACGTTCCCCGTCACAGAGAATGACCTGGCCCTAGCGGTCAGCAGTGCTGAGGTCAAGAAACACTGTGTTAATTATTCGGAAAAAATTACTGATTAGGTGCCTAACTCACACACGCGCCAGACTAAATTCCTGGTGAGTTAGAAGGTACGAACCAGGGTGATCCCTCCTAGGGATCGCTTTTTGCTGAATGATTTTCAGATCTTCCAGAAACTTCTTTTGTCCAATCACCTGTGGCAGCGGCTGGTCCCAAGTCATTCTGGTTCATTGACAGGGTCGCTTTTAGATCCCCCTCCCGTGACCATGGCAACAACACTGAGGCCAGATCCCTCCTCGTGCCTGAGCGACCTCCTCTCTCCCTCCCCACTTGGCGCATTGGCATGTATGTGGCATCCTAGAACCTCTGTTAATTAACCTAAGTAGAGAAAGCGAGCCAGGGAGGGGCAGAGAGAGAGGGAGACGAATCCCAAGACGTAGGCCTCGAACTCGCGAACCTTGAGATCAAGAGACCCGAGACGCAACCAAGAGAGGATGCATAACTGACTGAGCCCCCCCGGGCGCCCCCAAGTAACGTAATCGTAGAACACGAAGTCTCCCGGATTCCACAGAACCCCGAAACCAATGCTTCTCAATCCGAGGTGGACTCTGCTCTGAGGGAACTCTTGGCAACACGTGGACACGTTTTAGCTTATCACGGCTCGGGGGTGGGAGGGTTGCGACAGGCATCTAGCGGGTGGACGGACCAGGGATGCTGTTCGACACACGCGGTGGGGACAGTCCCCACCACAGAGGATGACCCAGCTCAGGTGTCGCCAAGGCCGAGGCTGAGCCAACTGTGCTTTAAATGAGAAAAGCAAGGTTCACACGCTCTGGGGTGCCCCCAGGGCCTCCCAGGTGCAGGAGACATCAGCAAGGTTCCAAGCCCGAGTTCATCTGACTGCACGACATTTAGAACGAGGGAGCGAGAGTGAGGTGGCCTCGCCGGGGGGCCACACCAGCTGCGGAGGCCTAGAGACACCCGCCCCGGCCAGTTCAGGCTCCTTTCTCCACCGGACGCCCCAGCCCTTTGACTCCCTGTCTCCATCTCCGCTCCCTGCGAAGCCAGCAGGCAGACTCCTCGGGGACCACCTAGTGGAGACACAGGCTTCCCGAGGGCCTGTGGGCTGGGCTCGGCTCAAGCACTTTCTTTGTGCCACCTGTGCTCCCACTAGCTCCTGATAAGCAGCATCTCCACGTGACAGGCGAGGACCCCAGCAAACGCCCACGCGGTGGCCGGAGACCCTGCACGCCAGGAGACGAAAGCCCCAGGTGCCTGCATCCCAGACACCTGAGACGCAGCATCTCAAATGTCACCCCGCCGCTCCCTAGGACGGGACGGAGGTGCCCCGAGGGACGAGCAGGAAGGCCCCGGCAAAGCCCCCAGGCGGGCCTGTCGCTGACGCACTGCTCCGGCTCCGCTCGCAAGGAGGCGGTGGCATCAGCCTCTGTTGCGAGGGTGCCGTGGATTCGGCCTCTGAGGGAGACGACCTTTGCCAGGGATTGCCGCGGGAGCTCTCGTGTGTCCCTCTTCCTCCGCCAACAAGCCCTGACCGGGTCACGAGCTCGCCTGGCGCTGGGCGCCTCTCCATGGGCACGACGCCTGACATCTGCACTCCGGGGAAAGAGGCGAGGGCCGCTCTGTCTGCAGGGTATCCCCGAAAGCCAGCTCTGCACCTGCCTCCTTAACACTTTTTACTGAATGACTTTCAGATCTTCCAGAAACTTCTTTTGCCCCACCAGCGATGGCGGCGGCTGGTCCCAAAGTCATTTTGGTTCATTAACAGGGTCGCTTTTGGATCCTCCTCCGGTGACCATAGCAACACGGAGGCCAGAGACCTTTGTCAGCCCCCGATCACAAACCTCAAACCTCCTCCGGCCCCCTGGGTGGGCACACATAGCTTCCCAGGCCTGGCTCTAAATACACCCCCTGTAAAGTCCCGCGAGATCCGCTCTTCCTGAGCCGGGTCCTTGTCTTCCTACAGTCGCCCCAGATGTAAGGACGTGTGTGACGTCTGGAAGATTCCTAACAGGATCCTTAAAATGTTTATTTAAATGGTGGTGGTGAAGTTAAAATGAAGTTATTAGGGTGGTTCCGATCCAACAGGACTCCTGTCCTGACAAGAGATTAGGACACAGACACAGAAAGAAGAAACCAACCGCGCCAACACCTTGATCTTGGACTTCTGAGCCTTTCTGTTGCTCGAGCGGCCCCGTCTGTGGTTCTCTGTCACCGCGGCCCTGGGAAATTCGTACGCCCAGCAGGGACAGAAATGAAGCGCCTGGAGCCGGGTCCCCTGTCGCACACGCGACCCCTGCCGAAGCAGGGCAGAGCTCGGGTAGAAGCGAATGAGTCAGACCTGGACAGCTTATTCATTGCTCCGACTAACCCGCAGGCCGAACCCTTGAATCACTACTTTATTTATCATCAGCCACGGGCTCAGAAAGTCTCGACGACGAAATGAGTAGAACCCAAACTCATCGGCTGCGTCTCTGAGACGTGCCTAATCTCCGAGGCCCTTTCTGGGCCAAACTGCAAAGGGGTAGAGTGACAGGGCCCGTCAGGGACCCAGTGGTGCGCAGACAGAGCCCTTTGTTCTGCTCCTCTGTCCGGCCCGGATGAGGGCAGAGAGAAGGGCCTGTCTTGCTCTGCGGGGAGGCCGAGCAGGGGCTGCCTGGCACAGTTGGCTGGGGATGCTGGGCACACAAAGGGCCTGGTGGATGGGGACTGGAGGGGGAGGGCCGTGATCAGAAGGGGTCGGGCGGCCCCAGAACGTGCAGGTTTCCTCCCATGGAGTTAAAGCGGCAAGGTCACGGCTGGGGAACGCACAAAGAGCAAAAGTTAGACAGACCATGCTCGAGGACGGACCGGCGGCGGGGGCCAAGAGGGCGAACGGGAGAAGATAGCGTGGCTTCGAGAGCTGCCGTGATCTGGGGCCACCTCCAAGGTAGCCCTTGAGAAGAGAACCTAATACCTCTAATCTCGGAAGAAAAGCAACAGTCTGTTCTGAGACGAGGGACAGTTCCTGCAGAAATCCAGGTCAGTCACGAGACAAAGAGGAGGACAATGGGGTCCGCTGTCCCCGCCAGCCAAGATGGCCCTGGCCCGCCTCTGGTCCCTCCTCTGCTGTCCCTTCTCGGGGCACGCTGCCGAACTCCCCCGCAGTCCTGTCCCCACTGTGCTTCCTTTTTATCCGGACTCTAGATTAAGAACTGGGACTCCAGTTGCTGGCTGCTCGTCCCCACGCCTGCCCTTGGCCGCCGTTCCCTGGGAACGGACCAAACACCAAAGGCTCACTGAGGCAAGGGCAGGCCTGGGGCAACCACCGGATTTCACCCCAGAGCGGTGGTCCCTATGCCCCAAGGAACACACAGCCACATCTGGGGACGTTTTTGGCGGTCACGACTTGAGGGGTATTACTGGCGTCTAGCGGGTGGAGACCAAGGATGCTGCTGGATGGATCCGCGAATGCATGGGGCGGCTTCCACAGCAAGAAATAACCCAGCCCCAAATGTCAGTGGTGCCGCAGGTGACAAACTATGCTCTAGCAATTTGGTCTTTGCCATCTGGAGGTTTCTAATGGTCCTTCACGTTTCTGGAAAGCCCAGGGAACCATCTCTGAAGTTGCCACTTGGCCTGAGCCTCAGTTTCGATACTGAGAAAGGAGGAACCGGGAACCGGCTTGTGGCTGGTTGGCAGAATAAAAGAGGTGGGTATAAAAGCGTCCATCACAGACGATGCTCCATAAAGGGCAGAGCTGTGCGGGGACCTGTTCATGCAATTCCCTCTTCCTGGATGGATTTAACACCTCCATATCCTTCGACTCCTGGCTTGGACCCCGCCCCCTCTTCCAAGGAAACCTGGGAGAACTCCCCCAAGCCCCAAGGCTCGTTCTGCTGATCCCTGATCCTGCCTTCACGGCTCCCTGTGCCATCTCTGTGGCTGCACTGACCATGCACTCTGGCTTTCATTATTCCTGTGGGAGGGAGAACACTGGAACGTCCCTCCTCCGGGCCATGAGGGCTCGTCTCTGTCCCTGGGGCCTAGCCCCCAGTGCTGGAAGGATCTGCCCTGCTTAACTGAACCCTGAGACCACCCAAGACACAACTTTGGGGGAGAGAAGGAAGGGGAATCGGCAAGTTAACAAGCCCCTGTTGGGGACAGAAAACAGACCACACGGCCAAACAGAAAGGGGACACTCCCAAGTCTCCACCCTCTTCTCCGAGCCAGGGGCCTGGAACTGCGAGAGGGTCTCACTCAGGGATTCTGAACCAGCAAGATGCAGCTGAAGCTTGGGGCACAGGTGTAACGTGCAAGAGCAAAGGTGGAATTTGTGGAATTTTCCATGTGGAAGATAAAGGAACAGTAAAAAGATCGTCTTTTGGATACAAACTCTACCATGGAAAGTTGAACAAAAGTGGGATCACTGAAGTGGGGAGTCACTGGTCCGGGGCTGCATAAAACACGAGGCGGCTGTGCCAGAGACACGAAGACTATCGAATCTTGGGTTGGGTTTTAAGGTTGAGAAATGCTGATTGAGGCCAATCCATTCATTTTGCAGGTGAAGAAACAGACAAAGAGACTGACGGAGGTCAGGACCCCAGACACAGGACCCTCCATGAAAGCCTGCCTGGCTGTGCTCCAAGGAGACAACCAGGGAGGGCCATGCAACCGGAAGATTCCAGTCCTGTACATTGGGGGGGAGGGGGGTTCATCCCAGCCAGGGCAAGCCCACATGGAATGTCTGTAGGAGGCATGACTTTGGGCTCTAATAATGTGTCCTGGGGCAAGCGAGGCCAAGAGCTAACCTTCCATAAGGGCCAGAACATTCTGGAAGCGAAGGGAGTAGTTATCTCTCTGTGGCCCTCTTTACGTTCAATCTATCCAGATTCATCTCCTGAATGAGCTATAAACCCAGGCTCCCCAGCCCTTCTGGCAGATCCCAGACAAGGACCCCCAGTGGTTGGGAAAGAAGAGAAATTAATGCTGGTTAAAACTGCCCAGTGCGAAGCCTTTGCCAGACTCAGGCTCATCAGAGGAGGAAACAACTTCCCAGCTAGGATGCCCCGGAGGCCCCCCACTGCTCCTGGGTGCCTTAGGAGACCCGAGACTCCGAGACCAGAATACACCTCAGAAAGGTAGGAGCTGGGGCCCTCCGACTGCAAGACACAGTGTCCCCACCAGCTCCCACCTCAGACAAAGAGGCGTGAGAGAGGCTCTCCCTTAAAGACCCCTGGCCCACGGGGTGCCCGGGAGAGACATGCGGGCTGGCTGCCGCTGTGGCCGCCCTGCCTCTCTCCCCGGCTGAGCTCACAGCCGCCGCCGCCGCCGCCGCCGCCGCCGCCGCCGCCGCCGGGGGACAGATTTCCTGTATGTCGTTTTACCCATTTAAGTCCAAGGATGCAACTCTGAGGAGGTGGTGACAGCTTAGCACACGCGAGTGTGTGTGCACACCCATTCCCTCCCCTCTAAACCCAGTTCCGGGCCCCGATGAGGTCCGGAGTCTCCTTCTTTGCTCCCTGGGACCCCAGGGCTCCAGCCGGCCCTGTCTTAGGAGAGCGCTGTGGTTTTCGGAATACCAGAACGCCAGCCTAGAGGGCACTGGGACTCGCCCCGGTTACCCAGAGGTTGGGGGTGAAGTCAGGAAATAGACGAATCCAGAGAGAAAGGGGCCCCCCAAGTTATACGGGCTGCACCCCAATGTCTGTCCCGGGCCACTCTTGTTCTTTCCTCTCCTCTCCACCCCCCCCCAACTGGCCCTCAGTTCTTGCCACAGCTTTTCTCCCCCTCTCCCATCCCCCATTTCTCCCCTTCCCCATTCCGCCGGCCACCACACCAGTGGGGTCAGACCTCCAGAATTTGAGCATCCACTGACTCCCAGGCGCCTCCCTCCCCCAGGAACCGTTCCCTATCTCGTCCACCGAGGGCAGACGCCCCCAGGCCGTCCTATACCCTTTCCCCCAATCGCATCTCAGCTGTCCCCCCACCCGCCTTGCCCCACGTCCCCAGCCTGGGCCTCTCAACCCCGCCTCCTTGCGTCTCCCCCTCCTTGCCCTGTTTCCTGCGACCCCCCAACTACCACTAAAGCCACGTCCTCTTCAGAGAAGCTGCTCAAAGCCACAAGACCTGCTCCCTCCCCATCCGTAAACTCCCTCACTAAGCCCTTCCCATCAACTTTCTCCTCAACCATCCCGCTCTCATCCCGTCTCCGGCAACCCCTTCACGACCCCCAAGCTCGTTCCCGCTCCCTCGACCCCTGCCTTCGCGCCTCCTCCCATTAACCCTCAGCTCCGCAATCCTCCAAGGCAGCCCGCCAATACGAGCCCGGAGATCGAGCCCCTAACCCGCGGCCGCCGCCACTCACCTGGGCCTCGGCCGTCGCGCGCCGCCGGTCCCGGGCCGGGTCCCCGCCCGGCCTCCGACCGACCGACCGACCGCCCGCCCACCACTGGTAGCTCCGCTCCGCCCCGCCGCGCCCGCCGCTCCCCAGCGCGCTCCCGCTTCCGGGTTCCGGAGGGGCGGAGCTGGGGCGTGACGCCAGAGCCCGAGGGGCGGGGCGTCGAGAAGTCCCGCCTCCTCCCACGGGCTCCAGTCACCGCCTCCTACCGCTGGTGGATGAAACCAAGTGTGAGGGGAACACAGCGAGGCGCGCGAGCAGGGTTCGCCCGCTCCACCCGCAGGCACGCTCCCCGAGGCCCGCGGCCACCCCTCCTATGGCGCCGCAATATGGCCCGGCCCGGGACGAGGGGGCGGGAACACGGACTTGAAGAGCCGGCCTTTGAGTTAAAGGCGGGAAATGGCGGATTCCTCGGGGCGCGGTGGTGGGTGAGTTGAGGCGCCGCGGGTCTAGATTTTGTCGGTGCCGGCGAGAAGGCGGTGGCCGGGAGCTGGTGGGGGAGGGCCAGCAGAGTTGCGGGTTGCGGATTTGCTCCCTTCTGGACCTACTGAGGGTGCCCAGGCTCGGGGAGGCGGGGTGCGGCCTCTGCGCATGCTCGGGAGCGTGGGCGCGGAACTAGACCTTGAGTCCCGAGTCAGTTATGTGGGTGCGGGGCGAGCCTTGGCTAGTGGCTTAACCTTTCTGTGCTTCCGCCTTCCTCCCCTGCGAAACTGGCCGACTGAGTCCGCCGCTTAACCTAGTAGGCCTTGTGGGAAACTGAAAAGCTCTTAGAACAGTGCGTGGCTCCTAAATGTGATCCGTGGCTATTACAGTTAACGTTTTGTACTGGACAAGCGCTGGGCCACCAGACTGTCTCCTTTAATTCCCCCGGTGTCTTCTTTCTATGCATCCCAGTTACAGATAACATATTAGAGAGGCTCAGGGAGGGAAGGGCATTTGTCACAGCAAGAAGAAGAGAGACAGACTTTGAACACTTTACCGGTGCCAGGCATGATACCTGGGCTGGGTTTCTTTTATTTGTTCTTTTGGCCAATGTTTATTGTTCCAGTGCAAATTGAAGTTTAACAGGCCAACCGAAATCACCTAGGGTTTTCCCCACCCTCCGTTACCCTGAGATTGCCATTAGTCTCTCCGAGGTTTGGGGGGAGTACCTGAGGCTGGCACAGGTGTAGTGAACACCCCTTCCGCCACCCCATTCACTTTGACTCCAGAGCCCTGGCTCAGACCCCACAGGGAGTCTTTGCTCTGTCCCTTGCCAGCCCAGAGACTTGCCAGGGGCGACCTGTTCAAACCCTCAGGTCCTCGTCTGGAAAACCAGGGTAAAGCAGACCAACAGTGAGGTATTGGTAGGGTTGGGAGGATTCTGCAAAGGAGCAGAGCCTCTGGCACCTAGTGAGCGTTTGCGAAGTTATGTCTCCCCACTAGGGCCTAGCACGGGCTGGGGGTCCTCAGAGCCCGCCATGCGGGAGGTGGCTGCAGTGAGCTGAGCAGGGGGAGCACCACTTTGTGACCAGTGGGGCTTGTGTCCTGACGTCAGCAGGAGTTACGGCACCCAGGCCCCCGCCCTGCCCTCCTGTCTGCTCCTCCTGAGTCGCTGGTCTGTGTTCCTGGCATTCCGCCTTGCCCAGAATGGACACCTGGGAGGCATCCCTGACTTTGCTGCTTCAAAGTTCCCTCTCTCCTATGACATCAGAGTTCATTCTTTCTTTCCTTAAACGGGGATGAAAGGCACAGAACATCAAATTAGCCGTTTTAAAGCAAGCGATGTCATGGCACAAAGACCTTCACAAGCTGCAGCCACCAACTCTGTCCAGTTCTAGAACATTTTCACCAGCCCAGAAGGAAACTTTGTATCCCCTTGCAGTCACTCCCCATTCTTCCTGCACCCTGCTGCTCCTGACAGCCCCCGGTTGTTGGTCTTGTTCGTCTTGTTGGTCGGCTTTCTGTCTCAGTTCGCCTGTTCTGGACTTTTCAGATAAACGGAATCATACAAAATGGGGCCTTGTGGGTCTGGCATACTTTTAAGAGGTTTATTTATTTTTTGGAGTAAACTCTATCCCCACCGTGGGGCTCGAACTCAAAGAGTCGCATGCTCCATCAACTGAGCCAGCCAGGTACTCCCAAGATAGTATTTTTGAGATTCATCCATCTCGGTCTGTATCGGTAATTTTAGGGTCGAATAACATTCAGGGGTCCTTATTTCCTGGCAGGAACGTATGGCCCATGAAGCAGAAAATATTTACTCTCTGGCTCTTTACAGAGAAAGCTTACCAGTAAGCAGGCTGTAGAAATAGATCTGAGCCCTTAAGCTGGACAGTCAGGACTCTGCCAGCCCAGCCCAGCCCAGCCTTCCCCCTCCTGATCCGTATCCCTGCCTGTGTGCCCAGCGAAACCATAGGGCTGGTCAGGTTCAGTTTCGACGTCATTCTTCTCTGCCCTGTGCCCTTGGCCTTCTCGATCCCTGTCTCTGGATGTCCTTCGCCATGCACCTGAGCAGACAGGGCTTTGTCTCTCGCCTGCCCCCCACCTCTTTACCTGTCTGGGGCACTCTTCCCGTTGCCTGATGGGAAGGCGTTATTCTTCCCTCGCAGGAAGGGGCTCCATCTCTTGTTCACCAGGGGGCATCAGGAGCGTACAGTTGGCACTTAAGCCACTCTGCCTCCTTTGGCCCCTCCTCAGCTTCGGCCAGGCAGGGGCTCTGTGTCTCCGTTACAGTCGAGGCGGCTCGGCCTCGCGGACATCAGGGGCCCCGGGGCTGGGTTGTCCCGAGGGAGCCCGGGCTCCTCGCCGCCTTCCTTGAGCCTAGCCGACTATGCTAACGAGACCCCCGTCTCCCTCTTCCAGGAAGCCTTCCTCGGCGGGTCCCGGTACTCCTGGCGGCGCTAAGATGAAAGGAAGAAGAACACAAGGTGAGCAAAACGGCCAGCTGCCCCGGGTCCAGTGTCAGAAATTGCCTTTGGGGCAGAAATTCGCTCCAGGCCAGAGCGGGGGAGCTGGGGCTTCGTTTCACACACACCTTCGTGTGATCCCGAGCCCGGTCCCCCAGCCCTGCAGCCGGGGCTGCGGCAGGACCCGGCGGAGGTCACCTAGGGCCGGGGGCCCTTCCAGCCGTGGGGGGGGGTCACGGGCCGCGCCCGGACTCGCCCCTAGGAAGCGCTGGGTGAGGAGAGCACGAGCTGAACTCGCTGTCGAACACGGGGTCTCGGTTTCTTCTCTGCAAGCACCTCAGGGGCGCACCCACGCCTGGCGTCCCCGTGCGGGCCCAAGGTCACCACTCACAGCCTCCCTTGGCTCTCGGCCGTGCCGCTGCGGGCAGTGGACTGGAGGACCTCGCCCGCTGGAGCTCAGGGCTCTGAGAACGACGAACTCCTCTCTTCGAGTGTGCCGCGTGGCCGTGCAGAGTGAGAGCAGAATCCGCGTTCCAAGTGACCAGAGGTCCGGACGCTCCAGCCTTGCTCGATGATCTCGTCTGTAGCGTTTCTTACGTTTACGCGTGGTCTAGTTCTCGAACACAGATTGTATCCTTCGTCGTGATACCGCTCCCGTGGAGAGTCCACTACTGTCTAAAACAAACACGTACGTTCTAGTTTCTGGCAACTTGAAACTGCTCATCAGCCGTTGAAGGAAGCCCAGGCCTCAGGTCCTTCCAGAGGAGCCAAACCCTCTGCGGGTGGTATCGGACGGAAAGCAAGGTGGTTTCCTGTGCTCGGAAACGGGGGCCGCTCTTTGCCCTGATCCCTCGCTTGACGTCCAGTGAGTGGTAGGCCCTCGGCGTGTCTGGATTTTCTCACCCGGACCCTGCCTGGTCTCGGCCTTGACCCCTTAAGTGCCTCCTGCCCGATCGTCGGAGCCTGCTCCCCCTTCACGCGGGGCTCTTCCCAACCCAGGGCTCACTCAGGGCAACCGCCAGCTCCTTGTCCAGCTCCGTGCTCCCCATGAACTCCGGGTGCTCCTCCTTTCCGCTCAGCGTCGTGGCCGCACCCCCAGCCCCAGGGAAGGATGAAATCCTGGCACGAAGATGCGGTTGAAACCACCGTGTCCCTTGACCCAATCGTCGAGCTGTGTGATGTTCGCATGTCACTCTTTCTGGGTCTCTTCAGTGAACAGGGAGATCGCTGAGCTGTGGGTGTACCGAGACAACGGGCGGAATCGCGCGCTGGCCGCCAGGCTGAACACCTGCTCCCTCCGGGTGGTGGCTCGTAGCCTTGAGCAGAACACACTGGCAGGGCATCAAACGGAGAAGCGAGGAGACACGGGGTGTGTTGGGCCGTGCGGACAGAACAGGATGTGGGTGGCTTCCCGGGCCAGGGGAAGTGTTGGGCCGAGCGGCGCTGGGAAGGAGGGCAGGCGCAGGAGCGAGCCTGCTGGTGGGAGGACAGCGGAAGCGGTCCTGGTGGCAGGAACAGGAGTCAGGGCAGCGAGGTGGGAATATGAGACGTGTGAGGGGCTTGGAGGCGCTCAGGCTTCACCAGCTAACGGATCTGCAAGGCAGCCCACCCCCAGCCACCAAGGGGCAGCCGGCCGGGAGGACGCAGGGTGTTTTAGGGGAGGAGGGGGCCAGCAAGTGCTATGCTCAGAATGAGGGCTGAGAATAGGTTAGTGGGGTGGGCTCTGGAGCAGGGAGATCTCGGTGGTCTTGCCGAAAGGAGTTTCTCTGGGGCGGTGGTGACCGTGAGAGCCAGACTGGACAGCGGTGGGATTCAGGAGAGAGGAGAGGAAGAGGAGCCGGCATCGTAAAGGGGAGTGGAGGAGTGGGGGGAGAGGGTGGGGGTGGGGAGGGGAGAAACAGCAGCAGGACCACTGGAGAGAGGAACTGGGGTTGGGGTGTGGGGGTGAGGGCCGGGCTCTAGCACCTAGAGGGGAGGGATTTGCTTTACCCCAAAGCACAGAGGTCCGTCCACATGGCGGGGCCAGGATATGGCCCTGAACTTGGGAGACTGCTGGATGCGGCGGCGGGACGGTCTCCTGGGGCTGCTTCCGTCTTCCCAGGGAAGTGGAATCTGGTCCCTAGCTAGCCGGGGGGATGGGCCCAGCATGGGAAGCGGGAGGAGAAGGTACAAGGGGGGTGTCCAGGGGGAACAGAGCAGAGGACTGTGGGTGGTCACTGGGGCTGTTGAGAGAAGCCCCCTTGCTGCCACAGGGCAGGCAGGGAAGGGGGCCTGGGGCTGGGCTGTCACCAAGGCTGTATGGCCTTCATGCTGAGCATGTCTCCTGAGCGGTCCTAAGCTAGGTATGGGGGTAAAGAGGCATGACAGGGCCGTACTGTGAGCGGGTCATACACAGACCTGGGTGAAGAAAGGGGTGGTTGGGGTCTCGACCACAGGGAGTGAGTTGGGAGGAGAGGAGGAGGCAAACAGGGGCCCCTTTGTGGAAAGTCTTGCTTCCTGTCTCTGCCCCACCCCTGAATCCACTTTCCGCTTTGAGCGTATTCCCTCCTATTCCTTGTTCATAGCTCCTGCAGCTCTCTGGGGCTCTGTCCCTCGCCTGGGGACTTGTATGCTGCAGGTGTCCCATCCATGTTCTTGTATACAGTAGGTGTCCCATACATGCTCAAGGATGCCGAAGGCCAGGATCTGAGAGGAGCAAGGGGAGCAGCTCCGCTGTCCCCGCTGTTGATGGGGGGACGGGGTGGGGGGGGCTTAGCACCTGACTCTTGATGGGGGGGGGCGCGGTTCTTACATTCCACTGTCATAGTTTCGTTATAAACCAACAGCGTGTCCCCTGCAGGTGGAAGAGTGGTTGAGTCCCGATACTTGCAGTACGAGAAGAAGACCACCAAAAAGGTAACAGGTTTTTTGGAACGTTCTCAATGGCGTTCTTTCGGAACTTGGAATTCTGACACAAGTCACGTGAGCGCACTGTCAGCACAGAGCCTGACGCGGGGCTCAAACTCACGAACTGCAAGATCGTGACCTGAGCCAAAATCAAGAGTCAGACGCTCAACCAACCGAGCCACCTAGGCGCGCCCTTGACTGGTCTTTGAAAAACACCTACCGGGTCTTCGAGAAGGACTAGGGGGGGAAAACGATGTGCCCGAATCATCCAGTATTAGAGGCCGAGGTTGGTGAACTACCTGTAGCCACAGCACGATAATCACGACCCCTGTTGAAAATGATAGAATGAAATACTTAAGGTGGGAACGTGCTTCGTGTGACGTTTGATGGAAACGGTAGATCACCCGATTACGCGTGCATCGTGCACACGCTGAGAGTGTCCTGACCTTGTGTTATTCCTTCTATTTTCCGAACTCAGTTTATGAGAAAGTTCAGCCTGGTGTTAATCTCCGCTCCCTGTCTCTTACTCTGGTCGGATGGAATGGCGGCTTGTTAACAATGTGACTCAATGAGCCCCTGGCCGGCTCCGTCAGAGGAGCACGAAGCTCCCGATCTCAAGGTCGAGAGTTCGAGCCCCGCGTTGAGTGGAGAGATTACCTACACGTGTCCGTATGTACATGAACTTAAACAATAGTGTGACTGAAGGTCTACCTTGAGGAAAAAGGAACCCTTTTCCCAAACCGAGATCGCTCCTTGGGACTGGTTCGTTGTTTCCAACAGACGTAATTGTTTTTTTTTTTTAGAGAAGTTTTAGGTTCACAGCAAAATTGAGCAGAAATCCAGAGATTTCTCGTGGAATCCCTGCCCCGCACACTCACGGCCTCCCCGGGCAACATCCCCCACCAGAGAGAGGCACATTTGTAACTGACGAACCTGCACGGACTCCTCATCGGCCAGAGTCCACGATTGTCTGTGTGGACGTGATCTTCAGCAGAAGACCACAGTCCACGCCTCCTGACCTCACTGTTTCCCTGCAGACTCGTTTCCAGCACCGTGTGTCTGCAGGAGCGAACTCTGAGAGCGTGTCCGTTTCCTTCTTTGTCTCGTCTTGTCTTCTCTTGTTTTTTCTCCTTTCTTCCTTTCTTTCTTATGTTGTTCCCCTTCCCTCCTTCCTTCCTTCCTTCCTTTCTTTCTTTCTTTCTTCCATCTCTTAAGGTAGAGTTTATGTAAAGTGCGTGTCACCCTTCAGCATACAGTTCTGTGAGTTTGCACAAACTCATCCGTCACACACACACCACAGTCCAGATACAGAACAGTCCGTCACTCCCAGGGTCCCTTGGTGCTCTGATGAAGCCAGCCTCCCTGCACACCAGGCAGTGACCTGTTTCTGTCCCTGCAGCTCTGCCCTTCCCAGAAGGTCACTTAAAAAGTGTCACACAGGATGCAGCCTCGCGCGTCTGGCTTCTTTCACATAAAGGAAAGGAGGTCCCTCCCTGTGGCTGCCTGTCACAGTTAGTGTTGGTTCCTTCTGATGGCCGAAGAATATTCCATGCCATGTTTCGTGTTGGCGAGTGAGGGACATTTGGTTGGATTCCCGTTTTGGGGAATCGCGACCAAAGCCACCTGCAGCATTCCTGTCGCGGGATGCTGTGGGCACGTGTTCTCGTTTCCCCCGGGAGAGGAATTGTGGGGCAAGTGTGTTTTTGACTTTGTAGGAAACCGTTCACCTGTTACCCAAAGTGCACTGTGCACTCCCATCAGCCACGGAGGAGAGTTCCAGTCGGTACTTTTGAGATGGAAGCCACTCTAGTGGGTGGGAAGTGGTATCTTGTTGTGGTTTTCATTGACGTTTCCGTAACAACTGCTGATCTTGAGCTCTTTTTCATGCGCGTACTGGCCATTCCTGGATCTTTGGTGATGTGTTTCTTCAAATCTTTTGCCCATTTTTAAATTAGGTTGTTTTCTCATTGTCGAATTTGGAGAGCTCTTTCTGTACCCTGGGTACCAACCCTTTATGGTGATTTTCAAATATTTTCTCCTCGTGTGTAACTTGTCTTCCTTCTCTTAAGTGTCTTGTGAGGACAATTGAATTCTCAATTCTGATGAAGTCCATCTTAATGGATTTCTGCTTTTATGGGCTGTGCTTTTGATATCTTACCTAAAAGGTCTTTGCCTAGGGGCGCCTGGGTGGCTCAGTCGGTTAAGCGTCTGACTTCAGCTCAGGACACTATCGCACAGTTTGTGGGTTCAAGCCCCGTGTCGGGCTCTGTGCTGACGGCTCAGAGCCTGGAGCCTGCTTCGGATTCTGTGTCTCCCTCTCTCTCTGCCCTTCCCCCGCCCCCACTGTCTCTCTCTGTCTCAAAAATAAATAAACATTTAAAAAAAAAAAAAAGAAATCTGTGCCTGATGCAAGATCACAAAGGTTTTGTCCCATGTTTTCTTCTATGACTTTTATAGTTTTAGGTTTTACATTGGGGTCCGTGATCCATTTTGAGTTCATTTTTGTATCTGGTGCGATGACGGAACTGAAGGTCATTTTAAGTGTGTGGATGGCCTCTTGTTCGGGCACCACTCGTTGAAAGGACGGTCCTTTTCCCATCGTGTCGTCTCACCACTTCTGTTGACGAGCAGTTGGCCTTTTTTGTGTGCATCAGTTCTGGATTCCATTTTTTCCCATTGATCTGTGCGTCTGTCCTCACGCCAGTTCCAGACTGCCAAGCTTATTGTAGTTCTGTAGTCTCTGAATCAGGGTGAATTCTCCCACTTTATTCTCCAAACACTGGCTCTCTAGTTCCTTTGCTTTTCTATATGAACTTTCGACTTAAGCTTGCCATCTCCTACCAGAATTTCTGCTGGGATTTTGAATGTATTGAATCCGTGCGTCGGTTTAGGGAGAATAACATCCTAAAAACACCAAGCTTTTCAATCTATGAACATGGTATACCTATCCATTTATTTGGTCATGTTGGCCTTCTTTTCCTTGTAGGTCTTACCTATATTTTGTTAGATTTATACCTAAGTATCTGGTGGTTTTTAGTGATGTTATACATGACACTGTCTTTCTTTTCTTTTTCTTTTTTTTAAATGTTTATTTATTTTTGAGAAAGAGACAGAGCAAGCAGGGGAGGGGCAGAGAGAGAGAAAGAGACCCAGAATCCGAAGCAGGTTCCAGGTTGTGAGCTGTCAGCACAGAGCCCCACGCGGGGCTGGAACCCACAAACTGTGAGATCGTGACCTGAGCCAAGGTCAGACGCTTAACTGACCCAGCCACCCGGGCACACCTTTCTTTTTTTATAAATGAAGAAAATTTTTTTAATTGACATATGATTGACATACAGTGTTATATTAGTTTCAGGTATACAGCATAATGATTCAGCATTTGTACAGTTGCAAAACGGTCGTCCCAGTAAATCTAGTTAATACCGATCAGTGTACACAGTTTTGTTTTTTCCTTGCTGAGAACTTTTACATAGTACTCTCTTTGAATTTCACTTTCCAAATGGGTTCATTGCTAGAAATGGGATCTTTTTATATTGACCCTGTATCCTGCAATCTTGCTAAATAAACTTGTTGATTAGTTTTAGTAGCATTTGGGTTTTCTTTGTAAATCAGGTCATATCTGTAAGAAGAGAGTTATTTCTTTTCGATCTGTTTGCCTTTTAGTTTTTATTCTGAGACCTCCAGTAGGGGGTTGAACAGGAGTGGTGTCTACACTTTGAAATTTTCTTGCTTTTTATGAGGTTTTCTTTTAGCTTATGTGTTATTATGATGGCTTTGTTGGCTCTATGCATTGCTTGTTCTTTTTAATGTTTTGAAGATTAATACCTGTACAAAAATTTTGTTTCTCGTGATGACTAAAGAATATGTTCTTTATATAAAATTGGCAAATTTTATACAGCCAGGGAACACCTGGCTGGCTTGGTTGGTAGAGCACGTGTGACTCTTGATCTCAGGGTCGTGAGTTCGAGCCCCGTGATGGGCATAGAGCCTCCTTAAATAAAAGAACATAAAATTCTGGTAAATACTATAAAGTATATAGAACATCAGTCCTCTGCGATCTGCCACGTCAGAGATAATCCCTGGCAAACTTTCTGGTGGTTTCCTATGCTCTGCGCATGTGAGGGTATCCTTTTTGACAAAATTAGTTCATCCCGTACATATGTAATTAAAGGTCAGAACTCTTTAGGTCTATGCCTCGTTTCAAAGTAATAGCAGGTGCAAATTGCACAGACCGTGAAGGGGCCCGTTCTCCCGAAGGGGAGGTGTCTTCTGCCCTGAATGTCGTGTGTTCCCCTGACAGGCTTCGGCAGCAGATGCATTAAAGACCAGCGGGAAGATGCCTGAAGGTGCGAGGAGAGCCCCCCTACTCCAGAAGAGCAAAGGTGTGTACGGACGGAGGGAGGGTGTGAAACGGCTCTGAAGTTCACTCGGGAAGAGACGAACGAGGTGGTGAATTTCGTTTTCAAGTACGCTTAAAATCACGCTCCCTCTTTCTGGGAAGCTAGTTAGAGTGTTTCCGGGTGAGGACGGATTCGCGGCCTGTGGGAGCCGTAGGGACCTGGCAGGGGACAGGGGCGGTTGCCCCCCGTGTGGCCCCGGGGAAGAGCCACGGCTCCATCATGGCGCTCCCTCGGTCAGTGACTGTTTCCTGGGTGGAGCTCCCGAGAGCAAGACTCAGAGCGGGTGTGAGGCCTCGTCTTCCTGCCTCTCACCACCCTGGGTTAGGTCTTCCTCGTGGTGGTGTCCCCTTACCCGTCTAGAAGCTGTCACCAAGGCGATATGAAAACCTTGCAGTTTTCCTAGGCGTTCGTTGTAAAAACGAACGGAAAATGTGGCCCAGGAGGGTGGAGACTCCCTCACGATCCGACGCCCAGCTCGGCAGCTGTGTGTTAGGTGTTCCGCTGCCGTCGGCGGGCTCATCCCGGACTCCAGGAAGGCCTCTCTCCGGGCGCTTCCTCCGCCTCCTCACGGGCCCGCTGCCCCAGCCTTCCCAGGCAGCTCTTTTGCGTGAGAGCAGTTCACAAAAAGCAGAGCTGGGTCTTGGCCCACCCCTCCTTGTTCAAAACGCAGCAGCTTTGAGTCTGGGAGAAACTTAGGTACAGTCGACCTCTGAGCAACACGGGTGTGAACTTATGTGTGGGTTTGTCACAGCGCGGGTGCCGCAACGTATTTATTTTCCTGACTTCCTTAACGTTTCCTTTTTTCTGGCTCACTTTGTTATAAGGACGCAGTACCTGTGAGAACGTACGTATAAGAATAACACGGCGTGTGCAAGGATGCAGGGCGTAATATATGTAACATGCAAAATACGTGTTAATTGACTTGGTGTTATCCGTAGGGCCTCCGGTCAACAGCAGTGGTTACCTTTGGGGGGACTGAACAGTCGCGGGTCCTCATCTAGATGCTCTTCAGCGTTTGCGCCGTTCCTCGACCCGGGCTGGCATGATCGAGGAGCAGCACGTGGAGCCGGGGCCGCCTCCCTAGTCTTTCCGCGGCTCAGGGCCACGGGTCACGGCCGGGAAGGCTGGTGTCCAACCCAGAGGGGTCAGGAATGGGGCCGGCCACATCCCAGGGCACCCGGGGGGCTCCGTCAGTTGAGTGTCTTGACTCTCGACTTCAGCTCAGGTCCTGATCTCACGGTTTGTGAGTTCGAGCCCCGCGTCGGGCTCTGTGCTGTCAGCGCAGAGCCTGCTTCGGATCCTCTGCCGCCCATCCCCGCCCCACCTCCGCCCTTCCCCCACGCGCTCTGTCTCTCATGACTAAGTAAACGTCGTGCTCGCTTTGGCAGCACCTATGCTGAAAAATAAGCAAACGTTCAGAAAAAACGCATAACCGCGGTAATTGAGAGGGACTGCTCATTCGAGCCCCGCCGCATCGCTCGGTAGGAAGTCTCTTTTCTCCGGAAATGCTGCGCGTGTGGACGACAGAACCTGTAACCAGTGCAAAGGCAATAGCAATAAAAAGTCTCGTCTCCCCCTCGGCTTTCCTCCCCTGGCCCAGGAGGTCGGTCCGTTTTTGTTTCTCTAGAACTTGTCAGAACTCCTGACAGAGGGCGGCAGTCCCTACACTTCGTGCCTTCGCACCTGCGCTCTCCACACGCTCGTTTCCCCAACTTCACGGCTGCTCCTTAAATCCCGTTCTGTCTCGTTGCTGACGCGACAGAGAGAATCCCGCGTACCGTCTGTTCGCCTGGCAGCCCGCTGGAGCCCTCGCCGAGCGGAAGCCCGCGATAGCCCAGGGCCCATTTTAGGCAGCGTGAGGCGTAATTTCACAGTTTTAGATAGAGGGTAAAGAGGAAGGGAACTCCCAGGGAAGATGAACAGTCCAGAAGCTGCTGGAGAAAGACGGGAAAACAGGGAGGAACGAGTACACGGCGTGTACCCGACTCCTGTCCGGAACACAGCGGTTGTTAGTAAGCTGCGCAGAAAGGCATATTTGCATCTCTGGCTGATAAAAGCACGCATCATCTCGTTCCTAGTTCTGCTTTGAAATGCATTCCGCCCGCTGGCTGGGAACTTGCGAGGGGTTTTCAGCCTCCGGGGCTGCCCACCTCCCGAGGAGCTGAGCTTTTGGAAGCAGGTGGTCGCGTACAGGAAAGCTGCTGGTTTCCCGGCGGCGGCATGTAGTGCCCTGCAGGCCTCACTGACCTTGGGCTTCTCCCCAGGCCCAGGGCCCACAGACGGCAGCGGAATCGGGAAAGGCGACCTGCAGTCCACGTTGCTGGAAGGCCACGGCACCGCCCCGCCCGACCTGGACCTCTCGGCCATCAACGGTAAGCCGGCCGCCCTGCCCCCTGCTTTCCCCAGCGGCCGGGGCAGGGGGTGGGGAGGGGGGTCGCGGCGCGTCCCAGCGGGCTTCCGAAGTGAGCGCCTCACCTTCGACACGCTCTCCTCGATCTTAGACAAAAGCCTGCTCAGAAAGACTCCGCAGCTAGAAAAAACGATGTCGAAGAAAGCCGAGTCGGCGTCCTTTTCGGCCTCACAGAAGAAGAGCCCGGTAAGTGTCCGGCGTGAGGGGGACGCTGCCGAGTCGCAGAAACCTGGCACCAGCGCCTGCCCCGTGCGGGCGCCACACGGGGCCCTGCGGCTCGAAGATCGAACAAGCCAGCCGTGCGTTCCAGGACCAACCCGAGACCTCGCACGTCCTCAGGGCATTCCTCGAGTTCACGTTTCCCGAGCACACAGACGGGAGTAGTTACGAACTCAAGATCGTGTGAAAAATGCGACGTGGGGCCTTAAGGGCTGATGCCGCGCTGGGGAAGCCAGGCCCTGCCCCCCAGGGGAGGACGGCCGGGCTGTGGTCTCAGGGGCAGGAGGCCCGAGTCCTGGTTCCGGTGCAGCAGCGGCCGGATGGGTGCCCCCCAGCTGGCCCTCCACCAGCCAGCCCCGGGAGGGGGCCGGACCGTCCTCTGCCTTCTCAGCGTGCCCCAAAAGACCAGAACTAGAAGGTAGAAGCAGTGGGTTCACCTACAGTAGAGAAGCCTCAGGCTCCTGGACTGAGTGAAGTTCGTAAGAGGTCCCTGCCCCTCTCGAGGAGAGAGCTGGAGTTACACCAATTCGTCGGCTACCAGAAACGTCTTTTTCTCCCCCTCCAGGACCCGTCTGAGGCGATGGAGATGATGGAATCCCAAACGTTGCTCCTGACGCTACTGGCCGTTAAGGTGGGGGCGGAGCCTGGTCCCGCGCGATGCGATGCGGGCGGCGGGGCGGCCTTTGTCGGCCGCAGAGATGAGTTTCCTCCCGCCTGAGCTCTTGTTGTGCACTTGGCAGATGGAGAACAACCTCATCCCATTCGAAGAAAAGGCCGAAAGAAATCTATTAATGATGTGTAAGGAGACGGGGAAGCTGCAGAGAAAGGCCTACGAGCTGAAGCGCAAACTTCTCCTCTGTCAGAGGAAGCGGGAGCTGGCAGACATGCTAGACGCTCAGGTCAGCGGTGGCTGGTCTCCGAGCCACGTGTCTCGGAGGGGTGGCCGCGGCAGGGAAGTCGGAGGGACCGTGGACAGTACGTGGTCACAGAGTTACGGCTCTAACTCTGTGGCCAGCTTTGGACACCACGGGGTGTTGGGATGGGACAGTTTCTAAGAGGCCGAGGCCGTGGTGTCAGGTACTGCCCAGCCGGAGGGGCGTGTCCCTTCCACACACACGTGCATGTATTCTTTATGCACCTGACACTTGTACTCCGTGACACGCAGATGCGGTCCGGCCTCCCTGCAGGGTCAGGGTGCTGGTGGGGGACGAGGTGTTGGCGCCTTGGGTCAGCACTGGGACGGAGCCCTGGGAATGAGGAAACAGGAGCGGGGGAGGGGCAGAGAGGAGGGGGGGAGACAGAGAATCCCAAGCAGGCTCCACACTGTCAGCGCAGAGCCTGACGCGTGTCTCCGACTCACAAACCATGAGATCATGACCTGAGCCAAAATCAAGAGTTGGATGCTTAATGACGGAGCCCCCCGGGTGCCCCCGGGTTTGCCCCTTCCCTGAGGGCACCAGTCCTACTGATCAGGGCCCGTCGACTCTAATGACTTTGCCTTAACTCCGTCCCTTCCGTGAAGACCTTGTTTCCAAGTCAGGTCGTGTTCTGAGGTCCTGGGGGTTGGGATATCAACAGAGGAATTTGGGGGAACGCAATTCAACCCATAATACCGCGTGCGCGTGTGTGTGTCTGAGAGAGAGAGAGAGAGAGAGAACACCCTGCAGCCCGGCCCTGAGCTAAGATCGAGGTCTCCGTTCTCCTGGAACTCACAGTGTAAGGAAAAGGAAAGACAAGCAAGTAAACAAATGTGTCCTTACACCCCCACGAGGACCCCGACAGCACGGATGAGGGAGAAGGGGGTGCTGGGGGAGTCTTAGGAGGGGGCAGACACTTCAGCTCAGTTCTCTGAAGCAGGAGGACCCAACCTTCCTGGGCCCAGTGTGATCCCTGTTTAGGGCCTGGTCCTGGAATGTTCTGGAAGCCATGTTCATAGGCAGCCCGGACCACTTTGCTTTTGGCTGAGCCGTTGAAGAGCCCACCACGCCCACCCAGGCTTTCTGGAGGATTCCTTAGGAGGTCCTGAAAAAAACACTGCTGTGTCTTCACCTCACACGCACGTTGGGCTCCCCAGGTGCATGACTGGGTCTCGCCTGACGGGCCTCGTTCCCTCCTGCCTGCAGATCGAGATGCTGAGCCCCTACGAGGCTGTGGCCGAGCGCTTTAAGGAGCAGTACAAGACATTCGCGACGGCCCTGGACACCACGAGGCACGAACTCCCGGTGAAATCAGTCCACCTGGACGGGGACGGGCAGCGGTTCTTAGGTAGGAGACAGGGTGGCTCCCGGGCAAGGCGCAGGGCCAGCGGGCGGCCAGTTCGTGTCGGCGCTCCTTGTGTGGCAGCCGCCTTTATCTGCTTGCGTCATGTCAGGTGGATGGCGCGTCCCTTATCAGATGGCAGAGGACTCGGGGGGCCGGCAAAGCTGGGGTCTGTCCAGGGTTGCGCCCCAAGTAAGGACCTTGCTGGGATTTGAACCCGGGTCTCTGGACCAGGCCGGTAATTCCCGGCCCCGCTGAAAGGCACTCCCTGGAAGCAGCTGCAGCCCCCCGAGGTGGGGCGGGGAGGCGGGTCGCTTCAGACAGGGGACCCCTCGCTTGCGTAGGCTTCCCGCCTAATCCTTCGTTTGAAGAAACCAGCAGGCGGGCAGAGCGCTGCGCTCGGTCTTAAAATTCTCTTTGGAGCAAGTATCCTCCCAAAGCAAGTGTTCAGTCAGCCTGGAATCCGGTTATGTCCAGGCAGGGCCCTCGCCAGCCATCTAAGTCTGAGGGTTAGATGTAGTGGGACATTGCCACCTAAAATCAGGCGGACTTTCCTTCTAGAACTTCCACAGACGCAGTTCGAGATCACAGAGGGTGTTGCTAAACTGTAATCTCGGACAGAGGCGGTTTTTAGTCCAGCTTTTCCCGATACGACATAGGAAACAAGGGCGTGGAGTCGCGAGGAAGGAGGCTCGCGGAGCGGTTCTCCGCGTGCAGGTGTCCAGGTCCCGGGTTCCCACAGCGCCACACGCCTGGGGCTCCTGGACCCCGCCCCTCATGAGTGCCATGGGTGGTTGCCAGGAGTGGAGGTCGGGGAGCGTACGCGTGTCCTGTGGCTCCTGGAATCAGTGACAACCTGGGCGGCTTTCTTTTCTTTTTTTTTTAATTTTTTTAGTGTTCATTTATTTTTGAGAGAGAGAGACAGAGCACGATCAGGGGAGGGGCAGGGAGAGGAAGACAGAATCCAAAGCAGGCTCCAGGCTCTGAGCTGTCAGCACACAGCCCGACGCGGGGCTCTAACTCCCAGACCGCGAGATCGTGACCTGAGCTGAAGTCGGACGCTTAACCGACTGAGCCACCCAGGCGCACCCCTAGGCAGCTTTAAACCACAGAAACATATTCCTGTCAGTTCGAAATCAAGGCCTCAGCTGAGCCGGACCGTTTCTGGAGGCTCTGAGGGAAGAGGCGCTCTGTGCCTGTCTCCTGGCTTCTGGTGTTGACCCCAGTTCTTGGGTTTCCGTGGCTGGTGACAGCATCGCTGCGGTCCGCCTGTGTCTTTACACGGCCTTGCCCTTGAGCACGGCCGCTACTGAACTTCCCTCTGCTTAGAAGGGTGCCGGGTCAGGCCCTGCCCTGTGACCTCACCCTAACTCAGTTGTATCTACCACGACTCCATTTCCAGAAGGTCCCATTCACAGGTACTCGAGATTAGGTCCCGAGCGTGTCTTTTTGGGAGGATGATACAATTCAGACCACAGCGAGACGTAGCGAGAGGATGGGTGTTTGGAAGAACCCTTCTCGAGTTCTCGAGATGTCCCCGTGTACAGTTGTGACCTGTGTGCAGCCGTGGCGTGTGCCAGAAGCGGGGAGGTGCAGGTCCGCTCAGAGCAGGCGGGACACGATGCGAATGCAGGCTGCGGTCTCGGGGGAGGGGGCACGGAGACGCCGGGAATGGAGGGAGGGAACCACAGCCTTGGTTTGAAGTTGCTCTTAGCACAGACTTCGTGGCCTTCTGCATGGGCTTCTGTTGGGGACACCGAAGGGGCTCTCCAGGTCTCGTCCAGGGACTCCCTGAATGGCGGCCACGCCTGACCCACGATCTCAGGCCACCACGATCTCCGGCCGAGGGGCACAGAGGCGGTACCAGCACGTGACGTCGCCCTCCGCCTGACCCTCTCTGCCTTTGCGCCCTTCGGGATTCCAGTGTAGCCCGAGAATGTTCCGGCAAACACGAAAAATCTGGCCAGCTGCCCACCGTTCGCACCCATCGTGTGGGGCACCTGGGAACCCTCGGCTGACCCTCCCTCTTCCCCTCCAGACAGCCTGCAGCGCGAACTCACCACCACGTGCCGGCTGCTGGGAGAGCTGGGGGTCGGCAGTTTAGAAGAAAGTTTGAAAGCGCTGAACCTGCTGAGCGAACTCAAGGAAATGACCCGAAAGAAGGATCTAGAGCTCAGAAGGTATTTCAGGGAAGATTTTAAATGGGGAGCAGCAGGCCCCACTCTGGAGAGCAGGCAGTGTGGTGTTTGCAGAGGCCAAGGGTGCGGGCCTCCACTAAGGCCAGGGAGGGAGGAGGGGGCACGGGCAAAGCACCTCCAGCTCCTCGCAGACCCCTGTGCGCATTCCCCAGCAGACCCAGGAAAAGGGGGGCCCCGTCTCCCCGGCCCTCTACTTCCTCAGAGCGACGGCGCTTTGGTGCCTCGGATCGGCTGTTCCTGCTCTAAGTGCCTCCCGGGGCCAGGGCTGCGGGTGGTCTTAGACCTCGTTACCCAAGTGTGGCTGCACCTGGAACAGGCTCTGTGGGTGTCACGCACGGGTGCCCTGTGGAAGCAGCCCCCAGGTCCCAGTGGCCCCACAGCCGGTTCCCCGTGGGCACCCGCCCCCCCCCCGCCCGGGGATTTTCTTCCCCGTGGGGCTTTCCTCCTCTTCTTCCCTGTAAGACTCTTGATTTGTTCTCCTTTGTAACGCTCAGTTCACTTCCCGAAATGCCTAAAACATTCGAAAGCTGCTCCTAAAGAACAACGACCACGTAGTACGGCACTTCCTGTCTGTACGCACCCTGACCTTGAGCGAGGGCCCGTCAGAGGGCTCCGGATTACAAGGGTCTCGGGTTCGGCTGGCCGGGCACGCTCCCTGAGTATGGATTTCCCCACCATCGTTCACACTGCGTGAGGGCCACCCGCTCACTCGCGGCAGGGGTCCTGACACGGTGTCGGTGTTTCTGAAACCCTCTTTCACGCCCGCCGGTCCCGTTCTCACGGGCCTCTCAGATCTGCTCGGACACAGCTTGTTCGCCTGTGGTTTCCCACGAGCACACGGACGCAGCCCCCTCCCCCGCATCGCGGCCCACGAGGGCCGAGGCACCCCGGCTGTCCGGCTCTGGGGCAGGGAGGGGAAAAGGCGTCACCTGCCCTGTCGTTTCTGCAGGAGCTTTGCCCAGGTGCTGGAACTCTCTGCCGAGGCAAGTAAAGAGGCGTCCTTGACCAACCAGGAGGCCTGGGAAGAGACCCAGGGGCTCCTGGCCGCCAGCCAGTGGTATTTCAGTCCAGAAGGCGCCTGCGGGGAAGCTCCAGGGGGCGTCAGGCCTCCGCTCTTGCTCGGTGCCAGCGAGCCACGCGCCGTGTGAGTCTGGACGCCAGCCGCGTCCCCTGACACAAGGGGGGACCTCTGTAGACCGTCGGGGAGAAAGCCCGTCCCCTACCCCTGGCTCAGGGCACACGCGTGCCGTGGTGGCGCATACGTGACGCTTCGGGAACCCAAGCACTTTAGACGCCCATTCAGCCGTACGGCTATTTTGTGTGGGCA
Source organism: Paguma larvata (assembly GCA_030068075.1). NCBI lineage: Eukaryota > Metazoa > Chordata > Mammalia > Carnivora > Viverridae > Paguma > Paguma larvata. Next base: position 11,881,134 of record CM057842.1, on the reverse strand, counting down.
GATCGCGTGATATTTAAGGAATAAAACTTTCGCAGTCGAGCCTTGGTTTCTGCCTACCATGCAGCCAGTAGAAGGCACGCGGTATCTTGAGCTCTCAACAGCCGCCCTGAGCCTTGGGACGACATCGGGGAGGCTAGGAGTGTCCTTCCGTCGTTGGGGCGTGCCTGTTTGCTGCCCGACGGCAGGCTAGAGGCCGGCCCCCCCCACAGCCATTCCACACCCAGTCCGGCATCCCGGCGCCGGGGCCGGGTCTGCGCCCCACACCCAGTGCGGCCCAGCGAGTCGGCCCCGCCAGCCCACCAGCCCGTCTCCACTGCGCGGGCTCTGGCCGTGTTGGTGCTTCCCAGGTAGCGTGCCTCCACTGATGTCTGCTAGGTTCCCGTTTACACGCCGGCCTCAGCGCCCCAGAGAGGCCCAGTGGCCATCCCCACCGTGCGTTCGAGTCAGAGAGATGCAGCCACTGCCCCTAACAGGGCCGCTCCGTTCCAACAGGGCCGCTCTGTTCGGCTCTCACCTGTGTCCCACCGACCCGAGCAGCCCGACCGGGGCCTCCTGGGCGGGTTCAGATTTGCAGCTGTGGGCAGGGAGGCCTCCCTGGGGAGACATCATGGCCGTCCCCATAGAGCAGGCACTGACGGAGACCAGCTCTTCCTGTCAAGCCTGTTGGAACGTTCCGGTTTCTGTCCATACTTCCCCCATAATTCCGTCGGCCCGCACGTTTCCCGTCCCCGCGTCCTCTCAGAGCCCACTTTGGGGCTTCCCGTGGAGCCCCTGTAATCAGAGTTCTAGAAGCTTCTCTCCCAGCCCCTACAGTTTCTCCCCCGTTTGTGTGGAGAAAGCGTTGGGTCCGTGGAAGGGGACACCCAGGAAGCCGGGTCCCTTCGTCAGATGTTACCTGCGCTTACCAGCCCGCTTACTGCCCTGCGGGCCCCGCCTCCCGGTGTTTAACAGCCAGCGCCTCCGGCACCCATGCCAGTGTCCCATCAGCCTGTTACTCTGCGGAGGACCTCTCTCTGCCCGTCGCCGGGCATCATGGGATAGAAGCGTGTTCCCCGGTCCGAAGGACTGCGACTCGGCTCCAAACTCCCAAGTTCCACTCCGGTTCTCTTCTAGCGCTCTGGGCACCCGCATGGGCCAGCGGGCGAGCAGAGCCCCTTCAGAATTGGTGACGCGTCCTGTCAGGGCCCACTGGCAGCTCTCCAGGGCCGCGGCCTCCGTCTCACTCGCCAGCGCCTCATCAGGGCCTTCCCGCCAGGGAACCCACCGCAGAGCCGCCCGCGGGACCCTTCTCTCCGGTGGGCAGACAGAGCGGTTCTTACCATAGGTGTTTTGTGCCTCCTCGGGTGCGCGAGGACCGTCAAGATTTGAGTGCATTTCTGTGTTGCTACAGACCCCCACATCCCCTCGTGTCGTGTGTCCATGAAGCCTCCTCCCCCCCGCCCCGCCCGTCCGTGCGCCACGCAGCTCCTCGTCGGTGCCCATAGAATCTGACAGCTCTTCACGCGGCTTCGAAGTCAGGCCCAGGGGAAACGAGGCTCCCTGTTTGAGGATATCTCGAGCATCTCCTGTCATTTCCCCGGGAGCACGGTGGCGCGTGGTATTATTAAAGGCTGGGCATTGCGGTCACCGACAGAGTGTTTCTCCAACGCCGTCAAAACCATGATGGCAGACTTTGAGAATATTTCACATCCCGGGCGCCTGGGTGGCTCAGTTGGGTATGCAAGCGACTTTAGCTCAGGTCACGATCTCACGGTTCCTGAGTTTGAGCCCCGCCTCGGGCTCTTTCCCGGTCAGTGTTCCGAACCGCGATTCCGATCCCCTGTCCTCTCCCCCCCCTGCCCCCGCCCTCCCCACCCACCCCTGTGCCTCCCTCTCGGGTGCAGGCACACTCTCTCTGTCAAAAATAAACACACGTTAAAAAAAGAAAGAATATTTCATATCCTTTAGTTACAGAGGCAGATATGATTAACCAGAAGTCTGGGAAGAGAGCAAGGAAGCCCATTAGTGTTTCAAGGGAGAGAGCACCGCCGGGAAATCTCGGGGAGAGCTCGTCCCCCCCAGGTGACAGCGTGCTTCGTGCCTCCTGAGCCCACACCCGGGCCGCGTTCGCCAACCCAAGCGATGACCTCCCTGCAAACGGCTGGGAAGAACACATCCTACGCCACCTGTTCAGGGAAGGATTTTCAGTGATCAGTATGTGACATTCAGTGAACCTGACCACTTTAGTCACTTGTTATAGCTATTTCTGTGTGGTCATTTTTTTTTGATATTTTGAAAATAAACCCATTCCGTTATTCAGGTCTTTGTTTTCCGTGTATAGGGTACTGCCAAAAGTCATGTTACGATATAGTTTTAAGTTTACTTACTTTGAGAGAGAGCATGAGCACATGAGTGCCTGAGCTGGGGAGGGGCAGAAAGAGACAGAGAGAATCCCAAGTGGGCTCTGTGCCGTCAGCGCGGAGCCCAACGCGGGGCTGGATCGCACGAACCGTGAGATCACGACCTGAGCCAAGCTCAAGAGTTGGACGCTTAACCAACTGAGCCACCCAGGTGCCCCACGATATTGTGACTTCTAGTAAGAAATATATGTTTGGTCTTCCCCTGAATTGTGGGCAGCGCTGCTAACACCCTTGCAAATCACTAAGGGATGAGAAGGATAAACGTGTATTTTGCTGTTAACGAGGCACCTTTTGGGAAGCCCCTAGGAAACATAAGGATGGGGAGAACCCACCGTGGTGGTTAGAGTTGGAACTTTGAGCCCTACCCAACCCCCCCCCCCCACCTCCCCATCTTCTGGGAGAGAGAGGTGAGGGGGCTCGTGATTGAGTTCAGTTGCCAATGGCCAACGTTTCAATCAGCCATGCCTGTGGAATGAAGCCTCCATAAAAACCCAAAAGGATAGGGTTCGGAGAGCGTCTGGTTGGTGACCTTCAGGAGGTGCGGGGGGGGGGGTGCACGTGCGGAGTGGGCGGCCCTTCCCCCCCCCCCCCCCCCTGCCCGATGCATCTCTTCTATCGGGCTGTACCTGAGTCATATCCTTGTGTAATAAATGGTAACGTATTGGTAACGTAATGAATGAGTAAGCTGTTTTTCTTAGTTCTGTGACTCACTCTAGGAAAGTCATGGAACTCAAGGGAAGGAGTCATGGGAACCTCTGATTTTGTAGCCCGTCAGTCAGAAGCACGAGGAACAAGCTGGACTGGCCGAAGTGGAGGACAGCCTTTTAGGGTGGAACCCGTAGGCAGTGGGTCTGACGCTGTCTCCACGCAGGTAGTGTCTGAGTTGAGTGACATCGCAGGACACCCAGCTGGGATCCTAGAATTGCCTGGCGTCTTGGAGGGAAAACTCATACAGTGTAATTGGTATCAGAGTAAGACTTGTGTTGTCTGACACTCTTTAAACAGCCAGGCCTGAGCCTCGGGTCTAGGGTTTGCTGTGCGGCTTCTGTGTACAACAGGAAGTTTGTGCTTGGAAAATGTTTGTATTGGAAGAGGATGCAGGGGGAGGCAATGTTTTGTGAACGCGCCGCCCTAACTCATCCTTTCTCCTTTCCCTCTGCAAACACTGTTAGGGCCGAGGATGAAGAAAAACAGAGGTTTATTCAAACAGGATGGCGGAAAATAAAACATGACTATATCAGGTGATGCAGAAAAAGCACTTTGCAAAATGCAACACCCTCTCCTAATAAGAGCACTCAACGAACTGACTCGGGGAAACTACCTTAACATAATAAAGGCCAGACATGAAGAACCCGCAGATCGCATCGCCCATCATACTCAACATACTCCACGGTGAAAGGCTGAAAGCTTTTCCTCCAAGATCAGAAACAAGGCTGTCCATTTTCACCGCTTTTATTAAACATAGTACTGTGGAAGTCTCAGCCAGGGCAATGAGGTAAGAAAAATAAAAGACAGCCCAATAGGGACTGAGAATTAAAATTGCGTCTGTTTGCAAACGACATGATAATATACATAGAAAATCCTAAAATACACACACACACACAAAACTGTAAGAACTAATAAATGATTTCAGCAAAGTTGCAGGATACAAAGTCAACACTCAGAATTCAATTGTGTTTCTGTACACTAACGAGGAACAATCCAAAAAGGAAATTGAGAAAATAATCCATTTGCAAGAGAATCACAAAGAATAAAATACTAAGAACAAACCTAATCAAGAAAGCAAAAGACTTGAAAACGATAAAACATTACAGAAACAAAGAAGACACAAATAAACGGAAAGACATCCCATGTTCATAGACTGGAAGTCTTAATGTTGTTAAGATGCCAGTGTCACCCTGAATGATCTATAGATTTAATGAATCCTTGTCAAAAGGCCAACAGCATTTTTTTTAGAGAACTAGTAAAATCCATCCCAAAATGCATATGGTACCTCAAGGGTAACCAAGTTGGGAGGTCTCAACTTTCTGATTTCAAACCTTACCCAAAGCTAAGATAATCAAAACAGGATGTTCCTTGCATAAAGACAAACATGTACAATAATAGAATAGAATAGAGGGCCCAGAAGTAAACCCTCACATATGTAGTCAAATGATTTTCAGTAGGGGTGCCAAGACCATTCAGTGGGGCACGGAGAATCTCTTCAACAAATGGTCCTGGACAAACTGAATACCCACATGCAAAAGAATGAAGTTGGACCCTTACTTAGCACCATACATAAATGGTGACTTAAAATGATCAGAGACCTAAACATAAGACCTAAAATGATCAAACTGTTAGAAGAAAACAGAGGAGGGGGGCGTCTGGCCGGCTCGATCAGTAGAGCGTGTGACTCTTGATCTTGGGGTTGTAAGATTGAGCCCCACGTTTGGTGTAGAGATTTCTTAAAAAAAAAAAAAACAAACAAAAAAACCTAAACTAAACAGGGAAAAGCTTCATGACATCGGTTTCCTGGCTCTGGTACCAGAAGCACAGAAAATTAAAAATAGGCAAAGCGGACTGCATCCAAATTTAAAGTCTGTGCATCAAAGGACATGATGAACAGAGTGCAAAGGCAACCTATGAAATGATAAAAAATATTCACTGAACATATGTCTGATAAGGGACTAATATCCAGAATACATAAAGACGTCTATAACTCAACAACAACAAAACCCCCAAATGATCGAAGGAAGAGACAAAGGACTCGAATCGACAATTCTTCGAAGGAGATACACAAATGGCCAACCAACATACGAAGATGTTCAACATCGTAATCATAAGAGAAATGCAAATCAAAACCATAATGAGATACCACCTCACGCCCATCAGATGGCTACCATCAAAATAACGAGTGTTGGTGAGGATGTGGAGACGTCAGAGTCCTTGTGTACCATTGGTGGGAATATAAAAATGGTGCCGCCGCCGTGGAAAGCCATATGATGGTTCCTCAAAAAATTAAAAATATAATTGCCAGAGATTCAGCAACTCTACTTTCGGGGGATATAGCCACAAGAAATGAAAGCAGGATCTTGAGATCTTTGCACACTCGTGTTCGTGGCAATATTCACAGTAGCCAAGATGCGGAAGCAATCCACGTGTCCATAGACAGACGGATGGATTAACAAAATGTGATCTACCTGAACAAAGGAAGGAGGAAGAAGGACGTTCTGGCACGTGCCGCGGTGTGGATGAACCTTGTGATTCCACGTACACGAGGCCGCTAGAGTAGTCACGTTCGAACAGACAGAAGGTAGACTGGAGGGGTGCCTGGGGGCTGGGGGAGGGTTGGGGAGTTAGAGCTTAGTGGGGACACGGTTTCGGTTTTGCAAAACGGTAGTGATGGTGACATAACGAGAATACACTTGACACCACTGAACCTGTCTGCTTAGAAGTGGTTAAGATGGTAAATTTTATGCATTTCTTACCACAATAAAAAAAACCGTAAACGATGTGGAGAGGGTAATTCTTCACACTCCAAGAGGAAGGTGGAGAAAACAGTAGCATAAGAAACTCTGCCAAGATGTGTGTGTGTTTGGTGAAGGATTAACCTGGCCTAAGAGAGGTCGGGTCTTTGCTCTCGGCTCGTGGGAGGTAACCTCTAGTCGTCTGGAATGTTCTGCCTGACGGGCATGTGTGTGTTTGTCTGAGGGCTTTGGCCCACGGCCTGTGCCTCTGGAAGAGATCGGAATCTAAGCGTCAGCTGTGTGGGCCTTATGTGACCAAGCCCCAACCAACCTGAGCACCGAGGCTCAGGCGAGCGAGATCCCTTCATTGGCAAGACTGGTGTGTATTGTCACATGGTGTGGCCGAGAGGAAGAATTGCCTGTCTGCCACTTCCCCGGGAGAGGGTGACTGCACCCCGCCCCGTGCATCTCTTTCCCGGGCTGGCTTTAGCCTGGCCTTTCTCTGTAATATGCTGTAACCATTAGCTTCATTAGTTCCAGTGAGTTCTGTGAGTCCTTTCAGTGAATTATCAAACCTGACAATGGTTGAGGTGTCAGAAACGGGGACGGCGGTGCCGCCTCTTTGGAAGGCAGCGTGCCGGCTCCTCAGAAACTTAAACACAGCATCACCGTGTGACTCGGTCCTTCCACCCCTCGGTGTGGACCTCAAAGAACTGAACACAGAGACTCAGAAGTACTTGAGCACATTGCGGCAGGACTGTCCATGGTAGCCCAACGGTGGAAGCAGCCAAATGCCCATCAGTGGGTGAATGAATGCACAGAATGGGGTGCATCCAAACAACGGAATGTTAGTCCTAAAAAAGAACAAAGCAGGGATACACGCGGCTACGTGGATAAACCTGCAGAACAGTACGCTGAGTGCAAGAAGCCAGACGCAGAAGGTCACGGAGTGTGTGGCTGCACTTTAACACTTCTAGGAAACGAACGGAATAAATTCATAGAGACAGAAAGCGGATTCGTGGCCAGGGGCCGGGGGAGGGGGCAGGGGAGGAGTGACTGCTCACGGGAGTGGGATTTCCTTTGGGGTGTTGAAATCTTCGGAGACGAGATAGAGGTGATGCTTGCCTAGCTCTGTACATGTCCCAGAAACCACCGGGTCACACTGTGCCCGCTCCTAAGATACGTTCGTCTGGGCTCATGGCGAGACCCTGATTTGGAAGAAGAGTCTTTGCAGATGTGTGTTTTTGTTTTTAATGATTTATTTTCAAATTGGTTTCCATGTAACACCCAGTGCTCATCCCAACAAGTGCCCTCCTCTGTGCCCGTCACCCACTCTCCCCCCTCCCACACCCCCCTCAGCCTCAGTTTGTTCTTAGTCTTTGAGACTCTCTTATGTTTTGTCTCCCTCCCTCTCTGTGGCTTTTTTTTCCCCCTCTTCCCCTCCCCCATGGTTTTTGGCTAAGTCTCTCAAAATCCACCTTTGCATGGAAACATATGATATCTGTCTTTCTCTAACTGACTTATTTCACTCAGCATAATACCTTCCAGTTCCATCCATGTTGCCACACATGGCCAGATTTCATTCTTTCTCGTTGCTGCGTAGTATTCCATTGTATATATATATACCACATCTTCTTTATCCAGTCATCAGTTGATGGACACTTAGTCTCTTTCCCTGATTTGGCTATTGTCGAAAGTGCTGCTGTGAACATCGGGGTACACGTGACCATATGCATCAGCACTCCTGTGTCTCTTGGGTAGATTCCTAGCAGGGCTATTGCTGGGTCATAGGGTAGTTCTATTTTCATTTTTTTGAGGAACCTCCACACCGTTTTCCAGAGTGGCTGCACCAGCTTGCATTCCCACCAACAGTGTAGGAGGGTGCCTGCTTCTCCACATCCCCGCCAGCATCTATAGTTTCCTGATTTGTTCATTTTAGCCACTCTGACTGGTGTGAGGTGGTAGCTCAGTGTGGTTTTGATTTGTATTTCCCTGATGATGAGTGACATTGAGCATCGTTTCATGTGTCTGTTGGCCATCTGGATGTCATCTTTGGAGAAGTGTCTATTCATATCTTCTGCCCATTTCTTCACTGGATTCTTTGTTTTTCGGGTGTGGAGTTTGGTAAGTTCTTTATAGATTTTAGATACTAGTCCTTTATCCGATATGTCATTTGCGATTATCCTTTCCCATTCCGTCGGTTGTCTATTAGTTTTGTTGCAGATGTGATTTCATGTAAGGATCTCGAGGTGAGATCATCTTAGATTGGCAGTGGGTCCTACACCCGATAACAGGTGACCGAATACGAAAACATACGGGGAAACAGACACAAGACGCAGAAGAGAAGGCCGCGAGATGAACCAGGCGGAGACTGGAGTGACGTAGCCAGGGGCTCACGGCGGCCGCCAGAAACCGGGAGAGAGACATGGGACAGATTCTTGCTCGGAGCCTCCAGAAAGAATCAAACTCACCCACATTCTGCTTTGGGTTTTTTGAGGGGTTTTTTGGCCTCCAGAATAGTAAATTTCAGTTGTTTTAAGTCTCTCGTTGGTGTTAATTTGTTATGACACCCTTAGGAAACGATACACCACTGAACGATATGGTCAGCCCACGCACATAAGCACACGCGTGTGCACACACGCGCACACGCACACGCACACTCTGCGCCTCCTGCAGCCTTCCACGTCTCCACCGACGACAGTCCAAACGCCTAGCTGAACGCAGGGCTGCCGCTGCTGCTCTTTTTCCAGGACGTAAGAGTCCGATTTTTCTTTTCTCTGGCAGCTTTTGGATTCTTCATCTTCCCTGGACTTGCCTCCCTCTTTTAGCCTCTACTTACAATTGTGAAATCGTGCCTCCCGCCGTTGAAATGGGGGCAGTGCTATGTATACTGCCTGCCTCCATCGAGCGAGGGCTCTGGAGCGCCGCAAAAGGAACAGATGGTACATAAACCACACTCCGTCGTGCAGGAACTAAAGTTAAAGTATTTGAGGCGCCGCCGTGCAGGGTGACAATGAATCATGTGGGAAGATCGCCACGCGTTTTTAAAGGGAAACAGAAAGGGTCAAAATAACGTATAGGCTACGGAACCGTTTGTGTTGAGACTTCTGAAAAACCCGGAGAGAGAAACAAAAGTGTGTTGAGAGATGGTCTCCAGGGTCGGGGGCCCGGGGACTCTGGGGGAGGAGGGACGCCTAATTGTCATCCTTCTTGTTGCCTTTTACACCCCCTTCAATTCCTGCCCCACATTTTCTCCTCCGCATGATCACATCTCCGCGAGAAAGCCACGCGATGGAGCGCAAGCCAGCAGGCCTGTTGATGACTGCCGGTCTAGGGGGTTCCTGGTGGTATCTCATCGTGGGTTCGGCGTGCATTTCCTCAATGATCGGTGACTCGGAGCATCTTTTCAAGTCTGTATCGACCACTTGTGTATCTTCTTTGCAGAAAGGCTGCCTTAGTTTGGGTTGCTGTAACAGATACGCCAGAAACTGCGGGGGGTGGGGTGGGGCTTAAACCACGAACATTTCTTTCTCACAGTTCTGGAGGCTGGGGAGTCCGAGATGGTGTTTGGATTCTTGCTGAGGGTCCTCTTCCTGATTTACGGATAGTCATCTTCTAGGAGCCCCTCGGGGCAGAAAGGAGAGAGGTCATCTCTTCGATGTCTTTTCTTATAAGGGCACTGGTCACACTCAAGACGCTCGCTCCATCCTTGTGACCTAATGGGAAGCATCCCAGGGGCCCTGCATTTAATGCCATCGCGTGGGGGATTTAAATTTCAATCCCTGAATTTTGGGGCGCGGGGGACACAAACATGCACTCCATAGAAAATCTCTCTTTTTTTTTTAATGTTAACTTGTTTATGAGAGAGAGAGATACACACAGAGCGTGAGTCGGGGAGGAGCAGAGAAAGAGGGAGACACAGAGTCTGAAGCAGGCTCCAGGCTCTGAGCTGTCAGCACAGAGCCCGACGAAGGGCTCAAACTCACGGACCTTGAGATCATGACCTGAGCCGAAGTCGGATGCTCAACCGACTGAGCCACCCAGGTACCCCCAAATCTCTCTCTTTTTTTTTAAGTTTACTTATTTATTTTGAGAGAGAGAGGCAAATATCTCTTTAGATCTTTTGTCCATATTTTTGAAGATTTCATATAGAAGTGAAATCATACAGTATTTGTCTTCCTCTGACCTATTTCACTTAGCATAATGCCCTCAAGACCCGTCCATGTTGTTCTGTTCTTTTTAGTAGCTGAATAATATTCCAATCTGTATCTATTATATGTACGTATATGTACGTCACAATTATATGTGTGTGTGTATATACACTGCATTTTCTTTATCCACTCATCCATCAGTGAGCACTTAGGTTGTTTCCGTGTCTTGGCGATTATAAATAATGCTGCAATGAACTTGGAGGTGCAGATGTCTTTTTAAGTGGCTGATTTTGTTTCCTTTGGACAAATGCCTGGAAGTGGGGAAGTGGATCCTAGGGACGTTCTGTCTTGAACCTTTTGAGGAGCCTCCATGCTGTTTTCCATAGTGTGGCTGCCCCCATTTACGTCACCTCTCTCGAAGGTTCGAAATAGCCAGAGCGAAACCAAATGAATCACTTCAAGCAGTATTCAGTAGAAACCGATCGTACACACACCGCAGACACGGTTTGCAAGCCGGGAGCATTGAAACCAGAACACGGGATGAGGCTCAGGGTTATCCTGCTGTGAAGCGGCTTTTCCGGTAAGAAAGCAGCGACCGTTTATGCCTCAAGGTGATTGGTTACAATGTTAACAGTTTTCAGGGTTACCTCACATGGACCCCGGGGGAGACAGTTCGAGTTGAGCTTACCGTTTCAGGAGGCGCAAGCAAAGTGACCCAGGTCAAGTCAGCCTTGCAAAGGAAGCTACATTTTAAGCTTTGCCTGCAGGACGAAACTGGTTCTGTCTTGGAACTTTCGAGGCCGGCCTCTGTCCTTGATTTTAACATGAGTGCGCAGAGGTTCCTTTCTCTCCACAGCCTCGCCGACACTTGTTATTTCTTATTTTTTCGATAATAGCCGTTCTGACAAGGCGCGAGGTGGTATCTTGCGGTTGTGAGCTGCATTTCTCTGGCGGTGAGTGAGATCGAGCATCGTTGCGTGGACCTGTCCACTTTTAAACTGCGTTGTCTTTTTATTATCGAGTCGTGAGGGTTCTTCGTATATTCCGGATAGAAACCCTCTATCAGATAGATGATTTGCAAATATTTTCGGCCTTCCATGGATTGTCTTTTGACCTTCTTGCTGGTGTCATTTTGAAGCACAAAGTTTTTGGGGCGCCTGGGAGGCTCAGTCGGTTAAGCATCCGACTCTTGGTTTCAGCTCAGCTCATGATCTCGCGGTTCATGAGTTCGAGCTCCATGTCGGGCTCTGGGCTGACAGTGCGGAGCCTGGAGCCTGCTTGGGATTCTGTGTCTCCTTCTCTCTCTCTGCCCCTCCCCCACTTGCACACTCTCTCTCTCTCTCTCTCTCTCAAAACTAAACATTAAAAAAATTAAAAATAAATGAAGCACAAAGTTTTCAATTAAAGAAGTCTTGTTTCCCGTAATCTGTGTGTTCTGCACAACCTGCGGTACGTATGCCGCGTTTCGCAATAAAGAAAAAAATAAAGGGATCTAGGGATCCTCTAGAGAAGGAGCCGTGGAGACTTCGTCATGCAGGTTGGAACGACACCAGCCTGGACTGTGCACCGAGCAGGGCTGTGGCCACTCTGTCCTGAGACGGACAGACTCTAAGTGTCCTCCAACCATTAAAGGGCCGCCTCCTCCGAATATGTGGGGAAAGAAACTTCTCAGTTGTCACCTCTTCCAGTTCCAGCGTGATGGGTCGGGTGCCACGGTAGGCTCCCGGTTCTCTCAGGAGTCCCCAGTGAGCCAGCCGTCCTCCAGGTAGGACCCCTGGGGCCAGGCAGAGCAGGTCACGCCCCGGAGTGCGCGGCATTCAGACCCCTCCCGTCCCCTCCCTGGGTGAACGCAGAGCTCCAGCCTGGCCCACAGCAAAGGCTGCCTCCCTTGCTGGTGTTTCTGGAAGGCAGCGTGCCATGCTGGGTGCGCAGCCCCTGGATTTCAGGCTGCGGTTCTCTCCCGGGACAGTTCTCCTCCCTGACCCCAGGGGGGCATGGGCGATGCGCGGGGCATCTGGGGCGGCCACAACTCTGGGGTGGGGGAGTCTTCTGGCACCTAGCGGGTCACGCCAGGGATGCCGCCTCACATCCTACAATGCACAGGGAGGCCCCCCCGCCCCCCCACCTGCAAAGATAAGTCCGTGAGCGAAGCCCAGTGATTGGTGGGTGTCGGGAGGCAAGATGAAGGCTGGAACTGGAACCCCCTGGTCAGCACGGAGGGGACCGAAGCAGGTGGAGGAGAGGAGACCCAAAGGAAGAAGTCCCAGAGGGGCAGTCCCGAGGTCACTCGTGCCTCGAACTGTCCCGGGCGCCTGGGCCGGGAGGGGAGAGGGAGCCTCCGCGGTCTGCAAAGTCCTTCTCAGCCGGGCGGCAGTCGCCGAGAGGTGAACAGGGGGCCCCGGGGGAGGGGAGCACAGCACGCCCCCCACCCCCCAGCAGCCTTCGTGGAGGAGATGAAATCAGAGCACTGGACAGAGGGGCCTTCCACAGGCTTCAAGGGACCTTCCGTCTCCCGTCTCCTGCTGGAGACTCTGCCGGAGGACTCTAGGGGGCAGCAAGACCCTGGCTCGCCAGCATCCGCGTCTGTCCGCCCTCTGGCCGTTTCTATCAACTCAGATGAAATCGCGTGTGTCTTCGCATGCTATAAAAAACAAAACAACAACCACAACAGACCCAAAATCAGTGTTCCCAGATTATCTTCGGATTTTAGTATTTCTTCTATCTTAGAGGACCTCTCCCGACAGGCTCGTTGTAGAGAATTGAGATAATCCAGGGGAGCGTTAGCCATCATCCAGAATTGCTGCCCAGAAGATCGGCAGGACCCACATCTTGGAGCACAGAATTCCAGTCGAATTTCAGGCAAAACGGAGTGGAAACAGACGTTTGTGACCGGCCTCTCTTTGGTCTGGAATGTCATGGGCATCTTTTTGTGTCAAGTACCCTCGAATGCTGTCACTCTTTTTTTTTTTTTTAATGTCTATTTTTGAGAGACGGAGAGAAACAGAGAGACAGAGCACGAGCAGGGGAGGGGCAGAGAGAGAGAGGGAGACACAGAATCTGAAGCAGGCTCCAGGCTCTGAGCTGTCCGCACAGAGCCTGACGCCGCCGGCGGGCTTGAACTCACTTGAACTCACAACCCGCAAGATAGTGAGTGACCTGAGCTGAAGTCGGCCCCGCTTAAAGGCATAGCGCGTTTTGGTTCACGTTTTGGTGTCACACGGGTGTTGTCCGGGGTGAGGTGTGAGCCCCGGCCCCCTCCTGGAACCCCTCAGCTGAGCCCCCCGGATGGTCGCCTGGCCTTGCCCAGCCCGTGCAGCTCTATAGTGTGGAACATTCTAGCACTGGTGGAGGTTTCAACCCTGGGGTTGCCGATCTTCATAGAGAACCCCGCGTCGTGAGAAGATTGGGTCTGTTTGGAGCACTTCCAAGAGGGGAGATTTAAAAAAAAAAAAAAAAAAGAATTTGCCAAAGAACCGAGTAAGGCTCAGGCGGACAGCTGGTCTTCGGGAAGAATGTGCTTGGGGGCCCCCGCGGGGTGAATGGCAGCCCCCCAGCGGTTACATCCACACCCTGACACCCGGAACCTGTGACTGCCTCCTGGTTTGGAAAAGGGTCTTTGCAGACATAGTTAGGTGAAGGATCTTGCAATGAGCTCATCCCGGGTTACCCGCATGGGCCCCACATCTGATGCCGAAGGTCCTTCAAGGAGAGGCAGAGAGAGATGGAGACGGAGAGGAGGAGAAGGAGGCCGAAGCAGGGAGGGACTGGGGTGACGCGGCCCCAAGCCTGGATGCAGGATGCCGGCCCCCCACTCCCAAGCTGGGAGAGGCCAGGAAGGACCCTCCCTCCCCCGGAGCTTTCAGGGGGAGCATAGCCCTGCTGACACTTTGCTCTTAGAGTTTGTGGCATCCAGAACTGCGAGAGGGTACGTTTCCGTTGTTTTAAGGGGCCAACCTGTGGTTATTTGCTGCAACAGCCCCAGGAAACTAATACAGGGCCCAGTCAGAGTAAAGAAGGGACTTCTGTGTGGAGAAGAGGGTGCCGTGGCTCTGGCCACGCCGGTTGGTCGGCTCCTAGGGACTCCAGGAAAGGCTGACCCCTTTCCTGCGGGGGTCCTTTGGCCTGAGATTGTCTAGTGAGTTTGGACAGGAAGTGGTTTTCTTTATTTTTTTTTTTTTCAGTTTATTTATTTTGAGAGAGAGAGAGAGAATCCCAGGCAGGCTTCGCACTGTCAGCACAGAGCTCGGTGTGGAGCAGAATCGCACGAACCGTGAGATCGTGACCTGAGCCAAAGTCAAGGTCAGATGCTTAACCGACTGAGCCACCCGGGCATCCCCAGGAAGTGGTTTCCAAAGTCCTCCCCGGGCTGCCTTGATTCGAGGACAAGAGCTGTGGCCACCAGTGCAGGCTCTGGGAGGAACCAGGAGATGCAGGGAAGAAACGGCCCGGACCTTCGAGAATGCCCGACGGGACCAGGGAGAGCTGGATGCGGGCTGTCGCGGGAACCGGGTGGAACAACAGATGCGGTTACCACCCCGGATCTGGACTGTCTCGCCCAGCGTAACTCAGACTTAGACACTCCTTCCTGAGCACCTGCCTTGGCCGGGGGCCTGGGACTACGCCCAGCGGGCCGAGGGCAGGCTCCACTCGTCCCTGAGGGGTGGCATTGGACACGGGTGGGGGTCACGAACTGTGGGGTGGGACGCTGTGCTTGGATGCTTGCCCACAGTGCTTGGGTGACGGCGGGCGAAATGCCTCCGTCCCCTCGGACTGCACACACACGTCCCCTGCAAACAGGGCCGGTGACAACCACTTCCAAGGAAGCTAGCTTCTGTACGCAGGCATCCGGCTGGATGTTTTGTTTTATTTTCTTGAACGAATGCCGTGTGGTACACTCTACATGTAGTATTTATCATTTTTACTGTTTGTGAGTGTACAATTAGGTGGCGTCCACGCACTCACAAGCTTCTATAGCCATCACCACTATCTGCACCCCCCTTTTTTCATCACCCCGCACTCATTAAACCGTCACTCCCCATCCCCCCTACTCCCGGCCCCTGGTGGCCTCCAGGGAGGCTTTGGACTCTCCGGATCTGCCTATTCCAGGGACCTGGTGTAAATGGAATCGTGCGGTATTTGTCCTTCCCTGGCTGACTGAACCAGAGCTTGCAAGCCAGCAAATTAACTATAAAGGGTGGTGTGGCTCAGTCACCTGGCGGCCCCCACTGACCGACCGCAGGCCCTGGGTTCCCTCCCTTCCTCCCGCGCCGCCGCGTCTCCCGCAGTGGAGCCCTTCCACCCCTGCCCCGTCTCCAGCCCGCATTCCTGCCTTTTAGGCTAATTGGAACTGATTGGGGTCCAGAGAGTTCCGGAAGCCCCCCTCGGCGATCGGAGAGACCCGCGGTGTCCCGAGGATTTGCTCGGTGAACTGCCAACCGAGGACAATTAAGAGCATTTATTTGCCGGGGTTGTGAGCAGACGCTGCGTCCCCAGAACTCGGGCCGGGCGCCCTCCCCATGGACTCAGATTGCATTTGGCTGGTGAACGAGCCCCACACCCAGCTCTTCCCTCCCTGCCCCCCATAAGGGGCCCAGGCTGATGTTCCTCTTTTTCTTTCTTTGCGTTTTTTTCCCTCCTCCCTGCGCTGAACCGCCAGGGTCTGGTTCACGGCTGTCTGAAAATCTGTTTAATTTTCTTTCCAGGGCGCCTGCGGGGTGGGGGTGGGGGTCAGGCAGGTAAGCGTTCCATGCTCGATCTCGGCTCAGGTCAGGATTTCTCGGTTTGTGAGTTCGAGCCCCGCATTGGGTTCAGCGCGCACTGACAGCTCAGAACCTTCTCGGGCTTGCCTCTCTCCCTCTCTCTCTGCCCCTCCCCTGCTTGCGCTCTCTTTGTCTCTCTCTCTCAGAATCAAAATAAATAAACGTGAATTTTCTTCTCGTAGTTGAACCCTTTAGCGAAGTCAGACTTCTTGGGAGCGCCGTGTTCGCCCACCCCGTGGGTCTCCCCGTGGCCGTCAGGTGTGGCCCGCTGAGAAGCGTGTGGCCGGCGTGGTTCTTCGGGAAACACTTTGTTCGAAGCTGAAGACCGTTCTCTCTCCTGAGTCCAGCGGGCGAGCTCCCCAGGCCAGGAGCAGCGGGGAGTACAGAAGAGGCGCCGCTGCTGAGGAAGGAACCAGGGCGGCGGCCTGGCACGCCCCGTCCTCAGCTGTCCCCAAACTCGGGCCGTGTGTTTCCTCTCTTGCCGCCCTTTGAGGAGGATGCGGCCTCTGCCGTGGGTTGAGTTGTGTCCCCCACCGAGACTACTACTAACCCCCGGTATTTCACACGGCGACCTGGTTTGGAAAGAGGGTCTTTTTGGATTCCACCAGGTTAAAATGAGGTCATTTGGGTGGGCCTTCATCGGTATGACTAGTGTCCTTAAAAAGGGGGGGGGAATTTGGACACAGAGCCAGGCGCAGAGGGAAGACAGTGTGAAGAGGGGGAGGGAGAAGGAGGTAGAGGCAGAGATTGGGGTCACACGGCACCAGCCAGGGAACGCTGGAGCCCCTGGGGGGGGGGCGCTGCGAGGGGCCAGGAAGGATCCTCCCCTCAGCCTTCAGAGGGAGCACGACCCGGCTGCGGCCTCGAGTCTGGACTTCCGGCCTCCAGAACTCTGGGAAAATAAAGTCCTACTGTTTTATGCCCCGCAGTTAATGGGCCAAAGCCCCAGGGCACTCATACAGCCGTAGTAGAAGCCGAGGGCTCCCCCAGTGGGTGACCTTGCAGGGACCGCTTCCCATCTGAGGTGTGCCCCAGGCTTCCGGTGGCACCCTCCAGCCCAGGCCTGCCCCAGACAAGGGCTCCCCACACACAGAAACCCTCGTTGCCCAGCCCTCCCCGCTTCCCATGCTAAGGTTGGCCCGTTTGCTGAGTCAGGACGTTTTCTAAAAATATTTTTAGTTATTTATGTCATCTCTGCACCCGACGTGGGGCTCGAACCCACGACCCCGAGATCAAGGGTGGCATGCTTTTCTGACTGAGCCCGTCAGGCGCCCCTCTGTCGGGGCGTTTTAACACGCGGCTTCCTCATCACGTGACCTCCAAAGCCGAAAGCAGAATAGGAAGAGGTCGCTGCTATTTTATCCATTTTTCACGTTCCCAGAAATCCTGTTTTCTTTTTTTTTCCCCCAACTAAAATGTACGTCCCAATTAAGTGTTTCTTCCCTACAAACATTTTCTATTGGTTCTGGGCGCCTTATAAAATATTTCATGCCTTCGGGAAACATCCCTGCCTTTTCATTTGTGTGAGAACAGAGGATACGCCTGTTGCAAATAGTACGTGAGATCAAGCGGGCCTCTTTGGGAGAGTGTGTGCGGGGGAGGGTCACAGAGGGAGAGAGAGAGGGGGTGGGGGAGAGAGAGTTTTAAGCAGGCTCCACGTTGAGCATGGAGCCTGGCACAGGGCTCGATCCCACGACCCCGGGATCATGACACGAGCCAAATTCAAGAGTCAGATGCACCACCGACCAAGCCCCCCAGGAGCGCCGTGTGTATGTATCGTTACACAGGTGCACACATGTCCACTTGGTAGTCATTCAACTATTCACGTGCAGAGAAAGATCAACCGAAGATCCTGCCTGGTGGGGCAGGGCTGTAAGTGAAGGGAAATAGACAACACATGGCAAACGCGGTAAATAAGTTATCTGGTATATCAGACGGTAGCCCCGTGAACGAGGAAGGAAGCTGAGAAGGCCAGGAAGGTGAGGAGATGGAGGTGTCAGAGCCACAATTGGACATCTCACCGAGAAGAGGGTGAGGAGGTTTGCCACGAAGGTATCCAGCTGAAGCGTGTTCCAGGCAGCGAGAACAGCTGGTGCAAAGGCCCTGAGGCAAGAACACCTGGGTGGGATGGGGAGCATTCCGAAGTTTGGGAGCAGAGGAGTGAATATTCTGCCATCTGTTTGCCACAACAGGGGCCGGGAGACCTGTGGGGTCTGCGTCGTCTAGGCAGGTGATGACGGGGCTCACCTGGGCAGGACGGCAGAGGTGAGAAGAAATGGTCACATTCTGGAAACTCTTTAAAGATAGAGGCAGCGCGACTACCTCAGATGCAGCAGGGAGCACAGTTTTTGTCCCGTTCTTCAGTTCCCATACCGAAATGGAATTATTATCCTCAAGCTGCGTGGGATGGCCAGGAGTTGGCAAACTACAGCCCCCAGGCCGAGGCGGACCTGCAGCCTGTTTTTGTAAATAAAGTTTTATTGGCACACGGCTACTCTCATTTACGCACTGCTTGCGGGCGCTCTCCTTCTCCAACCGCAGGTCGAGCCGTGATTTTCCCGTGCACACGCACCTCACTTTCTCGTACCTCGCTTGTGTTGCTTCGTAGAGGACATGTTTTTCGCAAATGGAAGGTTCGTGGCAACCCTGCGTTAAGCAAGTCTATCGGCACCATTTTTCCAACCGTGTTTGCTCATCTTGGACCTGTCATATTTTGGTAATTCTCATGATATTTCAAACTTGTTTATTGTTGTTATATTTGTTACGGTGATCTGTGATTAGCGATTACGAATCCCTGAAAGCTTAGCGCTTTTTTAGCATAAAGTATTAAAAAATTTTTTTAACATTTATTTATTTTTGGGAGACAGAGTGTGTGTGTTGGGGGGGGAGAGTGGGCAGAGAGAGAGGGAGACCCAGAATCCAAAGCAGGCTCCAGGCTCTGAGCTATCAGCACAGAGCCTGATGGGGGGCTGGAACCCACGAACTGTGAGATCACGACCTGAGCCGAAGTCGGGTGCCTAACTGACTGAGCCACTCAGGCGCCTTTGTATCTTTCTGTTTAAAGACCTCGAGTGGCTTCTGTTCGCCCACCTCGATCCCTGACTGATACACTATGTCGTGGATACGTAATAAATTATGATACATCCATAGAACCAGACACCACTTCAGACACCCTAAAAGGATGAACGTGGCAGGCTGAATAACGGACCCCCCAACCCAAAGACATCCGTGTCCCAGTCTTTGGAACCTGCAGATGTTATGTGTATGGCAAAAGGGACTTTGCAGATGTGATTACATTAAAGATCTTGAGAGGATAGCGAGACTGTCCTGGATTTGCAGGTGGGTCCTGAATGTAACCCCAAGTGTCCATTTATTTTATTGTTTTAATTTTAAATGTTTATTTACTTTAAGAGAGAGAGAGAGAGAGAGAATCCCAAGCAGGCTCTGGGCTGTCAGCACAGAGCCCGACACGGGGCTCAATCTCACAAACCACAAGATCACGACCTGAGCTGAAATCAAGAGTCGGACACCTAACCCACTGAGCCACCAAGGCGCCCCTGCCGAATATCCTCATGAGAGGGAAGCAGAGGACAGTCCCTCACAGCATAGGCGATGAGGCCACAGAGGCAACAAGAGGTTGGAGTCATGCTGGAAGGCGTCACAAGCCCGAAACTCAGGACACGCTGTTTCTATTTCCATCCAGAGGCCGGGAGAGGCGAAGACATGACTTCTCCCCTGGAGTTCCTAGAAGGAGCCAGCCTTGTTGACACCTTGACTGTAGTCGGAGGCCCCTGACTTCAGACTTCCAGCCTCCAGACCATAAGGGAATAATACATTTGGGTTGCTCAAGCCGCCAGGTTCGTGGCGATTTGTTACAGCCGCCATGGGAAGCAAATCCAGTGGACCCTTGAACAAAGAGGGGGGGTAGAGCAGCTCACGCCCCTCCGCCACCCCCCCCCACCTCAGCCCCCAGTCAGAAATCTACAGATAACATTTGACTCACTGAAGACTTCACTGCGAATAGCCCACTGGTGACCGGAAGCCTTGCCGACAGCACACAGAGTCAGTTAACATCCCTCGTATGTTACATGAATTCTATTCTGTATTCGCGCGATAAAGCAAGCTCGAGACAAGAAAACCTTGGGAAGAAAGTCATAAGGAGGAGAAGATACACTTACAGTCCTGGGCTGTACCGAGAAACCTGTGTGAGCGGACTCGCCCACGTGAAAGGCACCTCGTTCAAGGTCAACTGTACAGATTGGGCAGACTGTTCGGCGAGTCGTTCTTCATCGAACACTCTGCTGTGCATCTTTCCGTAGCAGCCTACCCGGCTCCCCTTTGCTCTTTTTATCGGCTACCTGCTATCTCACGGGGCGGACGCGACCTTGCGTCCTTAGTCCCTCTCCCCTCCTGACGGGCGTCTGAGGTCCCTCCACGGGTTCGCCGCGGCCCCGTCTGGTCGCAGCGTGGTGTGCGCGCGTTCATTAACTGCATTTGGTCCTTTTCCCTCTTTTTGACTGATTCAAAATGACTCATGTGCGTTCCTGATGCAAAGGGCCCTGGGGCTGGTCCCCCTCCACCCCCCGCCCCCCCTCTACCCCTGGCCCCGCTCCCTCCACGACCCCGCCTGGGACCCGTTCCCAAACAGCTCGCTCAGCAGATGTCGGATGATTTCAGAAAGCCAGAGGGTCGCGGGTCACGTCCGTCAGCTCTGCACAGAGCCCCCTAGGACCGCGTCCCTGCCCCCAGGCCACCCGGGGAAGCTGATCGAATCGGGAGCCTTGCCGACATCGTGACCACACGAGTTTGATCGTCCTCGTCTCCTCAATCACTTCGGTCGAGGGTTAGCTCCGCTTGCAAACCAAACACATGTTTTCCTGTCGCCACCGCACTTCTCCCCAGAGAGCTGAAGGCTTCTGGGCTCCGGGTCTCGGGCTGCCCTGGCCACGGGCCTGCGGTTCAACCTGCACGCTCCCACGGAAGCATCCGATCCGCACCGGCCTCCCGGAGCTGCAGCCAGGGGCCCAGGGACCCCAGGCCATTGGGATCAACGCCCCAGTCTGTCCTGTCCGCAGGTCTGGCGTCAGGGATGAGCAGGGGAAGGCAGATAAAGTGGGGTCCCGAGGGGGACCCGACCGGCCGCCCAGCCACAGCGCGCTGCGGTTACTCTGCAGTGACGAAGCAGAACGAGACGCGTTCGTAGGGAGTTTCGAAGACACGTTAGACAAAAAGATGTGTGAAATGACTTGGTATCGCTCGCCTAGAGAGACAGATCTTACAAAGCTTTCCTTTCTAAATGCCCGTGTCCAGGTGGCTGGAGGGAGTTTGGGGTGCCGCCTCGCCCCGTTCCGAGCTCTTTCCTGTGACTCCTCCTCACCCCCGAGGACGTCCTGGCATCTCACCGTCTCCTGGTGTCTGGGTGTCCAGGTGAGAAGCGAGCGATGGAGCCGCGGGCCTCCCTTTGGGAGCAGGGGTGGGGGCGGGGTGCGCTTCAGCTCAGCTCACTGCAGAGGCCAAGCTCAGGCTTCCCCCAGGCGAACCGCACTCAACTTTTCCCCGACGAAGCTTTCACGACGGCAAATGAAACAACCGTGGATATTATCAAACAGATCATTCGTGCATGATGATGGTAAATAAAGGATTTTTTCCTGAGAGATTGGAATCTTCGCGAAAGTATTGTAGACTTCAGTCGGGAACCCAGTTACACGCTCCCACCCAGCGCCGTAAACGACCAGGGGATGGCTTAAATTGTGTGCGAGACGCGAAATGTAGTCAGAGCGCTAATACCGTTAGAGGCTTTAACATTTTTTCGAGATCCTCACAGATGAGTGCTTCAGACCGAAAGCCAGCACCTGGCTTTTTTGTGTGTCTTTCCTCTTTATCCCTTTCTTCCTTCCTTTCTTTTCTTTCTTTCTTTTCTTTCTTTCTTTCCTTCTTTCTTTCTTTCCTTCCTTCCTTCCTTCCTTCCTTCCTTCCTTCCTTCCTTCCTTCCTTCCTTCTTCTTTCTTTCTTTCTTTCTTTCTTTCTTTCTTTCTTTCTTTCTTTCTTTCTCTCTCCCTTCCTTCCTTCCTTCCTTTCCTTCCCTTCTTCCTTTCTTCCTTCCTTCCTCTCTCTCTTTTTCTTCCTTTCTCTTTCTTTCTTTCTTTCTCCCTTTCTTCCTTCCTTCCTTCCTTCCTTCCTTCCTTCCTTCCTTCCTTTCGAACACCTAAGTTGGGGCCAAGTCCCATGGCTGCCATTTTGGGGAACCCCCACAGGTGCAGGGGAGCTGTCAGCCTCCCATCCCCCACCAGGTTAGGACTGGCCATGCAGAGGCTGCTGGGAACAGTGTTCCAAACGGAGAGTGCAAGGCCAGTGGCAGAAGGGGGCCGAGTGCGGCTGGAGGGTGTGGGCGAGGGGGGGGGCAGGGCGCGGTGAGAGCCGGGCTCTACAACTGGGCAGCCAGTGTCTCTGGGATGCAGCCCCCTCGCTGAGGACTGGGGACAGTAGCCCTTGCTGAAGGTGGTTACGAGAGAGAAAAAATGACCCGACTCATTCCCAGTGCATGGCGCCCACTCTGTAAAGGCCAGTCGTTATTGTTATTGGTGGTTTCGTTGTTTTAGGTGTCTTTGGGACTTTGGGGCCCTTTCCTGTCCTCAGCAGAACCACCGTTGGCTCTCTACACCGGTTCGATGTCGTGAAGAGGGCCTCAGGAATGAACCTCGAAACATTGTGCTGAGTGAGGGAGGCCAGTCCCCCAAATCCCCTACGACGTGCGATCCCACTGACGTGGCATGTCCAGAACGTGCGAATCCACAGAGACAGAAGGCAGGTCAGTGATTGCCAGGGGCTGGGGGAGGGGGGCAGGGTGGTGACTGCTCCTGGGGACGAGCCCTCCTTTCAGAGTGATGGAAATATTCTAGGATTAGGTTACGGTGACAGCGCAACTCTGTAAAGGTATTAAAAACTATTGAAATGTGCATTTTAAATGGGTGAGCTTTATGGGAAGTATATCTTGATAAACTGTTAACCAAAAAAAACCGCCAAAAAAACAAAAAAAAAAAAAAAAAAGGAAAGGAAAGAGTCCCGTGGAAGAGGTGGAGGGCGGTGAGGTCTAGAGTCTGCCCCCTAGAGCTGAAGCCCATTGGAGACAAGGCAGGCGATGCCGGGGAGGTAGGAATGACACCCCCCGGCTCACAGGCAGCACGGGGACCCAGGGTGGGGTGGGACGTGGGCCCGGGGGGCCAGGATGGCAGCCTTGGAAGCTTTGCATGGAAACACCTCCTCTTGCAAACCGGCCCCTGGGAGGCCGCCTGCCCTATGGGAAACGGGTGCCCTCTGTGGAGCCCTGCGTATGTCCAGGACGTGGAGCTGGCCTCACACCCCCAGTTCTGGTCCCCGCCGGAACTCTCCTATTTAGAACCGATTTTCCTAAACACTGTGAGCCCCGGGGCCTGGCGGTCTGGTCCATCTTCCAGCACCCAGTTCCCTGGCCTAGTGGGTGGTGTCCTCGGATGCTTGGTGAGAGAAGAAGGAGAAGAAGTGGTCACCTCCCCTGAGGGCTGACTGCGCCTGCCCGCCTGACCCAGAGTGGTCCCTGCCCGCCTCAGCGGGCTCAAACATGCCATCGTCTGGGTGGCCGTCTTGGGCTCTGTCCCCTGCAGACCCAATCCCCGGCAGGGCGGGGTGAGTCCACCCACAGGGAGCAGAGGATGCTTAGAGCCAGTTACCTCCTGGCCCAGGGTGTGTCCAGAACATTCCTGGCACTGAGCTGGCGTCTTCCCCAGGACAGAAGCGGCTGGCGGAGCCGAGACGGGCCAGGGCGTTTCCTATGGCACTTTTATTTCCAGCTTGTTTGCCCAGAAGACAGAACCGGGGGTGAATTGTCTGGCCCTCAGCTTTCTCATCCGCCAGACCTCAGAGCTGGCCCGAGTACCGTCTGAGGCTGGTCCCTGCTCTCGTCTCCCTGGGGCCTCCAGGAATGAATGGTTGGGCCCTACTGGCAAGCCTAAGGGACGGATGAAGGTGCCTGGGGGTGTCTGACTCTATGCCATGCCGAGGGCTCTGGCGGTGTAAGGAGGGCCGTAGGTGGGGCCTCTACCCTCCCCCCCGGCATGGCCGCGGACATCCCAGGATCACGCCCTCGGCGCACAGGCCCCGTGTCATAGGGAATCGTTCGGAGGCACAGCCTTTGTGTGGATGCAGAGGCCACATCGGCGAGTGACCTCCCGAGGGTGGCCTGCTGGGGGGGGGATGTCCGGGTCTGTCCCAGGGACAGCGGGACCCCTGACGGGCACACTGGGGCCTGAAGATCATGGAGAGTGTAGCTTTGGCCCTTGAGGTGAAAACCTAGAAACTGGGGTCTCAGGGAAGTGGTTCTGGGGACGTCCGACCGGGTGTTTCTGCTGTCAGGTTTGGAGTCGTGAGGCTGGAGCGTGTTCCCGGAGTGTGGGCCGGGCAGCCGCAGGCCCCCGAGACCACCTTGTCCCTGCTCTGGGGGCCCACAGACGACCTGAGAGCTGAAAGGCTGGCCACGCCTGACCCCGGGGATTGCCCGCCCATCGCTCCCCTGCCAGGGCCTGCGGCCCGTGGGTGGGGACCCGTGGGGCACGGAGAGGATCAAGCCACCCTGGCTTGGTCTCTGGGTCCCTGCACCCCAAGAGGGCCCGCTGTATCTAGACTCAACCCCCCCTGGCTCCCCATGCCACTCGGAGCGGCCATGAGCTCCTTCCTGTCAACAGGATGCTGTATGACATTGCCGTGGCCAGGGCAGCGTCCGGGGACTGCTGGCTCCTCCCAAACCCAGAGCAGGCAGAGTCCAACGGCACACTTTGGGCCCGTGCACCCCAGCCGGCAGAGTTCGGAGACCCCTCTCCCTCCTCTGAAAGTCCTCGCCCTGCGGCCCAGTCTCCTGCCCTATCTCTTGGATCTAAAAAAAAAATCCTGTTTCTGTCCTTCTAAACAGATTTATTGAGGCACAGCCGGCACACAACACACAAACCGCACGTATCTGTGTCAAGTATTGGGTTGGCTGAGTTTTGACATATGTCCTTGCCTGTGAAACCGTCACCACGACCGAGATCCTGAACACAACCAATCCCCCCCCAAAAGTTTCTTGGGACCTCAAAGTAAATTTCTGTTTCTTATACTGTACACAAGGCACTTCTGACACTGAATGTGAGTTTTCCACACCGAGCAATTCTTTTTTATTTATTTTTTTTAAGTAGGCTTCATGCCCAGTGCAGGGCCCAACACGGGGCTTGAACTCACAACCCTGAGATCAAGACCTGAGCTGAGAGAGTTGGGTGCTTAACACACTGAGCCACCCAGGCGCCCCCACACTGAGCGATTCCCCCAGGAATTGCCCGGACCCCGCAGGTGAGAGCCTTCCTTGGTCCCGCGAGATTGCCTCCACTTCCAGACCCCGGCCACAAGTCCGGGTCTCCACAGCTGGCTATGAATCAGGGAGTTCCAATGACCCCCCCTCCTGGGATTCCATAATCTGCTAGATTTGCTCGTAGAGCTCAAGAAAGTGCTTTTATATTCACTGTCACCAGTTTATTATAAGGGATGCCACTCAGGGAAGAGCCAGACGAAGCGACGCGTAGGGCAGGGGACGTGGGAAGGGGTGTGGAGTCTCCATGCCCTCCTTGGGTGCACCTCCCCCCAGCACCTCACTTGTTCCCCAAACCGGAAGTCCTTCGAGTCCGGTACTTTTGGACTTCGAGACATAGTCATGATTGACGAAATCGCCGGCCATCGGTAATTGAGTATCTCCAGCCCCTCTTGGGAACCTAATCATATAGTTGGTTCCCTGACAGCCAGCCCCCATCCTTAGCTGTGTTCCGGAAGTCCCACCCCATTCCCAGAGAGTCAGGTGCGGTTGAAAAGGAGTTTGTCGGGAATAACAAAAGACAAAGAAAAGACCCTCCTAATTTCAGAAACTGGGGGTGGAAGTAAATATTACAACAGATGCGATTGCCCATCACTTACAAGTGACAAGGGTTAGGAGCTCTGGGCCAGGAAGCCAGAACGGAAACCAAATACAGCTTCTTGTCCTATCACACTAACAAGAACAATAGCAGGTCCCCTTCTAGTCCCTCCTGCCTGCCCCTCCCTCTCCCTCTCAAGCAGCCCCTGGTCAGCTTTGGGTCACTCTAGGTTAGTGTGCGTTTTCTAGAATTTTCTGTGGGCGGAACCGTGCAATATGAACTCTTTTTTGTTTGTCTTCTTTCACTCAGCGCCACGCTATTTTGAGATCCATCAACATGGCTGCCCCATCGGCCTTTCTCTCTTTTTCAAATTGCTTCCTGGTATTGTTCCGTTGGATGAACGGATTCCTTGATTCCGTGATTCCTTTCTATCGAGTGTTTTCTATACGTCAGACATTGTTCCAGTGAGTCTAATCTCCAAATTCAGTTTTCAAAAATTTTTTTAAATGTTTATTTTGAGAGAGAGAGAGAGAGAGAACGAGCAGGGGAGGGGCAGAAAGAGAGGGAGACACAGAATCTGAAACAGACTCCAGGCTCTGAGCTGTCAGCACAGAGCCCGATGGAGGGCTTGAACCCACAAACTGTGAGATCATGACCTGAGCCGACGTCAGACACTTAACGGAATGAGCCGCCCAAGCACCCCTCCAAATTCAGTTTTCACCCCCAAATCTGTCTGCAAGGAAGTGTTGTGATCTCCAGGGCAATTAAAAGGCTCAGAGCTGTCCAGCAACTACTCACAGATCACACAGCTGTTACACGCGAGCGTCAGCATTTGAACTTGTACCTGTGCTGCCCTGTGCAGCTGTCCTTCCGAGATCCTGGCCACTCTGGGTGTCCTGGACTCCTCGGCAGCCAAGAGGCGGTTTCCTTTCATCTTTCTTTTCTCTTTCTCTTTAATTGAGGTGATATTCACATACCCTGAATTATAAAGGGAACAGTTCATTTGTATATTCAAGATGCTGGGCAACTTTGACCTCTGTCTAGTTATAGGATGTTTTTATCACCCCTGAAAGAAACCCCGTACCCATCAGCAGTCACTCCTCATTTTTCCTTGAATCCTGAAAGTGGCCACCAATCAGATTCCCAATACGACCCCCCAGATCTGTCCCTGTTGCAAAGGCCTTGAGGGCAAGCGCACCTGTCTGCCCCTCCCTGGCGTTGTGCCCTGTGCTGGCGGGGCGGGGGGGAGGGGGCGGGAGCAGCGGAAGAATGTGCCCAGGCTCTGTGTGCCCAGGCTCTGCGTGCCGGGTCTCAAAGCCCCTGCCCCACTCACGACTAGAGCTAGAGAGGAAATCCCAGCTCCTGCCCTGAGATTTCCACCTTGAGCGATCCCCTATGTCTGCAGGGCCGCAGTGGCCCGGAGCCAGCTCTGCTGCTCGGTGCGGACCGCCACTGCCCCCCGCGGCCCGTCCAGCTTCGTAGGACGCGGAACATCTCAGCATACTTCCCCAATGAGCCAAGTGGACCCCGTCGCTCCTGGAACCACACTACGGAGAAAAAGTGTGGCATTGTGGGGGCGGTGGGGGTGGGGCGAGGCGCTGCGGGGGTGTGTGTGTGGGGGGGAGCTGCAGGGATGTGGTGGGGGAGCTGCAGGGGTGTTCAGGGGGGAGCTGCTCCCAGCATAGGGATCTGGAGAAGGACGGACTTGCTAGCTCCAGATTTCCAGAGCAAATTCGACAGCTCGCACTTGGGCTTCAGGCTACGGCCCCAGAGGCACAGAGGGCCCGGGTGTGGCCGGCAGCGCCCGGCCCTCCCTGCCAGCCACGCTCCGGCCGAAGAGCCAGGCCTGGGGCTTCTGTGTCTTGGGCCAGAGCTTTACTGAGATATATCATACAACTCACCCTTTCATTCATTCCATTTTGGTTTTTTCATTTTAGAGAGGAGAGAAGGGAGAGAGAGAAGATCTCGAGCAGGCTCCACGCCCAACGAGGAGCCCAACACGGGGCTCGATCCCACAACCCCGGGATCGTGACCTGAGCCGAAATCAGGAGTCAGAAGCTCCCCTGACTGAGCCACCCAGGCGCCCCCGTCCCCCAGTTCACCCTTTCGAGGGGTTTGAGCCACTGGTTTTTAGTCTATTCACAGGGTTGTGCAAGCGCTCCCGCGGCCCATTTAGAACATTCCCATCGCCCCCAGAGGAGACCTCGCCCCCACCCCCTGCCCCAGCCCCCGGCAACCGCTAAACTTTCTCCCGCTGAGGATTGCCTTTCTCGATATTGCCCATAAATGGAATCGCGCACGGCTTGTCTGTGTGGGTCTGGCTTCTTTCTCTCAGCACGATGTTTTCGAGGTCCGTGCGTGTTGTAGGGCAAGTTAGGGCTTCAGTCGACTCACGGCTGAGTAGCATTCCATCGCGTGGATGGACCACATGGTGTTTATCCATTCACACATTCACGGGCATTTCGGCGGCTTCTGCCTTTCGTGATGGCGCCTCGTGCTGCTGTGCACACGTACGTCCAATCTGTTTGAACACCTGCCTTCAAATCTTTGGGCATAAGCCTAGCGGGGGACTTGCGGGGTCCTGTGCAAACTCTGTGTTTCACTTTCGAAAGAATCATTTCCTTTTTTTTCTGAGGTTATTACAAAGATGATAATGAAGGTCTTACTCTCCGTCCCGCCCAGTTAGAGTTGTCAAGTAAAGCACAGGACAGACCCCCTGTCAAATGTGAATCCTGCAGGGGCACCTGGGGGGCTCAGTGGTTGAGCATCTGACCTTTGATTTCGGCTCAGGTCGTGATCCCAGGGTCTTGGGATCACCCCATGTCAGGCTCCGTGCTGAACGTAGAGCCTGCTTAACATTCTCTCTCTCTCTCTCTCTCTCTCTCTTTCTCCCCCTTTGCCGCTCTCCCCTGCTCACACTTGCTCTCTCTCTCTCAAATAAAAAAATAAGTTTAAAAACTGTAACTCCTATATAAGGAACAAATGCATTTATTTTTAGTGTAAGTATATCCCAAATATTGCATTGGATATACTTATACACACGGCCAAACTTTTTTTTATCATTTATCTGAGATTCACATTTAAATGTATTTTTATTTGCTAACTCCGGCAACCCCACACCTAATTGATGCCTTTTCTCGGCTGAAAACATTGTTATTTAGCCCCATGCTTGTTTACAATTCGTCTTCTGTGTCTATACCCCAAAATGGAGTCACTGGGTCCTACGGTAGTTCTACGTGCAGCTTTGCAAGGGACCGCCGGACTGTCTTCCATGGCGGCTGCACCGTTTCACATTCCCACCGGCCGTGCACCAATTTTCCCACCTCCTCACCAAAACTCGCTATGGTCTATGTAAAAAATTTGCAGGGCACCTGGGTGGCTCGGTCGGTTAAGTGCCCGACTTCAGCTCAGGTCATGATCTCGCGGTTCGTGAGTTCGAGCCCCGCGTCAGGCTCTCTGCTGTCAATGCAGAGCCTGCTTCAGATCCTCTGTCTCCCTCTCTACTCCTCCTCCAGCCTCTCTCTGTTTCTCAAAAGGAAATAAACATTAAAAAAATTTTTTAAAAATTTAAACATTAAAAAAAATTAAAAAAAATTTGCAACAACATTGTAAGAAGTGTGAAATGGTATCTCGTTGTGGTTTTGATTTGCATTTCCCTAACGATCAGTGACGTCGAGCGTCTTTTCACGAGCCTGTCAGCCATCCGTACACCTTCTTTGGAGAAACATCTATGCAGATCCTTTGCCCAATTTTTAATTGGGTCGTTGGCATTTTGTTGTCGTGGAGGTGGAGGTGCTCTTTATATATACTGGCTATTAATCCTTTATCAGGTATATGATATCCAAATATTTTCTCCCATTCTGTGGGTTCTCTAAAATCCCATTGTTTAAGTCATCCGTTTATGGTCATTTGTTACAGGAGCTCCTCATGCAGAAACTCATACAGTGTTCTTCCTCCCACGCCCCTGCCTGGCCCGGAATGCACAGATGATGTGTGCATGTGCGTGTGTGCGCACACCCCCCCACCCCTGCCCAGACATTTTGGTTGTTGCTGGGGAGGGTGAATGCTCATTTCTCTCCAGGGACGGAACTGGGTAGATCTCGGCTGGATGTTTCCTGGTCTGTGCAGGTGCTGCTCCAAGGAGATTCCCAGCAGCCTTTGCACCTGGCTTCTGAGCAGCATCTCACACGCCCTGTCTTTGGGCATCTTTTCTTGGGTGGCTTGATGGGGCGCCTGGGTGGCTCAATCGGTTGAGCGTCCGACTTTGGTTCAGGTCATGATCTCGCGCTTCGTGGGTTCAAGCCCCGCGTCGGGCTCTGGGCTGACGGCTCAGAGCCTGGAGCCTGCTTCAGATTCTGTGTCTCCCTCTCTCTCTGCCCCTCCTCTACTCGCACTCTGTCTCTCTCTTTCTCAAAAATAATAAATAAATATTAAAAAATTAAAAAAAAACACCTGGAGTCGTTGAGAAGCTACTGAGGGTGGGGCACCCAGCAGGCGGTGGGGACGTGCACGCCCTTGCTTCCCCTCCTCGCTCTCTACTCCATCTTGGAGGCGGTGGCTGTGGCGGCCGTGGTTCGATCGCCGAGATGCAGCTCTTTGTCCACGCCCAGTGGCTACACACCCTCGAGGTGACCGTCCGGGAGCCGGTCGCCCACATCACGGCTCGAGTAGCCTCACTGGAGGGCATCGCTCCAGAAGACCGAGTCGTATTCCTGGCAGGTACGCCCCTAGAGGATGAGGCCACTCTGGGTCAGCGTGGAGCCGGGACTCTGTCTCCCGGAAGTAGGTCGGTCAAGCCCGTGGTTCCCTGGCCCGTGCTGGGAACGTAGGAGGGCGGACTCCCAAGGTGGCCCAACAGGAGAAAACGGAGACGGGCCGAGCCAGGCAGGGGCTGCAGTACCACCTGCACTTTGTCAATGCCGTGCCCACCCTTGGCAAGGAGAAGGGCCCCCATGTCAACTCTGTAGGCCACTGTGATCGGGGCTTTCCGCAGTAACGCCACCGAGTGCAGTCACACATACGCGCACCAAAAGATACTGAGGTTGGTCCCCCCGGGACCCTCTCTGGGTTTGGAGAAAAATCCAGGAGCCCTCCTGCCCGTCGTCTTTGCTGAGATCGGGCGAGGCTGGCTGAGGAGTGTCCCTCACAGCCTCCGCTGGACCCCAGGCCCCGGCGGTGGGCTCACACGGGCGCTGCGGAGAGACCTCGGATCCCCTGCGCGGCCAGCACGCCTGTCCTCACACCTCCGGGCAGAGAGGACGCGGGGCGCGCAGGAATTGCTTCCCCACCCAGCCCGCGTCTCTCTCCCGGGCAGCAGGAAGTGAACGTGCATGGGTCTCGTCCACATTGCTCCCTGAGCCCTCTCCCTGGCTGCTGGGCTCCCCTGCACCCTCCTTTCCCTGCTTTGGGGGGAGCGAATGCGGCACCTCCTTCCTTCATCGGGTCGTCCCTCCTCCTACGGGCGAGCATGCAGGCTGCTTCGTGGTTCTTCGCTGCCCCTAACCATGCTGCTCTGAAAGCTCCCGGCAGGGTCACCTGGGCGTCTGTCCAGCAGGGTCAGGGGTCACGTGCAGTTTCCGCCGTTCTAGTGCGGCCAGTGGCTCCCCCAGGGAGGGCCCTGCTGTGGCCCACAGCTGTTCCTGCACACACACACGTTCTGCTCTGCTCCCCGCTCTGGCTTCGGGGTCCCTGCCATGCTGTGCAGGAACCCTGTACCCTGAGGGGGATAAGTCTGCACGTCTGTCTTCCCATGTCAAGGCCAGGTTGCTGACGGCTCGGAGGGTCTAGGAGCTGGCTGGCTGGCCCCATGGAAGAGCAAAAGGATTCTCTCTCATTTTTTATTAAAAAAATCATTTTTTAAACATTTATTTATTTTTGAGAGACAGAGCACGAGCAGGAGAGGGGCAGAAGAGAGAGGCAGACACAGAATCTGAAGCAGGCTCCGGGCTCTGAGCTGTCAGCACAGAGCCCAACGCGGGGCTCCAATTCATGAACCGTGAGATCATGACCTGAGTCGAAGTCGGATGCTTAACTGACTGGGCCCCCCAGGTGCCCCCAAATCTGTGTTTTCAAAGCAAGCTTCAGAGCGGAATTGACTGGACTCCCCGCCCATCCCCCCATCCCCCCTGCCAGTTTGAAGCTCCCGGCAGGTGGTCACTCAATGCTAAGTGGGAAGAGATTGGTAGTTGTTAACAGAGTCTTTTCACCACTAGAGACAAGAGTCAGAGACACCCTCCAGTGCACGGGGCATAGTAAGATGCAGTGAAATGGGGAAGTGAGAACTTTTTTTTTTTTAATTTTTTTTTAATGTTTATTTATTTTTGAGACAGAGAGAGACAGAGCATGAGTGGGGGAGGGGCAGAGAGAGGGAGACACAGAATCCGAAGCAGGCTCCAGGCTCTGAGCTGTCAGCACAGAGCACGACGCGGGGCTCGAACTCACAGACCGCAAGATCATGACCTGAGCCGAAGTCGGACGCTCAACCGACTGAGCCACCCAGGCGCCCCGGAAGTGAGAACTTTCGAGTCCTTACCACTCTTATTTTTAATACCCCGAATTTAAGTGCAAGTTTGTACGACGGAGTTTTTAGCTATGGCTCTGCTGAACAAGGGCTCACACATTTCCTAGAAATGTATCAACCGGCTCTTCCCAGAGCTGCCCTGCAGCCTGGGGGTGGGGGTAGTAGGATGTCGGCAGGTGTCTACTGAGTGCCCACTCGGAGCCGAGGGCCAGGTGTTCATCGGCAAAAGAGGCTTCTACCCCGGGGGAGACAGACAGGAAGAAAGTGCTCCTGGGATAATAAGATCACGGCCCCCGAGCTGGGCACCAAGCAGAGAGTTAAACTGGGTGACGAGGGCATGGTGGTGTCTGTTTGCCTCCTGTCACCCCATTAGTGAGAGAGGGATCCCCTGCACTGAGCACCTGACGCCCCGTGCCGGGCAGGGGGGACGGATGGTGGTTTATTGGTCACATCTACTCACAGCCCCGGGTTGGGGGAGGACCCAGCTCACAGGAGACCATGTAGGGGG
This sequence comes from Paguma larvata, assembly GCA_030068075.1. Lineage (NCBI taxonomy): Eukaryota > Metazoa > Chordata > Mammalia > Carnivora > Viverridae > Paguma > Paguma larvata. Next base: position 11,848,443 of record CM057842.1, on the reverse strand, counting down.
TGCGCTTGGGAGGGGAGTGAACGGCCAGAAGATGTTGGAGGCAGACTTTGTAGTAACAGGAGGGCGAGGCGCCCCTGGTTCCCACCGGAGGATGTGATTGGCTTGTTAGAAGGACAAGGAGGTGAGATCCCCTAGGTTGGGGACTGGTGGGGTGTAACTGGTCTGGCTGACAGCGGAACAGGTGGGGAGCAGCGCCTTTGGCTGGGCGGCGGGAGGGGCATATCCGGTGAGAGTAGGGAGCTCACGGTCAGGCCCTTGGGGACTGGGAAGGGCAGCATGTCCAACCTGAGGCCTTACAACACAGTCGGGGAAGGGGGGACAGTGGGGCCAGAGCCCAGTGAAGGCGAGAGCGGAGGGCTGGGCAGGACAGACGGTGTATTAGGAGGGCGCCCTTCCTGGTCTCGGGCCCCCCCCCCCCCCCGCTGTCTGCGCCTGCTGGTGCCCCCTTCAGCCAGGCACCTGCACGGCCCCCCTCTGATACCTGCTAGTGCAAGCCCTGTCTGCCGGGTATCCCCGCTGCCTGCCCAAGGCTTGGCCTAAAGCCAAGAGAGGGCTGATGGGGAGGCCACCTAGAGGACCCACTGTGCCTGGGAGTGGGGGTGGTGGTTCAAAGGAAGCTTCCAGAAGGAGCAGGAGCTGGGCAACCAAAGGAAAAGGGCAGAAGAACAAAGTTTGACCACAGGCAGGCAGCAGGGTCAGCACAAGGCATCTGAGGAACCAGGATGAGGCTGAACCGTCAGGGCAGCCTGGAGTTTGGACTTGGTCCCAATGAGCAGGGATCCGGGAAGATTCGGGGCAGGAGGGAAGTGAGGTCCGCACTAGACTTTTAGAGGGCCCTGGTGGCTGGAGGGATCCTCCTAGAGGGGTCAGTGGTGCCGGTTGAAGGTGCTGGAAGGAGGGGGCAGCAGTTGGACGTGACATAGAAAGGAGGTGCCCCCTCCAACCGTTGACAGTGGGGCCATTGCTCAGTTGGGGACACTCTGAGGGGCAGGATGGGCACCTCGCCCTCAGAGAGTAAGGGGTCCCGGCCCAACCTCGCGGTAGGCCAGAGGGGAAAGGGAGGCCCAGAGAGAGAGGGCCTTGGGCGCGGGGATTGGTGGACAGCGGCACGGGTGGGGGAGAGGCTAGAAGTGAGGACCGGCGGCCAGCGGCTGGTCCAGGAAGGGGCGGGGGAGAGCCGGAGGAGGGCACGAGTCCGGGGAGAAGCTGGGCGGGGCGGGCGGGGCCGGGAGGGGGCGAGCGGGGCGGGGCGGCCCCTGGCGTGGGGGCGGGGCGGGCCCGGGGAGGGGGCTGGCCCGGGGCTGCCCCAGCTCGGCCCGGCGCGGAGCGGGGCGCATGGCGCCGTGCGCACTGCGCGGGGGCTGCGAACAAAGGGCCCCCGGCGGCGCGGGGGGCACCGCCGCGCTCGGACCCCGGCCCTGGCCCGGCTCCGCCCGGCCCCCTCCCTGGGCGCGGCGCCCCCGCGGAGCCGAAAAATGGGGGGCGCCCTGCTCGGCCGGCTGCTGCGGCTCCTGCTTCTGCTGCTGTCGGCGCGGGACGGAGTGCGCGCCGCGCCCCGGGCCCCGTGAGTTGCCCCGGGCGACCGAGGAGGCTGGCTGTCTTCGCGGGGAGGGGGTCCCGGGGGCTGGCTCAGAGAGGGGCAGCGCCCTGTCCGAGGCTACACAGCCTCCGCACTGGGCGGGACCTTGTCCCCTGACTCCCAGGGGTCGGACTGCGAAGGGGTCCCCCTGAGCCTTCCGAGGCGGCCACATCCGAGTACAGGGAGTCCCCAGAGCTAAGGCGGCGAGGCCAGCGCCTCCTCCCCGGCTCGCCCCCTTGCTGTGACGGGGGGGCTGTCGTCTTGGGTGGCGACTGCGAGTTGCCGTGGCATGAAGGTAAGGGATGCGTGTCTTGGCTGGGCAACAGGAGAGACCTACCGTTCCATTTTCCTTGGGAGGGCGTGCCGGTGGGGAGGAAGTGTTTGTTTTGCTTCCACATTTTTCTTCAAGTTTGCCTCCCCAGCTTCTGGTGAGTTGACACAGCGAGGAGGTGAATTAACTAGCTGCTAAGGAGAGTGCCCCACGAGCTGGCTTCCTCGGGAGTATTTCCAGACCTGCCAAGCTGGGGGGGGGGCCTGCCAGGCTGTGGGTTCAGGGGGGGCTGCCTGGAGCTGCCCAAGTTCGGCCGTTTGGTCCAGCCTCCGCCTTTATGAGGTGGCTTGTTCAAGCAGCGCTTGTTGAGTCCAGAAAACGGGCCAACAGCGGGGCTAGGTGGGCGGTGTCGCTTCCAGCCACAGCTCCTCTGGGATCGCAGTTGGAGAAGTAAGACACCGGACTGGGCGGGTGCCCCCCGACCTTGTGAAATGGAATCCGGCAGATTTTTCAGAGCGGGTTCCCCTTAACGTGGAGGTTTCCAGCCCCGGGGTGGGTGGGGGAGGCGGTTTGTGTTTCCCTGGTGGTCGTTTGGCAATTCTAGGGGCATTTTTGGTCCATGTCTAGGGGAGGCAATGCTTCTGGAATCTGCTGAGTGGAGGCCAGGGATGCTGCTAAACACTTTGCCACACCCGGGTCCTCGGCCACCACAAAGCTTGACCTGGCCCTAAATTAGCGACCCCTGTCTTCTAAGGGCCAAGGTCAGAGTCTCGAGTTGCAGAGTTTCGAGCGGTTCTCAGGCGTGTCGGCCTCTGACTAAAGTCGTCCAGGGGTATTGCCTTCTGTAGAGGGAAATGGAATCCCCGTGCGGCAGACACGGGCTCGGAAGGGAACTTGCAGCATCCCCGGCCCTGGCTTCTAGATTAGTCGGCCTCTAAGCCGGAGCCGTGGGATCCCGTCGCATGAATAGCCCTGCATACCCACTTCTGTGCCCCGTGTGATTTCTGCATGAGGAATCTCTGACCCCAGAAAGCAGCGTGGCTTTGCCCCTTGTAGGAAGATCGGTACTGTCTCCTCTTTCCCATACGCCGGCTTTCCCAGGCCGGGACCTTCCGAGACCAAAGGACGAGGAGCCGGTGTCCGTGCACACGCCAGGGGCATGCGTCGGGCCCCAGTGCTTGGCTGGCAAGCGTCCCGGGCACCTGTGACTCCTGAACCCCAGGGAGAGTTAATGTGGCTTCGTCGGGTTCTCTGGGGCCTCTCTGGGGCCTCCGGGTGAAAAATCGACCTCGGCTCTGGATAAAGGCTTTGAGAGGTGACCGAGGAAAACGGGCATGAGGTGGTATACGTTCCCCAGGCGTTCGTTCTGCCATACTCTGCATGGGCTGCGGGGGTGGCCCAGGGGTCAGCTGGGGCGAGACGGAAAGAGTATTCCTTTTTGTTTTTTTTTTTTAAGTTTACTTATTTATTTTGAGAGAGAGAGAGAGAGAGGATCCCAATGCCGGGATCCCAAGGCGGGGTTCGAACTCACGAACCCCGAGATCACGATCCCAGCCGCAGTCGGAAGCTTAACCGACGGAGCCACCCCGGGCGCCCCACGAGTATTCCTAAAGGAGACCGGGTCCCTGCTGCCAGAGCACAGGACACGTGGGAAGCCAGAGCCACTGCACGCCCGGGTCCGGGTTGGAATCAGATAATACACGGCAGGTACCTAGCGTGGCGGTGTGCCGTACCCGGGATCGCCGCACGCCACGTGAACTGCCGAGGGGAGACACTGCACGGGGGAACTCGGGGGGGCCGATTGCACCCCCTGGGTGGCGCTGGAGCCAGCCAGTGCCCGTCACGTGCAAAGCAAGAGCTCCTATGCTCAAGGCAGTGTTGAGAGAACACTTGAGACCCAGGGTCTGTACACATTCCGGTCCATGCTGGATCTGGACGGTACATCCATGAGACCCAGGGTCGCTGCGGGCCCACGATGAGTGCGTGCTCCGTGCGTGGCTGAAGCCAGACCCTGCACCCCGGAAGCCAGCCATCGCAGGCGGTCGTCGGTACTGGGCTCAGACAGAACACTGGACCCCGGGGTCGCCACCGGTTCCGGTCATTGCCGGATCTGGGCTGGGTCCCTGCCCCGCTGGGGTCTGTCCACCTTCTCACCAGTGCTGGAGTGACATGGTACGTGGTCTGTATATGGTACGTACACAGGGCGTGGTATGTCCCGAGGCCCCTGTGGGCTCCGGGCAGTCCTGCAGGAGGACAGTGCGTGTAGGAACCCAGGAGGCGTGAACTCTGGCCGCTGTTGGAGCTGGACGGAGCGCGGGGGGCTCCCACGGTCGGTGCTGCGGCCACACAGTCCTCCACAGGAACCCGTTGCGTCTTTTGAAATGCTCAATTTTTCATGAAGTTTTAATGAAGTCCAGCTTATCAACGTTTTTTTCCGATGGATTGAGCCTTTAGTATCTTATTCACGAAACCTCTGCCTGACCCGGGCACGCCGAAGCCTTCCTCCTGTGTTTCCTCACGGTGCTTTTAGAGTTTTCCCTTTAGATCTCTGACCCAGTTTGGGTTCGCCTGAGTGCGCGATGTTCGGTAAGGGTCGAAATTCACGTCTCTGTGCGTGGACGTGGGGTTGTCCCAGAGAGGATTTTGAGAAACGAGACTCTCTCCTCATCTCGTTGCCCGGCCTCGTGGTTTTTCCTTTTGCCCGTTTCCTTCTGGTGCCTCTGCTTCTGCCCCGTCGGGATTCGCTGCCTTTGCTGTCTCGGCTCTTGGCACTTCCTGTTGCGTCGCAAGCAGGTTTCCGTGGTCACAGGTGAACGAGCCTCGGCGATTATCCATGGAAGGTGGTAGAATAGCAGAGGCGGGAGCTCAGGTGAGGAGGACCTGTACCTGAGGTCAGGTGCCCTAAGTGCGTCCCAAGGCTCTCCTCTGTCCCATCGTGTGAGCTGGTCCTTCTCCTTCTGGAGCGACCGCTTTGCCATCTGCAAAGTGAGCTAATGCTACTTATTTTCCAGGAGTAGCTTCACGGCTAGTTAAGCCGAGGGTGTTCAGAAAGAGAGGGCCGTTTTGGTTCTACTGTCCACAGTGCTTTTCCTGTTTCGGGCCATTTAGTGGGTTCTCCGGGGTTTTGGTCTTAAAACAAACGCGGCAGGAAGCTCCTTGCCTCTTGCCGCTGGGCTCAGGAGTCTGGCTGCCTGGGTTCGAAACCTGCTCGCTTACTGGGTTGGGCGCATGCCTCAGCTTTCTCCAGGGTTTAATTTCTGACTCTGTAAATGGGTGGTTTTTAGCAGTTCTCCCAGGGCAGGCTGTGAGGATGAAGTGGGATCCTGTCAGTTACTCAGGAGAGTATTTCACAGCGTTGGTGCAGCATGTGCAAAGGTCCCGTGGCAGAGTGAGCTGACCAAAAAGGCCCGAGGCCGGAACGCAGACACTGAAGGAGGGGGCGTGGTGCTGGCTAGATACCGAGAGGCCTGATGCTTACCTAATCCGGGGGCTTCAGGGATGAATAAGCCAGCCCCTGGTCTCAAGGAGCTCACAGGTTGGTGGGGGACACAGACACACAAAATGACAGCGTCATCGTGGCGTGGGCAGGGATAGGTGGGAGACCACCCAGGGAGCATCCTGACGCAGCCAGAGGGGCAGGGAGGCCGGAAGTGGCTTCGTTTCACTCAGGTTCTCCTCTCCTACAGGGGCTATTTGATTGCCGCGCCTTCTGTCTTCCGCTCGGGAGTGGAGGAAGTCATCAGCGTGACCATCTTTAACTCCCCGAGGGATGTCATGGTCCAGGCTCAGCTGGTGGCCCGGGGTGAGGCAGTGGCACGGAGCCAGGGAGCCATCCTGGGTAGGTCCCCGGGGTGCCCCACCAGGGCTTCCTTCCTCTCTGTCAGGTGGCCTTTACTGCCTGGCCGGGGCTCAGGCTGCGTGGGCACTGCCTTGCCTCTCTGTCACCCCACCTCCCGCAGGGGAGGGAGAGGGGGTTGCCCTCTCCCCATTTTTCGGATGGGGAGGGTAAGACCCAGGAGGGGCAGCTACCGGCCGGCCGTGTCTGGGAAATCAGAGAGCGTTGTTCCTCGGCAGCCCAGGCCCTGCGGGTTCGGATCTGGGTAGGGTCGGGCACCCTTCGGTGGCAGCTGTGGCTAGAGGCGGGGCCTGGACCCAGAGGGAATCTCGCGACCATTTCAGACCTTTTGTTGAGCTTCTAGCACGCCTGTGGTGGTAGGCCCAGACCTGGGCTTACGGCCAGACTGTCACTGAGTTGAGCTCAGGCCCCCAGCCAGCCTCTCCCCTGCCGTGCTTGGTAAACCACAGATAACAACAGGGCTGGCCTCCTGGACACAGCTGGGGAGAGCAGGGACCTGTCCGGCAGGGCAGACGACGCATCCTTCAGGCAGAGTGTGATTTAACCACGGGCGACACAGAGACGCTGTCCAGTGTCCGGGCTCTCAGGCCGGCAAGGCGGTACCTGTCCCCCAGGGAGACGAGGGAGAGGCTGACCCGGAGTGGAAACCAGGAGAGGGCTCGGGCAGGCAGGAGTGCCGCGGTCCTGACTCTGTTGGCCAGTCCCCAAACCCAGATCAGGTTGGCTTCAACAACAGAGTGTTTACGGACTGTCACAACTAGAAAAGTCCCCTGGCATCCCTGGCTGTCTCCCAGCCCCACCTCTGGACAGGCCTGCCTCTCCCCAAAGCTGAGGGAGTGACAGGTTCTCAAGACCTCGGAGAAACGTCCCATCCTTCCCTCTGATTGGCCTATCTTGGGTCATGTGCTCAATCCTGACCCAGCCCCTCTGAGTGGGGAGGCCAATGCTGATTGGCCCATTTTGGGTCATGTGCTCAATCCTGACCCAGCCTCTCTGACTGGGGAGGCCAATGCTGATTGGCCCATTTTGGGTCATGTGCTCCACTCCGAACCAATCACTGCCACTGGGGGAAGACCTATGTAGATTTGCACAGAACCCCAAGAGAGATGGGCAGAGCGCCACCAAGCCTCATGAATTGGCTGGGGAGGTGGTTCCTCCAAGGATGTTGGGGTTCTGCTAGTGGAAAATGGGGAATGAATACCGGAAAGCAGAAACGGTGGTAAATCAAGTCTTAGAGGCTAGAAAGCTCAAAGAAGTGTGGGAATGGCAAAGGATTCTGTTTGGGTGAGGAGAGAGGTGACGGGAAGACAGATCTGCTGGAGTGAGGTCCACCGGGGACCTCAGTCTCCTTTCTCTCCACCCTTCTCCTTGCTTCCGCTCCCCTGGAGTTTTCCCTTTGCACCCCTCACAGCTTACCTTGGGTGGGGGCCAGGGGTGAAGTGAATTAACCGTGCAGGCTGGCCAACTTTCCCCTGATAACTCCATCTTGTCCCTCCCCTCTGGCCTTCAGCGTTCGCCAGCTAGGAGGAAATCTCTCATTTTCCGCAAGTCTGGCCCAGGCCAGACCAGCGTGACCCGGCGAGTGTGTTTGGCGACAGAAAGTCCCTCTGGGTAGAGGCGGCTCCTAGTTGTCAGGCTGTAGCTCAAGGAGGCCGGAAAACACAGCCCCGCGATATAACCGTTTTCATTTCATTTTTACTTTTGTAGATAAAGGAACACTCAAACTCAAGGTAAGCGATGACTTTTTGAAATCATAAATCCTACTTTGGAAATAATTGCTCTGAAATGGCGCGAGAGGGGTTGCACGGGTGGTGAGACAAATGACGAAGAAATTGAGGAAGGGAGAAAACTCACCTGTAATCCCATTCCCCTTTTCCTTTTTTTTTTTTTTTTTAAGTTTATTTATTTTGAGAGAGAGAGAGCACACAAGTGGGGGAGGAGGAACAGAGAGAAAGGGAGAGAGAGAGAATCCCAAGCAGGCTCTGCGCTGTCAGTGCAGAGCCCAGTGTGGGGCTCCAACTCACAAACTGTGGAATCATGACCTGAGCTGAGGACTTGGGCACCGCACGCTGGCACACAGGGTGGGGAGCAGCAGAGAGAGGGGGACAGAGGATCCAAAGCGGGCTCTGCACTGACAGCAGTGAGCCGATGTGGGGCTCAAACTCTTGAAAGGAGAGATCATGACCTGAGCCGAAGTCGGATGCTCAACCGACTGAGCCGCCAGGCACCCCAAGCGTCTGACTCTTGACTTTTCTGTCTCTCTCTTCCTGTCTCCGTTTCTCTCTCTGCCCCATCCCCTGCTCACGCTCTCTCTCTCTCTGTCTCAAAATAAATAAATAAACTTAAAACGAAAAGACATTCCTTTCGAGTTGCAGTTAAAGGGTAGACACGCTGGTGTTTCCTGCTATTTTCTCGTAACGCACTGCATGAACCTACTTCCGTGTGTTCGGATCTCTGTAATTGTAATTTGCCTTCTGTTGTAAACAGCATCCTAGAACCTCTCTTTTATATACTCCACCTTGTACGTGGTTCAAGTTTTTAAAAGGTTGTTTTCAGGGATTTGGGAATGTAATCCGAAAGTCGCCAGCATCTTTGTGCATAAAGATATATTAGCGTTCTAAGTGCCCGCCGTGGGCAGAGCGCCCCCGAAAGAACGACCAGGTCAATGGCCGAGCCTCTTGCTCGGTCCTGCTTTGTCTTCCAAGACACAGCAGTGTGTGTGCACGGCACCCCCCGCGATAGAGTGGAGACCCAATTTCCCACAGCTTCGCTGGCAGGGAATACAGTTATTTTAAAATTCTTCGAGGTACCAGACGTGGATTTTTAAGCTGGAGTCCTTGGGTGTCTGGGGGTTCGCAAGCCCTGAAACCGTGGGCGTTTTCTGGGTCAGCCCGAAGGAGTCCCCGAATGAACGGGCGACACGGAGAATCGTTCTGGATTAGAGCGTGGTCAGAAGCCCCCGTGGTCAGAACAGTCCGAAGTGGTTCCTCTTCCCTTGCCATGTGTCCCTCGTGCCTGAGTGCCGTGGGACAGAGGTCTTCCTGGCTCCGTGATGACAGTCGAAGCTTTTCTCTAAGGCAGCAGCTCCTTCCCGGTGGGGATGCTTCCCCTCCCCCACCCCCCGCCCCTGACCCCAGGACATTGGGCAGTGTCTGGAGACCTTTTTGGTTTTCACAACTGGGGAGGGCACCTAATGGGTGCCCAGGACAGCCTCCGTGACCAACAAAGGGTCAGCCCCAGATGTCAGTCGTTGGGAAACCCTTGCTAAGTCTCCTAGAGCTACGGGTCAGCTTTCTTGTGAATTAGAAAGCAGGGCTACCCTGGACAGGGGTTACGATTACCCACTACCCCTGGCCCCTGCACGTCAGAAGGCACTCTTCGCAGGGTTGGTGCTGTAGGTTCGCCTAAGAGACCACGAAGGGCTGTATAATTAGGACAGGGGACCAGGGGATCTTCAGACTGGACTAGGGACTCCCAAAAAGGTCGTGGGGTCCTGAACGCTTAGACTAGCTCCTGATGAGTCATTCTCAGCTTGTGTCGGGGGACATTCTGGCCCCGCCAGGTGGTCGGCGACCTTTCTGGCTGTCATAACCCGGGGGGGGGGTGGGGAGGGTCCTGCCGGCGTGCAGTGGGCGGGGCCCAGGGGTGCTGCCCAGCACCCTGCAATGACAGGATGGCCCCCGCCGCAACAAACGGTCCGGCCCTCAGTGTCAGTAGTGCCGAGGTTGAGAAACACTCTGTCCTTCGCAAAGCTCTGTGCTCTGCCTGCAGGTGCCCGCGGGCCTCCGGGGCCAGGCCCTCCTGCAGGTGTGGGGCCGCGGCCGGCCAGCAGAGGAGGGCCCCCTCTTCCGCAACCAGACCTCCGTGACCGTGGACGGCCGGGGCGTCTCCGTCTTCATCCAGACCGACAAGCCGGTGTACACGCCCCGGCACCGAGGTGGGCGGCTCGTGCAGGCTGGGGGAGGGCTGGCCGCGGCCGGAGCTGCCACGCCACTGTCTCCTTTTCTTCCAGTCCTCATCAGCATCTTCACAGTCGCCCCAAATCTGAGGCCCGTCAGCGGGAAGGTGAGATCAGCTTCTAAAACCACGTGCCTGGGACACACACCCAGCGGGCACCGCCTGGGCAGGGGCACGGCCAGCAACTGGTCTTGCTCCCCAGTTCCTTCCAGTTTCTACCTCGGTTCTTGTTTTTCCCTGTGGCTCCGAGTCCCCTGGGGAGCCAGGGGGAGGTCCGTGGGACACAGGGGCCGGAGCACTGGTCGGCACGTGGGCGGGGGGCTGGCAGGGGGGTTCGCTCACTGCCCGTCTGTCTGTGTTGCAGCTGGAAGCCTACATTCTGGTGAGTGCGGCTCGGGCTTGGGGCCGATTAACCTGCTCTCTGCAGACCTGGTCTGTCTTCCCCGACTGTCTGCTGTCGAGGTAGATCCTGCCTGTCCCAGCGTCTCCCAAGCCTGGGGCGTGTGTCTGTCTCTGTAGATTTGCACACAGCTCCCTAAACGAGGAGCCGATCCGGCCCCTCGCGTCCCCGCGTCTGCGCCTAAGTCCCTTCTGTGTCCCGAGCGTTCGTTTGCTCCCGCGTAAATGGCAGATCTGGGGGCCTGTCCTCCGTGCTTGTCCTGCCCGAGAGAGAGGGCTCAGCAGGTGCTCCCGGGTGCTGGACGCGAGCTGGGTGCCCTGAGTTGACTCTGCGTGTTTGTCCCCCCGGAAGGACCCCAGGGGCTCGAGGATGATGGAGTGGAGACACCTGGAGCCCTTCTGCTGCGGTGAGCCTCTTCTCGCCCCTCCTCGTCTTCCTTCTCGGCCTGGGCGCCCCCCCCCCCCCCCCCGCACCTTTGGCTGCCAGGTGCAACGAATCTTCCAGGAAAATAGAACGTGCTCTGTCTGGGCCCCCGCCACCCCTTCCCTGCAGCATGGCACCCCCACCCATGTTTTTCTGGTCCCGGCATCCAGCTGGGGCTCCTGCGCGTAACTTCACACTTTCAGGAATATCAGCATCTTGTCTGTCGGCTCCACCCCTCCCCCCGTCTTCCTCCCAGGGCGGGGCTTCTCAGTCAGCATCCCCTTGGGGGCTCCTGGAGAGCTCTGTGAGCCGGAAGTAAGAGAGTGCGGGGACTCTAGGAGGCGGGTGGGTTGTGGTGGTTTGTGCAGCGTCACACTTCTGGGTCCCCGTGGTCTGGCCTTGACCCCCTTCCTGGTTCTTTTTTTTTTTTTTCATTCTTTTTTTTTAACGTTTATTTATTTTTGAGAGACAGAGCGTGAGCAGGGGAAGGGCAAGGAGGGAGGGAGACACAGAATCCGAAGCAGGCCCCAGGCTCCGAGTAATCAGCACAGAGCGTGACACGGGGCTCGAACTCACAGTGCGTGAGATCACGACCCGAGCTGAAGTCGGCTGCTTAACCGACTGAGCCACCCAGGCGCCCCTCCTCTTCCCGGTTCTGAGATGTTTGGGGTGGGCCGAGGAGCAGGGGCAGGGCTCCCTTGAGCTCTGAGCCTGGGGCTGCACAGGGCTGCGGTGGAGCCGAGGGCAGGACTCTCGAGGGCAGGACTCCCGGGGTCTCTTGGGAGCCCATCCCAGCTTCTTGCCCAGCACTCAGCCTCCTTTCCTCCTCTCCATCCTCCCCATCTGTCCCCTTCCCTTCCCGCCCTCTCACTAACTAACTCTCTCTCTTTTCCTCTCCGTGGGGCACTGAAGCCAGTGCTGACAAAGGGTGAGCTTTCAGGCCAGTGGGGGAAACAGCCGTTCACTGAGCGATAACGGATGATAACCTCTGCCATGATGATTTCTAGGAAGGAGAAATACAAACCGAGAGGGAGCAGAACGGGGTTCTTGTCCTGCCTGGGGCAGCAGAGACAATCCCGGAAGGCTGCCGGGAGGAAGAGCCTTTCCAGCCACAAAGCGAAGGAGCAGGAGTTAGCCAGGCAAAGTGAGGGGTCAGGGAACGTGCTCCAGACAGAGGCCCAGCACGCAGGAGGCCAGTGGATGTCAGGGAGAGTGAGGCTGGGCACGGCAGGGGGGGGGTGCCCAGGAGTCAGGAGTGCGGACAGCAGAGGGAACAGTGAGATGGGGGGGCCTCTCGGATTGCGGGGAGGTGTGTGGACTTGATCTGAAGAACACACAGGGAGGGAATGGCTGGCCTCCCATTAGAAAAACCTCTTGTGGGGCGCCTGGGGGGGCTCAGTCAGTGAAGCGTCGGACTTCGGCTCAGGTCAGGATCTCACAGTTCATGAGTTCTAGCCCGGCATCAGGCTCTGTGCTGACGGCTCAGAGCCTGGAGCCCGCTTCAGATTCTGTGTCTCCCTCTCTACTGCCCCTCCCCCACTCGTGCTCTGTCTCTCTCTCTCTCAAAAATAAATAAACGTTAGAGAAAAAAATGTTTTAACTCCTTGCGATATATGTAGACCAGGGGTCCTCGGCTGGTGTGATTTTGCTCCAGGCTGAGGCCCGGTAGAAAAACTGCACACCAGTGACCTACTCTCTAAATGTCCTCTGACCATCAGAGGCTCAGAATATGTGAGGAAAGAGACCTTTTGCCGTCGCGTTTTCCAATTCCAAAGTGACAGAGGGAAGCGGTGGGTGCCGTCAGAGTCTCTGGGTTTCCTTGGGAGTCCCAGTGAGCTGCTGGCATAGTGTCATTGTTGGGGACAGGCAGAGCAAGTCACACTCGGGAGTGAAAGGTCCCCCAGGGGTGTTTGGAGTCCTCATGCCCATTCAGATTCCCCTGCGGCGGGGGGGGGGGGGGGGGGCTCGTGGAAAATTCTGCCCTGACTCTCCTCCCAGCTTCTGCTCCAGCCGGGGTTCCAAGGAACTGACCCAGAGCAAAAGCTGTCCCCTGCCCCCTGTCCGCGGCGGCCCCTGGCATTTCCGGGGGCCCATTTGCCGGGAGAGCAGTGCTCTGTCTTGAAGCTGGTTCACAATCCGTGTTCAGTTTGGGCAGCAGTTACCACCTGGTGGGCAGGGGGTGGGTTCTGCCCCCAGGGGACGTTACCGTTATGTGGGGGATGTTTGGGGGTTGCCATGACAGGGGAGGAGACACTGGCATCGAGGGGGTGGAGGCCAGGGATGCGGCTCAATGTCCTCCGATGCACAGGGCAGCCCCCAACCGTAGACTACAATCCAGCCCCAAATGGCAGCAGTGCTGAGGCTGGGAATTGGCTCAGGTGGCTGAGCATGGTGGCCTGTCTCCCTGGCCTGTCGGCTCCCTGTCCGCACGGCGCCTCGGCCGCAGGGCTCCCCCGGGACGCTGAAGGGCGGCCTCTCTCCCCATCACTCACCTTCAACCTGCACGGGAGCTGGTTGGGCACAGACCCCCGCCAGCCTGGGCCTGGTCCCTGGTTTCCCCAAGGTTTGGCTCTGGGCAGGGTGGGGGCGCAGGTCCCCGGGGTGCCTCTGCTCTGCCCTCGCCACGCCCGGCTGGCGCCCCGCACCTGCACCTGCCCTGGGATGACGGGTCGTCTCTCTTCACACAGGTGTCGCCAACGTGACCTTCCCCCTGTCCGACCAGCCGGTGCTGGGAGAATGGTTCGTTTTTGTCGAAATGCAAGGCCACGTGTACAACAAGTCCTTCGAAGTGCAGAAGTATGGTAAGCCGGAGAACCTTAGGACCTTGGGATTTCGCATCTGGGAGAAACCACGGACTCAGTGGTGACATCGGTGATGGGGGAGGGGGGCAGGAGCCCTGTTCGCCAGGGGGCTCGGTGCAGGGAGCTGGGCACTGTCGTCATTTCCTTTTTAAAAGAATCGTCGTGGGGCGCCTGGGTGGCTCAGTCGGTTAAGCGGCTGACTTTGCTCAGGTCATGATCTCGCGGTCTGTGAGTTCGAGCCCCGCGTCGGGCTCTGTGTTGACAGCTCAGAGCCTGGAGCCTGCTTCGGATTCTGTGTCTCCCTCTCTCTCTGCCCTTCTCCTGCTCACGCTCTGTCTCTATGTCTCAAAAATAAATAAATGTTAAAAAAAAATTTTTAAAGAATCGTCGTGAAATACGCATAGCACAATGTGCCGTTGTGACTACTTGTAAGTGTCTAGTTCTGTCGCATTAGGGACGTTCATGTGGTTGGGACAGCCATCACCACCGTCCGTTTCCAGATCTTTTTCGTCATTCCAGACTGGAACTCAGTCCTCATTAAATGCTGATCGCCTGACCCCTCCCCGGGCCCCTGGCACCCTCCATCTTACTCGTTGTTTCTCTGAATCTGACTCGTCTCTAGGTGCTTTATGTCAGTGGGATCACACGGTATTTGTCGTTTTGTCTCTGGCTTATTCCACTCAGCATAATATCCCCCAGATTTCATCCATGCTGTAGCAGAATCTCCTTCCTTTCTTTAAATTTAAATTTTTTATTTTGAGAGAGAGAACAGGTACACAAGGTGGGGAGAGGGGCAGTAGGGGAGAGAGAATCTTAAGCAGGCTCCACCTCGGTGCAGAGCCTGATGCGAGGCTCGATCCTACAACCCTGGGATCGTGACCTGAGCCGAAATCAAGAGTCGGATGGATGCTCAACCAACCTGAACCACCGGGGCGCCCCAAATTTCCTTCCTTTTTAAGTCCATTTCTTTTGGCTCTTTCGTTGTTTTCCCGACCCTGTGCACAGATGGGGAAACAGACTGTGAGAGCCATTAAGGAAATTGCTCAAGTTACAAGAGCTGGGGAATGAACGTGGGCCAGAGCCACTTACTCTGCTTCTGGGCTGAAGTTCTCGCCTGCCTGGTCAAGGGTTTCTCCTTTCAAGAGGAAAGCCCTAGAAGGAAAGGCCATAGAGGGCAGGGCTGTTGGCTGCAAGCGACAGAAGCCCAGTGTCAACTCAGAAGGAAAGGAAAGGAATTTCTTGCCTTGTCTAACAAGCTCCGAGGACCAGGGGTCTTCATGTTTCCTCCGTGCTGCTCCTGGGTGTCTGTCCCTGCTCCCCAAGCTGCACAGGGTGACCAGATGGCTGGACTCTCCCAGGGCTGAGTCATGAAGCAAAGAGACCCCTGCAGCCGCGAGCACTCCCGGCAGCCCCGAGTTGGTCTAGGACCTGGCCGCTTGTGCACTTCTGGGAGGGGGCTGCATTCAGAGCATGTGGCCTAAAAGCATGAGATGTGGACCTCCTGAGGAAAACGGGTGTGGGTCCCCCCGAAAATAGGAAATAGAGGCGGGTCAGCAAAACCTCCAGAATGCTGCCCGTGCTCAACGAAGGGTGGTGTGGATTCCTGTGGTGGTGGCCGTGCGGCGGCCGGTGGCCGGGGCGCGGCGTTGCTGTTACCCCTCCAACACCTCCAGGAAGCCACCCCTTCCTCCTCTCTGCTCTCTCCTTCCAGTGTTGCCGAAATTTGAGCTCCTTATTGACCCGCCCCCATATATCCGGGACCTGGACACGTGCGAGAAGGGCACCGTGAGGGCCAGGTGAGGAAGAGGTGGTCGTCAGTCATGGGTAAGCCCCTCCCCCTGAGGGCACGCCCCCACGACATGCCCCTCCTCTGGGACACGCCCCCATGACATGCTCCTCCCCGGGACACGCCCCCATGACATGCCCCTCCCCGGGGACACACCCCCATGACATGCTCCTCCCCGGGACACGCCCCCATGACATGCTCCTCCCCTGGACACGCCCCCACAACATGCCCCTCCCCGGGACACGCCCCCACAACATGCCTCCTCCCTGGGACATCTTCCCATCCCCCCCAGCCCACCCCCCCCCATGTCCTTTCTCCCTCAGACATGCTCCTCTTGGGGGGTATCCCCCTCTTCCCAACATTCTTCCCCTCCTCCTGGGGGAAAACTCCTCCTTCTCCCCTTCCGGGGAACCCCTCTTCCTAGCCGACAGCACCCACAGCCAGCGGGCCGACCCACAAGGGATTTCTTGCAGCGGTGGCCTGTCTAATGACCAGGCTGACGACCAGGTCCAAAGCGGGGGGTGACCAGAGGGTGTCCAGAGATGCTGTCCCTTTCTAGGGCCCCCCGGGCGAGCCCATCCAGCCTCGTGTTCCCACTGGGCTCTGCCGCCTGTCGGAGGTGGTGGGGAGACAGTTCTGCCGCCCTCTCCTCCAGCTGTGTGTGTGTGTGTTTAAAGGAATCTCTACCCCGAATGTGGGGCTCGAAACTCCCCACCCTGAGATCAAGAGTCACACGCTCTCCTGACCGAGCCTGCCAGGTTCCCCAGCGGTGTGTCTTTTAAAATCCAAGGATGCTGTCCACTCTACTTAAATACAATAAAAAATAAAATAAAATCCAAGGATGTGTTGGAGACACACACATTTTTTTTTTAAATAGTCTGGAAAATACCATTAAAATGCCTGGTGTTATTTTTTATTCACTGTGTCCTCTCTGCGTAGGACATGACTCAGAATCGTTGAAGTTCTCCCAGCATCTCCGAGAGGATAGTTTTACTCCTGTTCTCTGGGTGAGGAAACCAAGGCTCAGAGAAGTCAGGGCTCCGGTTCAGAGTTGCACTCACCGGGGCTCTGAGGCCCAGGCTTCCCTGGTGCCCACGGCTGTTTGCTCCTCAGTGCTGTCCTGCCCCAACGAGCTGCCAGGCCCTGTGGTCGTCTCCCACCCGCTCCGGCTCTTGGATTCAGAGTTCCTCTCTGAGCCTTGGTCTCTTTTTCTGTCAAACACAAGTCTTGGTGCAGAGGCCTGTAGGCCCCTGACCTGATCTCTCCTGGCTCTGCGCTGTGGAAAGGGCTGTAAGCAGAGAATGTAGGAGAGGGAAGGAGCCCCGTGTCAGCCGCTGTACCGCTGTACCGGTGGTGGCCGCAACATGGGGGGCGTGGCCTTCTTGAGGCTGCCCCTCCCCTGCCGCCCTGGGTGAAATTAACCCCCTTCGTCCTTTTGTTCCAGGTATACCTTTGGGAAACCTGTCTCGGGGACCTTGACCATCAACATGACTGTAAATGGCGTGGGGTACTACAGCCAGGAGGTGGGGCGTCCCGTCCTCAGAACCACGAAGGTAAGGAGCAGGGGCCCCGGTGGTGCTGAGCCAGGATCCCTGCCTGCAGGGCTGCCCTTGGCTTCAGCTCTGCGATCATTTCTTTTCTTTTTAAGTTTATTTATTTATTGAGAGAGAGAGAGAGAGAGGGCACCAGTGGGGAAGGGACAGAGAGAGAGAGAGAGGGATAGAGAATCCCAAGCAGGCTCCGCACCACCAGCGCAGAGCCCGATGTGGGGCTCGAACTCACGAACCGTGAGATTGTGACCTGAGCTGAAGTGGGACGCTTAACCAACGGAGCCTCCCAGGCGCCCCTAATTTAGATGTTTTCTAAAACGGTTCATACAGCCGAGATTTTCCCCATGGTAAAATTCCTGCAGGCCGATCGTAGAGACTTTAGAAAATATCAAAAAGAAGAAATGAAGGTGACTTGTTCTCTGACAGGCGGGCACGGCCGCTATTGGTATGTTGATGTATTTCCTCCCAGGATATTAAATACAAAGTTTCTTTAAGAAATTCTTTTAGAGGGGCGCCTGGGTGGCTCAGTTGGTTAAGCATCTGACTTCAGCTCAGGTCATGATCTCACGGTTCGTGAGTTCAAGCTCCGCATCGGGGGCACTCTGTCTCTCTCTCTCTCTTTCAAAAATAAAATAAAAATTAAAAAAAGAAATCGTTTTATTGGGGCACCTGGGTGGCTCAGTCGATTGAGCCTCTGGTTCTTGGTTTCGGCTCAGGGTTGTGATTCCAGGGTTGTGAGGTTGAGTCCCACGTCGGGCTGAGTGTGGAGCCTGCTTGGAATCTTCTTTCTCTCCTTCTGCCCTTCTCCCCCACTAGCATGCATGCGTGCACTCTTTCTCTAAAAAAAAGTAGTTTTATTTTTTGTAATTAAAATTTTTTTATGTTTATTTATTATTTTTGAGAGAGAGAGACAGAACGAAAGCAGGGGAGGGGCAGAGAGAGAAGGAGACACAGAATCTGAAGCAGCCTCCAGGCTCTGAGCTATCGGCACAGAGCCCAGTGCGGGGCTCAAACCCACGAACTGAGAGATCATGACCTGAGCTGAAGTCAGACACTCAACTGACTGAGCCACCTAGGCACCCCTTAATTTTTTTTTAAGTTTATTTATTCGTTTTTGAGAGAAAGACAGAGTGAGTGCGGGAGAGGGGGAGAGAGGAGAGAGAGAAGAGAGAGAGAGAGGAGAGAGAGAGAGAAGAGAGAGAGAGAGAGAATCCCAAGCAGGCTCCGTGCTGTCAGCTGTCAGCATGGAGCCTGATGTGGGGCTTGAACCCACAAACCGTGAGATCATGACCTGAGCCAAAACCAAGAATTGGATACTTAACTGACTGAGCCACCCAGGCGCCCCCCAAAGTCATTTTATTGAGATACAATTCACATGCCCTACGATCCAAATACTCACGTGGAATGCAGGGTTTGAGGGTTTGGGGCGGAGTTAGAGTGTGCGACATTTGCCGCAGTCCTGTCTTAGGACAGTTGCCGTAGTCCTGTCTTAGTCCTCTCGCGATTAATCTGTTTCCGTCCCCAGCCCCGGGCAGCCACAGGTCTGCTTTCTGTCTCTATGGATGTGCTCGTTTTGGACGTTCCGCACACACGGAATCACACGCTGTGTGGTCTTTTCGTGTCTGGCTTCTTACACCCAGCACGACGTTTTCGAGGTGCGTCTACGGGGTGGCGTGCATCAGGGCTTCGTTCCTTTCCGTGGCTGAGGAGCGTTCCGTCGGGCGGATAGACCACATCTCGTTTATCCGTTTCCCGGACGATGGACGTTTGAATTGTTTTCCACTGTTTGTCTTCTCGCTGCTATTGCTCTGAACGCTCACGTCCAGGTTTTCGCGGGGCTGGACGTGTCCATTTCTCTTGCGGGTGGCATTCCCGGGTTGTGTGGCGTGGAGTTAAGTAGAGAGGCCGCCTGAGTAAGAACGCGCGTGCGTGCGCGGAGGCTGTTGATTCGGAACTTGGCCGTAGCAGGGGAGCCAGCCCCCAGCGCTCGCGTTTGGCAGACCCGAAGCTTTGTCGTGAGAAACAGGGAGGGCTTCACGTGTGTCCAGGTTGGAGGCTCTGGGAGTTCGGGGAAGCTGGTGGCACCTAACTAGAAGGGGAGCATCGGTAGATTGGTTAGGGTGCATGTGTGGCTTTCTCCATTCGTCCTAAGAAGTAGGGGCAGAGGCGCCTGGGCGGCTCAGCCTGTTAAGCGTCCGACTTCGGCTCAGGTCATGATCTCACAGTTGATGAGTTCGAGCCCCGCGTCGGGCTCTGTGCTGACGGCTCAGAGCCTGGAGCCCGCTTCAGATCCTGTGTCTCCCTCTCTCTCTGCCCCTCCCCTGCTCATGCACTATCTTTCTCTCTTAGAAATAAATATATTAAAAAAATTTTTTTAAAGCAGGGGCAAAAATCAGAGAAGTTGTCAGTTATTAATCGAGTCCTGGCCATTCGGGGCTGGTTGTAATGGGGGGCTGTCATCTTACTAGGTGCTAGACGCAGGGGTCAGACTTCCCGTGGGGCTGGCTCCTAGATAATGGGTTGGCCATTTTTCTCCACGGGCTGGCCCACCCGCGGTCCGTTCGTAGATTCAGCGGTAAGTGCGTTTAGCCGTGTGAAAAGCTCCCACACTGTTTTCCAAAGTGGCCGCATGATTTCACATCCCCGTGCACATAAAGTTTTATGACCTGGCTTTTTCTTTCTTCCTTGGCTTAGTGTGTTCAGTTGCGAGTGTGCCGCGCTGGACCGGCACGCACGTCCTGGAGACCCTCTGCCTCTGTCGGGGCCTCCGGCACTGAGCCCTGTCCTCCCCCCAGGCTGCCTGCTGGGTGGGCGGCCCCAGCTTTAATTCTCTGGTTTGCTGAGTAATGTCCTCCGAAGCTGTTTCTGGATGGACTTGTTAGCCGGGCCCCTGGCTAGTGGGGGTGTTCTGTGCTCCGGGAGCGGGAGTGGATGCTCCAAAGTGGGGGTGACAGTTGCTGGAGGGCGATCATGTTACTCCAGGAGCCTCCTTCTCCTCCTGTACCCGGCGGGTCTGATGTCTCTCCTCCCCAGTCATACTGTCTATCCAGCAAGGGATCCAGTGACCCACAGCACAGGTTGGGTGTGTCACCGAGTGTCCCCCTGGCCCTCCAGGCGGCCGGAGAGTCCCAGACTTCGGATGTGTTCTCGATGGTCCTTCCTCGAAACCGCCCCGGCCCCCAGTGAGCACGCCCGGTGTGTCTCCCACCTCCAGATCCTCGGCTCGCAAGACTTCGACATCTGCGTGAAGGACATGATCCCGGCCGGTGTCCCCGAGCACTTCCGGGGCACCGTCGCCATCTGGGCCACGGTGGCCAGCGTGGACGGGAGCCAGCAGGTGGCCTTTGACGATTCCACTCCTGTCCAGAGGCAGCTGGTGGACGTCCGCTACTCCAAGGACACCAGGAGGCAGTTCAAGCCCGGCCTGTCCTACGTGGGGAAGGTAGGCTCTGGGGTCGGCGTCCGGCAGGGGCTGTCCGAGGGCACGGGCTCCGCACCGGCCCCCACCCCAGCTCCGCCCGGGGACCGCCGAGAACCCACTGCAGTGGGTGACTCTGCTGAGGACGGTGTCCTTTAATTGCACCGCAGAACCTTTGCTCTCTGGGGACCAAGGCCTGCTTCGCCGAGTGTGGCAAGAGCTGGCCCCGGGCCCCGGGTGAGGGGCGCTGGGCATTTTGCTCCACCTGAAGGGACGCGCTTCCTTACTTAACACAGAGACACATTCTTGTATCTACGCCTTTAAACCAGGACGCCGTAAATCCATTCATTCTGCGTCTCTAAGGCAGCGCCCTTCTTGTTTGGGTCGACTTTATTTCTGGATGAGCCGACATCCAAGGGAACGCCCCAAAAGGCGGGTCTCCTGCCCCTCAGACAGACCGATTCGCTCTCCTGGGGGAACATAGCATTTTGTGCGTGCGTGCGTGTTTTCTTTAATGTTTATTTTTGAGAGAGACAGAGCGCGAGCGGAGATGGGGCAGAGAGAGAGGGAGGCACAGAATTCGAAGGAGGCTCCAGACTCAGAGCTGTCAGCACAGAGCCCGACGCAGGGCTTGAGCTCACAAGCTGCGAGATCATGACCTGAGCCGAGGTCAGATGCTTAACGGACTGAGCTCCCCAGGCACCCCAAAAGTGGCATTCTGAATAGGCCCCCCACTTCCTGCCCACCATCATGCCATTCTTATGTACGGTCAAATTTTAGGTGACCAGAAACCCCAGATCCTTATCCTAATTGCTGAACTGGGCATTTGCGTCCTGCAGGGCCAAGGCTGATGGAGCCCAGTGTCCCCCCGAGGGAAGCGGGCTGCACTCCTGACCGCAGCCCTGCCCACCACCCACCTCCCCGGCCCCTCTTACCTCCCGTGGGTCACTCACAGGATCCCGGTGTCTGTCCTCGTGCTGTGGCCTGCTGCTCCTGCCCTGCTCTGAGACCTGCCTTGTCTCTGCACCGGATCCCAGCCCCTCCGGGGCATGCGCAGAGACACAGCCTGCGCGCCCCTGGCTTTGAGGGTCCCAGCTTGAGGAGAAGCTGGAGCCCGACGTGCAGGGTCAGAATGTGCAGGAAGAAGAGGCCTGGGCTGTCGGATCAGTGAAAGGGAGCATTTCACCGACCGCTGAGAAATTGTCCACCGTCTGCACGAAAGAACAGAGCCGTAAATGGGGGTCATGCCGGCTGAAGCCCCTGCCACTCTGTCACGGCCATTTGTACCCGGAGACCAATGGGATAGAATTGAGGGCGTAGGGGCGCTTGGGCGGCTCGGTTGGTTAAGTGTCTGACTCTTGGTTTCGGCTCAGGTCATGATCCCAGGGGCGTGGGATCGAGCCCCTCTTTGGATACCATACTGAGCGCGGAGCCTGCTTAAGATTCTCTGTCTCTTTCCCTCTGCACCTCTCCCTGACTTGTGCACGTGTGCACTCTCAATCTCCAGAATGGGATGGGACGGGATGGAATGGGATAGAATAAAGAACAGAGGAGGTAGGAATAAATCCACACGCTGGAGAGATCCTGAGTCCCTAACTGGTTGTCTAGGATACCCCGCTCCCAGTTAGCTGCCCACAGCTTTCCCCCAGCAACAGCCTCCAGCGGGGGCACCCCTGAAGCCCTCCCTGTTTCTCGATACAAGGCGTTCCCACTTCACCTGCATCCGAGTCTCTGCCAAACACCGGCGGCGGTGGCCATGACTCCCTCGCCCCAGCAGGCTGTGAGTGTTTCGCCTTTGCTCATTCTTTTTCAGGGCGTCTTCATTTCATTCCACACCGCGTGGCCCAGGAGGTCCACGTCGCCACGTGGCACCAGGCTAACGGCCGGCACAGAGTGACTTGTGCCTTGTGATTTCTTTGCCAAGTCCAAGGTCATGAAGGTCCTCCTCTTCCCCCATCTTCTAAGTGTTTCAGATTCTAGCTCTTAACTTTAGGTCTATGATCTTTTTTTTTTTTTTTAATTTTTATTTATTTTTGAGAGCAGGAGAGACAAAGCATGAGTAGGGGAGGGTCAGAGAGAGAGAGGGAGACACAGAATGAAGCAGGCTCCAGGCTCTGAGCTGTCAGCCCAGAGCCCGACACAGGGCTCGAACTCACAGACCGTGAGATCATGACCTGAGCTGAAGTCGGATGCTTAACTGACTGAGCCACCCAGGCGCCCCTATGATCTTTTTTTTTTTTTAATTTTTTAAGTTTATTTATTTTGAGAGGGACAGAGACAGCGTAAGTGGAGTGGAGGAGGGGCAGAGAGAGAGAGGGAGAGAGAGAATCGCAAGCCGACTCCATGCTCCCAGCGCAGAGCCCGACTCGGGCTCAAACCCACAAAACCTCGAGATCATGACCTGAGGCGAAACCAAGAGTTGGACGCTTAACCAACAGAGCCCCCCAGGGGCCCCCATGGCCCATTTTTCACTTTTGTAGATGGCGTGAGGTAGGGGTTCGGCCTCGTTCTTTCGCACGTGGGCATCCAGTCCTCCCAGTGCCATCTGCTGAGGAAACGGTTCTTTTCCAACTGAGCGGCCTCGGCATGCTTGTTGAAAACCAGTGTGTCGTGGATGCGTGGGTTTGTCCCTGGACCCGCAGTTCTGGGCCATTGACCGCCATGTCTCTCCTGGGCCAGTCTTGAGGACTGTAGCTTCGTGGTTTTGAAATTAGGAGGTGTGAGTTCTTCTCTGTTCACCTTTTTCATGAGTGTTTGGGTTATTTGGTTATTTCCCTGTGAATTTCAGCATCAGCTGGTGGACTTCTGCCGAGAGGTTGGCTGGGATTCCGGCGGGGGATTGGGTCGCGTGTGCAGATCAGTTTGGGGACTGGTGCGGTTCTGACCGTGTCGAATCTTCGGTGACCCCTTCCAGGTGGAGCTGTCCTACCCGGATGGCAGCCCGGCCGAGGGGGTGACGGTCCAGATCAGGGCCGAGCTGACATCGAAGGACAACATCTACACCACGGAATCTGTGTCCCGGGGAGGGCAGGTGGGGTTTGAAATCCCCGTCATCCCCGTGTCGGCCCAACACGTGTGGCTGGAGGTGGGTGAGTTGCCCGGACCTTTGTCCTTCGGCCACGCGGCACAGCTCAGGGGACCTGGGGCCTGCTGCTGCCCTCAGGGAGCTCGCGGTCTTCGTTGGGGAGTTTGCCCGGGGGAGAGGCCGGGGCGAGACGGGCGGTCGAGGAGAGGAGAAAGCCTCCTGGCTGTCATGCTGAAGGGGGCTTGCCCAAAGGGATCCCGCCGCGTGGACGCCTGACCTTGGGGGGGGGTCATCCAGACAGCTTCTGGGAGGGCGGAACAGCACGTGCAGAGGCCCAGCGGCCCTCCCTCACAGTGGAATTGGATCCTGCGAGGCCCGGCCCGGCCGAGCCATCCAGGAAGATGTGGAGGAGGGAGCTGGTGGGGTGCTCCCCACCTCACAGGGGTGCTCGGGGCATGCCCAGAAGGCAGCATCAGGGGGACAGAGTGACCTGATTTTTGATACCCAGCAGTTGCTCCAGTGACCTTACAGGGTCCCTGGTGGGGGGCGCAGATGGGCGGGCAGAAGGTGATGACACAGAGGCCACCAAGCCTGGAGCTGTGAAGGGAGAAATCAGCAGGACACAGGGTCCCATTGTCAGGGGAGGGGGGAGCAGGAGGGACGGAAGAGGGTGTCCGGCTCTGCGGCAGCCCCGCAAACGCCGGATGGCGAGGAAGGGGTGGGAGGGGCCACTTAGACTCAATGGGGGGAGCTGAGGACACTTGTGATGAGCATCCTCTGTGGGGCGACGTGTCCTTCAAGATTTTTAACCGTCGAAGTTGCAAGCTTAGGCTCTCCCGGGCCATCCGACGAATTTATAGTCCAATTGTAATTATAATTCCAGCTTGTTCTTAGTAATCGCAAGACGTCCCTTGGTTTCCGTTAGTCCTCTAGCAATTAAGTAGCAGCAAAGCCCCGAAGTGACTGCAAATACCAGAATTAGCTGAATAATTTTCTGTCTCATGGATATAGGTCTAAAAATGGGCTCTTCCCAAAGATGTCACTTTAATAGAAAGATAGTCTATTTCTGTTGCCAAATGATGCTTAGGAAAAGGTGTGTAATTATTCTTTTAAAAGCAAACCTTGGGGGGCCTGGGTGGGTCAGTCGGTTAAGCAGCCGACTTCGGCTCAGGTCATGATCTCGCAGTTTGTGGGTTCGAGCCCCGTGTCGGGCTCTGTGCTGACAGCTCAGAGCCTGGAGCCTGCTTCAGATTCTGTGTCTCCCTCTCTCTCTGCCCCTCCTCTGCTCACGCTCTGTCTCTGTCTCTTTCTCTCTCAGAAATAAATAAACGTTAAAAAAAATAATAAAAATTTACGAAAGCAAAACTAATTGTAAATGTCAATTATTTTTAACTTTTAAACATGTTTTTTCATTTTTGAGAGAGAGAGCGCCCTCGCGTGCCTGCGCACAAGCGAGTGGGGGAGGGGCAGAGAGAGAGGAGACAGAGAATCCCAAGCCCCACGTGGGGCTCGAACTCATGAACTGTGAGATTGTGACCTGAGCCGAAACCA
The DNA here is from genome assembly GCA_030068075.1 of Paguma larvata. Taxonomy (NCBI): domain Eukaryota; kingdom Metazoa; phylum Chordata; class Mammalia; order Carnivora; family Viverridae; genus Paguma; species Paguma larvata. Next base: position 11,823,826 of record CM057842.1, on the reverse strand, counting down.
AGAGTCGGACACTTAACCGGCTGAGCCCCCCAGAGCCCCCGCGGCCAACTTCTTCATTCTTGATCTCACAGAGGTCTTAGACCCGCTCGTCTGCCCCTCCCTTGTGTGGGAGCGAGCGAAGGGGACAGGCTCCAAGCCCAAAGGGGCAAAGCAGCTACCGGCCAGGGCTTGTGCACGCAGGGCGGCAGGGCTCGAGCTCCGGGGGGAGCCGGGTTCCGGGGTTCTGTCCCACACAGCCTCTCCCTCTGACCGCCGTCCCAGGCCTGTTAGCCCCTCCGAGAAGCCACCAGGGCTGCTAGCAAGCCAGAGAGAGAGAGAGAGAGACAGGGGCGTGGGGAGGATTTCCTAATATGTCCGTGATGGAACTGTCTCTTGGCGGCCACATGAGTCACCAGCCTCTGCGTAAGCCTCCAGCCTCGGACACTTGCTTCCTGGAGCTGAGGAACGGTGGGTGGGCAAAGGCACAGGGGACCCCATTCTCTGAGCACTGGAAAGAGGGTTCCCCAAAGGGGATCTGGCACGTGAGAGGGTGTTGCTGCGGGCCAGGGCAGGCAGAAGCATCCCCAAGACCCCCCCGCCTGCGCCAAGCCCCCAGGCCTTGACCGAGTCCCCTCTTTTCCTCAGACCAAGGTGACGGCGCTCAGCGGAAAGCCTGTGGGTGCCCACTACCTGCCCAGCTACCTGTCTCTCAGCAGCTGGTACTCCCCCAGCCAGTGCTACCTGCAGCTGCAGCCCCCTGCCCGCCCCCTGCAGGTAAGGCGCCCAGGCGAGCCCTCCGCACACCTCCAGGGGACCCGCGCGCGCCCCCCTGCAGGGCCGATGCGGGTGCCCGAGCCCCCACCCCTCCGGCAAGACAGTGTTCCTTGGAATGAATGCCCGTAATTTAATTATGGGGAATATTTAGGGTGTGGCCCGGGGGGTTACCACGATAAACTTGGCCGGCAGGGTGCCGTCGCCCCCGGGCCCGAGGCGGGACCCCAGCTTTGGGCCAGGTTCCCGCCGTCCGCAGGCTTGCGCTTCTCGTGCCCAGGCGCCGAGGTCTCCCCACGGGCCTGGAGCTGGGTCTCGTGTTGCTTCTCCCCTGCCTGGGATTCCACAGTCGGGACGAAGTAAGAAGCACGGAGATGGTGGGGGGACGCGGATCTGTAAAAATGGAGCAGAAAGCGCAGGGCTCCTCTGTGCCCCTCACCCCTGCGTGCAGTGTCCCCGATTATTAGCTGCCTGCATTGGGGCGGCACGTCCCTTATGGTTGCTGAGCCAGCATCGACGTGCTGTTATCAACTGCGGTCTGCAGTGTACGTGAGTCCTCTCTTTGTAGCGCAGATTCTGTGGGTTTGGGCCAATGTCTAACGATGTGTCTTCAGAGTTATAGTATCTCTTTTAAATTTTTTAATTTTATTAATTTTAATTTTTTTAACATTTATTCATTTTTGAGAGACAGTGAGAGACAGAGCGCGAGTAGGGGAGGGGCAGCGAGGAGACACAGGATCTGAGGCAGGCTCCAGGCTCTGTGCTGACAGCTCAGAGCCTGATGCGGGGCTCGAACCCACGAACTGCGAGATTCATGACCTGAGCTGAAGTCGGACGCTTAACCGACCGAGCCACCCAGGCGCCCCCGGTGTTGTAGTATCATACGGAATAGTTTCAGGCCCTCAAAATCCTCTGGGCTCCACCTACCTGGTCGTTCATCCCTCCTTCCCCGCTACCCCCACCCCCACCCCCGGCAACCACTGATCTGTCGCGGTCTTTTGTAGCTTTACCATTTCCAGAATGTCATATTGTGTTGGGAGAAGTGAAAACCTCCGGGGTTGTTGTGTTTGGAGGCATAGTTTTTTTTTTTTTTTTTTTAATTTTTTTAATGTTTATTTGTTTTTGAGACAGAGTATGAGTGGGGGAGGGGCAGAGAGAGAGGGACACAGAATCCGAAGCAGGCCCCAGGCTCTGAGACATCAGCACAGAGCCCGACGCGGAGCTCAAACCCATAGACCGCGAGATCATGACCTGAGCTGAAGTCGGACACTCAACCGACTGAGCCACCCGGGCGCCCCTAGAGGCACAGTTTCAATACACACACACACGCACACACGCAAAGGAAGTTAAGTCATGAGATTCATTTTCAGGTCCCAGAGCGGGGTGGGCGGGTGCAAAATGAAGGGTGGGGAGAAGGGCAGTCCTCCGTCCCAGGTCGCAAGCAAGCGGCAGACAGACAGCAGGACCCCAACCACCCTTTACTCACAGGGTGGTTGGGGAGGAGGTCATAGCTTTGGGGGGGGGGTCAGTGCTAAATGGTTATTTTGAAAGTCCCCCTGGAGAAAGTGAAGCAGAAACTTGTGGCCAGGATCCTGAGCTCTAGTCCTAATCTGAATGTCCAGACTCTGGGTGTGAGCAGCTTTGTTAGGCTGTCAAATGCCCAGGCAGCAGCTCAAAATAGCCGTTTTCCCATCACACGGATGCGGTAATCCCCCCTCCCCTATCCATGGGGATACGTCCCTTCATCCCCAGTGGACGCCTAACACTACAGGTAGTACGAGCCCCTACATGCATGGTTTTTTCCTATACTCACATGCCTATGACAAAGATGGACTTATAAATTAGGCGCAATAAAGATTAACAACAATAGTGATAAAACAGAACCACTGTAACAATACTCTGTAATAAGAGTCCCCGGGACGCGGGTCCTCTCTCTCGAAATAATACCGTACTGTACCCGGCCCGCGTGCGTGTGATCACGAGATGGTAAAATGGCCACGTGAGGACAGGAAGGAAGGTTGATGTGGTTTGGGGTGTTGGGGTTCGGGGCCGACGACTAAGAAAGAATTCTTTGAGAGATGTCTCTGGTGCGAAAAAAGTGGTTTCCTTCAAGCACGGGGACAGGCCCCGGGGGCAGAAAGAGCGGCACTGGGGTTGTGAGGAGTGACTGATGAGACAAGATTTTCTATCCCGTGGAGGGGAGGGTGGGGTCAGGGTCCCAGGAAATGGAATCTGTAAGTTTCTGGAAGTTCAGCGATTGATGAAACTGCGTTTTCCCTTGTGAATCATTAAGACGGTTGTGAACTGATGGAGACTCGTGGCCGCGTGACTGTGGTCTCTGCCAGTTAACCACTGGTTTTTCCCTTTCCTTTGTTCGTGGGCAGCCAGGAGTGCCTGAGGAGTGTCACCCGTGTCCCGGGGGCAGGGGCGGGGGTGGGGGGGTTATTAGTTTGTGCTTTGCCTTCAGCCTGCCCTTGTTTCCCGCATCGAGGTGACTGATGCAGGCGTTGTGACAAAGCATTAGGCTGCACATGACCTTCTGACGATACAGCAGGAGGATCTGGAAGCCGATGCTTCCAGGACGCCGTTGCCGGCGGGTAACTGAAGGGGAGACCGCGGTAACTGGAATCATACGGCGTGTAGCCTTTTTTTTTTTTTTTAATGTTTATATTTGAAGGAGAGAGAGACAGAGTGTGAGCAGGGGAGGGGCAGAGAGAGAGAGAGACTGAGACACAGAATCTGAAGCAGGCTCCAGGCTGAGCTGAGCTGTCAGCACAGAGCCGGATGCGGGGCTTGAACTCAGGAGCTGTGAAATCAGAACCTGAGCCGAAGTCAGATGCCCAACCCACTGAGCCCCCCGGGCGCCCCCTCCAGCGTGTAGTCTTTTTACCTTGGCTTCTTTCACCGAACCGTGTCTTGCACAGAATGGATGAACCGCAGTCGGTGTATCCCCTCATCTATCGAATGACATACATATCTGTGCATGGAGCGTGAGGCACCCTGTTAACTCCCTTAACCGAGAGGCCCAGGGGCGGAGCCTGGCTGCCGCAGAGGGGTGGCTGCTCCGTGGCTTTGCTTCCCGGCCACTGCCCAGGCGCGAGGCCCTGGGGAGGGGGGGCCTGGGATGCAGCTCAGAGGAATCCTGGCGCCGAGGCTGCCCAGTTGGGGGGCGAAGTGGCCCCCTGCAGGGGTTTTGAGAATGAGAACCCAGGGATCGTGCCCAGCTTGGCTGAACACGCCGTTCTCGTGGTAAACCTATTTAACCAGCGGCGCGTGGTGGGGGTGCGGGCATCGGCTGCTTTCCCGTGGGGGTGGGAGGAGCCCGTGTCCCCAGCTGCCGGTACCGCCGTTCCCGTCAGGCAAGGACTTGGCCGGGCCACTCAGACTTTCCTTTCCTCTTGGAGGGACGTCTCTATGCTGCCAGAGTCGGGGCAGCTGGCTCCAGCCCCTCCCCACTGTGACCGTCATCGACGGGGCCCCGGGCGCAACCTCAGGGCATTGAGACAAGGGTGGCCGTGCGTGGTCCAGTCTGAGCTCTGTGTCAGAGTTCCTTCCCCTTCCTCCCGCTTGAAGGCCCATGCAGGGGGGAGCTGCTCTGTAAACGGAGTCTGGCAACCCTGTATCTTTTAGGGTTGCTGTGGTGCCACAGGGTTTGTGCATGAGAAGAGGAAGGTTATGCTTTTTTTTTTTTTTTTCTTTCCTAACATCTGAAACAGAAAGGGACTTTTGTTTCGGCGTCTTTTTATAAAGTGACTATTTACAAACTTAGAAATCATAGAAAAAAGTTTAATCATATGCCTTTCACCTAGATAGATGAATTCACATTTTACTTCTTTCCACCCGTCCGTCCATCCATCCACCCACTCACCCATCCATGAACCCGTCCATGAACCCGTCCACCCACCTGTCCATCCACCCATGTATCCATCTATTTCTTTAATTTAAAAAAATTGTTTTTATTGTTTATTTTTGAGAGACAGAGAGATAGAGCATGAGCGGGGGAGGGGCAGAGAGAGAGGGAGACACAGAATCCGAAGCAGGCGCCAGGCTCTGAGCTGTCAGCACAGAGCCCGACTCGGGGTCTGAACTCCTAAACCGTGAGATCATGGCCTGAGCCGAAGTCGGCCGCTTAACCAACTGAGCCACCCAGGGCCCCACTTCCCTTGCTGTTTTTAGGTTTTGGAGCATTGTCTGTTCACTGCTGAGTTGTGAGAGTTGTTTGTACATTCTGGACCCTAGACCCTTACCAGATGTATGACCAGGAGTGCCGAGGGCCTGGGGGTGGTCACCCAGACATGGATGACCACCTGCACAGCTGACCTCCGTCCCAGCGCCGCCAGAGGTCAAACTGACAGAGTGTACCCCGTACCCACCCCTACCCCCCCGTAAATCGTGGTTTCCGTACCTGGCGTGGCCTGAGACCTCAGGTAAACAGAGATACTTGTCAGGCAGGACAGTTCAGAGGCTCGGGGATCCCCTCTCAGGAGCCCGGGGGCGGAAGCCAGAGCTCTCCTGGGGCCGTTTGACGGCGCCGTCCCCTCATCGAGAGTGTCCACACTGTGAGCACATTCGATCCGCTGCCGAGGCCACACGGCCAGCGCCAGGCTGCCCGGCTCTCTGCTCCTGCCTCCCTGCGGCCCCGGAGCCGCCGTCTGCCTGGCGTGGGCGCCGGGCCGTGGGTGCCAGGCAGGGCCCCCCCCCGTGCTGCGTGTCTCCCGCAGGTCGGAGAGGAAGCGCTGTTCCCCGTGAAGTCCACGTGTCCCTGCAGCTTCACCCTGCACTACGAGGTGGCCGCGCGGGGCAACATCGTGCTCTCGGGCCGGCAGCCCGCCCACGTCACCCAGCGGAGAAGCCGGCAGGCGGCCCTGGGGGAGCCGGTCCGCTTGCTGCACCTTTTTGAGACGGGTGAGCCGGGCTGCAGGCTGGGGTTCCCCGGTCTTCCTTGGGAACCGCTGACCCCGGGGCAGGCACCGCGGGAAGGAAGGGTGAGCGGGACGCAGCCTGAGAGGTGCCCGCTTCAGGGCGGAGGTCGTGTGTCGCAGGGCTCGGGCCTGGGGGTGGGGTGGGGCAGGGATCAGCTGCAGGGGCGTGGCCGTCCTCCCTGCCCGTCTGCAGGGGCCTGGGGAAGGCGAGCCACGGGCTGGACCCCGGCGCCGGCCGGCACTGGACTGCGCTGCCATCTGCCGGCGGCCGCTCCGACTCCGCCCAGGTCACTCCCCCCCCCCCCCCCAGGAGCCCTCCTCCTCTCCTTGCGTCCACGTGCTCCCTCCAAAATCCATCACCTCCCCTGGGTCTTCCCCAGCCGTGTCCCCTTCACAGCCCTTCTGCCTGAAGCAGGATCCCCAAACTGGGCACTGGGGGCACTGGAAGACGGACCACTTGTGGTGGGGCCGTCCCGTGTGCTGTGGGGTGTGGAGCCGTAGCCCCGGCCTCCACCCATTCGGTGCCCATGGCAACCTATTCACACACAGTACGAGGACCTGAAAAGTCTCCAGACGGCGGCAGTGTCCCTAAGGGGAAGTCACCTGTAGGTGAGAATCAGATAGACAGACAGATAGGAAAGATAGATGATAGATAGACAGATAGAGAGAGAGATGGATAGATGGATAGACAGACGGATAGACAGACAGATAGATAGACAGATAGATAGACAGATAGATGGATAGATAGACAGATAGATGGATGGATGGATGGATTTATGGATATGTGCATAGCTAGATCCCTAAATACTTAGATTTACACTCAGATTCATAGATAGATTCATTCATAGTTCGTAGACAGAGATAGATAGTAGATGCATAGATAGATACACAAGAAGAGACAAGGTCTCCCTTCATGAGAAGGCAGTTTCTAACCCTTGGCACTATGGATGTGTGGGGCTGGGTCATTCTCTAGTTGGTGGGGCCGTCCTGTGCACTGCAGGGGGCTGCACAGCATTCCCGGCCCCCACCCCCCTAGATGCCGCTGGCACTCCCAAGTGGCACTCCCAAGTCGTGACAGCCAAAACTGCCCCCCTGGCGGGCAGCGTGGTCCTAGCTGGGAATTGCTGGCCCGAATGGTGCTTTGGGAACCATACGCCCACATCCTCGTGGGCTTCCGTTCCCTTCTAGGCGATGCGAGTATCCATGGGGCACTTGCCCTGGGCCAGCGCCTCCTCATGCTGCACCCCAAGTCATCCCCAGGGCAACCTGGGGACCCTGGGGGTCCCATTGTGGGGTCCCGGGTCCTCACGCCTCTCCCCACCTTTGCCCTGTCTTAGAGCCCCCTCCAGCCCCAGCAGCTGAGGTCAACGTGTGTGTGACTTCTCTCCGGCTGGCCGTGACCCCCAGCATGGCCCCCCTTGGCCGCCTGCTGGTCTTCTACGTCAGGGAGAACGGAGAAGGCGTCGCCGACAGCCTCCAGTTTGCTGTTGAGAACTTCTTTGAAAACCAGGTAGAATATGGGGGACCAGCCCGGGGAGTGGGGACAGGCAAGTGCCACCCAGGGCTGGGGGCTCCAGGGTGTCCGGGCCGGGCCGGGCCGTGCACAGTTGCCGCTCGGGCTCCCAGATGGTATCCCAGGCAGGACTCCGAGGGCTGCCCCGCCTTCGGGAATAACGGCAGCCAAGGTCGCATCTTACCTGGAGCGCCTCCAGAAGTCCTGCAGATGGCATTGTATCGGTCACACGCAGGGAGAGCAGTCAGCTGTTCCCTGCTTCCCTGCATTCCAGATCTAAGGGCCACCACTCACGTCCCCCGCAGTGGGCTCAGCCTTCCGCCCACTCTCCCTGCATCCTTTGAAGCTGGCTGCTGAGCGCCCTCAGCCCGTGCCTGTCTCCCTGTCTCCCCCTTCCTCTCCCCTCTTCTCTCCTCCTCTGCACGGAATGTTCCAGTTGCACCAGCCTTGTTCCTTTCACTCTGCCTCCCGCCCTTGTCCTCACCTGGGCGGCAAGGCCAAGGGTCCCAACCGAGCTGGCCAGGACCGGTTCTCCCTGGCAGGTGGAGAGGGCGGGTGGGTGAGTCAGGAGAGTCTGGCCGAGCTCCTGTTCTCTCCGCTCCCAGGTTTCACTGACGTTTTCAGCAAATGAGACCCAACCTGGGGAGGCCGTGGACCTGCGAGTCCGGGCCGCCAGGGGCAGCTGCGTGTGTGTCACTGCTGTGGATAAGAGCGTCTACCTGCTCAGGTCCGGGTTTCGGCTGACTCCGGCCCAGGTGAGTGGGGCCCTCAGACGCCAGGCCCCAGCACCCCCGCGAGGGTCTCTCCCTTTCCAGTAAGTGAAGAGCCCCATGTGAACCAGATTCTTTCTCTCACCAGCCAACCCGATCCTTATTGCTATCTTGAGAGATCTTAGAGTCAAATTCGTCAGACTCTTGCAATAGAACATTGCCTGCTTTTCCAGTCCCGGTCTGCCCTCTGCCCATCTTTAGAATGGGCCAATGCCGCCGACGCCCGTCTCCTGAGCTTGTCTCCAAGTGATATTCACGCAAGGAGCAGCCAGACCCCCGAGAGCCAGTTTGGGTTGAAGAGGAGCCTCGGGTTGACTGGTCCCTGTTCCCCTTTGCCTGTAGGTTTTCCGGGAATTGGAAGATTACGATGTTTCCGACGCCTTCGGGGCGGCCCGGGAGGACGGATCCTTCTGGTGGGCTGGACTGGCAGCCCGACGCAGGCGCTCCTCTGTCTTCCCGTGGCCCTGGGGCGTCACCAAGGACTCCGGGTCTGCCTTCGCCGTAAGGACAGATGGTCGTAGACCCAGAGCCCCCTTCCCAGCTCCTCTCGCTTTGAAACAAATGAACTCCGGGATCCAGCCATGGTCAGGGTGGAGGGTTCCAAACTTTTATTGGGGTAGAACTTGTTCGATTCTCCCCAGGGCAAAGCTCATAAGCGCACCCTCCTGATTTGTGAGGCCAACCAGAGCAGAATGCTATGGGTGTCGACCAATAACTTGAACTTGGTACGGAGCAGAGACGCTAAGGGTGCTTTGCTCGGAGGAAAGCCTTCAGCCTGGGAGCAGGCAGCCGTGGTCTCATGGCGCACGTTCGCCCACGGGGCCCTTCGTGGCTCACAGCCTCCCCCCTCCTTCCTGGCTGCGGGGCCCGGGGCTACCAGGAGTTGCAGGAGACGCAGATCATTCTAGACCATGCCGGGAGCCCACGTGCGTGAGCATGCTGGCCGTCTCCACTCGAACGCACGGCCCATCTGTGGCTGCTTCCCCCCCGCCCCCAGTTACAAAAATCATTAAAAATGCACCCTTTGCCCCCTGTTTTCATTATGGGAAATTTTCAGACTTGCAGAAAAGTGGAACAAGGTAACAGATGCCTATATGCTCACCGCCTAGATCCCACGATTAACATGTCGCTCTCTTAGCTATAAAACATTGCACGGCTACATCTGTCTGTATCATCTCCATCTGTATCGGAACAGGTGATGTTTCAATTACACATTTGTTGAACGCCTGGCAGTTCGAACTCCTGGGCCCTGGTCGCTTCTGGAACTAAGGGGTGATGCTTCTGAGTTGGAGTCACTGACTTTATATTCCTTATTTCCAGAGCAGAGCTGGCCAGTCTGGGGCGGGGCTTCCCCGCAGTCTAGTTGCTGCCGGTATCTAGCACAATGGTCGAGGGTAGTAACAGTGACGGTTGCAGCCCATCTTTACCTGTCTCCGGTCTAGGTCAGGCACGGTGCCAACCGCTTCTTCGTTTTCATTGTGAAATTCACAACGAACAGGGCGAACCGAAAACGAGCCCTTCTACGAGCCGCTCTAAAATGCACGCTCGAGCGGCGTTTAGGGCATTCACAGCGTTGTGCCACCAGCACCTCTGTCTAATTCTAGAAGCTTTCATCCCTTCAAAAGGAAACCCCAGCCCCATGAGTAGTGGCTCCCCGAGCCCCCTCCCCCAACCCCTGGCAACCGCTGATATACTTTCTGTCTCTATGGATTTACATGTGGCTTTCTGTGCCTGAGCCACAGAATATGCTGGCCTCCCTTCTGCTCTATCTTGCATGGTCACTGGGCCCCTCAGCCTGTGTCACCAAGCCCAGAGCAGAGGATGTTGGGCCGGTAGCCCCACAGCGATGGAACTGTGGGGGCCATCCCATCCACGGCATTGTCTGTTGCCTAGGAAACGGGACTGCTGGTGATGACCGACCTGGTGAGCCTGAACCACCGACAAGATGGCGGCCTATACACCGACGAGGCTGTCCCTGCCTTCCAGCCCCACACGGGGAGCCTGGTGGCAGCGGGGTCCTCCAGACAACCCCCCAGGTAATTGCTACCTCGAGTAGGGTTGTCTGACTTCGTACTGTGGACTCGAGGGGCTGGATCATTCTCTGTGGTGGGGCTGTCCATGCACCTGGGGACAAAGTCACTATTGACCTAGTAGTGACCCAGGGACCCAAGCATGTCAGCTCCCCTCCCCAGTTCCTGGCCACACCCGAGTGCACGGATTGGGGGTGCAGAGAGAGGAAGGTGCCTCAGGAGCAGAACTGCCTGGAACAGAGGGGTTGGCGTGGGGAGGGAAGCTGGAGCTTGATCCTCCCTCCCTCTCCCAGGAACTTTGCTTAGAAAATTCTTTCCATTATCTCTTTCCTCTGCTTTGTTCTTTTCCTCTCTCCTCCCTTTTCCCCTTCAATTCTCTGCCTTTTCAAGGTAGACACCAAGTAATGCTTTTCAGTCTCTTATTTGAACTCTGTACATTTAAGCCTTTGAAGGGTATGAATTTCCCTCAGAGTGCTGCTTTGGCAGCACCTGAGTTGTGTTGTGAAGTGTTTCCATTAGTGCTCCGTTCCAAACAGGTTCTAACTGTTTGAGCTGTGACTTGTGCAGAAGTGGGCACTTTTTAAAATTTCAAGTGATATTTTAAAATTAATATTTTTTAATGTGTTTTATAAATTTGTATCAAACATGCATTATGGCCAGTGAACATGGTCTATGTGTTACCTATTGTCCTGTTCTCACTTTGAAGACTTTTTTTGTGGTCAGTTTTTGTAAGTGTGCATGTCTTCTTGAAAAGAAGATCTAAGCCCCCATCGATTCTGTACGGGGCTCTCTATGCATACTTTAAGTCAAGCCTATCAACGGTGATGCCTACAGTCTCCATTTTCTTGTTTACTTCTTGTTTGTCTGCTTGCTGACTTATCAGTGACTGAGAGAGAGGAGTTCACATATCCGAGCCTTTGGATTTGTGGCTTTGTCCCTGGAGTCATGGAAACACTTGTTTCACAGGAGGTGTTTTTTTTTCCTCTCTCCTGTCTCCCCTCCCTTCTCTCCCACCCCCTTCGTCTGCTACCTCTCTTCCTACCTCCTCAAGCCCAGGTCTCAACCAGCCAGCTGGGAAAGGGGGAGTGTTCTGGAGACCTTGGCTCCCATGCTCTCTGGGTTTAGGGGCTGGGTCTAGGGAGGCAGGCCTTAGCTGTACTCTCTCCCGCCCATTCCTCCAAGAAGGGCACAGAACCAAGGGGCTGGGGCTGAGGTCAGTGGGGTCAGTAGTGGCTTAGCATCTGGTCTCTCTGGAGACCTTGAGGGTGGGTCCCACACTCCTTGGCCCTCGTTCCAAGCCAGAAGTGGCCCAGAAGACCTCCCACCCTGGCAAGCCTGTCCACAAAAGCCCTCTCCATCTTTCACACCTTCTCCACCTAGACTGAGATCCTGGATCCTTTGTTCTCCTGGGTTCTTCCTGCCTGGGCTGCACACTTAGCCATGAGTGTGGCAGGCCCATGAGGGTCCTAGTTTCCAGACTCCAAATCACAGCGTGGGCAAGCCAGGCTTCCCATAAGGTACTCTGAATTCACACGGCGGTATTTCTAGGATGTAAGGTTGGGGTGAGGGAGGTGTAACACTGGCCGTTGGGCCTCCACCCACCGGGCAGCGCCTTGTGGGTCTTGACCCTCTCATGTAGCAGGATCCCCAAGAGCTTGGCCTGGAGTGGATCTGAAAGTAATTTTCTGAAACCGCAGACCGCAAAGACAGTTGTAAATCCCACAGCAGAAAGGCATAACAGATGCCTTTGAAGGCTAGTGTCCGTGTCTTTTTGTAACTGGATAACACATCTGTACATCCGTATTCCAAAGACAAGATATTTTTCTTAACCATATGCAGTGGTTTAAGATTTTTCAAGTCATGTGAAAGTTTATGTAATTAAATGTAAGTTTCCCACCTACCTCTAGACCCTCCATTCCCTTTTCAGAGGCAACCATGGTCAATAATTTCTTAGAGATCTTTCTAGAAATTTCCCGTGCATATACAGGATTTTTTCTTTTAATATAAAAGCAATGAGGAAATACTGTAGCGCTGTTCTGTGCCTTCTTTTTTAAAGTCGACAACAAGTCTTGCAGACCAATTCCTATCAGTATATCCGCACAGACCTCACTCTTAGACTGACATGTAACATCCCGCTGCGTGAATGTACCACCATTTGATTAACTCAGTCACTCTCTTGATGGAGATTTTGGCTGTTTCCATTTGTCTGTCCTGGCACATGCGTCTGTGGGTATTTCCAGGGTGCCTTCCTCGGAGGAGGTACTGCATTTTTGAAAGGATGTGAGCATTTTTACTTTGAGAAGTTTTGCCAGATTTCAAGGAGCGCTTGTTTTTATGATTTAAAAAAATTTTTTTTAAGTTTATTTCTTTATTTTGAGGGACAGAGAGAGTGTGAGTAAGGGAGGAACAGAGAGAGAGAGGGAGAGAGAGAGAACTCCAAGCAGGCTCCGCACTGTCAGCACAGAACCTGATGCGGGGCTCGAACTCACAAACTGTGAGCTCACGACCTGAGCCGAAACCAAGAGTTGGACGCTTAACTGACTGAGCCATGCAGGCGCCTCTATTATTATTATTTTTTTTAATTTTTATTTTTAAAGAACACTCCAGTCCCTGAGAAAGTGGACTGTGAGCTCCTGAGGTTGAACCAGGAATGAGAGGTGCTCTTCGGGGAAACAGGGAGAGGTGGGAGGGGCGTGGCGAGCTCAGCGGGATGAAGTGGAAAGACGATGGCAGTCTCAGGGAAGGAAATTAGCAGAGAGGAGGTCGGGACCCTTCTAAACTCAGGATGTGAAGTGCCCGTTGATTTAAGGTGATCGCGTCAAACCTTCGATGCCTCACTCCTGCTAGTCCTAATCAAGGAGAATGTTAACCCTACCAGGTAAGAGAATTAGCACGTTCCGTCCTAATCGAGTAGAGTGTTAGTGGACAGCCAAGAGAATTAACACGCTGCACCCTAACTGGGTGGAAGGTTAACCTCTCCAGGTAAGAATTAACGTGTTCACGGTCTACTTGCGTAGCTGTTAACCTGCCAGGGAGCAGAATTACATTTATGCCCGTGGAACGTAATCGTTTCTTTTCCAATTTGCATAGAGCAGAGAAGAGGAGAAGGACCTTCTTCCCCGAAACATGGCTTTGGCGCTGTCTCAACATCAGGTACGGTAAGATTCCTTTTCTTCGTTGTGTTTGCGGGCCAGCTCAAAGGCGCTCCTTCCTGCAAGTCCAGATTGCTCCCAGTGGGTCTGCTTTCAGATCTGACATCGACCTCTGAGTAAGACGCTGGGCATCCTGTTCTGACACATAACAACTCAAAGCCATGACGTCAGCCCCAAATCCCGCTGCAGCCTCCGACATCTGCTCAGGAAATGGCAATGCGGGGGTTCCGTGCCTCTTACAACTCCCACTTGGGGTAACTCTATCCGCTCTGTTTGCGTAACGAGCTCATTAAAACGATTACAGTTCCCTGAAACATGAATTCGACCCCACCTCCTCCTCCATCCCCTGCTCACTCCTCAGGGGACTCGGGCTCCTGCCCACAAAACAGGCTGCTTTTCTCAGCACATTTTCTTTCCACAGTTCCCCCCCCCGCCTTTTAGTTCTCTTTGAAGAAGCCTTGCTGTGCCAAATTCCTGCCAGATGCTCTTGGCCGTGTTTTCTTTCAAATGCTTGGGGTCAGAACGCCAGTGGTTCTAGTGGAAGGCCTGCCCTGGGAAACTAGTTAGGCATGAAAGGTCAGACGCCCCCCCGGACCATGGGTGGGCTTCCTGCTGAGCTGGCAGGGGGGAGGGTGGGGGGCACAGGGGGGGCAGGGGGAGGGGCTTCTAGACCCGAGATGCACGTGGTCATCACAGAACCAAGCTCACAGCTGGGGGTTCCTCAGGCTGCTTTCACAGGTGCGAGTGTCCCTATTATGGAAAGACTTAACTCCTGGTCAGAACAGATCCGGGCGTCTGCATTTCGTTCCGGGGGTCTGAATCTAAGATGGGCTGTCTGTCCGTTATCATTCAAATGTGTCGAATGTATCTAGTTTCTGGGTGCTGGATGTTTTTGGGGGGCCAGGTAACGTTTCTGGTATCAGGTTTGGCGCCTTGAACGAGGCAGACGCTCCGGTCGCTTCCACCTTTCGTCTACTAGAAATAATTCTGCTATAAACACAGATGTGCAAATAGCTTTTCAAGACCCTGCTTGCGGTTCTTTTGGGTGTATACCCAGAGATGGAATTGCTGATCGTACGGTGATTCTGTGTTTAATCGGTTTTGTTTTTGTTTTGAGAGAGACAGAGACCGTGTGAGTGAGGAGGAGCAGAGAGAGAAGGAGAAAGAGAGAATCCCAAAGAGGCGCTGGACTGTCAGTGCAGAGCCTGATGTGGGGTTTGAACTCATGAAACCATGAGATCATGACCTGAGCTGAAACTGAGAGTTGAGAGTCGGATGCTTAACTGACTGAGCCACCCAGGCGTCCTGTATGTTTAATTGTTTTGAGGAAGCTCTATAGTTTTCCCACAGTGGCCGTCCTGTTTCACGTTCCCACCAACAGTGCACAAGGGTTCTTCTCTAAATGTTCAGAATTCACCAGTGAAACCATCAGGTCCAGGAACTTTTTCTTTGTAAAGAGAATTTGGGTTATTGATTCAATCTCCTTAGGGATCTGTTCAGATTTTATATTTCTTTGTAATTTCATCTTGGTTGACTTTGCATTCGTAGGAATTTGCCCATTTCATCTGGATTATCCAAGTTCTTGGCGTACAAGTGTTTATGTATTTTTTTGATAATCTTTTTATTTCTGAGATTGAGTAGTAATGTCCCCACCTTCATTTCATATTTTAGTAACTTGAGTCTTCTCTTTTTTTCCCTTGGTCTGCCTCGTTAAAAGTCGGTCAGTCTCATTGATCGTTTCAAAGAATCAACTTATGGTTTTGTTGATATTCTTACTTTTCTGTTCTCTATTTCCTTTATCTCTGCTCTAATCTTTATTATTTCCTTCCTTCTGTTAGCTTTGCGGTTAGTTTGTTTTCGTTTTCTAGTTCTTTAAGTTGTGAAACTAGGTTGTGTATTTGAGATCTTTCTTCTTATTATTATTTAAAGTGTATTTATTGATTTTGAGAGAGAGTGTGTGCATGTGCATGTGCAAGTGGGGGAGAGGCAGACAGAGAGGGAGGGAAAGAGAGAGAGAGAATGCCGACCAGGCTCTGCACCATCAGCGAGGAGCCTGACTTGGGGCTTAAACTCAGGAACTGTGAGATCATGACCGGAGCCAAAATCAAGAGTCGGACGCTTAACCAGCTGAACCACCCAGATGCCCCAAGATCTTTCTTTTTTTTTTTAATACATATATAGCTCTAAATTTCCCCCTTAGCACTGCTTTTACTGCATCCCGTAAGTTTTGGTGTGTTATGTTTTGTTTTCGTTCATTTATGAGTATTTTAAAATTTCCTTTGTGATGTCTTCCTTGATCCATTGTTTAATTAAGAATGTGTTGTTGATGGGGCACCTGGGTGGCTCAGCTGGTTAAGAGATTTCATCAGCCCAGGTCATGATATCACGATTTGTGAAGTAGAGTCCTGTGTCGGGCTGTGTGCTGACAGTGCAGAGTCTGCTTGGAATTCTCTCTCTGCCCCTCCCCCGCTTGCATACATGCTCTCATGCTCGTGCTCTCTCTCTTTCAAAATAAATAAACATGAGAAAAATAATGTGTTCTTGAATTTCCACAGATTTGTAAATTTTCCGGTTTTCCCTTCCTGACTCATTTCTAACTTCTCATTGTGATCAGAAAAGATACTTTGTATAATATCTGCCTTTAAAAATCTACTGAGACTTCATTTGTGGTCTTACTCATGGTCTTTCTTTTCAAAAAAAAATTTTTTTTTTTTACATTTTTATTTATTTTTGAGAGACATAGAGACAGAGTGTGAGCAGGGGAAGGGCAGAGAGAGAGGGATACACAGAATCCAAAGCAGGCTCCAGGCTCTCAGCCGTCAGCACAGAGCCCGACGCAGGGCTCGAACTCACAGACCGTGAGATCATGACCTGAGCCGAAGTCGGCCGCTTAACCAACTGAGCCACCCAGGTGCCCCTCATGGTCTTTCTTGAAGACTGTCCTGTGTGCACTTGAGAATGTGCGTGCTGTTCCTGGGTAGAGTGTTCTGTGAATGTCTGCTGAATCTAGTTGCTTTATTGTGGTAAGTCTTCTACTTGCTTACTTACCTTCTGTCTGGTTGTTCAGTCTGTTATTCAGAACGAGCTATTGAAGTCCCTAACTATTATTGGAGAGTTTTTTTATTTCTTGCTTCAGTTCTTTCCCTTTATGTATGTTTCATATATCTTGATGGTCTGTTATTAGATGTGTATGTATTCTTAATTGTTATATCTTTTTGCTGTGTGGAGCCTTTTATTAATATCTAGTGTCCTTAGTCTCTTATATACCCTTTTTTGACTTAGAGTCCATTTTGCCTGATAACAGGATAGCCACAGCTGCTCTCTCTTGGTTACAGTTGGCCTGGGATATCTTTTCCATTCTTTCACTTTCAACCTATTTTTGCCTTTGCCGCTAAAGTGAGTTTCTTGTAGACAGCAGAGAGTCAAGTCATGTTTTTTAATTCACCGTCAATCTCTGCTTCTTTGGTTGGAGAGTTTAATCCATTTACGTTTAATGTAATTACTCAGAAGGAAGGCCTTACTTCCATCATTGTGCTTTTTGTTTCCTGTGCGCCTTATGGCAGTTTGAGATGGCAGCACAAGGCAGGGACCTTCTTTGGAGCATATGGTAGGAATCGGGAACAGTATCCTGGCTCCAGTGCCCAGGATGTTCTGTCCTCAGCTACGCTGCCCACCTCCCCTCTGTGAGTTTTTTGGGGGTAGTCACGGTGCACCGGGCAGCTCCAGGCCCCTAACAAGAGCCCAGCCAGGCTGGTGGGCATCTCCCATTCTTGTGGTCATTTCATGGTTATTTTGGCCAGAGGGAGCAACCCCAGCTTGGTGGGCACAGTCAGGTGTGGTATGAGTGTGAACAAGGTAACTCTGAGCAGTCGGACGAGGCTCAAGGGTCAAGATGCACAACGGTGGGATGGGTGGGAGCCGTCAGGAGCTAGGCTGAGCTGGAGAGAGGGAGAGCTGAGCTGTCAGGTGTTGGAGCGGCCAACTCCAGCAACGACAAGAAGCCATAGTGCAAGGAACAGTGAAGCCCTTTCATCATTACTGTGCCAGTGTAGCCTGATGCCCCCGTTCCGGTTTCCCCACAGAGTGGCACACCTTACAGGTGGATCAGACATGGGGGTCGTCTCGCTGTGGGGGGAGCCCCGGACAAAAGGCTCCAGCAGTTTTATGGGCCCTGACACCTGCAGAGTGGAGGGAGGAGGTGGGAAAGTATTGAGTGCTGAGTCTTCGAGGTTTCCTCCCATGATAAGGAGGCCTTGGCAGAGGTCTTCAGACGCCTAACGACCTTGAGGCCCCGGCAGATCCCTAAAAACACACAGACCTAGGAATGGAGGGGCAGGGGCTGGGAAGGCAAATATGTGAAAAGCATGGCCGGCTAGGGGCCCAGAGTCCCTGACTGCAGTCCCCCTCAGAGACCACAGCACACTGGCTGGGCCGCAAGCCTGGTGTGGGGAGGCTGGCTTCCCCCGAGGCCGGCCAGGGAAAGCCTTCGTCATGGCCTGTGGTCAGGCCTAAAAAAAAATCACACCAAGGTGTCCAACTGACAGTCGGGCTCTGCAAGAGTCTGTGGGACAAGGACGCCAGGCCAGGAAGAGTAGCTGTCCCCTGGGGGGGCAGGCTGGTGGCACCCAGTGTCCACAGGAAAGTTGGCTGTGACCATACGGAGCTGGTTAAAGTTCTGCCACTTTTAATGGGAAGAGACTGACTTGCGTTGTCTCAGGGTGACAGCGTGTGACCCTTGTGGAGTCGAGGATAGATGTCCCAGGTCCTGTGGGGCCCGACGGGCAGTGGGGTTGCCCTGTGCCACAGCCTGGGCTCAGGCTCCAGGGAAGCGGACAGGGGTCAGGCAGGTGAGTAGGGAACGGTGGACTCTTGCACCAAATGTTGGAGATAAGTATCAAAAGAACAGCCTGGATACCTAGAGCTGACCACAGAGTTTTCCTCTCCAGCCTTCCCGAAGTGATCGGTGGTGCATTGGACGGGCGGGGGTGGGGGGAGGGGTAAGGCAGCACTGTCTGCTAGAAATATAACATACGTAATTTCCTGCATGCATAATTTCAGATTTCCTAGTGCCGTGTTCTAAAGGGTAGAAAGAAACAGGTGGAGTTCATTCGAATCTTATATTTTATTTAACTCCATATATATCCCCAAATATGGTTGCTTCAAAATGCAATCAATATAAAAACCTATCGAGGATACACTGTACTTTTTTTTTTTTTTGGCACTTAATGAGTTTCCTGTGGCTGCTGTCACAAAGAACCACAGACTGGGTGACTTGAAACAACAGAAATTTGTTGTCTCACAGTTCTGGAGGCCAGGCATCCGAGATCGAGGTGTGGGCAGGGCGGCGCGGCCCCTGGAGGCTCTAGGGGAGGGTCTTTCCAGGCCTCTGCCAGCCTCTGGGAGCTCTGGTGGTGTAACTGCATCCCTGCCATTTGGTGCCTCTGCCTTCGCATGGTCTCCTCCCCTGTGTCCAAATTTCCTTCTTATAAGGACCCCCATCCTTAGACTGGGGCCCCCCTTACTCCAGTATGAACTCTTCTGAACCAGTTTCATCTGCGAACACCCCGTTTTCCCAAATAAGGGCACATTCATGGGTACCGGGGGTTAGGGCTGGGGCGTAACTTCCGGGAGACACAGTCCCCAAAGGACTGGTCCCCTGGATTCAGTGTTTCCCCCCTACACTGGGCGGAGCACCCACTGCCAGTTTGGCACAGCCGAACCCACGTCGTGGGTCCACGGTCGTCCCGAGAGCCATTGGTGTTCCTCATTGCCTGAGTTGGGGCCAAGGGGCGGCGTTCTCCTCTTGCATGCCGTGTCGTGCCCGCATGCTGGTGTCCGAGCTGCAGGGGTGCCTGCCTGGGTCCCCCAGGCCTCCCGGCTGCAGCCCTGCCTTCCCAGCCGGCTGCCTCGGCTCGGCCCCGGAGAAGGGTCCCATGGTTGTCCATCCTTCTGCAGCGACCCGTCCGGCGAGGAGACGCTCAGCGTGCAGGTCCCGGACTCCATCACCAGCTGGGTGGGTGAGGCTGTGGGTCTCTCCGAGGCCCGGGGCCTGGGTGTCGCCGTGCCCACCGTGCTGAAGACCTTCAAGCCTTTCTTTGTCGACTTCACGCTGCCCCCCTCCGTGGTCCGTGGGGAGCAGGCCAAGATTCTGCTCAGCGTCTACAACTACATGGGCACCTGTGCCGAGGTACCACACCCGCCCCTGTACGCAGCCTTCCCTGCGCCTGGGGGTGGGGGGATGGTCCCCAAGATGGCAGGAGGCAGGGGCGAAGGGAGGGGTGAACCCGAGGGACTTGGAAGGGGACAGAGTCATCGAAGGGACGGGCTCTGTGTTACTGGGGAGGCAGGGGCGGGAAGTTCTGGAGGTCAGCAGAGAAGTGCTCAGTATCCCAGGCTATTTATTTATTTATTTATTTGTTTGTTTAAATGTTTATTTTTGAGAGAGAGACAGAGCCTGAACAGGGGAGGGGCAGAGAGAGAGAGAGAGGGAGACCCAGAATCCCAAACAGGCTCCAGACTCTGAGCTGTCAGCGCAGAGCCCTGTGTGGGTGTCGGACTTGTGAACCGTGAGATCATGACCTGAGCCGATGTTGGACGCTTAACCGACTGAGCCCACCTCCCCCCAGGCAGGCACCCTCGTCTCCCAGCACACTAGCCGGCCCCGGCCGCATTACTCCACTTGCTGGTGTTTCGGGTTCCACAAATGTCAGAGAGATAGGAGTCGCCGGTGGTTACCCGCTAAATGGGCTCGCAAGTGCTAAGAACAGCGTCGCGGAGGGGCCGCAGACCCCGTGGAGGCACCAGCGCCTGCCGAGGCTGTGCCTCTGGGGGCCCGGTGGAAAAGGCTACTCTATCCCTTTCTGGCAGCTGCTGTAACAAAGTAGCTCGAACTGGGTGGCTTGAAACAATAGAAATGTTGTCTGGAGATCAGCGTCCAAGGTCAAGGTGCAGGCAGGGCGGGTTCACCCCGGGGGCTCTGAGGGAGGGTCCCTCCCGCGCCTCAGTCCTGGCTTTGGCCGCTGCGGGCAGCCCTTGACGTTGGCTTGTGGCCGCATGGCTCCACTCTGCAATCCGTCTTCGCGTGGCCTTCTTCCCTCGCTTTCTCTCCTGTCTGTGAATTTCTCGGTCTGTGTTTCCTCTTCTAAAGACTCTAGCTCTGCCGGGGTAAGAACTAACCTCACAATCTCATCACAACTTAATGGCATCTGCAAAGACCCTGTTTCCAAATAGGATCACGTCGACGGGTATCAGGGGGTTAGGACTTCAAAATCTCTTTCTGGGGACCACAGTCGGACCGAAACAGCTACCCCAGTGGGGTGGGCTTGGGGCTAAGCTTGGAGGCTGGGGAGGAAGGACGGCAGGCGAGGGGGGTGGCCTGTGAGACCAGGTGGGTGCATGAAGGGGAAGGGAGAGTTTCGGGGGGGGGGGCCTGCGTATCCGTGAGGCTCGGGGGGGCGGGAGCACTCAGCCGCCACCGCCTTTGTAATCCTTGAGCGCTGGCGAGGCCTGGATGTCCGCTGGTGGGTGGGTGGAAGGGAAGTGGGGGGGGGGCTCTCCATGGTCCGGGGCAGCCCCCAGGGGCTGCGGGTGGAGGGGTGAGTGGGGCACAGGCTCGGCGGTCCAGCCGGGAGCAGGCCTGCTCTCTGCGGGTCTCAGCCTCACCCTGACAAGCCACACGCTAGGGACATGGCTGAGGCCTCCCCTGGCCCTGCCTAAGTGTGTGGGGACCCCCAGGGCCGCTGGCTCACAATGCGCTGAGGGCAAAAGGTATGAGCTGCTGTCTCCAAGCAGACGCCATGGAAACCGAGACATTTCACCCCAGATTTCTGGCGTTTTCTGAAAAAATTAGGACGTGTGGCTAGAGAGTGATTGGAATTTGCTCCTGGCAGGGCAGCCCAGGCTGTCCGAGTTGGGGAGCACAGCCACCTCCCCCCGCAGCTGTGGTCCCAGTGCGTTCATACCCCGCTGCCCCCAGAAGACCGGGCTCTAGCTTGGCATTTCCACCTACGGCCTCGCTTTGCCTCAGTTACCCCGTCCGTAAACTGGGCAGGAAAGCTCAGCCTGGCCCCCCTCACCCTCACTGGCTTTCTGTGGAGCAGGAGGGAGAGCAGGCACAAGGGCCCCTCTCGAGTCTCGACGGCGAGGGCTGCGGTCCGAGATGGTTTCTGAGGCTGGCCTGGAGGCGGGGACAGCAGCGTGGAGTCCCGGCTCAGAGGGTGACGGCAAGCTGACACAAACTGTTTTACGCCTTGTTTTCCTTTGCGAATTCTATATATTCAGTGAGTCATTACGCCTGCGTCAGAACCCGTGGCCCGCGATGGCGCGTGGCAGCCTCGAGGCCAGCTAAGGACTCCTGCACGGCCGTCTGGCTGGCCCAGTGCGAGTTCCATGCTGGCGTTCCTGTCTGACTTTGACCCCAGACAAGAGCCGCACCTTCACGTACTGCCACGTAGGAGCTTCTTGTCCCTGAGACTTTAATGAAAGGAAAATTTCCAACTGGAGGGGGGGGAAAAAGCAGTCTCTGTGGGTTCTGAAATAGAATCGAAACATCCAGAGGCCCCCAGAGAGGGGCCCCGAGGTGTAAAAAGGCGGCGATTCTAATTCGCTGTCCCTCAGAACCAATCGTGCAAATGGCCCCGTGCGCGCCGGGCCTCGCACAGGTGTCAGAGGACCCCAGGGCCCCTCCGTGCTCGACCTCGGAGCGCCGACACCGCGGACCTCCGTGGCCAGCGCGGGCCCCAGGATTTGGCCTGCGTCCAGGTCGCACGCCTGCGTGGGGCGGGGAAGGGCCGTGGAGGGCATCGTCTCCAGATAGGAAGCTCGGAGACTCATCGTCACCTGCCGAGGTCTCCCAGGGAGTTTGGGGCAGAGCTGTGTCAGAACTGAGTGCTCCCGGGGAGCCAGGGGAGCCCCGAGAAGGGGCGGCTGTCTTGAACTCTGGAGTCGTCAGGCACTGCTTGAGCCAGGCTCCGGCAGGCCCCGGAAGGACATCCCCGCAAGAGGGAACGGCACACACACAGAGGCGGGGAGGCAGCTTAGCCCATCCCGGGAATTGCCCATGACACAGTCTGGCTGGGCTTTGGGGTCTGGTGGGGAAAGCAGCAGAGGGGTATCCAGGGCCTCGTGCATTTGGCCGGACGGGAGCTGCTGCGTTGGAAAGCCAGGCAACGGCCACGGGGTGGGCTGGAGGGGGCGAGGGGGACATGTGAAATAGGCTCAAAACAGGCGGCCAGGGAGCAGCGCCCCAAAGCCCGGTGCCTGTGTGATCCATCCTCTGTCATTTTTGTTTTTTTGAGAGAGAGCATGAAGGGGAGAGGGTCAGAGAGAGAGAGCACGCATCTCAAGCAGGCTCCAGGCTGTCAGTGCAGAGCCCGACACAAATCATGCCCTGAGCTGAAACCAAGAGTCAAAGGCTTAGTCGACTGAGCCACGAAGATGCCCTTGTCATTCTTTGTATGTAGTGTACAGCCGGGAGGGCTAGGACCCCAGTCTTAAAAAGCCGGAATAAGTGCAGACTGGTCCCTGATCGGCCGGGTGGCCCCCCAAGGGAGGGTCCTCACCGAACGGGCAGGTAGGACCCTCAGGTGCCCCGTTGAGCTGGTTCGTTGCCCACCCCCAAGGCACCAGGAAGACGGACCCATCCTGCTCCCTCAACACGGACAGGTGGTCGTTCCGCCCGGGACTTGGGAACTACAGCCACTGACAGTTGGCTCTTAAGTTTCTTCTTTCCTCCCTGGAAGAATGTTCTGGAAGAACACCGACTCAAGAAGGACGTGGGAGCGCCTGACGCACCCTGCACCGGCTGCTCGCACGCAGGTCCCGCCGGCTGGTCCTCAGGCGGGATTCAGACGCCCTGTCACACGTGCATGCGTGTGTGATGTAGGCGTGTCGACCCCCAGGGGCCCAGGGGCCCCTCGTGTCGTCTTTGGCTTCATCACTTTAGCTCCTAGCAGGGCACCTGCACCCACCGGGTGCTTCACGTATGCTGGTTGGACAAACGGTCGTGGGCCAAAGAGCCTGTTCTAGATCGGGAGACCTGAGCGCACATATGTGCACACGCATGCGCACACGCGTCGTGTAGGTGTAGGTGCGCAGATCACACACACCGTGTGCATAGGTACGCACGGAGATACACGCACGCACACATGTGCACACACGCAGAACTCTGTCATGACCCCGTGGACCTCAGAGGTCGGATGGAGGGTCAGAGGGAGGGCCTAGCGGGCCGGCAGGGTGGAGCGGTCCCTCCCCGCTGGTGCCTCCCGTCAGCCTTGGTCCTGAGGGGCAGCTGACCCCGCGGGGTCTTGGGGGGCCAAAGTAAAGAGGGGGCTCCCGGCAAGAGCACGGTGAGTAGTTGGTTCTGGTTGGGAACCGAAAGGGGACCTTTTGGAGAGGGCCGACGCGGCGGCCGGTGGCCGGTGGCCGGTGGCGGGTGGGTTGTGCCCGGAGGGCGCGTGTGTCCCGCGCACCGCGAGAGCCGCGTGCCTCCCTCCAGGTCTACGTGAAGATCTTGGTTCCCAAGGGCATCCGCTTTGTCGGGCATCCGGGCAGACGCCATCTGACCAGGAAGATGTGCGTGGCCCCCGGCGAGACGGAGCCCACCTGGGTGGTTCTGTCCTTCGGTGACCTGGGACTCAGCAACGTCACAGGTGAGGCCCCGAGCTGCCTCAGGCATCCCCTCGCCCCGGAACCCAGGCACAGGTGAGGGGCGGGGAGGGCAGTACGTGAGGGGGGGAGGGGCGGTACTGAGGTCAGGGCCGCATTGAGGGACAGGACAGCGGCCGCGGAATGGACAGGAGGTGGGGGGTGGGGGTGGGGCGTGGGGGTTCCCCTGGAGGGAGCGGAGCTCAGGGGCCACGTCACACATACGTGCACCCTCGCTGTGGCACCCCTGCGCACCCAAACACGTGTACGCAGGCGCTCCATGGGTTAGGGTTCTGTTCCGACAGCAAGTGCTGAGCACGCCAATCTCCGCAGCCAAAGCGCTGGCTTACGGAGACACGCACTGCTGCCGGGACGGGAAGTCCACGCGACACCCGGAGGAGCGCTTCGCGGACAGGAGGGGCCCCACCGGGCGGGATCACGTCAGGCGCAGTGTCGTGGTTGAGGTAAGCCCGTGTCCTCAGCCGGGGCACTTGGCCGGGGCCTGATTCCATCAGCCGCGCAGCGGGGGCCGGGCTGGGGTGTGCGGGGCGGGGGCGGCCCCACCCGTCTTGCTCTCCTCGGGCTCGGGGCGGGCTCGGTGCGGGGTGTCTGCATTTCCTCGCTAGAGGCCCGCAGCGTCCAGCCACTCCTCAGTGCACGGGGGACTCGGGGAGAGCGGCCCGGGACTTGCAGGGGCCGCAGGGGAGTGTCCCTTGACCCTGTGTCGACCATCTCCAAGGGTGACATACGTCTGTCTCCGACTTCCTGTTCGTCATAGGCAGCCATAGGGACTGTGACCTGATGTTTGGAGGGTTGTCACTGGAAGGCCTGGAGCAGAAAGGACGCGGAGTCTATGCAGCAGTGGGGCCCAGGTGTTGGGGTCTCATTGACCCTCCCGCCTCCTCCACCCCACCCCCGGCTGGGAATCTGGGACCTGCCACTCAGTGCGGCCTGGACGCATGTCTTGATGTTCCAATCCTGCTCCTTAGATCAGGGGTGTTCACACGCACCCCATGGCGCGGAGAGGGCCGGGGAGACTGCACACAGCACCTCACAGGGCATGCCGGGCATGTGGTAGCAGCGATGGCCCATCTTTCGGGGGCTGCTGGCATACATCAGAGCCCAGGGCCCTGCCGAGACTCTCAGGCTATGTGGAGAGTGCACGGCAGACCCCAGGTCTCCCCGGTGTCTGCCCCTCCCCGGCGGCACCACTGCAAACAGCTGCCCGCCCCCCCCACCCCCCGGACTGTGGTCCTGGCAGCGCTGAGCATGAATGATTTCCATCAGTGCCGGGGTCATGCACTCGCTGGGCAGAACTCCCGGAGGCGACGAGTCATTGCCGCAGCGTGCTGACGTGCCGTGACGGATTCCTCTGGGACAAGGGTGTCCTCTGATGAGGAATGCCATCGCCGTGAGCCAGCGGGAGGATGGGATGGCCTCAACGGGAAACACGGAGACCCGGGCAACCCTTCGCTCAGCCCGAGCATGCTCCCTGGCCCGCCGCCCACCCTCCCGCCACCGGAGGAGATGGCAGGCCCTTCAGAGTCCTTGCCTCCTCCGTCTGCGGAAGGAATTTCTCAGTGCACAGAGAGGGATTCTCGAGGGCCTCTCCCCTGGGCCTTTCTGCCCGTTCACACTGCTCCGCGGTCTCTCGAGTCGGCAGCGTCTGCCGGTACCGCTTTGTGCAGGCAGCTCTGGGGGCGGGAGGTGACAGGGGGGCATCAGAAGACCTGAGATGTCGAAGCGAAAACACTGGAGCGAGGTGGAGGAGGAAACTAGATTTTGTGAAACAGGACGTGGCCGACGTGTGGCTCGATGGAGCGGCAAAACCCTGCTGCCACTCCACCCCGCTGGAGAGCTCCGGGTGTGCGGGCTCTTTGCCGGATCGGAGAGCTGGCGGACCCTCACGGGAGGCTGCCTGCCAGCTGCTGGGGGCGAAACCGCATGTGACAGCAATACCTTCCCGAGAGGTGGGGAAGCAGGTGACGGGTGGGAATCGTTTACCAGATGGAGGAGGAGCCGGCGCCCTCCTGCCTGGCCCCCCGGTTAGCTCAGGAGACCAGGACGACAAGGCGGGAGTGTGGGACGCACGGCGAGTCTAGAAGCAGTTGGCGAGTTGGTTTGACCAGAGCCCAGAGAAGGGGAATGAGCCTCAGTTTCCCCACTCGGGCCTAGGAGGTAGGCAGCCTGGTCCTTTTCTGCATACCCGTGACAGTGGCATCACCCCGCAGGGTCCAGACTCGGAGCCGCTGCCTCGGAGGGGGGGGTTGGAGAGGGCAGCCCCGCCCCTGTGCCATCTGCCCCTCCCCCGCTCAGTTCTCCCCATCTCTCTGTTTCAGCCGGAAGGAGCCCCGCGCACCTACACCTACAGTGCTTTCTTCTGTCCCAACGGTGAGTCCCCGCGCCCAGCCCACTGAGGACTTTGGCCCTCACCCCCACACCGGTGCAGCGCTCTGGCTGCTAAGCGGATGCCCGCCCTTCCTGGGGCCAGGGGACATGGCAGCAGAGAACCGGGGTGTCCTGGCTGGCGACAGCCATATAAGCCAGAGCGAGGGCCGGGGAATCTGCCACACAGGAAGGACAGGCACACGAATGTAGGCGGGAGGTGCCGATGGGAAAGAGGCCGCCGGCGGGAAGAGGGCTGTCCTCGGGGCCCCGGGGTGAGGAGCCGAGGGTCCAGGAGGGGGTGGTCTTAGAGTCACGTCAGGGGAAAGCCATGGGAAACAAGGCTGACCCAGAACCCTGGGCCCACAGAGGAAATACGAAATCCAAGCGGGTTCCGGAAGGGGTGAGGTGTGGGGTCTGCCTCGATCCCCTGAAATCGGGATTATGCTTGTACATTATGCTGTGAAAAGGAAAGGGGTACAGAGTGCCAAGCGGATGGAATGGCCGGAGAAGGGCCCTTCCATGCCTCCACAGCGGTGGGGTTAGGGAAGTGCTAGGCAGGACGTGACCCCGGGTGGTAGTGGGAGGGTCCACTCTCTCCCTGTCCAGCCCCTCCCAGGGGAGCCGGCTAGCTTGGAGCTCAGGCCTGGCCTGGCACTGGGCAGCACCCGGCAGGCTTCGCCAGGTGGCCGAAGCTGGAGTCCTCGGAGCTTGTTGGCTCCCCAGGTACAGCACCCCCCCATTGCCAAGGCTTTCAACGTGACAGGCCCCACATGGACCACTCTAGACACTGGCGTCCTCTTGACACTTTTCTCTCTTTGTGTATTAAATAGCAATGCGTTACATACACACTGAAATGATTTTTGACAGAGGTGCAAAAGCAATTCAACGAAGGAAGAAGAGCCTTTTCCAACAAACTGTGATAGAGTAACTGGACACGATTGGTAAAAGCATGAACTTCGACCTAAAGATCCCACTTTATACAAGAATTAACTCAAATGGATCATAGACCTACAAGTAAAACTAGAAAACTTTTAGGAAAAAATTTGTGAGACATCTTCGGGAGCTAGGGCTGGGTAAAGGGTGTTTAGACATGATGCCAAAAAGCATGACCCAAAGAAGGAAACTCATAAATGGACCTTATCAAAATCAAAAACTGTTTTGCAAAAGACACTCTTACCAGGAGGAAATACAAGTTCCAGACTGGGAGAAAATCTTGCCAGACCCAGATCTGACCAAGGGCTAGTATCTAGAATATATAAAGAGCTCTCAAAATTCAACAGTAAGTCACACAATCCAATGAGAAAGTGGGAAAAAGGAATAAACAGTTCACTAAAGGAGATATACAGGTGACAGATGAGCACACAAAGGCTCGACATCGTTAACGGTGAGCGAAATGCAAAATAAAGCACGATAAGTTATCAGTGCGCTCTTATCACAATGACTAGGTAAAAAAAAATAGCGACAGCAATACAAGACGGCAAGGGTCGGGAGAAAGGAGGAAAAGAATCGTTCATACGTTGCTGGTGGGAATTGTAAAATGGTGTGACTACTGCTGAGAGTTTCTTAAAAAGCTACACATGCTCCAAGAAGACCACCCAGAAATCACATTACGAGGCATTTATCCCAAAGAAACAAAGATTTATGTTTGCACAAAAACCTATACATAAATGTTCATATCAGTGGACGCCCCAGTGGCTCAATCGGTTAGGCCTCTGACTTCGGCTCAGGTCATGATCTCGTGATTTGTGGGTTCAAGCCCTGCGTCGGGCTGTGTACTGACCACTCAGAGCCTGGAGCCGGCTTCGGATTCTGTGTCTCCTTCTCTCTCTGCCCCTCCCCTGCTCATGCTCTGTCTCTCAAAAATGAATAAACATTAAAAAAAAAAAAGTTCATATCAGCTTTATTTGTAAGAGCCCCAAACTGCAAACAGCCTAGGGGGCCTTCAGTGGATGAAAAGATGAGCAAATTATGGTACATCCCTACCTTGGAATGTGATTTAGTGATTAAAAAGAATAAACTAGTGGCCTATGGAGCAATTTGAGTGAAGAGGATTGAGTGAAAAAAAAAAAAGAAAACCAACAACTCAATCCCAGTAGGGTCCATAAATTATTCCATTTATAGCATTTTTGAAATGACAAAATTTTAGAAATGGAGATTATATCAGCCATGGCTGGGACAGGGAGGAACGATGGGGGTATGGTGATAAAGGCCGATAGGAGGGATCCTGTACAAATAAAATTGGGGAAATCTGAATAAGTTTAATGGATTGTATCAATGCCAATATCCTGGTTGTGATACTGTACTAGAATTTTGTGAGCTACCACTGAGGAGAACTGGGCCAAGAGGACACAGATCTTGCTATAGTATTTCTTTTTTTTTTTTTTAATGTTTATTTTTGAGAGAGAGAGAGACAGAGTATGAGTGGGGGAGGAGCAGAGAGAGAGAGGGAGACACAGAATCCGAAGCAGGCTCCAGGCTCTGAGCTGTCAGCACAGAGCCTGACGGGGGGCTCGAACTCACAGACTGAGAGATCATGACCTGAGCCAAAGTCGGATGCTTAACCGACTGAGCCACCTAGGTGCCCCGTAGTATTTCTTACAGTCATATGTGAATGTACGATGATGATCTCAGCAAAATGTTACTTAAAAACATTTCTAAAAGTGACACGTGTACAAATACCGTATGATTCCACTTACACGAGGTACTTAGAGAAGTCCGAATCATAAAGACAGGAAGTAGATGGTGGGAGCCAGGCACTTCGGGGAGGGGATGGTGACGTAGTGTTTAACGGGGACAGAGTTTCAGTTTTGCAAGGTGAAAAGAGTTCTGGAGGTGGACGGTGATGATGTTTGCACAATAGGACTGTATTTGATACCACTGAACTGAACACTTAAAATGATGAAGAGGACAAACTTTACATTATGTGTATTTTATCACAGTTTAAAAAATTGGGAAAAGCAAAAGCAATACCTGTGTATTACAGGAAACTTAGGAAAGTAGAAAGAAGAAAAAAACATCTCCTCTGGTTCTCATCCAAAGACGACCTCTTCTGACGGCTTGTTATATTTGGTTTCATAGGATTGATTGTTATTTGTTTTAACATAGTTGTGACTCGTGAGCTAAATACTCATGTGGTCTGCTTTGCTCATCGAACACAACTTGAGCACTTTTCTTTGTTATTTTAAAGTCTTTATAAAGAGCATTTCAAAACAACCTCAGCATGTTCTATCAAAGGACTGCTCCATAATTTGACCATTATGGAATTTTTTTCCTATTTTTTTTACATGTTTTGTTTTTGAGAGAGAGTGAGAAGGAGAGAGAGAAAGCGCTAGGGGAGGGGCAGAGAGAGAGAGGGAGACAGTATCTGAAGCGAGCTCTGCACTGACAGCAGAGAGCATGATGTAGGGTGCAAACTCACAAGCCGTGAAATCATGACCATGACCTGAGTCAGATGTTTAACTGACTGAGCCACCCAGGTGCCCTCATTATGGAATGTTTTGAGACATTATCGGACACATATAGTGTTTGGGTTTTTTTTTTTAAATTTTTAAAATGTTTATATATTTTTCAGAGAGAGAGAGTGCAAGCGTGAGGGGGGAGGGGCAGAGAGGGAGACAAAATCTGAAGCAGGCTCCAGGCTCCAGCTGTCAGCACAGAGCCTGACATAGGGCTCGAACCCACAAACTTTGAGATCATGACCTGAGCCAAAATCAGACACTTAACCAACTGAGCCATCCAGGTGCCCCGTTTCTATTTTTTTTTTAATCATACTTTACACTAGAGTGAATGTACATTTTTATTCAGAGTAAAGTCAGTTTCATTTTTAACTTGTTTATTGAGGTATAATTGACATTCAATAAATCACACATATTTTAAGGGTACAGTTTGGGAAGTGTTGACATATGTGTACATCTGTGAAACCATCACGATTAAGATAATGAAGATTTACATTAACTCCAAAAGTCAGGCCCCCTTGTAATCACTCACCCCTGTTTTTACTCTTGTCACGAGAGAACTACCGACCTGCTTCCTCTCTCTATAGATTATTTTGCACTTTCTAGACTTTTATGTAAACGGAATCATATAAAATGTACTTTTTCTCTGGTTGCTTTCACTCAGCATAAAAACGTTGAGATTCACCCATGTCATGTGTATCAATAATTCAACCATTTTAAGGCCGAGCGGGACTCCATCGAATAGACGTATTGAACTTTGTTCATTGACCTGTTGGTGGATATTTGAGTTATTTCCAGTTTGGGGCTATTTTCCAATAAAGCTTCTATGAAGATTCATGCGCAAGTCTGTGTATGCGTAATATGTTTTCCATTCTCTTGAATCAGTAGCTATGAGGGAAATAGCTAAGTCACACAGTGGGTATGTGTTCAACCTTTTAAGAAACAATCTCGCTTTTTTCCGAAGTGGTGGTACCATTTTGCATTCCCACCAGCAGGGGGCGAGAGTCACTTCCTCCCTTCCCTCACCCACACCTGGAGGAGTCAGTCCGATTACTTTTAGCCGTTCTAATAGGTGTCTGATGGTCTCTTACTGTGGTTTTAATGTGCGTGTCCCTCATTCAAGCATCTTTTCACGTGCCTGTTTACTACGAGGGTTATCTTTTCCGGGGAAGTGTCCGGTGGGATCTTTTAACGCTTATCTTACGTTGAGTGTTGGAAGTGATAAACGTATTCTGGTTACAAGTCATTTATCAGATAACGCTTCACAGAGACGTTCCTCCCAGTGTGCGGCTTGTCTTTTCTCTCTCTTAATAGTGTCTTTCTAAGACCGGAGGTTTTTCATTTTTTTTTTAGAAGTTTTTTATGTTGATGTGGTTGTTCACCAGTTTTTCCTTTTATGGGTTATGTTTTTGCTGTAGCTAAGAAATCTTTTCCGGGGGCATCTGGGTGACTCAGTTGATTGAGCCTCTGACTCTTGATTATGGCTCAGGTCACGATCTCGCAGTTAATGAGTTCGAGCCCCAGGTCACGATCTCGCAGTTAATGAGTTCGAGCCCCGCACCAGGCTCCACGCTGACGGTGTGGAGCCTGCTTGGGATTCTCTCTCTCCCTCTTTGCCCCTCCCTCATGTGTGTGCTTTCTCTCTTCCTCTCTCTCAAAATAAATAAATGAACTTCCAAAAAAAAAGAAATCTTGGGGCGCCTGGGCAACTCAGTTGGTTAAGTGTCCAATTTTGGCTCAGATCATGATCTCGCGGTTCGAGCCCCGAGTCAGGCTCTGTGCTGACAGCTCGGGGCCTGGAGCCTGCTTCAGATTCTGTGTCTTCCTCTCTCTCTGCTCCTCCCCCACTTATGTGCATGCTCTCTCTCTCTGTCTCTCTGTCTCTCAATAATAAACATTAAAGAAAATTTAAAGAAATCTTTTCCAAATCCTACATTTTCCCCTCCACGTTTGTAACATTAGGTTGTACACTATAACATGGCCATGGTCCATTTTGAGTCGGTCCTTGGAACACTACGCACGGTGTGGGTCCGAGCTCCCTTTTCTGCTTCTGGGTAACTAGTTGTTCCGACACCCTCTGTTGAAAAGATTTTCGCTGTCGAATTGACTTCACGCCCTTGTTGCAACCCAGTTGTTCCTGCACGAGCGGGCCCGCGTCTGGACCCCCTGCACTGCTCTGCTGAGCACCTGCCTGGGTGACGTCAGCACCGCGCTGTCGTGGTCGCTGCAGCTTCCGAGTGCGTCTCAATGTCACGGGCGTGAGTCCTTCAATTCGGTTCTTTTGCAAAGTTGTCTTGGCCCTTCTGGGTTCTTCATGTTTCTCTGTAAATTGTGGAATCAGCCTCGTCGTTTCCGCGAAGGACCCTCCTGTGATTCGGATTGAGATGCTGCGAATCTGTGTATCGGTTTGGGGAATAATTAAGGTATTTGCAGTATTGTCTTCTGCCCCTCAAACGCGCCGGCTCTACATTGACTTGGGTCTTCGTTTCCACAGCACTTCGATGCGGTCTCTGGTGTCCAGGTCTTGCAAATTTTTTGTAGGATTTATCCCCGTGAGCGTTTTGTCTTCTACGTGCTGTCGGCAAAGCTGTCAGGCAGCCGGCTCCGTGCACCAGTCCTCATGCAGCCGCCTCCCGCCGCAGCGAGACTGGCCCCCCGGGGTCCTGATCCTCAGCTCGGGGCGCAGGCAGGGGGAGGCAGGATGCCTCCAGCTGCCCCCCCATACCCTCTCTCCTTCCCTCCATCCAGAGAGAGTCCACATCTCCACGCCCAACAAGTACGAGTTCCAGTACGTGCCGCGGCCGCTGTGTCTCACCCGTTTTGACGTGGCCGTGCGAGCCCACAACGATGCCCGCGTGGCCTTGTCCGCCGGACCCCAGGACACAGCGGGCATGATAGAGATTGTCCTGGGGGGGCACCAGAACACCAGGTCCTGGATCTCCACCAGCAAGATGGGCGACCCCGTGGCCAGCACGCCCACAGCAAAGATCCTGTCTTGGGATGAATTCAGAACGTTCTGGATCAGCTGGCATGGCGGGTTCATCCAGGCACGGCCGGGCTGGCTGGGGTGGGCATGGAAACCTCTTGCTTCTTGGCATTCGCTGCCTCCTGCTCTGCGTCCAGCTCTAACAGGGGGCAGGGAGGAGGGGGGATAAACATAGCCACAGCCTCATGTTGCTTAGTCTGCCTAGAGTCACTTATAAGGAAAATAAGAAAGTGAGCGCCGTGGTGGAGGCAGCACCCAGGGGCCTGAGAGCTGAAGTACAGTGGGTCGTCTCGGGAAGGAAAGCGGATATAAGCAGGTGGAATCGGGGCTTGGGTGTTTTATGAGCCAGGCAAAGGGACATAGGAAAAGAGCAGCTAACAGCTTCCTAGAGGACAGATGTAGCCAAACTGGGTTTTGAAGCATAAATAGGAGTTCGCCAGGCAAACTAGGGAGTGGAAGATGTTCCGGGCAGAGGGTGTAGCATGTGCAAAGGCCCTGGGGTTCCAGGGAACCCGATACTTGGGAATCCGTAGATGCTACGGTTGTGTCTCTGTTGGCCGTTTAATGGATGAGGTGACCTTTGGCTTCCCTGACTGGGACCCCCGTGGCCAGTGTCGCTGCTGCCTGAGCACCACTTCTTTCCAGCATCCAGCAGCCTTGGCCTCTTTTTCCAGGTTGGCCATGGCCCAGAGCCTTCCAATGAGTCTGTCATCATGGCCTGGACCCTCCCCAGGCCCCCGGAGGTCCGATTTGTCGGCTTCTCCACTGGCTGGGGCTCCGCGGGTGAGTTCCGCATCTGGAAGAAGCTGGAGGCGGACGAGAGCTACAGTGAGGCCTTCACCCTGGGAGTCCCGCACAGCGCCATCCCTGGGTCGGAGCGGGCGGCCGCCTCCGTCATAGGTGCGTCTGCCCCAGAGCTGGCTTGGCGGGGGGAGGTACAGAGGCAAGACCTGAGGCCGAGGGGCAGGCTCTCCACCCCAGGCTCGGTCTCGCGTCAGCCTGTGCCAGGAATCTGTGCCTCTGGGGCTCCCTACCCCACACCTGCTCACCTGACAAGTGGCTTCCGATGCTTTCTGCACGCTGGGGCAGACCCCGAGGCGACCCCAGGCCTGTCCCTGAGGCGTTCCCGGTCTGCCCGTCCAAGCCCTGTGGGAGGCACCCCCAAGGGGCAGGTGGTGAATTCCCGTGAGGGCAGCGAGCGTGGGGTGAAGTTCAAGAGGACGGAAAGTGTGGGTGAAGTCAGCCCAGTGCAGGGTGGAAGGGGGGTGGTTCCCGGTGAGAGCGGCAGGCTCTCAGAACTTTTGCTGCGCAGGACTGAGTGGCTGTGCCTGGGGGTCTGGAGGGTGTGGGCTGTCTCCTGTAGCCCGAGTAGAGGAGTGGAAAGTGGGGCCTGTGTGACGGTTGTGGTGTTGGGTGTTGGAAGAGCGGAAAGAGGGGGAGAGGCCAGGAGGGGCAAACGGTCCTGAATGTGGGGGTCTTAGGTCTCTCTGACATCAGAGGACAGAAGTCCTGGGGCCCAGACAGGTTGGCGATGGCGGCCCAATCAGAGGACGTGGCAGTTTACAATTTCTGAGGCAGGAGATGAAGTTAGAGATGGTGTGGGGGTCAGTGGCCTGGGGACGGGCGAAAGGGAGCAAGTAGATGGGCAGGGCTGGAGAGGAGGCGAAGGCCGGGACCCGTGTGCCAGTGCCTTCAGCACAGTGGGATAGAAGGTGGAGAAGAAGCTGGAAAGCCAGAGAATGGTGATGAGAAAGTAGTCAGGCAGGCCCTGCCGTGGACGGTGGCTGCAGGAGCAGCGGCAGCCTCGGTGGGGCAGGAAGAAAGGCCAAGGAAGAAAGGGAGGTATGATTAGGAACAGCAGGAGTTCAGCCATGTGTGGTCCAGAGAACCCAAGAAGAGGAAGACAGAGTGCTGAAGGTAGGAAAGCCCAGGAGAAGTCAAAAAGAAAAAAAAAAAAAAGAATTTAGAAGTATACCAACAATATCACGTGTGTACAGAAACTTTTCTTAAAAATCTAAATACTCATGGTTGAAGAGAAAATCACATATCCTATTGGAAGTTAGAAACAAATTTTAAATGGAGCCACAGTGGCTGGATCGACCTGTCAACATTTGTGGGATGCAGCCAAAGTCGTACTTAGAGGAAAATATATAGCTTTAAATGTACCTATTTTAAAAGAAAGCCAAAAAGAAGCAAGCGTTCAGCATAATGAAAAGGTAGAGAAAGAACACCGAGTTGAGACTGAAGAGCAGAGAGGGAGGCATGTAGGAGAGCTCCAGCAGGTGGCAGCCAAAGCCAGGGCACCCAGTGGGCTAAGTGGGCACAGGGCGTGGTCCAGTCCCAAAGGCAGCACCGGCAGTCAGAGGGTGGGTAGCTAGTGCTAGGCCGCAGGCCGCCCTGGGAAAAGCCGTCCTGAGAACAGCCAGGGTGCCAGTTGAGGCCACCTGCAGCCCTGCCCTGTGTTCCTTCCCACCAGGAGACGTCATGGGGCCGACCCTAAACCACCTCGGCAACCTCCTGCGCCTGCCCTTTGGCTGTGGAGAGCAAAACATGATCCACTTTGCGCCCAACATCTTTGTCCTCAAGTATCTTCAGAAAACCCGGCAGCTGAGCCCCGAGGTGGAGCGGGAGACCACTGACTACCTGGTACAAGGTACTGGGGCGAAGCGCCCAGGTGGAGGACACGGGGAGGGAGGCAGCCCACGTGCCCGTGCAGACGATGTGGAGGAAGGGGCGGGAGTGAGTGAAAGGGCCGCTTGGGGTAGCCCCCATCTGGTCACTGTCGGCAGGAGCCCCCATCTGCACCTGTTAGGACAGGGCTCTGTAGGCTGGGAATCAGCTCTGGGGAGAAGAGACCCGTCTTTCAAAAATGTAGATTTTTGGAGGCCGCCCGGGGGGCTCAGTGTGTTCAGCGTCCAACTTTGACTTAAGTCATGATCTCGCAGTTCACGAATTCAAATCCCACATTGGGCTCTGTGCTGATGGCTCAGAGCCTGGAACCTGCTTTAGATTCTGTGTCTCCTCTCTCTCTCTGCGCCTCCCCCATTCTCTCACACTCGCTCACTCTCAAATATAAACATTAAAAGAATAATAGAAATTAAAAAATTAAAATGTAGAATTTTTTTAACAGTAAGAGCAATATAATAGCAATATAACAACCATTAGAAAAGAAATATAGGGGCAGCTGGGTGACTCAGTCGGTTAAGCGTCTGACTTGGGCTCAGGTCATGATCTCCTGGTTCATGGGTACGAGCCCTGCATTGGGCTCTGTGCCCACAGCTCGGAGCCTGGAGCCTGCTTCTGATTCTGTATCTCCCTTTCTCTCTCTGCCTCTCCCCTGCTCACGTTCTGTCTGTCTGTCTGTCTCTCTCTCAAAAATAAATAAACTTTAAAAAATATTTAATAAGGTATAGAAAAGAAAAATAAAAGTCACCTGGGTGGCTCTGTCGGTTAAGCGTCCGACTTCGGCTCAGGTCATGACCTTGCAGTTTGTAGGTTTGAGCCTGTGTCGGGCTCTGTGCTGTCGGAGCAGTGTCTGCCTGGGATTCTCTTTCCCCCTCTTTCCTGCTCGTACTCTCTCTCTCTCTCAAAAATAAATAAACATTTAGAAAAAAAAGGAAAAGAAACATTCCCTCTGACTCCGCGTCGGTGTTGGTTCTGTGTCTGTGCTCCTGGCCTCCGGCCGCACAGGTTAGCGTCGCCGCCCTCGGTGTCTTATTCTGCAGCATCCTACGGCGTGTCCCGGCCACGCGCTGCGCGTGGGCCGTTTGTCCCCCGGGCTGCGCGGAGCCGGGGTCCGTTCGCCCCCGCGGCTGCCTGGGGGGACCACGGGCAGTGTGTCTGATGACGGGCACTGGAGAAATTCACATTCAAGGCTTTTACAGTCGTGCTGCCCTGAAGCCTCGTGTCCGGGCGCTCAGTGAAAACATCTGAGTGTCTGTGGGGGGTTGGGGGGGCGCCGGGGGGGGGTGTCCGGAAGTAAAACTGCTGGGTCTCAGGATGCGCTCAGCTCCTGGTCGTTTTCGAGGCTACGCCGTTTGTCCATCGCGTACAGCTATGGAGTACGACAGGCCGAACTCCTCTCTTAGACGTGCCGGGGTTATTTCCTGTGTTTCCCCCTAAATAATGCGGCATCGAGTAGCTTCACAAGTAAACAACACGGCAGCGAACACCTTCAGAGGTGACGCGGCACCAAAGGACTTCCATCACCAGGAATCGGACCCTCAGGGTAGGGGACAGCGCTGTGTGTGGAGGGGAGGGCCTCGGAGGGCCCTGACCTCAGCCTCCTCTTTGCGTCTCGGCCCCGCGGGGAGGGGCACAGGGGAGGCTGTAGCCTCACCTCTGTCACAGGCACCTGCCGCGTGTTCTCAGGGAGGGCCCGTTCTCCGGCGGGGAAACTGAGGCACGTGAGCGCCTGGATCCCTGAGGCGAGTCTGGGGTTCCTGCCTCCTGGCCTGTGAAGGTTGCCACAGTGACTTATCCAGAAGCGGTCCTGGTGATCTAGAACCATCCGTTCTCAACGGGAAAAGGAAACAGCATGAGCTCATGATGAGACTGTCCAACTCCAGGATGGAAAGGGAAAGCCGGGCTGCCACGGGCTGAAAATCGGGCTGACCAGAGACTGCTGGGAAGCCCAAGCCCACTCCTTCTGTGGCTGGGGATGCTCAGCTTGCTGAATCCATCCGGGCATAGGGCCTTGAATGTCACCCCTAGTCGTAACCAGCAGCGTGGACCTCTGTTGGACAGCCAGAACCTGTGCTCCTCAGCCAACTGGCATTTCAGACCCTCCCGGCTTAGAACATCATAGAAACAGACGGTCCGGCCTCCACGTGACAGCTGCTGAGCGACCAGGGTGGTGGTCGCTGACGGCCGGGGTGGCTGTGACGATTTCTTAAATAAGACGGTAATAAAGTTTGCTGCATTGCTTTGCTCTTCCTTTCACAAACGGCTTCTCTGTAGCTTGCGAGGCCGTTTGATGGCATTTTGCCCACAGTGGGACAACTTCTTCCCAAACTGGGATGCCAGTACCACATGCTGGGTGACTCAGAACAATGGGCTTTTAAATTTTTTTAATTTATTTTTTCATGTTTGTTTACTTTTGAGGCCAAGAGGGGCAGAGAGAGAGGGAGACACAGAATCCCAAGCAGGCTCCAGGCTCCAAGTGGTCAGCACAGAGCCCGACGCAGGGCTCGAACCCACGGACCATGAGATCATGACCTGAGCTGAAGTCGGCCACTTAACCGACTGAGCCACCCAGGCGTCCCAATACTTTTAAATTAAATAAATTAATGGACGTACATTGTTATTTTAGACATGATGCTATTGCAAACTTAGTGGACCACAGTGTAGCGTAACCATAACTTTAAATACACTGAAAAACCCAAAACTTCATTTGACACGGTTTACTGCAAACTGACCTAGAACCGAACCACGGTAGTTCTGAGTGACCACACGCTGGGTGACTCGGAACAACAGGACTGTGTTCGCTCTCAGCCCTGGGGGCCGGAAGTCCAAAATCAAGGTTCCACAGGGTTGGTGCCGTCCGGAGGCTCTGGGGGAGCCCGTGCCTCTCTGCTGGCGGCTTTCCGGGGCTCCGGGCATCCCTCGGCTTGTAGACACGTCCCCTTGCTCCCTGCTTCCGCCTTCGTGGGGCCTTTTCCTGCGTCTCTGTCTATTCCTGCCTCTGCTCTCTTCTGAGGACGTCAGACCTCGGACGTAGGTCCTCCCTTGTTCCACGATGATCTCCTCTGGAGACCTTCCGCATACTTCCATCTGCAAAGATGCTTCTTCCCCATAAGGTCCCGTTTCGAGGTCCCGGGTGGCCATGAACTTGGGGGGGTCACTGTCCACCCACTGTCCACAGCTCTCCTTCTACTGCTTTTTCTGCCTCCGAGGGCGCAGTGCCGTCCTTCCAGCGGGCAATCTGCAAAACCTCTGGATCTTTCTTTCCTCCGGACCTCAGAGGCCCTGCCCGCACTGCAGAGGGCTCCCTTGCCTGTCTCCACCACCCAATCCAGGCCCGTCGTCCTTGCCCGCCTGGACGGCGCCCACCTCCCGGTCTCCCTGCTTCCTCCCTGGACCCTACAGACCACCCACTACATACGTGCCCTCTCCTCCCCGCCCTGCTCACACCGCCCATGCCGCCTTCAGCCCTGCCGATAAGGCCATACACCCAGTGTGGCCCGAGTGGCCGCCTCCCCTCCCTCCCCTGCCCCCTTGCCCTTCTGTTCTCTGAGCACCCCAGGCTCCTGTGGCCTCGTCCCCACCCCTGGGGACGGAGGGTGCTGCCTCGAGATGGCACGCGTCACCGGCCATCCAGGCATGACTGGTATGTGACCAGGGGTGACAAAGAGGTGCCGTCAGGAAACGAGGGGAGTGGAGTGGAGGTTTCAGCTGTCCCCGTGGAGTGGAGCGGTTGCATGGTCCCCGGTGTGGGCGGTGGGGCCGTTTCCAGGGCTCGGGTGTGAGGGCGGGACAGTTTCGGCGCCCCCTGATGGGAGTATTGCATCACGTGGGGGTCCCACGATAGGACAGGGCCCGGTCCCAGCCGACCCCTCCCTGTGCCCCGCAGGCTACCAGCGGCAGCTGACCTACAGGCACCGGGACGGCTCCTACAGCGCCTTCGGGGATCGGGACGCGTCCGGGAGCATGTGGTGAGTCCCCACTCCGGAGGGCAGGGCCTCGGGACCAGGAACCACAGCCTCACGTGCAGGGCAGCATGGCCAGGACGCTGGGGGCCAGATCCCCAGGGTGACCGGGGGACCTGGCTGGGAATTGGAGGCAGTTGCGGCCCCCGTCCCCCAGGATTCAGAGGGCCGGATGTGGGCAGCTGTGCCGGGCCCTGGGTGCCGTAACGGGGGGTTCTGCTGCTGTTGCCACAGTGCCGCACGCGGAGCCCCTGCTCTCCGGCCCCTCGGGAGCGGGGCCTGAGCGCTCTGGTGTCTTCAGAGCCCACTGGACCTGGAAATGGGGTGCCCCGGAGTAGGAGGGGGTGGGCCGGGAGAGGCCAGACCACCGCCTGGAGGCTGGAGTCGGGGGAGCATGTGGGCACAGCAGCCTGGAGTCTGGTTTCCCTTCGGATTTTGGGGTGACCAGGGCCCAGTGGGGGGACTGCGTCTTGTTCCCCGGATGCTCAGACCAGGGCAGTTTGCAGGATGGTGGATTTGCCCTCTCCACTTTTAGGGCTTACAGAGCCTGGGGGGGCGCCCAACTCCTGTCCCCAGATGGGGTTTCTCGCAGACCCCGAGGCAGCTGTGGGCAGGAGAACTGCCCCGTCCTCCAGCTGACGGAGTGTCCACTGCCCGGCCGCAGCTCCAGGGCCCAGGGGAACAGCGGTGCCGCTGGTGACAGGCAGCGGGGTGACCTGCCCAGGGCGCTCAAGGCCCGTCCCTGCCAGCACGCGGCCCGGAGTTCCGTCTTTGCCCCACGTCCCCGCTGGCGGCAGGCACAGTGTGGGGGGGGGGGGCAGGGCGGGCTCAGGACGTGGGAGCCAGAGGGTGCCCTGCCTGACGCAGGTGCCCTAGAGGTAGGAGGAGGGACGGGCTTGGGGGTCCGGGAGGGAGAGCGGCCGGGACCAGCTGACTCCTGGGATAGACGCGCGGGTTTTAGGTCCTGGGCTATTGTGCATTTTGACGATTCACACGGAGCTCGGAACCACCGCTGGATTTTCTTTCTTTTTCTTTCCTTTCCTTTTTTTTTTTTTCAGTCGTGGTGAAGTATGCAAACAAAATTTGTCATCTTCACCATTTTAAGCATCCAATTTTGTGGCAGTGAGTACACTCACACTGCCGTACAGCTGTTACCACTGTCCGTCTCCCTAGATTTCTTTTTAAAAAAAATTTTTAATGTTTGTTTTTGAGAGTGAGAGAGACAGAGACAGAGCGCGAGTGGGGGAGGGGCAGAGAGAGAGGGAGACACAGAATCTGAAGCAGGCTCCAGGCTCCGAGCTGTCAGCACAGAGCCCGACGCGGGGCTCGAACCCACAAACCGTGAGATCATGACCTGAGCCAGAGTCGGATGCTTAACTGACGGAGCCCCCCAGGCGCCCCTCCCCGGAACTCTTTTCAATTTGTAAATCTGAAAGTCTCCATCTATTACACCCGAACTCCCCGTCTCCCTCCCCCAGCCCCCGGCACCCCCATTCTAGTTTCCATCTCTGTGAAGTTGATAACTTTCAGGACCTCACATAAACACGATCCTACAGTGTTGTCCTTTTTATTTTTTTAAGCTTATTTATTTTGAGAGAGAGAGAGAAAGTGGGAGCAGGGGAGGGGCGGAGAGAGAGGAAGAGAGAGAATCCCAAGCAGGCCCAGCACTGTCAACGCAGAACCCGATCTGGGGCCTGAACCCACAAACTGCGAGATCGCGACCTGAGCTGAAATCAAGAGTCTGACGCTCGACGGAGCCACCCAGGCGCCCCGTGTTGTCCTTTAATGAGACCGTGAGCCGCGTGCTCGAGATTCACGCAGGCTGTAGCAGGTGTCAAAGCCGCATATATCCCACCGTATGGGTGCACCCCGTTTTGTTACTCTGTTCATCAGTCTAGGCGGCTGGGGGGCCCCTATCCTGTATATTGTGACAGAGCTGCTGTGAACACGGGGGCACAGCTATCTCCTGGTGACCCCGCTTTCATACTTGGGGATATCACGAGAAGGGGGACCGCCGGGTCTCACGGGAGCGCGACCTCTAGCCTCTCAAGCAACCGCTGTGTTCTTCCAGCTGCCACACGGCGGCGTTCTATTCCTGCGACAGCGCACGGGCCTCCCGTTTGCGCTCGTTGGTTTGTGCCGTTTAGACGGCAGTCCAGCCACTTGATTTTGAAGAGCGGGGACTGCTCCTCCGACCTGAAGGGGGCGTTTCTCCTGCCCACGGTTCTGTTCCCCGCCCCTCTTGGCTCCTCGGCTTCCACCCGGTGGTTCTCCTGCAATTATTTTCACCCCCTCATTCATCCCTTGGTCCCATCAACTAAGTCGCAGAGCGGGAAGGGGCTCAAGGTGGGCAAGGCACAGGCTGGAAAGCCAGGGCTGGACACCTGTGACCCAGAGGTGGGCTGTGGGGAGGCCAGGCAGAGGTCCTGGGGGTCTGGAAGCACCCATCCCAGAGTGGGGGTGCCCGAGAGGCTTCCTCCGGGCAGAGGCATGCGGGCTGAGTGTTGAGAGACAAGTGGGACCTCGTCCTATTTAGATGGGAAGGGAAACACAGCATGTCCGATGCCTGGACACGTAGCTGAAGCTAGTGGCTTGGCCGAATGTTTTCGACTTCAAGCCACAGAAATCTGACCGAAAGGCAATTCTGAATGTCAATGCACACCGCAATGCTGGGGAGGCTACAGGGTTGGCCAGTCTGGCAGCCCCACAATGCATCTGGGCCCCTGGGTCTTTCCTTCGGCCCCTGTGGGCTCCCTCAGCACAGCGGCTGCTCCCCTCATGGTGGCAAAATTGCAGCAGCTGCTCCCAGCATCACTGCATGTGGCCTTTCAAAAGTCACTCCCAGGCCCAGGGACCGAAATGCCCCTCACGGTGGCTGGCTAGGGCCATCGGGAATCTAAGCATCTAAGGCACCTGGCTGCAGGCTTCCAAGAAAGACTGGAGATCTCTCTGGAAGACTGGGGATCTCTGGGGGAATGGCTGTGGAGCGGCAACAAGGAAGGTCTCCTGCATGTGGCAGGCGGGAGGCAGGGCTGGACCACTGCCCGGGAAGGCCTTGAGTGCCAGCCCCTGGTGCTGCCAG
Organism: Paguma larvata; assembly: GCA_030068075.1. Classification (NCBI taxonomy): domain Eukaryota; kingdom Metazoa; phylum Chordata; class Mammalia; order Carnivora; family Viverridae; genus Paguma; species Paguma larvata. The sequence goes on along the minus strand of CM057842.1, from coordinate 11,781,487 downwards.
GGTGGGAGGCTGGCCTCTGTCATTGGGCCCTGCTGGGTGCCCACACACTTCCCTGGACTCCTCACAGACCCGCGAGGGCACGCTGGACCCTGCCGTGTTATGGGGAGGAAGCAGAGACTCGGGCAGTGCAGGGAGCACGCACGGTTCCTCGGGGTACACATGGGAGGTGACCTCGTCTGCACCACCGTCCGGGCCCGTGGCCCTCCCAGCCCCTGCCTCATCCTGTTTCAGGCTCACGGCCTTTGTCCTCAAGTCCTTCGCCCAGGCGCGAAGCTTCATCTTCATCGACCCGCGGGAGCTGGCGGCCACCAAGGGCTGGGTCATTCGGCAGCAGCGGGGGGATGGCTCCTTCCCGGCCGTGGGCAGGATCCTGAACAAGGACATCCAGGCGAGTGGCCTCTCCGCCTGCTTCTGGCGCCTGAGCCCCGGCCCCCTGCTCCTTAACGCTTCGTGCCTCAGCCCCGCCCCCTGGTGTTCGGCGCCTTAGCCCCGCCCCCCGCTCCCAGGTGCTGGGCGCCTTAGCCCCGCCCCCCTGCTCCCCGATGCTCCGCACCTTAGCCCCGCCCCCCTGCTCCCCGATGCTCCGCACCTTAGCCCCGCCCCCCTGCTCCCCGATGCTCCGCGCCTTAGCCCCGCCTCCCGGCTCCTCGGTGCTGTCTCGACCCAGTAGGGGGTCGGGGCTGTCCCCTCTGGCTCAGGGTGAGGCTCCAGAGTCCCCTTGCAGGGCGGGATCCACGGCGCAGTCCCGTTGACGGCCTACGTGGTGGCGGCGCTCCTGGAGACCGGCACTGCCTCGGAGGTGAGCGCAGGGCGGCCGGGGGAGTGGGCGGGCGGCTTTCCCCTGCAGGCCGGGCTGGCCGTCCTCGGGCAGGCTTTACTTCTTCCTCCATGCCCTCCTTCCAGGCTTTTGCTTGCTTTCCTGTGGTCCCAGGATGTTCACCTCCTTGTAGCCCGGGCAGAGGATGGAGAGATTCCTGTGATAATTGGGGCGGGGCGTGGGGAGTGCATGAAGGTGCTGTATCCCGAGCCCGAGACCTCCCAGGACTGTCTGATGCCCCGAGACCCTGTTTGGGGCTAGATCAGGTTTCTGGCTAGTGACCTATGTGCTCGCTTCCGGGAGTCCTATATGAAAACTTGTGAAAGTTTTTTTGGGGGGAAGGGTATAGAACCTCCATTTCCCAGCGGGTACTGGAGCCGCTCAAGGTTTAGGTGTCCCGAGGGACTGGAGAGCCATTGTCGCTTCTGCGGAGCGAGAGGTGCATACAGCACATTCCCTGCAGTGAGGGCGTCCCTGGCGGACCCCAACCCTGGGAGCAGGGACCCCACCATTCCTAACATCTGTATCGGTTCTACATCCCGTGATGACGAACTGTGAGTTGTGGCTTTTCTCAGAATTCGTGGCCTCCCGACCCAGATTTAACCTCTGGCTCTGGGGTTGGCGGTGACCTAAGGTCCTCTATCTCCCGTGCACTTTGCCTGGAGGGCCCCTGGCCCTGTGTTAAAGGGCTGAATTGTGTCTCCCTGAAGTCCTAACCCCGCTCGGGCTGCCGTAACAAAATGCCACGGTCCAGGCGGCTTAAACTACAGACACTTCCTCCTCGTAGTTCTAGAAACTGGGAGACCCCGGTCAAGGTTCTGTTCGAGTCAGCTCCTGGTGAGAGCTCTCTTCCTGGCTTGTAGACAGCCCCCTTCCCGCTGTGTCCGCACCCGGCCTTGCCTTGGTAGGCGCGTGTGGAGAGAGAGAGAGTTCTGGCGTCTCTTCCTTTTGGTGCAAAGACCCTAATCCCGTGGTGGGGCTCCACCCTCGGGAGCTCAGCTCAACCTAATCACACCCCGCAGGCCCCACCTCCTAATATCGTCACAGCGGGGTTAGCGCTTCAACCTACTGTGCCGGCGGGGGGGGCAGGGGTAGCCCCCCAGTACCTCAGAATGTGATTCTATTTGGAGATAATGGCCTTCAGAGAGGCCATTAGGCCTAATGAGGCCATTAGGATGGGTCCTATTCCAATATGACCGGTGTCCTTGTAAAAAGGGGCAGCTGGACACGGACACATACACACGGGGAAGACGACGTGGAGACATAGAGAGGAGACCCAGACATAGAGAGAAAATCCCAGCTGCGAGCCTGGGAGAGGCCTGGGGCAGACCCTCCCCTCAGTGGCCCTCGGAAGGAGCCGGCACTGCCCCCACAGCTTGACCTCAGACTCCTGGTCTCCAGATCTGTGAGACCGTGTCTTTCTACTGTTGAAGCCAGCCACTTTGTGGCGCTTCGCTACGCAGCCGTGGCGAACTCAGACACCCTGCCTCTAGGAGGGCCAGCCGTGCTGAGGGAGTCCCAGGATGCCTGCACGTCTGAGGCCGAGGGACCCGGGCCCCTCCTCCGCTCTCTGGCTCTGCTTCTGCTTTCAGTTAAATGGACATCCAGGTCCTTCGGACCCTGTCCCACGTTTAGAGCCGTGCCACGTGTGTCTTCATCCACTCAGGACCTTGAAGGCCCCCGTGCCCTAGGCTGGATAGCGGGCCCCAGATCAGTGTCCGCGGGGCTGCCGCAGCAAGTACCACGAACAGTGGCTTAAGACAGCACGAGTTTATTCTCTCAGTCCCGGAGGCCAGACATCTGAGGTCTAGGTGTCGGCAGGGCCGTGCCCCCTCCAAAGGCTCTAAGGGAAGGTCCTTCTAGGCCTCTCCAGCTTCTGGGGGCTCCAGGCCTTTCTAGTCTTGTGGCCACAACACTCCAGTGTCTGCCTCTGTCTCTGCATGGCCCTGTGCCTGTGTCCCTGTGTCCTCTCTTCTTACGGAGACATGGGTCCTAACTGCGGTGTGTCCAGCCCCTCCCTGGTACAGGACCTGTGTTAATCTGCTCTGACGTGCCTGGCCCAGGCCCCAGGAGGTACGTGGTACATCTCGACCCACACATTAGGGGCAATTTCCGTACTTCGTCCTGATCTGAAGACGGAGAGCTTTGGGAGAGCATTCTTTCTGAGGTCTTAACAATCACTAAAGCAGAGTTACTAATTATTTTTTTTTGAAAGAAAGACAGAGAAAGCTCGAGTAGGGGAGGGGCAGAGAGAGAGAGAGAGAGGGAGAGAGCGAGAGAGAGAGAGAATCCCAAGCAGTCTCCGTACAGTCAGCACAGAGCCCGATGTGGGACTTGAACGCACAGAACTGTGAGATCATGACCTGAGCCAAAATCAAGAGCCGGACGCTGAACCGACTGAGCCACCCAGGCGGCCTAAAGCCGAGATATCTTAACACCATGGCTCCATCGGTGCCCACAGGAACACGCTTGCTCATTCGTTAAATTCATTAATGCTTCTAATCACTCATTTCTTCCATTTAACCAGTATGTTTGGGCGGCGTCTCTGAATCAAGCCGCCACTGGACTGGGGACTCCGTGTCTGTCGTCCAGTGGCTCAATTTAGGGCTGGGGGAGAAGCATGATCAGGGTTGGTGGGCTTCCTGGAGGAGGCAATGGTTGAAGTGAAGCCTGGAGGAGGAAGTGGGCCTTGGGGGGGGGGGCGTTCTTCAAAGCCAGCCCGGAAGAGGGGTGGGTGGGACAGGGTGGTCAGGGCTCTGCCTGATTCTGCCAGCACTTCTCTGGGTTGGTACACCATGCTCAGACCTCATTCGGAACAAAGCTGGCACCAGCGGAAAGGGGACTGGGTTTCGAAGGCCGGGTCTGCAGGCCTCCGGGAGCCCCAGAAGAAGGCAGAATGAGGGTCTGCGAGCTCCCTCGAGGCGCGCCCTGGGGATCTGCGGGTGGGCAGGCGGGCGGGGGGACAGAGCAGCCTCACAGGGCTCCACTGCCCACCCCATCCCGCAGGAGGAGAGGGGCGCCGTTGCCAGAGCGAGGCACTTCCTGGAGTCCAGTGCGCCCTTGGCCGCCGACCCCTACAGCAGCGCCCTGACCGCCTACGCGCTGACCCTGCTCCGCAGCCCGGCGGCCCCCGAGGCGCTGCGGAAGCTCCGCAGCCTGGCCATCACGCAGAGTAGGTGGCTCCTGCTCGCCACCCCAGAGGCCACCGTGGGGACTGCCCACCGTGCATGTCCCCAAACGGCTCGTGAACACATGCATGGAGCTCAGGAGGCACCCTCCGCTCAGTCTGTTTTGTTTATTATTTGTCGTTGCGTCTAGCGGCTCCATTTGATGAAGTGGCTTGAGCTTGAGTGTTGTTTTTCTCCCTCGTGGAAGAGAGGCTAGCCCGGAGGGCAGTAGAGAATGCCCCAGGCTTCCTGGGGATCCCCCTCCCCCGCCCCGGACCAGGCACTGGGAGGCAGGGCGGGCCCCCTGCCTTCCATCACTGGGTGAGCCTTGGGAAGGAAGCCTTTTCCATCTTCAGGATATTGGTCTCTCCCCCGACAAAATGATCGTTCGCTGTGTTTGGGGAGCCCCAGTCACAGAGACCTCTCGAACCAAGCCCCCACCCCACCCACCTCCCGGCCCGCATCCCACTACCCGCCCCCCCACCTTCCCCGGCAGCTTTTCCGCTTACGATGTCACCTGAAAACTGCTTTCACTGCTAGAAAGAAAACAAACGAACAAACATTAAGCAAAATTCTGAAACTACCCGACCGGACGACAGTTTCTATTGAGGACTAACTGGTCGTGAGATCCGGGGCAGGAAGCGCGGATTTCTCTATAGTCTGAGCTCAGAATCCTTGGAGCCTTTGCAAGTAGCAAGCGGCTTCCTCGGTCCTGAGTGGGGACGGCTGGAGCCGCATCAGGGACCCGTCAGGAGGGAGGCCACTGATGTCTTCCAGGGGTGCGGGAGGGACTGGGTCGGTCACATAGTTGCAGATCTGAGAAGCCCTTCCTGCCCCAGCCATCTGCCCCTCGCCCCGCCCCCCATGCCTCTTCTTGAGACCCGTATGCACGGACACTCACCGCGGGATCCCAGGCCGAACACTTCATTGGGTCGTGGCCCCTGACCTGTCCTGGCCCTGCAGATGGGGTCACCCACTGGAGCCTGACGGGTTCCCGGGACGTGGACAAGGATGCATTCCTGAGCTTCAGCGATGGGGTCTCCCAGTCAGGTACTTGCTGGCCCCCGGCTTTGGGTGCTGGGTGCTGGGTGCTGGGTCCCGGCACCGGAAGGGCCCCAGCCAGCCTTGTCCATCCCAGTGGTCTCAGCCGAGGTGGAAATGACGGCCTATGCCCTGCTGACCTACACCCTCCTGGGTGACGTGGCCGCGGCCCTGCCCGTGGTGAAGTGGCTGTCCCAGCAGCGGAACGCGCTCGGGGGCTTCTCCTCTACTCAGGTGAGTTGAGCGAGGCCAGAGGAAGGGGCTCAGGTCCCGGTGGGCTCGCTGAGGTCCAGGCTCAGGACTCAGAGCTCGCCAGGAAGCCACCATGCGTTTCAAGTCCCAAGGCGGCTCCTGGTCCTCAGGTCCTGGAGATATGGAGTTCAAGAGAAGGCCGGGGGGGCTGGGGGCGGGGTGGAGGGCTGAGGGACAGATGCACTGGCTTTGGGACAGGGACCCAGCCTCTGCCCGACCTGTTATCGGGGCCCCGAGGCCCCGGATGTCTGTACCAGACTCACCCACAGGGGTCTCTGGCCTTCAGAGAGGGTCCATGATGCCCCGAGTTTGGGCCAGACCTCCTGGGATGGGGGGGTGGGGACGCTGCTGGCCCACCCAGTCCTGGGGCTGATAGCACCTCCTACTGTGTCCCCAGGACACTTGTGTGGCTCTTCAGGCCTTGGCAGAGTATGCCATCTTGTCGCACGCCGGCAGTGTCAACCTCACGGTCTCCCTGGCTTCCACCAACCTGGACTACCAGGAAACTTTCGAACTGCACAGGGCCAACCAGAAGGTTCTGCAGACAGCGGCGGTGTGTACTCCCGGACCAGGGGTTGGGGGTGGGGACGGCGGCCCCTCCCCACGGCCCGCCACACAGCCTCGTGTGTCTGTGGAGGGCGTCATGGGGTCCTCTCTCTTCAGATCCCCAGCCTCCCCACGGGGCTGTTCGTGAGCGCCAAGGGCGAAGGCTGCTGCCTGATGCAGGTGAGGCTTCAGGGCAATCAGGCACTTGCTGGGGCGTCTGGAACCTGGGGACGGCGCCCGGAGGGGCGGGCTGGGAGCTCCAAGCTCGACGGTGGGCCAGGCTGAGGGGGATGGCTGCGTGTGGCTGAGAGAGACCCCAGGGCAGACGGTCTGACCCCCGTAGTGCAGCCCAGCCAGCCCAAGGCAGGTGGCCACGCAGTCTCTTTAGTTTGGGTCCCTCCCACTGCGAGAAAACCCATTTGGTCCTCAATCCAGTGGCCTCTGACCCTAAGCAGACGCCCTACCCCGCCCCCAGGGTTTGCCCAGTGCTGCAAGGCTCTTCTCCCTGCCGCTGTCTGAACCAGGGTGCGCCTCCCGCCCTGGACTGAGCCTGGCCCCCCTTGCAGCCCCTTGGTCGCCAGGCCCCGGGATTTAGCCGCACTCGGGGCTGGGGCTGGTGGTCAGCGGGCAAGTCTGCCTGGAGACCCTGGAGGCCTCGGCTTCCCCATCTCTAAAATGGGAGCCCAGATGACACAGCGGAGAGGTGGGAGAGACCTGGAGGCTGTTGGACCTGGGCTTGACGTGCGTGGAAATGGGGTGACGGTCATACCTGCACCCACCTGGGCGGTTGCAGGGCCAGCCAAAGTTACAGCTGTCCCCAGATCTGCCATCGATGCCACTTTTGTCACCGCTCTGGCCGTGGCCCTGCTGCGCCCCTTCCCCAGCCCCAGGTTCCCTAAGCTTCCGTCCTCGCACACCCCCCACCCCCCAGATTGACGTCACCTACCATGTACCAGACCCGGTGGCCAAGCCAGCCTTCCAGCTGCTCGTGAGCCTCCAGGAGCCCGGGGCCGAGCCGCGGCGGACCCCCGCCCCCGCCCCCTCGGCCGACGATGACCCGGCAGCCGACCAGCATCGCCAGGAGTATCAGGTGACCCTGGAGGTGTGCACCAGGTAAGGCCGCCTCCCCGCTGGCCGACACCCCTGCCGGGCCTCGGCGGAGGGCCACATGGGAGGAAGAGAGCCTGCGGGGCCCAGGGTGCTGAGCAGGTGCTCGGGGATGGCTCTGAGCCTACGGATTGTGATGCTATCAGCTGGCACGCACCTGCGCCCCGCTCCGCGCCCCACTGCTGTGGCTGGACCAGCCCTTGTGGCTCTCGTTACGGTTGCAAGATACCCTCAGCAACAACCATCAGGGAACTTTGAGGGACAAGGTTCATGACTGGTTGGTCCCGGAAGTTACACAGCATGCCTGGGGCCACACAGCAAGGTCACGGGTAGAGAGAAAGAGAAAAAGCATGGACCTGGGGCTCTGCCTTTACTGGGCCCAGGGTTTTTCCAGTCCACTCTTATTTTTTTTAATGTTTATTTATTTTGAGAGAGCACGTTTGTGGACAAGTAGGGGAGGGGCAGAGAGAGAGAGAGAGAGAGAGGGAGAGAGAGAGAATCCCAAGCAGGCTCCACACTGTCAGATCAGAGCCGGAGGCAGGGCTCAAACGCACAACCATGAGATCATCATAACCTGAGCCGAAATCAAGAGTTCGACGCTTAAACCGACTGAGCCACCCAGGTGCCCCGTCAGTCCACTCTTTATTGGCGAATTTAAAATTAAGCGCAGGAATTAGGGAGCAGGAAGGGAAAAGGTGGTCGGTGATCTCCGTTACCCAGGGTTTTCTGAAAGAGGAACTTGGTGTGTGGGGACGCCTGACTCCTTGTCTAGTCGTTGAATCTAGTAGCTGTGTCAAACAGCTGGCCATGTGTTTACCCGAGATGGAGATCTTTGAAGTGGATGCTTTTGCAATCAGATGCTTAATGTCAGGCACTCAAAACGGCAGATGGTTTTCGAATGAGAGAAGGGAATGGAAGCTTCCACATGGAGGCAGCAGGCCCCAGTGACAGGTGAGGCAGGTGGCCCAGGTGGGCGTAGCTGTTGGTGGCCCCCACCCGATGCACCAGAGCCTCAGGCCTCTCAGTTTCCTGAGGGTGACCCCAGGACTAGGCCATGGCAAGGGGGGTGGTCCTCAGGGGAGCACGGGCAGCTGCCCTCAGAGGATGCTGGTTGCCATGGTGCCGATTTGAGAGCCCAAAGGCGGATGGTTGCCATGGCATCTGAAGCCCACTGGGGCGGCCTCGGCCACCCTCCTCTACCACGACCCTCAGCCTACCGTCAGCTAGGGTAGGAGGAGCAGGAAGCAGGCAGACTGGCCCCAACTCTGGTCTCATCAGGCCTGCCGGGGACATGCTTGGGCTCCCATGGCCCCACAGAGCTGCTTCCTGTGCTGGGGACACAGCACGGGGCTCTAGGAAAGCACAACCCAGAGTCAATAGACCTGGGTCAGGCCCAGAACCCTCGGCAGGGCCCTCTCCCTATGGTCTTAGGGTCTCGGCTGTGAAACGGGCTGACCGGTGACCTGTGTTTGTACCAATGGGCCACCCAGCTGGGCCCAGGGCGGGCTCCCCCAGGACTTTGGCCATGGGAATTTTGGGGGCTCGGAGGGGGTCACGGACTCCACGGTGGGGCTTGAGCTTGAGGACCTGTCTCTCCTCTCCTTGGAAGGTGGCTGCATGCAGGGTCCTCCAATATGGCCGTCCTGGACGTGCCTTTGCTCTCGGGCTTCCGGGTGGACATCGAGAGCCTGGAGGAGGTGAGGTGGCGCCGGCAGGCGGGAGCCAGGCGGGGTCTCTAGCTGACCACCCTGTCCAGGTTGCAAGTTCCCAGCCTTTCATAATTTTTTTTTTTTGCCTTTCTGGGCGAAGTTGGTGCTTTTGGGCTGGTCACCTGCTGAGGGGTGGGTGGGGAGGGGTGGGATCCAGGTGGTGGAGGAGGGATTCGGCAAATACGGACGTGCCTTAGGGACAACGTGGGGTGCCATAGAATACCCCCGGCCCTGGTTCTCCAGAGACCCGCCACTACCCTCCGACTCCAGAGACACCAGTCCCATGTCCCCTTTCGTGTGTGGGAGGCACAAAAACGGGGGTGCTGTCTTGCCCGAGGCTGGAGGAGGCCTGCAGTGTGGGGAGGATGGAGAAGGAAAGGCAGGGCGTGGGGGTGACCAGGGAGGCTGGGAAGAGCACCAGGGTAAGGAGAAGGGCCAGCGCGGAGGCCTTGGTTTTATGGATCAAACGCTGTGAGTTCCCAGGCTGGAGGGTGGTCCGGTGTTGTCGGTGAGGTCAAAGCAGGTGGCAGGGCTCGGCTGGGCACCTCGGGTGTCACGCGGAGGCCTTGCCTTGGGCCGGGGCTGGATCAGGGGAGGCTGCAGGAAGGGGAGGGAAGGCGGGAGCTCGGGGTAGGGGTAAGCAGCCTTGCATACCCTCCCCTGGGTTCCCGGCAGGCTGGCAGGGCCTGGGTCACACTGACCTCCATCCCCTGGCCCCGGCCTGTGGGGACTTGCCGGACAACCACAGGCAAGCCCCCAACCTCTGGGGCCTCGGCTTCCTTCCGGATCTGGCCCACCTCCCACTGACCAGCGTAGGCCCCGTGAAGACCAGGGAGGAAGCAAGTGCTGGAGACAGAGGGGCTGGGTGGCTCTGACCTCTGGCTTCCTCCCCAGCTGCTATTTGACAAGCATTTCACGCTGAAGAGGTACGAGGTGGCCGGACGCAGAGTCCTGTTCTACTTCGATGAGGTACTGTTGGGGGGGACTGGCCTGGAGGCTCCTACAGCACCCCTGTTAGTGAGGGCAGAGCCGTCCCGGCCCAGTGTGGCTCCTGCAGCCGTCTCCTATCACGAGAAAGAAACGAGGACAACAATAAATCCAGGAAGAGCTGGCCCAGCTGGTGGCCCCGTGCCCCAGCCAGCTCGCTTTGCTGGGAATAGCTGGAAGGGACATGGAACAGTATTCGGGCGTCGAGGACAGATGCTTGTGCATGAGCCTGCAAAACATACGGAGTGAAAGAAGGCAGACTCGAAAGGCTTCATAGTGTATAACCTCCTGCACGCGAAATGTCCAGAACAGGTGAATCCATAGAGAGACACGAAGCGGGTTAGTGGAGGCCGGGGGCTAGGGGAGGGGAGAGTGAAAGACCCCCAGAGTTGTTTTCCCAGGTAGGATGGAAGGACCCACAGAACTGAGTGGAATCAGGTTCCTGTGTTTCACACCCTCTGGGTACCCCCAAATCAGCCAGTCCCCTGCGGTGCTTTGAAGCAGGGCAGAGCATAGGGGCCGTAGCTCATCCCTGAGCCTGGTGGCCCCAGACAGGCCTGAGCCCGTCCGCCAACCCCGCAGATCCCCAGCCAGTGCCTGACCTGTGTGCGGTTCCGGGCGCTCCGTGAACACGTCGTGGGCAGGACGTCTGCGCTGCCGGTCTCAGTGTACGACTACTACGAGCCTGGTAGGCCCGCGCCCGCCCGCACCCCCGGCTCAGTTCCTCGGACCTTGCCACCCATCGTTTCGTCACTCTTTCCTTCCCTCGCTCCGCAGCCTTCGAAGCCACGCGCTTCTACAATGTCAGTGCGCGCAGTCCGCTGGCCCAGGAGCTGTGCGCGGGGCCCGCGTGCAACGAGGTCGAGCGCGCCCCAGCTCAGGGCCCCGGTGAGTGCGCGAGGCCACTGCCACTCCGACTGTCCTCCCGGAGCTCAGATCAGGGCGGGGAAGGGGGTCTCCAGGCGGAGGCGGACAGCTTGGTGAAGGCAGGAGAACGAGGCAAGGTCAAGGGCGAACACTTTGGGGGCGGGGCCGAGCGGGGTGTGGGCGGGTATGGGAATGGGCGGAGCCTAGCAGGGTGTGGGCTAGCACCAAGGAGAGGCGGGGCCGAGCGGGGTGTGGACGGACGGCGAGAAGGGGCGGAGCCAACCGGGTGCAGGTGAAAAGGGGAGGGGGCGGGGCCAAGCGGGGAGGGAGGGCGCCCAGAGCGGATCCCCTGCTTCTTCCAACACAAAAGAGAGGCGTAGCTACTGCAGGGCCTTGGCCTTGAACTCAGAGATCGGCCACAACAAAGGGTTGGGCGGGGCTGGGGGGGGCCCTTCAGGGCCCTTTATTTTTCAAAAATCTTGAAATGGGTTTAGATTGCTTTCGTTGATCAAATTTTATTCGTTTTCGTAAGTAGTAAAGCAAATACTTGCATGAAATTATACCAGGTCAGGGCTCAGGGACTCCCAGTAACTTCGCGCCCCAGTCCCCACTCGGTGGAAGGTAGTCTCTGCCCCCAGGGACTTTTCCCTCACTGCAGGCCCAGTGCGAAGCACAGACCAGGTGGGAATTGGGGTCCCCCAGGCCCTACCCACTTCGCCTCGCCCCCAGGCTGGTCCCCAGGCGAGCGGGGTGCTGCGGCCGCCCCAGAGGAGGGGGCAAAGATGACTCGATGTGGCTGCTCCCGTGACTGCACCGCCCGCGGGGACCCGGTGTGCGGCTCTGACGGCTTTGTCTACACTAGCGTCTGCCACCTGCAGGAGGCCGCTTGTCTAGGCCGCAGGAGAGTGGAGCCCGCGTCCCCCGGCCACTGTGTCCTCGGTGAGGACCCACTCTGGGTTCAGCCTCTGGGACCCCACCTCTCCCGCGTATAAATAGTGATCACCCTATCTTTTTCATCACCTCCCCCTCCTCTCTCCATCACCTCCCCCTTCCCATCACCCCCCACCCCCCACCCCCTTGTAGCATCACTCTCTCCTCTTCTCTCCTTTCTTCTCCCCTTCCCCCTACTCCTCCTTCCTGAATCTCACAGTCCTGGATTCCCTGTCTGTCCCTGATCCCCCCAGCCTTCCCCCCAACTGTGGCCCCTGCATCTCTCCTCCAGTCTCTGTCTTTGGACTCAAGCCCATCGCCCCCTGTTTCTCAGGCTTCGTGTCCTCCCCCGCCTCTGGTTCCTTGCAGCTAGGTTTCTGCATCTCCTCAATCTTGCTAAGCCTCTCCTCACTCCCACCCCAAGTTTGTGCCTTTCTGCACCTACCCGTGTCTGACCTCTGTGTCCTCTTCCCCCACCCTTGTGACCTCCCACCTCCTGCCTCTTGTTCCGGACCATGTATCTCCTCTGCATGGTCCCTCTGGGCTGTTTGTCTTCCAGACCCTCCCCCTCCAGTGCCTTCCTACTGACTGAGTCCCCCTTCCTTCCAGAGCAGCTGACACCAGCCTCTGCATCATACAGTTACGACTATGACCCAGCCTCCCTGGATGCTGGGCACGTGGCAGCCGACCATGGCCATGAAGTGATAGACTTGGAGGGGGAGGCAGAGGACAGGTGAGAGCCGGGGCCCCCCCAACTCCCTCCCCCCACTTGCCCTGGACCTGGCAGGGAGGGGAGTGACTAATAGAGGGGTCAGCCTGCAGGTTTCCAGAACGAGGTGGGGGGTCCGTTCTCTCCTGACCGCTCTCCCCACAGTCTACGCAACACACATCAGAGAACAGTCTGTATGCGCGGGGTGAGGCTGAGCCCTCCCGAGGACGCGACCCCAGGACAGACCTGTCCATGAGACCCACTGGGACTCTCCGTTAAAGGAAGAAATTTTTCATGACGCCTGTTAAAGGTGGCAAGGAAGACTTTATTCAAGGGCGAGACCTTGGATATGAGACAGGTAGCAGGACCACGCAGTGAGGTCTTGCAGTGGAGAGGAAGACAAGACCCGGCTCTACCAGAACGGGTGGGGCTTCGTAGCCAAGGACCAGGGTGGGGGGCAGTGGACGGAGAATTACTAACAGGAAACATCGGGCATGAAGGGGGGATTCTGGCTGAACCCACCTAACAGTATTTCCGCTAAAGGCAGGCCAGGGTATCAGACCGCACCCCAGGGGTGGTGGGGAGGAGGAAGCCGATTAGATATCGCGAGTGATCAGATATGGGGGGGGATTCCAACTTAAGCTAACGTAGCAGGGTTCTTGCCATAATTGGACGGTGCTGAGATGAACACAGAAGCCCGGAAGTTGAGACCTAGCTGAAAAAGAGGAGCCTGAGTGGACTTTGGTCAGAGAATCTTCGTCACTCCAGGGAAGGGGGGAGGAAGTGGGCGAGGCTGGGAAGGAGCTGCTGGGCAGACTTCCTGGAGGAGGCGAACCTTTGGGTTCTAAGTTACAGCAGGCTCTAAGCCACAGGTTGGCTTTATCAGCTCAGGTGTGTGCCAGCTCCTGGGGGGTGGGGGTGGGGGTTGCTGTGCACAGGCCTGAGGCTGTGTCTGCCTGAGTGTCAGAGGCTGGTTTTCACTCCCGCTCAGCAAACCCAATGGGAATGCTTTTCCACCACCAAAGTCCTGGAGGTTCAGGGCGTCATCATCCCACACCAGGCCCTGGGGCTTAGGCCGAGTGCATTTAATACAGAGACTGATAGGCCTGGCAGGCTTTTGTGGCTGCTGTTTCAGTACTTGTTCTGTTTTGTTTTCCACGTGCCTCCCTTTGGATCGACTGAATATTTTTATAGGTTTCCATTTTGATTCTACCGTTCCTATTTTCGCATTATTTTTTTAAGTTTGTTTATTTTTGAGAGAGAGAGAGAGAAAGCATGTGGGGTAGAGGCAGAGAGAGGGGAAGACAGGCTCCACGGTGACACAGCACGGAGCCCCATGCAGGGCTCGAACTCACAAACTGTGAGACCATGACCTGAGCTGAAATCAAGGGTCAGACGCTTAACCAACTGAGCCCCCGGGCGCCCCAGCATTGCTTTTTACTCATAGCTCTGGGGATTACAACGTACATCCTTAAATTTTTTTTTTTAATGTTTATTTATTTTGAGAGACACAGAGAGGACAGAGGGTGAGCGGGGGAGGGGCAGAGAGAGAGGGAGACACAGAATCCGAAGCAGGCTCCAGGCTCTGAGCTGTCGGCACGGAGCCCGATGCGGGGTTCGAACTCACAAACAGCAAGATCTTGACCTGAGCCGAAGTCGGACGCTCAACCGACTGAGCCGAGCCGCCCAGGCGCCCTAGCGTTAGTTTCTGCTCATAGCTCTGGGGATTACAGTGTACGTCCTTAAACTTTTTGGTTTACTTGGTGAGAATGCTGTACTGCTTCCCCCAAAACGTAGCAACTTTGAAGCCATTTCTGTCCATCCGTGATCCTCACCCGCCCCTCCCGCCGTAGTTGTCCTGTGCCCGGATTTAAACCCTCCCAAGCGTTGCCCACCCCTTCCTCCTGTCTCTGCTAGCTGTCTCCAGTGCCTGCTCAGAGGTCGACCTTTGTTTTTGTTTGGCTCGGTGTGGGGAGGTAGTTATTAAACGTTTAAATTCGAGGTACTCCTAGGTTCCCAGGCGGCTGTCGGAGATAACACAGAGATCTCTCGGGTGCCCTTCGCCCAGTCCGGCCCGTGGGGACATCTGGCAGATGAGTCTGAAGACAGCGTCACACTGGGACTGACGTCCGTACCCCCTAGGCTCATATGTCACCGCTTCTGCAGTTGAGCCTGAGCTCCTTCCCCCACGCGTAGATTTGGGTCATCACCTCCGTAGTCGAGATACAGAACAGCTGCCCTTGCCGAGTGACGCTGCCGGGCCCCTGTCTCTAGCGCCTCATTTCGGGAAGGCTGTGTACACGGCAGCCTTTTGGGATTGGCTCTTCTCACTCAGCAGGGTTCCCTTGCCGTCCACCCACGTCGTTGCGTGTAGCAGGAGTGAACGACTTGTCCCCGCGACCCGGGGGCAGGTGGACAGGGTCCTGAGGGGCCAGCCCCTGTCCGGGGCTGGGGGGGGGGCGGGGAGCCGCCTGCCCGACGGGTAGAAGCGGCCAGGCTGAGCCATGACCGGGAGGCAGGTTCCACCCAGGGGCCCCGGCGGCCACGGGGTCCTTCTCTTTTTCTCTCTTCAGTCAGAGCGGCTTCTCTTCCTGACGGTCTGAGCAGGAGGACTTGATCTGGCTGCGTCCTGTCGCTGTCACCGCCCGATGGAAGGGGCTACTGAGGGGAGAGCTCCCCGGAAGGGGGGGCTGGCGGACCCCACGCCAGGTGACCCCAGCCTCCAAACGCATCTGATAAACAGAACACGGAGACCTCCCTCGATGGACGACAGCCTCCTCCCAGCCCTCTCTCAACGGGAGGGTCGGTCTCGATCCCCCCACCTCCCGGGCTGTACCAGGGCTGGGCGCCCCCTCCCCCCAGGCCCCGCCTCAGGCCAGAGCAGCTCACACTCTGAGAGAGGAGACGCTCCTGGGAAGGACCCGTGGCCAAAGGCCTGTGTCCGAGGAGACACGACGACATTTAGCCAGATCAGGGACAGAGAGAGCATCCATCCCCTCGTCACCAGCTTCGAAGTGAAACCGGCCACCTTTCTCCGCAACGCGGAGCTCTAGGCCCCTTTGGGGCAGCTGGGCCGCGGAGCCCCTGGACCTGGACCCCAAACCGTCCCATAACTGTTTCAGCACCCCCCCTCCACACCCCCATCTCACCCCAGGGGTCCCCAATTGTTCTGGTCTTGACAGTCTTGACAGCGCCAGCCCCCGCCAGCCCCCGAGGGAAGCCCATGGCTCTGACAAAGGCACCTTCAGCTTCTTGCCTCCAGGGCTAGGGCGACCTCTCACCTCAGGGCCTCACTCCCTGGACCCCTGATCGTGGGGACTGCCCTCTCCCAGGTCCAGAACTGCCTTCCCAGGGGGACCCTCCCAGCTGTCGCCAGATTCCTCTTTGTAACCGCAGGGGATCCTCGTCTCCCCTCCCTCCTGCACATTGTCCCCCCCGCCCGCCCCCCACCCCGCAGTGGTATTTATTTCAGCCAACGCGGTTCATCTCTGACCCCCGCCAGGGACAGCACAGAGGGCGCTGCCCGCCGGTGGGTCCCCATCTTGCAGCACCGGCCACTTCCCCTGCCCGGCACCCCCACCAGCCTGCAAGGGACCCTTCCTGGGCCCCGGGCCCCTTTCCCTGTGGAGGCCGCTGGTGGAATAAAAGCTCGTTTCCGGAG
Source organism: Paguma larvata (assembly GCA_030068075.1). Taxonomy (NCBI): domain Eukaryota; kingdom Metazoa; phylum Chordata; class Mammalia; order Carnivora; family Viverridae; genus Paguma; species Paguma larvata. Next base: position 11,765,694 of record CM057842.1, on the reverse strand, counting down.
TCACAGACAGGCTTTGGCCTCCGGGGGGCAGCACTGAGCACTGGAGCCCCAGATCCCCTGTTCCCTGCCTTCCAGAGCAGGGTGGGGAGGACCGTTTCAGACCCCTGCGCCCCAACGGAATGGTAGAGTCCCGTGCACGTCTAAGAAATTCTCCCAGTGCAGAGAGGGCCCAGGTACCCATCCCCAGCGGGAACATACTGGAAACTCGTCCCTCATCAACCAGGCTATGCTTCCCTCATCTTCCGCTTCCCCAGTTCACGTGCGCGTGAGTGTGGCCTGGGGCTGCCCGCCCACCGGCTCGTTTTTCCCCAGAGCGGGTGGGGAGCCCAGGTGCGGCCCCCACTCCCATCTGCCTTGGGGGGGCCTGCTGACCCCCAGACACAGTGCCCCACGCTGCTCCCTGGGGGGCAGCAGTGGCCGTCCTCCCCCCGTGATGCTCCCTCTGACTTGGTTCCGAATGGCTCAGACCCGGGGTAAACAGCTGGGGGTGGGGGTCGCAGGGCTAAGCCCTCGCCCCCAGGTCCACACTATCCACCTTCCAGTCACCTGCCCATCTGGTCCCGGGGTCGTGGGGGACGTTAGCATCAAACAAGGAGTCAGAATCTTGGGGTCAGGGGAAGAGGGGCCATCTTGTAGCGACAGTAGGAGACTTGAGTGTTCTGTGGATCCTGAGGACTGGAACGGGGGCCTCCACGGTGATCGTTCAGGAGACCGACCCCCCCACCCCCAAACCCTGGAGCCCATCCCAGAGCTTGACCCTGGGCTTTCGGGAAGGAGGACTGCCCACCGGCCTCCTGGGGGGGTCCCACAGCAGGTGCAGGACAGCATCGGCCTTGCCTCCCCGGCCCCACCTTGGACACGAGGAGCTCGCTGGGCCTGGGAACACGCGTTAGGCCCCTGTATTCGTTTCCTGGGGTTGCTGTGACCAAATCCCACAAAACAGGGGACTTCAAACAGTAGAGATTTGTTCTCTGACAGTTCTGGAGGCTGGAAGTTTGAGATTCGAGCGTGGCCAGGATTGGCTTCTTTTGGGGGCTCCTCGGGAGAGTGACTCGGGCTGCTGTCCCGGCTTCTGGTGGCCGCCGGCAGTCGCGGTGTTCCTCGGCTGTGGCTTCGTCACCCCAGGGTCTGTTTTCGTGCTTGCGTGGCCTGCTTCCCTGTGTGTATCCGCGTCCTCCTCTTCTCTCTTTTTTTTTTTTTACATTTTTGGTTTTAATTTACTTGAGAGAGAGCAAATGCCAGTGGGGGAGGGGCAGAGGGGGAGAGAGAGAATCTTAAGCTGGCTCCACACTGAATGTGGAGCCTGACGCAGGGACCAGTCCTGTGACCCTGAGATCATGACCCGAGCCAAAATCAAGAGTCAGTCGCTCAACCGACTGAGCCGCCCAGGCGCCCCCCATGTCCCCTTCTTGGAAGAACACCAGCCACACCAGATTGAGGGCCTGCCCTGCTCCCGTGTGACCAACGTTTAATTACACCTGCAAAGACCCGATTTCCAAATAAGCTCACATTCGGGGGTTCCCGGTAGGCGTGAATTGGGAGGGGACCCGATCGACCCAGGACAGCCCCCTCTCTGTCTGGCCCACCTTCCGAGGGGCCATCACACGAGCGAGGTGGACCGGGTGCCGGCGCCCTGGGTGCCCCCCTCCCTGGAGGCCGTCGAGGCGCCTGGGGCCCAGCAGAGCAGCCTTTCCCGCACCTTGTCCCTGAACTCGGAGGACACGTAGTAGTAGATGAAGGGGTCCACGCAGCTGTTGAGGGTGCTGAGCGCCAGGCTGGGCACGTAGGCGGCGTACAGGTTCCCCCGCGCGTCCGGGCCCGGGTCCGAGTAGTGCAACAGCAACAGCGTGTTGCTGGGCACGAAGAAGGCCAAGGCCGAGGCCAGCACCAGGGCCGTCAGCCTCAGCGCGTGCCCGTAGCGCCGGCCGGCGGCCGCCAGCGTGCCCAGCGTGGCCCCGTAGCTCAGCAGCATGGCCAGCAGCGGCAGGAAGCAGCCGAGCACGGCCAGGCAGATGAAGGCAGGCCGCCAGTAGGAGGCCTGGGCGCCCGCGGGCAGCGCGTCGTGGCACAGCACGCGGTCCGAGGGCGACAACCGGAAGGTCTGCTGCTGCAGCGCCAGGGGCAGCGCCAGGGCCACGGCCAGCAGCCAGGCCGAGACGCAGAGCCCGGCGGCCAGGCGCCAGCCTCGCAGGGTGAGGGCCTGGAGCGGGTGCACCACGCCGAGGTAGCGGTCCAGGCTGATGGCGGCCAGCAGCAGCAGGGAGCCGTACATGTGGCCATAGAGCGCGGCCGTGGTCAGGCGGCAGGCGGCCTCGCCGAAGGGCCAGTGCTGGTCCCGCAGGTGGTAGGCGACGCGCAGCGGCAGCGTCAGGGCCAGGAGGAGGTCGGCGACCGCCAGGTTCATCAGCAGCAAGGTGGAGGGCAGCCGAGGCACCCGCGTGGCCAGCACCCACAGCGCCAGGCCGTTGGCGGGGAGCCCGACCAGCAGAGTCAGCCCGTAGAGCGCGGGCACCAGCCGCGTGGGCACCCAGCCCAGCAGCAGCGCCTGAGAGCTGTCCGGGAGCTCCACGATGTTGCTACTGTTGGACCAGAGCTGGCCGGGGAAGCTGCGCAGGTGGGGTGGGCGATGGGTCCCCCCCCGGGGCCCGGTCAGGGGCCCCAGCGTGCCATCTGAGGGGGGGGAAGCAGATAGAGGTGTTGAGAGTCTAACTGTCACCCCCGCTGCCCGCCGCCCAGCCGATGGGGCCACTCCTGAGGGGCTACGGCCCAGGCCCCATCTCTCAGGAGCCCCCGCCTCGGTGGGTCAGAGCTGGACACAGACGCCCCCAGCCCCGTGGGCTCAGGGCTGGGCTGGAGGCCCCCCCGCCGTTACCTGTCTCCCCCTCATCAGCTCTAGGGCCACGGTCACTCACCGTCACCTCCCCCTGTGCTCCCCAGCTCATCATAGGTGAGGGGGGTCTGAGTGCCATCTTCCAGGCTGAGCCCCAGCAGCAGGGGCCCCAGCAGCAGGAGGATGCACATGCTGCCGAGACCGGGCACCAGCTGCTCTGGGCTGCGGCCGCCTGAGCTCGGGCTTCCTGCCCGGCTGGACCCCCACCCCCAGCTTCCTGAGTGCCAGTGGAGTGGACAGGGCCCGGTGAGATAAACCAGCCCCTGCCCCCATCAGCCCGTGGCAGACTCGCGGCGGGGCACGCGGAGTCCTGGTGGCCGGGGGCACTCAGTTACACACAGGTGCCTCCTGGGGTTCAGGTGCTGCGCCCGCAGGGCGGGGGAGGAGGTTCCACCCTGCTGTCCCCGCCCTCAGCACCCATCGGGCCCAGAAAGCCTCCGTGGCCGCCTCTTGCGGTGTAGTCACGTCTGCAGCCCCCCATTCCCGTGACAGCCCTCCAGGTCCCGTCCCCAGTCCAGGGCTCTTGGCCCTTCCCGAAGCCCTCCCCCCGCCTCCTGGCCGGCCCAGAGCCCTGCCTCCCCAGGTCAGAGGTCAGAGCAGGGGAGTGGTTCTCCTCCGAGCACTCCAGGCCCTCTGCGGGGGGCTGCCCTGCCTTCTTGCCGCCTCGCTCACACCCCTGCACTGTCCCCTGGGCGGGCGGGCACGAAGTGAGGTGCAGAGAGGGGGAGGCATTTTGTGAGCCGGCCGAGGGTGTCTGAGGAGGTCTCGGTCCTCGGCCCGGACCCACGAGGCTGACCACGGGCTACCCTGGGGCACCTACTTCTGGGAGGTGCCCGCCCCTGGCTCTCGACACCCCTTCTCCTCCTGTCCTGGCTCCAGCCTCAGCCTGGGGGCCCCGAGGATGGTCACGGCCGTATCTGAGGCTGCGAGTGGTGGCCAGGCCAGCCCGGGAGAGAGGGACCCCTCCCCCGTCCTCCCACGGCCCTGCACTGAGATGGGGGCCCTGCCAGATGGCGGCACTCAGAGGGGCTCAGAGGGGAAGGGACTCCTTCACTTTTCGGCGCACAGTCCCCACTATGTCTGTCCCTCTAGGGCGAGGCCTCAGCCATCCTGCCCTGGGGAGCTCTGGCCCGGGGTTCTCCCCCCGTGTGGTCAGGGTTGGGCCACGGTGGCAGCAGGGTGGGGGGTGTCTGAGAGCGGGAGGGCCCTGAGCGGCGGCGAGGGTCAAGGAGGAAGAAGTGAACTAGGCGTGGGGGAAGGGGCGTGACGTGGCTGTGTTCTGGTGTGGCCAGCCTTAATCTAGCCACCCACTTGAGGTCACGGGGAGCAGCCAGGAAGTGACCGAGCAGTCCCGGACAGAGTCCGTGCGGCGGAGGGCCAGATGCCGCGGTCCCTGCCCCCAGCCCCGGGTGGGGGAACCGAGGCCTTAGAGAGTTCCAGCCGGGACAGGGTCTTAGCCAGGAGTCTCTTCGTTTCCAAGCTGTTCCCATCAGCCCCAGCGACAAAGTCAGCCCCACGCCTATGTCTCTTGGCAGCTCGTGACCGGTGTCCCTCTCAGGGCCCGGGGAAACCCAGATGAGGACCCTCGGTGGCCCTCCAGGAGCAGAGCGGGGAGCCCGGACAGCGGAGGCGGGGGGGGGGGGGGCGCTGGCATTTGGGTGACTCTGCAGCAGGGCCGAGCCCAGCCAGGAGGGAGGTTTGACTCAGGAGTTCCGTGTCTGAAAATTGAAGGCAGCCACGCACATGCAGGAAGCGGCCTCACGGGGTGTTCCCAGCAGCACGGAGGCGGGGATGCCCCCCACGGGAACAACCAACAGCAGGAGGGGGAGGACCCGCCAGACCCTCCCCCAACACAGAAGGTGCAGGGCGACCTACCACGGCGAGGCGCTTTCTGGGCGGGGTCGGGGCACTGGGCGGGCAGTTGCCTTTGGGGAGAGTGTCTACTTTTCCCCCGTGTGCTTTTGTGGACTGTTGGAATTTTCTCTATCATCTGTCACTTTCCGTAAAAAATTAAAAAAACAGATTTTTGAGAGAGAGTGTGTATGCATGCACGTGTGTGTTCGTGCGTGTGCGTGTGTGCGCGCACGCACCAGTGGGGGCGGGGCAGAGAAAGCCGGGGGGGGGGGGGACAGAGGATCTGAAGCGGGCTCAGCACTGACAACAGAAACACATTTTCAGTAAGGGGGAACGGTAGCTTTAAAAAGGAAGGAAAGTCTGCCACGGGCTCCGCTGCAGTGCGGGCGGACTTCGAGGGCTCTGTCACTCATGCCGAGGGAGATAAGCCAGGCACGAAGACACAAACGCTACTTGATCCCACTGATATGAGGTCCCTCGGGCGGTCAGATTCATAGAGACAGGAAGTAGGAGGGTGGGTGCCAGGGGCTGGGGGAGGAGGACCGGGAGTCGGTGGTGAATGGGGCCAGAGTTCCATTTTGGAAGATGCAGGGTCCTGGAGACAGGGGTGTGTGTGTGTGGGGGGGGTGGGGATAGTAGCACAAAGTTCCGGAACTGGACACATTTAAAATGAGTAAATTTTGTGTGTATTTTAGTACGATTAAAAACATTTAAAATGGTGGGGGGGAAAGCCATCAGATCCGAGTCAGGAGTGAGTCCTGGACTTCCTCAACCTCCATCCCTACCTGGACCCCCAGGAGGCTCCCCTGCCCGCCCCCCCCAGAGCCTGTCCTGGCCCAGCTCACGGTCTCTGACTGGAGGTGAGCACACCAGTTAGCGGGGCCTCCAGTCCTCCCAACACGACGCTTCTCAGATACCATCTTCGTGGAAATTGTGATTTCTTTATGTTGTGCTTTGGAGGCAGGTGGGCGCCCACTGCCGTGCGTCCAGCTGCCCTTATTCCCGGACGGGGACATCGGCCCCCTGCCGGCCGAGAGGAGGGTGCTCTGACCCTGTCTGGCCAGGCTCCAGGCTTTGAGGTCGGGCTCTTCCAGCCCCAGGTGCCCCGTGCTCCCTCCCCGGGACCTCAATCCAAGTCGCTCATGCCCTGAGCTGGAGCCCACAGGGCTCCGGGAAGAAGGTGCTGGAGCCCCTCAGGCAACCTTCCAGCAACTGCCTTCATGCAGACGCTGGGTGCTGGGTGCGTTCGGATCTCACGCCCCACCCCAGCCTCTCAGCCTCCTGCCGGGCACGACTCGCCTCCCCTGGCCCCCACTCCAGCCCTCCGGAGGCTGCCTTAGGTCAACTTGCATTTCAGAACAAACGGCCTTCTTTTTGGCCACCAGACTTGGACGGAGGGAGGGAGGTGCAGGGTGGTCAGGGCGCAGGGCGGTTCCTTAAGTGGCGTAACCAGCTGCTGCGGACACAGTGGCTTGGAAACACTGGTCCTCCGTGGGTGAGGAGTGCAGGCTGGTCCCCTGCCCAGGGCCTTTGCGGGCTGCGGGGCTAGGTGTCCACAGGGCCGGGGCCACCTCGGCACCGGCCATGCCCCCTTCCCAACGCGGCCGGCGGGCCTTCTCTCCGGTTTCTCCTTCGGGAACCTGATCACAGCCGATCACTCCTGGGACGAGGTGCCGCGCCCGGAAGCTGCCACAGCCCCGGCTGGCACCCCAGGACAGCCCTCCTTGGGAGGCCCCTCCCAGCGCTTCTGACCGGATGGCCAGTCTGTGGGCACACAGGGCCCTGGTTCCTGGGCTCGAGGCGGGAGGAACCTGGGATGGCACCAGGCCTCGGTCACCAAACCCCCCAGGAGCCCTGCCCCGCTGGAGGGGGAGGCGTGCAGCACCAGGGGCCTTAATGTGTGAGGGGTGCACGTGGGCGGGGTGGGTGTCCCTGGAAGGCAGCGACGGTCACTCAGGGAGATGGGGGATGCCACCTGGGAGAGGGCTGCTCAGGTGGGCAGTGCAGACTTAGCTCAGGGATCTGAGAGGGGAGGCCTGAGGGTGGGCGCTGAGGGGGGCGGGGAGGGGTGAGGCTGGCGGGGGGCCGCAGGAGCCTCATGGGGTGTCAGCTAAGAGGGTCCTAAGTGGTCTCCCATTTCCCTGGAGGTGGGGCTGGACGGGAGCAGGTCCAAGTGAGTTCAGAGGACACAGTGATGGCGAGGACACAGGACGCGTGTTGGGAGGAAGGTGGGGGGGGGGCGGTGCCCAGCTGGGAGCAGGGACCAGAGAGAGCCAAGAGGGTGGCTCTGTGGGGTGGGGGAGGGTAAGACCCCTCGCTGGCTCACTGGGCGGGTGAAGGGAACTCAGAGCAAACACCACCGTCTTTTAAATTAGGCCCCCCCTCCAACCCTGGAAGGAAACACTTCTTTCTACTGGATACAAAACCTGAGTTGGGAATGAACGTTCCAGAAACCTGGGTGGGGCGACACCCTCGGGGAAATAGGACCTTCCTGTGGAGGCGGCGTGGGGGAGGGTTCCGCAGTTGGTGTTTGGAAACCACTGGAGCGCAGGCGCGCACACCACCCCCCCGTGGGTCCCCCGGAGACTGGGGGTTGGCCGATAAAAAATGACTGAAAGAATCTCACAGATTTAGGTCAATATTTAATTTTTAACTTTAATGTGCAAATAAATAGAAAAGGAAAACTACATTCAAAACAGCTGCAAAGGAAGTACAAGCCCCAGAACAGAAATTCTTCGAAAACAGAAGAGACGCTCCCTGGAAGCATGCAGGGCGGGGCTCGCGGGGCCTGGCCCGCACCCCAGAACCACGCGGAGGATGGCTGCCGGGAGGGTCCGGTTCAGGAATTCCGGTAAGTTCCCTTCTTACAAAACAAGGATGTAGACAAAGTGCCTGGCACACTTGAGCAAACGTGGGGCCAGGAGCCCTGGGGCAGGACACGCTGGCCTTGGAATCACCCCAGCCCCGAGTCAAAGGCTTTGCAAACCTTGAGTTCCACAGGTAACTTCTAGAAACTTCTAGAAACACATCTCCACTTCCCAGAACGGCGGATTTGGCACAGCGCAGTTTTGGGAGGGTGAGGGCTGCCGCTGGGCAGAAACGAGGCTGTGAGATGGTTCTGGGCCCCCGCTGGTTGATCCCACTCAGATGGTGTCAGGAGCCCGGCCAGGGCTCCTCACGGTGCAAGGATCTTAAAGAGCTGGTCCCCAGCCCGAACCGCTTGGCATTCGTGGCACAGAAAGCCTCGGACGCCTCTGCAGGACGGCTGTCTCAGCCCCTCGTGCCCACACCCTCTCCAGGAGGTGGCTGCAGGTACGGCGGCAGCGTCAAGGGCACAACCACAGAGTTCCCCGAAGAGGGCTCTCACTGCCCAAGAACCCGTGGGACGTGGCTGACTGCAGAAGTTACAACCACTAAGAGAGCTTACGAATAAATACGTGTGTGCATATATATATTTCTAGAAGGTCCGTCTTAGGTACACGACTGCACCCCGGGTGGGGCCGCTTGAGCCCGGCAGGATCTGCAGGCTCAGCCCCACCCCCCCTCAAGAGCCCACGGTGTGGCTGCCAGGTCAACACATGGTCTGGAGTCTCATGGTTTCCAGAGTGGGTTCTTCCAGACGGTTCTGGTGCCGCCTGCCCACTCTGCATCTTGACGTCAAAGCAGGATCTCAACGTTCTGGCTGAAAGGGCTCTTCCTGCTTTCAAAGTGACCGAGGACCCCAAGCATCAAACGGGCCATGCCCGTGCCCGAACGATCAGATGCAGGCATGGCCCCAGCTTGGGAAGTTTCCAGAAGTTCTCAGAACCACCCAGGAAGGACATGCTTCTCAAGCAGGTCCACCCAGGCCCAACTCCTCCGATGCTGGGGTCTCCTGAACGCCGACTCCCTCCCGAGCACACGCCCCGCCCAGCGCGTCGCCGACTCCTCTGGGCGCCGCGCGAAGGAAGGACCGGAGGTGCCCCCCGCCTGGGGATTTGGCACGAGTGATGGAAGGTGGTCCGGCAGGTGCATAAATGCCATCACCTGCTCCTTGGCCGGCGTGCTGATCCCCCCCCTTCCAGCGGGGACTGAGCCCCCGGGGTTCAAGGGCAGGAAGGGTTCAAGTTTGGCACAGAATGGGCCCAAAGGAAGCGGGGAAGCCGAGAGGGGCGGCAGCTCGGGGCCACAAGCTGACACGACCCCGCCCTCCTCCGGAGCTCGTGGCCTGTAGCAGCAAGGCTGAGGGGGACGCTCTGTCCCCTCAGGCTGTTCAGCCAAGTGCCCCCGACGGACACCCAGGCCGACGGAGGGGCCGTGCGTTGCGGCCCCCGCGGAGCGAGTCAGGGGGAGGCGGGGCGGCGGCTGTACTGCACCCGGTAGCGGGTCACGGGCAGGCCGTGCACGTGGGCCGTCTCGCACAGCGTCTTGCAGGGCACCATGTCCTCGTCCTCCTCGCCCATCAGCCAGTCCTGCACCAGGCCGGCCGCCTCCGCCGTCACGTTGTCCTCCAGCCAGCGGCCGTGCCACTCCTCGAAGTGCTGGTGGTGGCGGAGCAGGACCAGGGGCTGCACCTGCGGGCGGGGCAGGGCGGGCGGGCGGTCAGGGCGGCCCCGGCTGGCCGCGGGCTGGGTCCCAGGAGCCCCAGGACCCCCAGGCGGCCCCGGGCCTCGGGCAGGGGCGGGCGGCGGCACCTGCTTGGCGCGGCAGAGGGTCCCACGGCGGTACATGTAGTCCTCGGAGTTGGCGATGAACACCATCTTGTGGGTGCTGAGCCTGAAGCGGCAGTCCACGTTGCAGGCGCTCTCCACCCCCACCAGCCGCTTCCAGGAGGTCTTGGCCTCGCCGCGCAGGGCGCGCACCTGCTCGCACTGCCACCTGCGGAACTTCTTGAGGTTCCTGGAGGCGAGAGGAGGTGTCACGGGCCGGGAACCCCTCACCGCCTGCCCACGTCGGGAAAGGCCGACCTCCCGGGAGCCGGGGGAAATGCCAACGGAAGCGACCCAAACCACCACGACTCAGGCCCTGGTGCTGGCGGCGGTGGGAGGGGCCGCCTGGGGCCCAAGGGAAGGAACTGTGTCCGAGGGGCCTCTCACCTCTGCAGAAACACGGGCTTCAGGAGGAAGCCCTCGGTGGGCGAGCTGGATGCCCCCTCGGTCCCCACGTACTGCTCCACGTACCGAGCCAGGTGCTGTGGGGAGAGTGGGGAGAGCGGGGAGAGCGGGGCGGGCCCATGTCACTGGAGGCACAGGGCCCCTCTCACCCGACACCCGGAGCGCAGGGGTGCGCAGGGATGTCGTCCCCGCCCCTCGAAGCGTTAGGAGGCTGGCAGCTCCCGGGGAGCCGACGCGTGACGGGAGGACGGCAGCCCTGGGTAAAGCGCTCGTGCGGAGCCAGGCGTTAGACGTCCGCGGCGCCTCGTGCTGGCGGATAAATCCCCCCTACGTAACATCCCCCCACATCTGTCACGTGACAAGCCCACGCGGGGAACGGGGCCCTCACGCAGAGCACGGCCGGGTCTGGGGAGCAGAACGAGCAGCGGGGGTAGGCCAGGCAGGAGCCGGGGGTGAGCAGGAGGCCGGGCCTGCCGGGGCCGCAGGTCTGGGGTGGCACAGCCCGCGGTGTGCGAGTGACCCCCCGTCTGCTCCCGCCCTGCGGACGTCAGAGGCTCCTCGGACTCGGGCCTGACAAAACCAGGTGTGCTGGCGCTTCTGGCTGGGGTAGGGGGTGCAGCCCCCACCCGCGGGGAGGCCCGAAGCGCACAGGGCAGGGCGCCGTGAGGGAGCCCCCCACTGGCCGCCGTGCTGGCGGAGGAGGCGCCATGCGCAGCTCTGAGGGCGGGCCCGGGGCGCTCTCCTGGGGTCGGGCTGCGATCCCGCGCTCTGGGCTTTGTGCTCGGGGAGTGCAGGGCGACACGCCGCCGGGTCTATGCGAGCGCGTGGGCCACGGACCCAAGGGGGACGGGTCACGGTATCTGAGCAGGTGGCGAGCCAGGAGCAAGGTTTGGGGGGGGGGGGGACTGGCTCCCAAGGGGGCACGTGCGGTCGCCGTGGCCTTTCAGGCTCCGAGGACAGCAATCCGGCTGCTCGGGGAGGGTGTTCTGCTGCCTCTGCTCAGCCAGCGTGTGCGAGGGGCTCACAGGGGCGGGGGCGGGGGGCCCCCCCGCAGTGCTGCCGGAGCACCCCCGCGGTTCGCACCTGCACCTCCACGGGGTCCTCCGCCTGGGCCTCCTCGGTGTCCAGAAGCTCGATGGTCATGATCACCTGCCCTTTGCGCTGCAGGAACAACACCTGGGGGGGGGGGGGAACAGCCTGAAGCCGCGGAAGAGCCCAGAAGGAGGCTCGAAGTGACGGCAGGGTGCCGACCGGAAGCGTGTGGGCCGGGCCGGGCGCGCCCTCACCTTGAAGCAGTTCTCGTCGGCCATGCAGCGCTCAGCCTTCCACTGGTAGCTGGTCTCCCCGGCGGCGCGGACGCAGCGGGAGGACAGGCTCCCCCCCGCGGCGCCCCGCTTCTTCTCGTTCAGGTAGAGCTCCACCGCCTTCAGGCACACGTCGTCACTCACGAGGTGGTGCAGCTGGGGAGGGGGCAGAGCCGGTGGGCGCCCAGCGCGCGTGCCCCCAGGAGGGGTGGGGGGCAGCTGCCTGCCGCCCGCCTCCCGCTGGAGCCCCCCCCCCCCCCCCCCCCGCCGCCTGAAGAGGAGGCCAGCAGAGTGCACGAGATGGGCCAGAAGGCCAGGGTCCGACGGGCCGCAGCCCCGAGCACGCTGGCGCGGACCCCAGCCCTGCCGGGGCAGCAGGAACACAGGGGAAAACAGGTGCCAAAGCGGGGACGGTAATTACAGGCGGTGCAGGTACTTCCTCTCGAAGCGTTCTGCTAGAGACACAATTAACTCTTTTAATCTCCGTACACACACGTAAAACCTCGAGGTTTACAAGGAGATGAGTAAGGGAGGCGGCCGCGTGGCGGCGGGGTCACACCGAGCAGGTGAGTCGGCGCCTCCGGGCACCAGCTGGGCCCGGACGGGCCGCGACAGGCCCGCGGCTCGGGAGCCTTCCCCACACGCGGCTTTGTTGGATAAAGACAACGTGTGGACGCAGGTAAGTCTCACGCGACGCCCGGCACGCGACACGCTCCCAGCGAACACGGCCGCCGGTAACGAGAGTGAGAAATGCTAATTACGGAGAGGAGAGCTTCGCGCCGCCCCGCGGGTTAGCGCGATGGCACCGAGGGCCCTGCACGCCTGGGCCGCAGGAAAGCAGGGCCGTCGGGGCTGGGGATCCTCTCCCTCGCGGGACTTCAGCTAAATACCTCCATTTTTCTTACTCCTTTTTTTTTTTAATTTTAGAGAGAGAGAGAGAGAGAGTGCAGTCGTGCGAGAGGTGGAGGGGCAGAGCTGGGGAGAGAGAATCTCAAGCAGGCCCCACGCTCAGTGCAGAGCCCGACGCAGGGCTCGATCCCACAACGCTGGGGTCATGACCAGAGTCAAAAAATCGAGGGTCGGATGCTCAACCGACTGAGCCACCAGGAACCTCTCTTTTCCTTTTTTGAAAACAAGTTCCACGGGAGACATTTGTGGAAAGTAGAATTAAAAAGACAAACATTAATCAGAGCGTCTGGTCCGGTCCAATCCTCCGGGTGAAGACAAGTCCGCTGTCCCCAGGACTGTGGCCCCGGGGGCAGGCTGCACGCCCAGCCCCGTCATATCCCTGGCGTCCCTGCTTCCTCGACAGGTGTCTACAGTGGTCACGACTAGAGAGAGTGACAGGAAGGGGCAAAGACCCGGCCCGGCACCCAGAGGGAAACGGGGAGGTGGTCAAAAACAAAAGGGCTAGACGGAGCACGCTGTCCGTGGAGACGTGTCCCAGCAACCACCTAGGAGACGCGAGGGCCCCACGCATCAGTGGGGAAAAGGTGGGCTCCGCGGGGGAAGGCCCCGACGGCACCGACGGGGCTCTCCAGCCAGGACGCGTGAACAGCCACGGAGGGACGCACAGGCACCCACCCCACGAGCCTTCGGGGAAATGCGACACGAGCCACAATACCACCCCTATGCCTGTTTGGCCCATGAGGGTGGAGAGGCCGCCAGTCCTGAGCCCCTGGCAGGGAGCGGGGCACCCCGGGAGGCACGGTGGAAACGAACAGACGGCAACTTCAAGGGTCGGAATAGGGGATCGTTCCCCGGGGTCCTTCCCAGGCAGAGGCGGCAGGAAGGCGGGCGTCTCGGCAGAGGGGTCTCTCGGAATCACACCGTCGCGGCGTGGCCAGATGCACCGCGGGCTCGCCCTGACACACAGCTCGGAACCGGGGGTGTGGGTGCCTGCGGGGCGGGGGGGGGGGGGGGGGCCGAAAGGAGGCGGCGCCGGGGGTGTTGGTGACCGCCCGCTGAGCCGCACGCTTGGGACCTGGGCACTCGTTCTTCTGCGTGTGTTCTGCCTCAGCGGGACGTTTTTAAGGCCGGGAAGGAAATGCCGTTTCTGGCCACTGTGTCTGGGCAGGAGAGCAGGGCCACTACCTTCCTCTGCTTGTTTTCCGGTTTCCAGCAAACGGCCTTACTCGATAAACAGGAAACAAAGTCAAGCTGAACGACAGCCATTCCGGTGGTGAGCGAGCAGGACTCCCGTCCCAAGACCACACCTGACTCCTCTGGGGTTTTGCTGACTGTGGGGTTTAGCGTGGCTGACTTCCTCCTGGTGACCCTCAGCTCTGGCTGACTTTTTTGTTCTTATAACCGATGTTAACAAACGTCCCTGATACTCTCCCTCCCTTTCTAAGTAATTTATTTTTTTCTTTAAGTTTATTTGAGAGAGAGAAAGAGTGACCAGGAGAAAGGCAGCGAGGGGGAGAGAGAGAATCACAAGCAGGCTCAAACTCATGAACCGTGAGATCATGACCTGAGCCGAAACCAAGGGAGGGAGACTTAGCTGACTGAGCCCCGGGGCTTCGGTTCCTTACGTGGTGCCAATTTACCTTTAAGAAAGGTCTGTCGGGCACCTGGGGGCTCAGTCGGTTAAGTGTCTGACTTCGGCTCAGGTCGTGACCTCACGGTTCGTGGGTTTGAGCCCCGCGTCGGGCTCTGTGCTGACAGCTCAGAGCCTGGAGCCTGCTTCGGATTCTGTGTCTCTCCCTTTCTCTCCCCCTCCCCAACTTGTGTGCGCGCGCTCTCTCTCTCTCTCAAAAATAAAAAAACATTAAAAAAAAAGATCTGTCAGCAAAGAGTCCAACGAATCCTTGGACACCCATGTACCGCTCACAACCACCAAACGGCGGCAACGAGCCCAGCACCCACCCGCAGATGCGTGGACGAACCAGCGTGGTCCACCCACACGATGGGAGGCGGTGGCCGCGGGAAGGAACGAAGCTAGGACACACATTACAGCCTGGCCGACCCTTGAAGACACCAGAGGGACTTTGAGAGAAGCCGGACACGAAGGCCCTAGTGCCTGATTCCGTTTCCACGAAACGCCCGGAGCAGGCCGACCCACAGAGACGGAGGCCAGCCCGGCCGCATTCTGCGTTCTATGACTTCCGCTCCGCTTAAGCTACAGAGAGAGGTGCCACCCTGGGGCACCCCGAGCGCGCGGCATGGGAGGGGGGGCCCTCTCCGGGCGGTGCCACCGGCCCCGCCCCGGCCCCTCCGCTCACCTGCCGGGCGATGCTCTGCACCAGCTTGTCCATGGTGAAGCCCACGTAGGCGTGGATGGTGAACATCTCCCGCAGCGTGTCCTCGTACTGCGTGGGGTCGATGCTGCCCTCCAGCAGGCTCCGCACCATGTCCAGGAAGGCCGGGTAGTACTCCTCCAGCTCCACCTCGCCTGAGGGGGCGGGCGCCGCCGTCACCCGGGGCGGACAGGCGCGGGGCCCTCGCCTCTGGGCCGCCCGCCCCCGCCCCCCCAACCCCCGGTCCCGGCCGGGGTCCTCGAGCACCCGCGCGCGCGCCACCCCGGGGCCCCCCGCGGCTCACTCGGCTGCTTCAGCCGCAGCTCCATGGCGGGGTCGTTGCCCTTCTCCCGGCGGCCCTCGCACAGCACCTTCTCCCGCTCCTTCTCCGTGCGGTACTCCAGGAGCTGCTTCTGCGCCTGGCGGTAGATCTTGAGCAGCCTGGAGCACAGCGTCTGGTGCAGGCGCAGGAAGAAGTACCAGTTGTTGTTGGCGAAGAAGAGGCTGTACACGTCGTCCAGCGGCTTGTGCCGCGGCGCCGCCGGCTCGGCGGCCGGCGCCTCGCCCGCGGCCCCCTTCTCCTCCGGGGGACCGCTCTGCGGCCCGGGCGCCGGCTTCTTCCGGTCACCGGGCTCGGCGCTCTGGCCCTGGGGGCTGCCCCGGCCCTCGTCGGCCGAGTCCCCGGACGCCCCCGGCTCCGGCTGCTGGGAGAAGAAGAGGCTGGGCACGAACTGGTGCACCAGCTGGTGGATGGTGCCCTGGTCCTCCTTCTGGATGGCCGGCTGCCGCTTCACGTAGTAGCTGATGAGGGCGGCCGCGTCCTCCAGGATCTGCCGGTCCTCGTACACGAAGATGAGGTGCGGCTCGCTGGAGGGGGCGCTGCGGCCCTCCGAGTGCTGCTCCTGGTGCTGGGGGCACAAGGGGGCTGTCAGGCAGGAAGTGACCGGCTGGGGTGTCCACGACGGAGGGCCCCAGGGCCACAGGGCTCTGGTCTGGGTGCGGCCCGGCACCTCCCGCCGGCCCCGTTCAGCGGCCCGCTCCGACCACCGTCCTCTCTGGGTCCAGAGTGATTCAACCTATGGGAGCGAGGTCAGCCCAGCCCAGCCCATCCCTCTGGGCCTTCCTGCACCGCTCGCGACAGGACTGCCGTCCCTGGCACAAGGCCCTACAGCCCCCTCCCCTCGACCCGGCCTCTTCTGTTGCTTCAGGGGAGCTGAGCTCCTGCTGCGCACAGGACCTTTGCATGTGCCCTCTGCTCTTTTGCCCTAGAAAACCAAAGCCCTGGGCGCACCCCTCCCCTCAGTCTGTATCCAGCTAATGACTTTTCTTCCTGCAAACCTGAAGACAGTCACACTTCCTCCAGACTGCCTCGAGCTGCCTACTGTCGTCAGCTCCCCACGGTGCCCTCTCCTTAGCGGTAGCCCCAGCCCCGCGCACCAAGGCTGATGCACCCAGGTATTCAGAAAAAGTGAGCGTGGGGGCACCTGAGTGGCTCAGTCGGTTAAGTGTCCGACTTCAGCTCAGGTCACGATCTCACGGTTCATGGGTTCGAGCCCCACGTCAGGCTCTGTGCTGACGGCTCAGAGTCTGGAGCCTGCTTCGGATTCTGTGTCTCTCTTGCTCTGTCCCTCCCCACTAGCGCTCTGTCCCTCTCTCTCTCTCTCTCAAAAATAAATAAAAACATTAAAAATTTAAAAAAAAAGAGAGAAAAGAAAAAGTGAGCACGGACGTAGCACCCGGGGGCAGGGCCGGCACCCCCGGGTATGGCACCAAAGGCGCGCCTTGAACACCCGCAGAACAAGTGACCAACAGAAAACAGGGGCGGGGCCAGGGCCTCGGCTTTCTGGGCTGGGCGACTCGTGTGTCCACTGGAGGTCAGCCTCCCTCGGGGACGCTGAACGGTGCAGTGGCCCGAGCTCCCCTTCCCTCCGCGCTGGCGGAGGCCTGGGAGCTGGCACGCGGCTGCTACGGACGCGGAGCCGGCTCCTGGCTCTGGTGTGACCTCCTTTCTCCTGCTGCTTTGTGAGGCCCTCTCTCATCTGCGCCCCCGATGCCCTCGAGAATCCTTTCAAGTCCTTGTCTCAGCGCAAGTGCCACGTGTGGAATACAGACTCGGGCTCTACTGACCCGCGGTGTGGCGAGGGGCTGGCCTCCCTAGCCCCAAAGGGCCCGCACACGCGGAGCTCGCCAGGCGGGTGGGCCGAGCTCGGGTCCCGCACCGAGCGCCAGGCCCCTTTCCCCTCCGGCCCCGGGGAAGTCTCCGGAGTCCTGCTCCAGTGATGCGGGGGAAACAGAGGCCCGGAGACCCGGCCGCCTGCCTGAGACGGGGCGCACCGGGAGCGGAGCCGGGAGCGCCTGCTGGCCCGGACCTGGGCGGGCGGCCTCACCTCGTCATAGACGCTCTCAATCTCGTTGAGTAAGCTCTTGGAGCGAAGGGCCTTGGTGTCGTTCTGTTTGAAGTTCACGGCCTGATGGTCCAGCGACTTGAGATACGCCTTCTCGTACTGCTCCCGCCAGATCTTGTTGAAGCCCTGCTGGGCCTCCCGCCACTCCTCCTCCTTGGCCTTCAGCCTGTGGGGTCGGAGGGGCTCAGCGTGGGGACAACTCGGGCACCCACCGGTCATCCCCGCACGGGTGGCCTGTCAGCCACCCAGCGGACCCAGCCGAGTGCGTTCCTGACTCGGGAGAGCCGGCCCCTGGCCCGTGCAGTGGGTTCTGTGCGAAGAAAACAGGAAGGCAGGCAGCGTCGGCTCTGTAGGACCAACGTGGCTGCTTTTATGTTTTTCCAAATTATCGCTGCCCCAGCACCTCCTCCCTGTCCCGGTCCACGGCCCCGACCACACTCTGGGTAGTTGCCGGATCAACCACCGGGCTCCCTTGCTTGACTGCAAGCCCCGTGAGAAGGGGCTCTGTCAGCTTCGCTCAGCTCTGCAATCCCAGGGCTGAGCACGGCACCTGGCCGAGGGCAGCCACTTAATAAATACCTATGCGCCAGCTCAGAAAGTTTTCCAAAACGTGTTACTGCGCAGGAGGCGAGCTCTGCTACAGAACGACCCTGTTTGTGCTTTAGAACAGCTCCTTTACTTGTTTCCATAGGATTTTGTGCATGGTGGAAAGTTCTAGAAGGACACAATTATTCCCAGTGGTGCTTTTCTCTCAGGAATAGAACAGGGAGACGAAGACAGACTGGAAACCACAGTGAGCCAGCCTGGGGCCCCGGGGCCCCCCTCCCAGTCACACCGGTGACGGTGACAAAGAGCACTAATGAGCCGCAGGGAGACTGCACGGGGCAGGCGGGGCAGCCGGGATCGGGAGGGCACCTTTTCAGGACGACAGGGACGGCAGTGACCGGGTTCTTCTTCAGGCTCTCGATGATCTCTGGAGCCTTGTCGCCGTAGATGCGGTGGATGGCGCGGCGCTGGATCACCTCCGACGTGCCCCCCAGACAGTCGTCCAGCCGGAACTTCTCCTGGTCCTCGGGCGCCATCCGAGAAAGCTTCTTCTGCACGCTCTCCAACACACGGATCGTGGCCAGGTTGGTCTCCAGGACGACATCTAACTATGGAAAGGAAGGCAGGGGTGGGCCGTCGGGGGCATTACAGCAGGGCCCCCGGGGACAGGCCGGGGTCTGCGGAGGAGATGCCTGGACAGAACTCATAAACTGCATGTCTCCGAGAGGGGACCGCAGAAACCAGGAAGTGGTGGCCCTGAGGCGGCCCCCGGGGCCCGGAGCCCGCACGGCGGGTCACGGGGCTGCGGCGCGACCCCGGCAATGGTGCCAGCCAGGTGCTCCCAGAACAAGACTCGTGGGCCGCTGACCAGCGCGTGAATGTCCGGCGGCTAGAACGCGGTGGACCCATCAGGGGAGGGAAACAGCTCCCAGGCTGACCCGCTTCGGGGGTATCGAGGGCAATAAAGAGGAAGGACCCACGGTATACGCAGCCCCCGTGATGACTCCCCGGGGCACGTGGTGATGGGGAGCCAGTCCCAAAGGTCGCATGCTGTGTGATTCCCCTGAGGACACAGTGCCAGAGCTGGAGGCCAGGTCAGTGGCTGCCAGGGGCCGAGCGCGGGGTGCAGGGGAAGGGAGGTGGGGAGGGCGGGCCATGAAGGGTAGCACGACAGACCCCAGCGGTGGGGGAGCATCGGAGTATCTGAGCAGCGGTGGAGAGTACAGGCATACGGGAACCCCCGTGGGGGGGAGACCGACCCGGACCACACGCCTGCACCACACACACTCACACACGTGCATACACGTGCAGATGTGAGTGTAACACTGAAGATGGGAATGCGGTCTCTGGGCGTGCCAGTGGCACCCTCCTGGCTGTGATGCTGTGCCAGAGACTGTAGGAGCGGAGACCGCCGGGAGGGGGCGCCCGGGATCGCTTGCTGCGTGTGAATACACAATGATCTCCGCAAGCGTTTCCACGAAAAAGAAAATGAAGTTAATTAATTAAATTCAAATAGACACGTATTTAAAATGAAAAGGAACAGTACCATTCCCTAGCCAGCTACAAGGCCAACCGGGCAGAAACAGGACGCTTGCAGGTGCTGCCCCCTGCTGGACAGTGCTGGGATCCCTGGCCCTCGGGAGGAGGGTGGGGAGGAAGGGGATGCAGCCCAGGGTGGAGGGGGAGGACAGGCTAAAGTGGAGCCGGTGAGTGAGGCGCCGCCCCACACCTCCCTGACCCCTGCCAGGACCTAGGGCCCCGGGGCGCCGGCACACACGCCTCCCTGACCCCCGCCAGGACCTAGGGCCCCGGGGCACCCGCACACACACCTCGAAGCGCTCGTCCTCGCAGCGGTGCAGCTGCTCCTCGTAGGGCGTCTTCTTGGAGCTGACGAAGGTGGAGTCCTCCGACCAGGACGGGAAGGAGACCCATGTGTCGTTCAGCACCTGCGCCAAGAGGAACCGCCGTGGGGCCGGGGCGGTGTGCCGTGCCGTCCGGCGTACAAGATGACGGAGACGGTTTCACGGGAAACTACTTTATCATACAAACGGCCACGTTAACTCGAAAGTGGTTTTAAGAGAAAGCGTGACTTTGGTCAAGTAAACAAATCATGTATTTCGTTCGGCAAACGTTCTCCATAAAGGGCCAGATACTAAACGTTTTAGGTTTTGCAGGCCGGTCAGGACTACTGAGCCCCGCCTCTGTCCTGCCTAAAGCAGCCCCAGGCCCTACGTAAACGGAACGGGCACGCCTATGTGCCAATAAAACTTTATTCACAAACACAGGCGTGGGCCGGATTTTACACACCCTGAAATCCAGCAAGCACGCTTGAATTGTGGCAAGAGAGGAACACACTGTCCACTAACCCTGAAAAAGCATTCAGCGGTCAAGCTAAACAGAACAGGCCAAGCGCGGCGAACCCAGGACGGAGCAGGCTCACGGCAGAGAGAAATGTAAATCTAAACACTAGAAGAGGGGCGCCTGGGCGGCTCAGTCGGTTAAGCGCCCGACTCTGGCTCAGGTCATGATCTTGTGGTTCATGAGTTCGAGGCCCGCGTCGGGCTCTGTGCTGACAGCTCGGAGCCTGCTTCAGATTCTGTGTCTCCCCGTCTCTGTTCCTACCCTGCTCATGCTCTGTCTCTCTCAAAAATATAGATTAAAAATAATTAAAAAAAAAAAAAAAAGACTTACCTTTATTAAAAAAAAAAATACTAGAATACGCCACAGCCTATGCCGGCACCATCTGTGCCACGGTTGCCCAAACTGCCAGCAGGGTAAGAAACATTCTCTCAGCTCGGGCATTCTGTCTGGCCACACCCCAGCCCCATCCATTAGTCAATATTTGGGGGTCAACACTCAGTTCCACTCTATAAAACGGGGGGTGACGGGTGTTACTGTGGTGCGGGGGGGGGAGGGTGACGCGACCGCCAGGGGGCGCTACCTCCTTGCAGATGGCCGTCCGCCCACTGCACTTGGGCTGCTGGTAGGTTTTGGGGAGTGCCCGGTAGCTGGATCCAATGCGCTTGCAAGACGCGTAGTCAATTTCCCGGCTTATTCCGTCCCCCGATCTGTCGCTCATGGGCGGGGCAAACGACAGCTCCTTCACCCCCAGGAAGGACTTGAACTGCGCAAAGAGTTCTGGAAATTTCCTTCAGAAATAAAGACAAAGAGTAAGTTGGCTTCCGGGGGGGCTTTCTGGGAGGGACCTGGAGATTTCAGAATGGCTTCAGGTAGACACCTGCTCAAGGAGGTCAGAGGGGAATGGGCGGGAGGCAGAGCCAAGCGCTAGGTGTGTGTGAGGTCCTCCGCCTCCCGCCCCTGTCACCAGCCGGTCCCGCCACTACAGGAGAGCCTTGCAACATGCTGGAATCGACAACTTAGATTGGCAGAAGCTGGGGACAGCGATGATCTTTAAATTCTATTTATTTGGGAGGGAGAGCGAGAGAACACGAGGGCACGAGAGCAAGAGAGAGAAAGCACACCCGCACGTGCAACGGGGAGGGGCAGAGAGAGAGGGAGAAAATCTCCACACTCAGTGCAGAGCCCCACGTGGGGCTCGATCTCACAAACATGAGGTCATGACCTGAGCCGAAATCAAGGGTTGGACGCTTAACCCGCTGAGCCACCCAGGTGCCTCAGTGATGTTCTTTCACTGGAAGAGGCCGGGCATCAGGCCCGGGGTCAGTGAACTATTGCCAAGCTGCCCATGCCTGTCCTTGCAAATAAAGTTTTATTGGTACACCGCTGCATCCATTGCTGAGTACTGCCTGTGGCTGCTTTTGCATCACGGTGCCGGAGTCCAGCAGTACCGCCCCGGCCCCTGATGGATAAAAGGCTGCCAATCCGCGCTCCAGAGCCTTCCTCCCCGAGGGAGATCCCTCCCAGGAAAACCCTCCGCAGACAAGTCCACGAGTCACACTGTGACGGCCATGCAACGGGAAGATCTGAATATGACTGGCCTCGATGTCACCTGGATTTGTGGTTAAATGAGTATCAAATCCTACCAAAGGGTACAGTTACTTTGACAGGTGGCACGGTGACCCTGCCTCCCGGCAGCTTCCTTCCTTCGTGACCCACGCCCTCCCCTCCTGAGACGGCCGTCGCTGTGCCCCGGCTCTAAAGACCCCTACCGTGCCAACTCAGCCCACAAGGAAAACGCGCACACACATGGAGGTGCAGGCACGGAAAGCATCGACAAAACCGGGGCGCAGAGGCCACCGGAGGCTGCGGCCGGCAGAAGCAGAAACCGTGACCGCTCCGGAGGGGAAACGGTCACTCCGACTCCCGCCACCCCGGCCCCGCCTGGGGCTGTGCCATCACCAGGCGGCAGGTCTCTGGGCCCCCGTGCTTGGCTGCCCGTGGGGGTGCAAACCCACACCGAGGCTCACGCTGCACGAGGGGCCTCGCCGAGGGGACCGCTCCCCCGGCCGGGCACCACATCGAGGTGAGCGGGCAGAGGCCCTGCTGTAGTTCTCGCACACGCCCGTGGCCCTCCCCCCGCACCGCTCTCGGCCCGTGGAAATGGGAACAGCCGACCCCAACCCGACGCTGCCCCCCTGCCCAGCACCTCAAACTCTGAGTTCCTTCATTCTTCTCCCTTAGTCCCCCCGACAGCTGCAGGAGGTAGGTTCGGCCATTTGGCAAACAGAGGAGCTCTCGCTCTGCTGGTAGGAAGCAGAGTCCCGCTTCGGACTCGGGGCTGGGGACGCGCCCGGCTGGGCAGGCCGAGGCCCACGGGCAGCAAACCCGCCCCGCACAGGCCTCCACGGGCCCCTCTCTCGCCACGGCACTCCGTCCTTCCGACGACAGTGCCCACTCCCCGGCCAGGAACCAGGCTCGGAGCACTGGATTCTGAGCTCACAGACACGATTCTGTGGGAGCGAGCGGGCGGGCCAAGTCCATGTGAAAAGCCAGGCGCGGCTCAGCCGAGGCTGCGTAGGTAACCGCGCCATCCCGCTCTGGGCCGTTTTTCAAAGAGTTAACACATCATTACCAGCCTGGGGGTTAACCCGAGCGAAAGGGCCACCCTGGCGTGTGCACCCTCTCTGGGGATCACCAAGGAAGCACCTCCTGGTGGCCCTAACTTGACCTTTGGGTGTCCCAACCTAGGGAGCACGACCTCAGCACCGATTACAGAAAGAAACTGGCGACCGGTGTCCACCGTTACAGACCCTGCTGAGAAAACCACGGTACGTACAAGTAAGGGCACACCACGCAGTCACTGGACACAATCGTGTACGCTCGCGTTGGACTCTGACAGACGTGCGCTCGCCTCCAAGAAATACTGAGTTAAAGAAAAAGGAGGCTGCAGCCCAGCCTGACGGCATGACGCTATTCTCGTGAAACAACGGTCCCGCTCACGTCCAGAGAGCGAAGGGGCCAGCGGCTGGGCTGGACCGCCCCGGACCCACCCGTCCCCATGGCAACGCTCCCTCTGAGGAGCTTGTCTCTGGGGAAAGCGCGAGGGATTCGCCCGGGGCCTCGGCTCCCGCATCGCTAAGATATATGGAAACTCGTCTAATGTGTCCGCGAGTCCGTATGATGCTTAAAGAAAGAAAAAAAAAAAAGAATAGGCCCCAAGTGGTCCTGATGAGACGGGAGTGTGACTCGTCACCATGACACAATGATAAAGCGAGAAATCGAACACCTATTCTGCATGGCCAGAAGGCGGAAAGCATCGTTGAGGTTTTCTCTTTTGCCAACCCCCAGTGAACGCACACGCAAACGAACCACAGACCCCCCGTGAACGCACACGCAAATGAACCACAGACCCCCCCCCATGAACGCACACGCAAACGAACCACAGACCCCCCCCGCCCCGTGAACGCACACGCAAACGAACCACAGACCCCCCGTGAACGCACACGCAAATGAACCACAAAAGGAACCTGGACACCACTGCCTCCGAGGGACAGAGGGATGTGCGGGACGGGACCGCGACGATGCAGGCGGCAAAACCCACGGAAGGTGCGGGGGCGCCAACACGGAAACAGTGAGGAATGAAGGGGGAGGGAGAGACTCACAGGACGCCTTAGAAGATAAAACACAGACGAAGAGACGACACTGAGTCAACGGCTTGGCGGGGTCTGTGCCATCAGTGTAGGGAGGTGTTCACCCCCCAGTGATGCTTTTGAGGGGACAGGGAGCAAGACGGGGTGGCTCACGGAGGGGCTCCTGGGGGCCGGCCAAGGTCCACTTGTGTCCTGGGTGGTGGGCACAAGGGGCTTCATCTGTCATGTGGTTTCCTGGATCTGGGCTTTAGTTTCAGATATTTTTCTGGCAATTAAAAACATTTTTTAAATTCACAGTAAAGGGCTCAGGAGGCGCCTGTGCCCGGGGGGGTCTTTAGGGCTAAAGATGCTGTGCAGCCACGTACACCGGGCGCTCACCATGTTCCAGACACGACTCCAAAGCTCTCATGTGTCCCGCCCGCTCGGAGCGCCCCGGAACCCTGTGGGAAACAGACCCCGCCTGGCCGAGCCGCTCGCCCGCCGAGACGGAGCCGGTGGGGAGGCAGGAAGGCGCACTGTGCAGGTGCCCTCCAGCGGCTGCCCCGGCCCCGAGGGTCTGCCCACACTCCGCAGCAGCAGAATGTGCTGGAAGCGGGCCGCTGACCGGCCAGCAGGGCTGCTCTCTGTACGGCAGGGACGCTGGGGGGTCATTTCATCCTTCCTGGCAATTCCTGATGGGTAGTTTTTAAAAGCACACGGCAAGTTAATCTCTAGGGAGTGACACCAGGTTTAGAGGGAACGCAGATTAGGGGCGGCCAGGGGTCTGGAGCCAAGACCGGGTAGGGGCGTAGGGGGGACCCGTGTGTGCGTATCAGAGGTCAACACAAGTTGTTCTGTGGTCCTGAAGCTGCTCAGCACCCTGACTGTGCGGGTGGACACACGAGCCTTCGCGGGGGACGGAGCTGCGTAAACGCCCGCGCGCGCACATGAAACAGGAAACCCCGGAAGGAGGCAGGCGGGCTGTGCGAGAGCCAAGACCCCGGCTGTCCCGTGACCACGGAGGTCGCCGTGGGAGAAGAGCGCCCGGGACCTGCCCGTTCTCTCCGACGACGACAACGGCAGCTCGTCTGTAACGACCTCCGTGACGGTGGCCGCGGAAAAACGAATGAAAGGGAAAAAAAGCCTTCCCCGTCTTCCGAAGGCGAGGAGCAACCGCGGGGGGGGCGGAGTTCCCGGGAGCGCGCCCGCGTGGACAGCCCCGGAAGCGTCACTCACCCGAGGAACGGGCTGACGAGCTGGAGGAGCTCGGAGCCGGACACGAGCTCCTGGTTGAAGAGCGCGATGCAGCGAAGGAAGTTCTCGTAGACGTCCTGGCTCTTGAGCACCCTACGCACCTGCGGGGGGGCGGGGGTCAGGGGGCGCCGGGGGCCCCGCCCCATCCTCGCCCCTCCCCTCGCTCGGCTCAGACACCGCTCGCTCACGGGCGTGCTCTCGGGGGCGCGGCTGCGGGGCGCCGCTCTGCGTGCGACCGACTCTCCGCGCAGACAGTGCGCACACGGGGCCGTGTCGCCGGCGGGAGCCCCGGGACCAGCCTTGCTCTAGGGAAGCCACCCGGCTCCGGGGAGGCGGACGCGTGTCTTCCAAGCTGCCCGGGCTCCGGGCCCTGCCTCCTGCCCCCCCACCCACCCCTACCCCCCGTGAAAGCTGGGCGCCGGCCCCTTCTCCCCACGCTCCCAGCTCCCTTCCCTGAGGCCCCGTCCTGCCCGCACGTCCGAGCTGGCGGAGGCCGGCCTCGACGGCTCACCTTGTCGAAGAAGGAGAACTCCTGCAGGGTGCCGTACTTCCCCACGGCCGCGATGGACAGGTCTTTGGTTCCTCGGAGTTTCATTTTCTTCTGTGGAGAGAAACCCCGGGCCGTGAGGGCTCCGTGCCTCTTTGTCGGAGTTCCCACACCGGCCACACTGGGCTCTGCCGACAGGAACCGCCACGAGGGGCCGGAGGAGGTCTGCCCTGGACCCCCGTGGAGGAGTCCTCAGCCTCCGCGGCCTGGGGAAGGGTGGCGGTCACCCCCGCCCTGCCCGCAATCTGGGATCGAAATCTCCGCGGCTGGGGGCTTTGGCTGACAGGCGGGAGTGTCACAAAGCTGGGACAGCAAGGGAGATGTACCCCTGATCCGGGACCAGAAACCCCCCCCCCCCACCTGTTTTGTCCTTCGGGCTGTGACGGTGGTGGCAAGGGGACAGGAGGAGCCAATCTCTTGGACCGGCCTGGGTTTTAAAACAATTTTGTTTTTATTTTTAGAGAGAGAGCGCACACGTGGGGGAAGAACAGAGAGAGAATCCCCAGCAGGCTCTGGGCTGTCAGCGTGGAGCCCCACGTGGGGCTCAAACCCACGAACTGTGAGATCAGGACCTGAGCCAGATCAAGAGTTGGGCGCTTAACTGAGTGAGCCAGCCACCCGGGCGCCCCAAGGAGCTTGGGTTTTAAATCTGTGTGGAGACTTCTGTCTCTAAGCTGGACTTAGATCGGGACTTGGCCGCACGCTTGAGGCACTGAGCTATGAAACCATCTCCCGAGGCTGGGGCTACGTCCACACGACACGGAAGCCAGCTCCAAGGGGCCCCGCTGGCCCAACGAGACCGTTTAGATGCTAAGATAAACCATGAAAGTCACGGATTATAATAACCCGGCGTCCATGCTGATACAGGTAACCCGATAAACGGGGGTGAAGAGAAGGCTTTTCCTCACGGTAGAAGGCCAACTAGCAAGCGCACAGAAGATGACGGAATTAGAAAGCCACCACCGCAGGTGACGCGTGCAATGGGAGTGGCTCTCGGCCTCTCTCACCCCTCGGCGGGCTTCTTGTGCAGTGACCGACCTGCACAACGGCACGGAGTGGCCTTGCCTACGAAAGAGCGATTATGGTGACAAGGAGCAGACTGAGCAGTACGAGGCGTTTCCACAGGAAGAGAGCACGCTCCTCACACCAATCCCGTGAGCCGGGGGAAACGGGGAAACAGCCACTTTAGGAGGGAGCTGACATCCTAAGGTCCCACGGCTGGTGAATTCCAGCCAGACCAGCGTCCACGCCCCGAGCCTGGGGCTCGGGGCCTCTGCCCATTGCCCCCAAGGTCACCTACAGAGAGGACCAGGTTGCCGGGCGCCCGCCTACGTGGACATCTGTGTGCACAGCTGGCGGTTACCTTGGCCGGTGCAGACACCGGACGGAGGAGCGAGGGCCGAGAGCGCTTTTTGCTGTGTTCCAGATTCTTCTCGTGCTCACTCTTCTGGACACTGTTCATTTCGCACGGTCCGTTTCCGGTGAACTAAAAACACAAACGCAGGAGGTGATTAGTGCCGGGCGCTTCGGCACGGCTCTTGACGGGTCTGCGTGTGTGGAAGCACCTTTGGCTCAGCCCACGTCAACGCTGCCTGCCACAGGCCAGGGGCCCTGTCTGCGTGCGAGGCGACTCCGGCCTCGAGATGCTCATAACTAGGGGAGAGACCAATGTACCCGGATTGCCACGGTCCTGACGTCGTGAAGGGGGGGGAAGGCGCGGGAGGGTCCTGATGGGTAAAGGGGGGCACAGCGGGGAGACGCCAGAGTCGGGCTCGCCTAACAGACCACTGGCGACGGGGGCCTGACCGCGTGTCCGAGTGCCCCACAGAAATGAAGAGCCTCTCGGGCGGGGAGACCGGCACACACAAAGCCCCGGCAGCAAGAGGAAGCAGCCAGCGGCCCCCAGCTCACTTGGGGGGGGGGGGTTCCGGCCAAGTCTGTATTCCTTTCTACGAATGAGAAAACGTATCTTGAGTGTCATCGCTCAGTGAGGGGCCTGTCGCCGGTCCTCCCTTCATATATACGGACGCTCCTCCCAAGTGGGGTATCTACGGGGTGTCGGCCAAATTTACGAAGACCAGTTCTCGAAGAACGGTTCGGGATCTGCATCCACGTGAACGTGTCGGAGAGCTGAGCGGGCGCTGGGGAGGCACCTCGCAGTCACCCCGCCGTGTCCCGGGTCCCACCCCGCCACCGAGCCTGGGACCACGTGGAGACACCACCTGGGGGGAGGGTACTGTTGGCCGGAGCTGTGGGCTTGGGCGAGCGAGCGGTGATGCATCCGAACAAGATGGCCCGTAACTATCAGATACCAGTGACCGCCGTGTCCGTGTCCTCTGTGTCCCTGCCAGGGACGGGCGTACCTGACACATTCTTAAAAAAATGTAGGGGCAGAATAGATAGCACGCTGTGTAGTTCCCACTGAAGGATAAACGTTTGCTTGCACGTGTGTAAGAAACTTCTGGAAGATAAATACTAGGAGACATTTGTGAGTCCGTAACCCTGAAGAGAATGCCCTGGAAACGGAGACGGGGAGGGGAAGTTTACCGATGTTCTGATTCACGCTTGGTTTTCTCATGAACACGTGTGACTTTTATGATGATAACGACAGCGATAACGTTAAAGACCTGTCATTTAACTACAGGCAAAACCTGGCCCTTAGGGGATTACGCTTCTCTGGAGACCAGTTTTCTGGAGACTCGAAGCTACTTGAAGAACCTTAAGTTGAAACACCTTCGACTGCTGCTGCTTCTCGTAGATGCCAGAACAGGAGCGAGCACTGATTCCTAAGGAGGCGGCCGGGTGACAGCGTGAGGCGCCCAGGGGGACCGGGCGCCTGACCGGGAAACCCGCTGCTCACCCAGCCAGGCTTCCCTAGCCAGAAAACACGCTTCTCTAACACTCCAGACGGTTCTTACTTAGTTACACGTACCCAGTCATGAACGTGTGAGCTGGATGCCCCCCCCCCAAGACACCCTGGCCAGGGGCTGACATACTCGCCGTGCTGGGCCCGTTTTCATAAACACAGTTTTATGGGCGCACAGCCACGCCCATCAGTTTCCATAGCATCCAAGGCTGCTTTCCCACCATAATGCCAGAGCCGAGTCTTTGTGACAGAGACCCACTGGCCTGCAAAGCCTAAGATACTTCGTATCAGACTCTTCATGAAAAATATTTGTTGGGGCACCCGGGGGGGCTCCGCGGGTTAAGCCCTGGACTCTCGGGTCATGATCTCAGGGTTCGTGGGATCGAGTCCCGAGTCGGGCTCTGTGCTGACAGCACGGAGCCTGCTTGGGATTCTCGCTCTCCCTCTCTCTCTCTCTCTGCTCACACTTACTCTCTCTCAAAATAAACATTAAAAAAAAAAGTTTGCTGACCCCACTTAGGCCTAGTGGTCACATTTAACTAGAATGGTATCAGATTTCATCTTTGGTTTCTCTTCCCTGCAGTTTTAATAGAAATTCAAAAACTAAGATAAAGGATGTTGAATAAAAGATCAAATTATACAACAGATTGTATGTGGGTGTTTTTAATAGTTTTAAAAAATGGATTCAATCTGTTAAAATGTACAAGATGCTCCGATCAATAAACACAAAAGAACCTCTGCTGAATTGATAATAGACGCTATTTAAAGAAACCGTGTGGGCAGGTGCCTTTCGGGAGGGAGCCGCTGGTGCTTCCAGGGCGGGCTTTGTCAACGGCCAGCTTCCCGAGTGCTCAGTAGTGCCCAGCAGGGGGCGCGCGGCCACGGCCATCGGAGGACCAGGCCTGACCGCCCACGTAGCACTGAGGCCCCAGGACCAGGACTGAAAGCTCAGGAGAAACTGCGGCTGCCCCTGGTGCGTCCTGCAGGGTTCCGACCGCCTGGTGTCTGCTGTGCCCCCCTCCGACCCCCAACGCTAGCAGAGGGGGCTCTGCGCCCGCTTTACCGACCGTCTGCAGGGGCAGGGCTCGCAGCCCCCGGCTGGAGCAGGCAAGCACTCTGCGAAGGAATCTTCCAGCCGGCTTAGGGGGAGACGTCCTGGGGGCGCTTCCTAGATGAGGGAACCGAGGTGACCGTGGGCCCTCCTCGCCCCAGCGCTGCACCCCCAGCTCCCGTCCAGGCCGGGCGCTCTCCATCTCTGCCAAGGCCACAAAAGCGGGCCTGGGACTCAGCCGGGCACCCCTTTCCCCGGGGGTGGGCTGCCCCTGTCCTCCATGCTGTCCCCAGCGAGGGCGGGTCCGGGAAGACGGCTGCCGTCACACAGGCCGGAGCCTGGGGGCGAGATCCAGGTCCGAGAGCACGACAGCCCCACAGCCCGAGTGTGCCACGTGGGGGGCGGCACTCGGCTCCGGGTCACGGAGGCCCGCCCAAGAGAGCCGAGGGTGGTGGCACTCCGAGAGACAGAGGGTGGGGACGCAAGGAGGCGGGCTTGGCTGAATGCCCACGCAGGAGGGGAGGTCCCTCCTGGGGGGCTCTGCTCAGCCCTCTCCAGGTCCTCCCCAGGGGCCTCCCCCAGGCCGGGTGGCAGGCTGGTCCTGGCGGGGCAGAGGGAGGCCCTGCACCTGGGCGGACACTCTGGGGGGACGTGGGCCCTGGGAGAGGGTGGGGAAAATCCATCTGGATCCCGCGCCCCCCCACCCTTTCCTGAACAACCACAGCCGCTCTTTCTGGGGCGCTGCGCCGGTGCCGGCCGCGCGGGAAGCACGTGAAGGCCGACAGCTCACCGAGGCTGAGGCTGCGTCTGAGCAGGAAGGCCATTGTCCCCACGGGAGAGACCGGGAAGCCGGGCCCAGGAGGGGATGCGGCTGGCTCAAGCCCTCCTGAGCTCCTGTGGAGGCCGAGCGAGTGTCTCGGCCCAGACTGTGTGCTCCCGGGGCCCGGCCCGGCCCTCCAGCCCGAGCGCGCCCGAGGCTCCAAGGTCGGAGGGCAGTTACAGGACGGTCAACCCCACGGACAGGCCCGGCGCTTCCGGGCCTCGGAGTCAGGAAGTGTTTCCGAGCGGTACGCCGACTCAGGGGCGGTACTCGCGGGCACTGGAAGGCCACGCAATTCTACCTGAGTCTTGACGGCACCCAAACCCAGGCTCCCGTACCCATCCCGCCGCGCCCCTACAGCCCTGTCCCCTCACCGCATCCACATTTAGAAGCAGGACCCTGCAGAGGTGGTGGCGATGCCCTAAGGTGGGGCGGCGGGAACTCTCGGAGCTCACGCCCCAACTCCATATCCGAAGCAGGGAACAACAAGAGGAAACGGAAGAGTCAACACACTCGGACTAGAAGAGGATTTCTTCGATCTGATAGCAGGCGTTTACGACACGCCCGAAGCTCCCAGCACGCTCAGCTGAGAGCTGGAAGGCTTCCCCTCCAAGGTCAACATCAGGACAAGGGTGCCTGCTCTCTCCCCACTTCCGTTCGGCACGGCACTGGGCACTCCACCACAGCAAATAGGCCAAGAAGAAAAACAAAAGGCATCCAAATTGAAAAAGAAGGAAAACCGTATTAACAGATGGTATGGTATCATATATAAAAATACCTAATGAAGACACAAAAACTATTACAGCTAATAAACGGAGGGGTGCCTGGGGGGCTCAGCTGATTAAGCACCCCACTTCTGATCTCGGCTCTGGTCATGATCTCGCGATTCGTGGGTTCCAGCCCTGCGTCGGGCTCTGCGCGGGCGGTGTGGAGCCTGCTGGGGATCCTCTCCCCTCCTCTCTCCCTACCTCTCTCCCACTTGCACGTTCTCTTAAAACATAAATAAGCTTTTAAAAATAAATAAAAAAACAAAGGGTAATAAACAGATTCAGCAAAGTTGCAGGACACTCAATCAACACACAAAAATCAATGGTATTTGTACAGAGCTCACGACGAACAATCCAAAAATGAAATTAAGCAAACAAAAAGAGTAAGATATTTGGGGGTAACTCTATAACCAAGGAGGTGCAAGACGTGTACACTGACGACCACAAAGCGATGCTGAGACAAACTGAAGAAGATTTAAGTAAGTGAAAAGATGCTTCACGCTCACGGATTGGAAGACCTGACACTGTAGGTGGCAACAGTCCCCAAAGCAATCTAAAAATTCAGTGCAATTCCTATCAAAATCCTAATGGCTTTCCCCCCCCCCCCCCCCGGAAATGGAAAAGCCGACCTTCAAATTCATACGGAATTGTGAGGGGCCCTGACTAGTCACAATAATCTTGGGGACACCTGGGGGGCTCAGTCCGATACAGTTCCTGATTTCGGCTCAGGCCATGATCTTGTGGTTTGGGAGTTCGAGCCCCGCGTTGGGCTCTGCGCTAACAGCTCAGAGCCTGGAGCCTGCTTTGGATTCTGTGTCTCCCCCTCTCTCTGCCCCTCCCCTGCTCATGCTCTGTCTCTCTCAAAAATAAACATTAAAAAACATTTTTTTCATAATCTTGAAAAAGAACACAAGTCAAACTGCTTCGTGATTTCAAGCTTACGACAAAGTGACAGTAATAAAGACAGTATGTGGCTGGCCTGAGACCGGACGGGAGACCAATGACTTGGAACTGAAGACTCCAGAAATCAATCCATATAACTATGGTCAACTGACACTCAGCACGGGTGCCGGGGCCATCCAATGGGAAGAGAAAAAGTCTCTTCAATAACGGGTGCAGGGACAACCGGACCTCCACTCTCAAAGGATGAGGCTGGATCCCTACCTCACACCACGCACAGACGGATAACTCGAAATGGATCAACGAATAACACTGTGTGTTAAAATTATAAAAGCTTTTAGAGGAAAACACAGGGAGAAACCTTCCCGTCCTCAGATCCGGCACAGATTCTGAGACGCCAACGGCATGAGCGACAAAAGAAAAACAGAGAACTAAATTGGATCAGAACTAAAAACCTCTGTGCCTGAAAGGACACGAACGAGAAAGTGAAGACAACCTACACAAACAGAAAAAAATACTTAATAAGCATCTAGCATAATACGTAAAGAGCTCTTCCAGCTCAGTAACAAAGAGACAAACTAAAGAACGGGCAAAGGACTTCGCTCTTTCTCCAGAGAAGATGGAAAAACGGCCAGGAAGCACACGAGATGCCAGGGAGCATCGGTCATCAGCGGAATGGATTCAAAACCGCGAGGAGATACGCCTTTGCAATGACCATGCCGGAATTAAAAAAACAAAAAACAAAAAAACCCAAAACACCAAGTGCTGGCGACCACGCGAAGTACTGGCCAGTGAGAGCGTGACACGGTGTGGCTGCTGTGGAGGAGTCTGGCGGCTCCTCAAAAGGTTAAACCAAGTCACCGTGTGACTCCGTAATCCCACTCCTCGGCACGGACCCCAGAGAACTGAAATCGGGGACTCAAACCAGTGCCTGCACATGCGCGATCCCGATCCCCGCAAAGAGCCCACCCAGATGGCCAGGACCGGAGGAAGGGACAGACAAACGCGGTCCGTCCACACGGAGGGACGTTACTCAGCCGTAACAAGGGACGAAGCCTGGGCGCATGTTAGGACGCGGACGAACCTCAAAAACATCACGCTCAGCGGAAGCCAGACACTGAAGGCCCCGAGGTGTGTGACCCCGTTTACACGAAATGTCCAGGGACAGAGAGCAGACCGGTGGGTGCCGGGGGCTGGGCGAGGAGGCGTGAGGAGTGACCGCTCCTGGGGACGGGGTCTCCCCTGCGGTGACGAAAGTGTTCCGAACTCGACAGAAGCGCTGGTTGCGCGATACTGTGAATGCACCAAACGCCACTGAACCGTAGGCTCTAGAATGGTGTATTTTAGGTTATGTGAGTTTTTCTTCAACACTTAAAAAGCCTCACGTTCAGAGAAAATAAAATGAAAAGGGTGTGGAAAGGGCAGCCCGCAGGTCTCAAGCCACGGCAGGGGAGAGAAAGGTTGACGATGCGGTCTGCGCCCCTGCCCCCGGCATCCCAGGCCCCTGCCCCCCCCCGCCCCCTGCCCCCCACCCCGCTGCCCCCGCCTGCACCCGTCCACAGGGCGCTGGGTGCAGGCAGGTCTCCACTGCGGGCTCTCCACCTCCCACCGGCCCTCCCCCTCCTTCCCCGCAGGATCCGCTCTAGCAGGGGTGGAGGGGGGCCCGAACGGGGGGCCAACGGGTGTGTGCGCGTTGGGTGGCTTCTGGGGGAAGCCGGTGTGTCCCGGGAGGGAGACGGGGGCAGATAAGGCTGGCCTGGTCGTCAGGGCCGCCCTGAGAAACGGGGTCCGGGCGGAGAAGAAGGCGGCCCTCGGGTCATGGCGGGCGCTCTGTACTCACCAGGGAGCGCTTGGCTTCCGGAAGGAACTGTCCAAACTCGGACAGCAGGTCCTCCTGGCCCCGGAAGAGATTGGCCACCTCGGTAAACACCTCCTCTTCCGACATGCCTCGGAACGGCCGGCCCTTCGTGCTCAGCTGCTCCTTCTGCCGATCGGGAAAGGGAAAATGAGTCGTTAGCCAAGGAACGAGGCCCCCAGGCTGTGACATTCAGACGTCCCGCTGCAGAGGAGACAGAGGGATGACCCACGAAACAGAGAACCGGCTGACTGAGCCCGCGACTAGCAGAGAGGAGCACAGCCCGCCACCCTGCTGGCGCAACGGGGGGCCCCATGCGGGGCCCCTTCGCCCTGGAGAATAGCCCTGTGGGCTTTTGTCCTGGTCCCCCGCACAACACAGCCTGAGCCCGGGCCAGGGATGCGGCTTGGGGAGGAGTGTGGAGGGGACATGAGCAGGGCACCGCCGTGGACTGAACGGCTTGGCCTCTGCCCTCGTGTGTCCTCAACCAGAGGCCGGGGAAGTACAAGGTCGTGAGGAGCCCACTGCCCTCCCCAGGGCCGAGGGGGCGTGTTTTGCTGGGCAGGGGGAGGGGAGCACAGAAGTACCGCTGGGCCTTGAAGAGAAGGGACCACCAGGATGAGGGGCCTGTCCACCCGAAGTCACAGTGAAGGAAGACGGCCTGACCCGGAGCTTAAAGGGACACGACGAGGACTGCAGGGGACCCAGGTCGGGAGGGCCGGAAGCAGCAAGCAGAACTCAGGACGGCCACTGGAAATAAGTCCCTGTCAACTTTACCCCCAAGAACGTGGCAGAGCAAGAGGTGGCGGTGCCGGGGCTCCCCAAGAGTGCAGAGCCCGGCGCTCACGCTCCGCGGCTGTGGCCAGAGGGAGCCGTCCCGTCAAGCGGCCTGACACTTCCCTCCCGGCCCTCCGGTCCCCAGAAGCCTGCTGTCTGCTGTGACCCCTGGGACTCCGCACTGGGAGAGCCTACCCTTGGTCTACACTCGCCTTCCTGATGGTTCTGTCTGGAGTCAACCTGAGTCTCCCCTTCCTGACCCCTACCAACTCCCTGGGTCTGGACTGGCAGGGTCTGGGTGGCAACCATGAACCCCAGGCCTCCTCCCACACACTTCCTCCCCGCCCCCACTCCATCGATTTCTAAGTCTCTTCGGCTTCCAGACGGAACTAAGCAGCAGCAACCACCGGCTCTGTTGCCCCAGGCCTGGCGCAGAGCCTGCTGGTAATTAGCATAAATAAAGGGTAGCTGTGTTGTCAAAACAATAGTGAAGCCTTCTTGTAAAAGACCGTCTTCCTAGGTTCTTTTTAAATCCCTGTATTGCATCTTTCCTAGTACTACTTGGACCTGGAAGTGCCTCAAAGAGCAAATCAAAACCCTAACCAGGGGCGCCTGGCTGGCTTGGTCAGCAGAGCACGTGACTCGCGACCTTGGGGTTCTGAGTCCAAGGCCTGCGCGGGGTGCAGAGGTTACTTAAAATCTTAAAAAAAAAAAAAAAAAAAACTAAGAATAAAATAAACTAGAATCATAACCCAACAGAGCTCCGACGGGTACCCGCGTGCCCATGTTCACAGCAGCGTTATCCACTACAGCCGAAACCCGGAGCGGCCGGGTGGCCACCAGCGGATGACAGACACCAGGGGCGCGTCAGGCCCCGGAATATCCTTTGGCCTGAAGAAGGAAGGAGATTCTGACGCAGGCCGACGATGTGGACGGACCTCGTGGTGAATGAAAGAAGCCAGACGCAAAACGACAAATACTGTCACGGTCCCACCGATGACAGGAGGTCCCTGGAGTCATCGAATCAAAGCCACACAGTGGGATGGTGGGAGCCGGGGGCAGCGGGGGGTGGGGGAGGCTAGTGATTAATGGGGACAGAGACTCGCTTTCGCAAGACAAAAAGGGTTCTGGGAATGGAGGCCGATGGTTGCGTACTTACTGCCACCGCACTGGACGCTCAGAAAGGGTGAGAACGGGGAGTTTTAGGTTACGTGTACTGTAGCGCAGTTAAAAAAAAAAAAAAAAAAGCAGCAGCAGCAGCTGACCAGAATTTTACAGGATTTCAGGAATTCGGACCAGAAAACGTGAGCGCCCGGGCTGCGGCGCCACGGAGGCCTGCGCAGCGTGGAGGCCGCTCACCTGGTAGGTGTGCAGGATCTCCAGGAACGACCGGTAGATCTCCGGGTGGTCCAGGAACCGCGTCTTGATCTTGTTCACGTAGCTGATGGCGTTGTTGAACTCCACGGAGTCCGCCTCCAAGGGCGCCTGGGCCTTGTCCTCCTTGTACGGCCCCTGCTGCTTCAGGTTCTCCGCGCAGTCGCCGTGGTTGTGCGAGTTCTCCTGTGGACGGCAGGACGTGGGTGACCGGCGGCCGTGACGCCGGGGACAGGGGGCAGAGGCGCCGGGCAGAGCGGCAGCCTGCACCAGGGCAAGCACGGAACCCGGCGCGCAGCCCAGGTTTTCAAGGACACTCGGGAAAACGCTCCTGCGGGGCGGGGGAGGGGGGCTGGAGGGAGGGAAGCAGGGCGGCTCCCCCCCTTCCCTGAACGTGCAGGTAACGCCTCCCTCACTGCTCTGCCTGGCGTCCCGGCGCCAGTGAGTCTCCTGAACTTCCGTCTGCTCAAAGAACACGGAAGTTTGACGGACAACCGGACACCTCGAAAAGCGAGCATTCGGGAGAAAAGACACGAGAAGTGTGATCCCCTCCGGAGTGGAGTTGGGGTGTTTACAGAAGTGCGCCCACACCTTCGGCCGGCCCGCGGCAGCAAGGCTGTCTTGAGGTGTGACAGCACCTGCTGCCAGCAGGGCCGGGAAGTTGGGGCCCGGAGGTGCGGGGGGGCCCGCCGCCCACATCGTCCAGGACGGTGGGACTCTGGGTGCTAAGCCCGGGGCGCGTCACCTGGGAGAAGAGATGGGCCCTGGCCTGTCGTCACGCATGCCCTCCATCCGCGTGCATTTCTGTCCGTACAAATAAAAAAAACAGACCCACATCTCTCTCTCCGGGGCACCCAGAATCCTAACTTGTGGGGGGACAGGACCGCCCCCATGAAGGAGGGAGGGGACGCTGATGTTTCTAAACTGGAATCTTACGCGTGGTCCTGAGGACTCCCCACGAACCACGACCGGGCCGTCAGGGGCGACCCCCGGCATCCTGCAGGTGCCGTGTGCACAGAGGCTGCTTCTCCGGCAGGTCGGGATCGCTCGGCTTCAGTATCCGTGAGGACGCGTCCTCCGTGAGTCTTCCAGAACCGCCCCTCGCCAAACTCAAACGGCCTGGTCTCCCGGCGCCCCAAGCCCCTTTCTTGCTCAGTGTTTCTCCTCAGCACGTGTCGCCTTCCCCCACGGAACTATCTTACTTATTTCGTGGTCTGTTCACCCCTGACCAGACGGCAAACGCCCTGAGGGCAGAGATGCCACTTTGCTCACTGCCATATGCCAGGTGCCTGGAACAGTGCTTGGAACAGAGCGGGCTTCATCCGCTGCTGGGAGTCACCAGTGAACGGAAGAAGGAACAAGCTGAGCCTGCCATTCCCACCCCACCCCCGGCCGGCGGGCGGCGATGCGCACGGCACCAAGCACTGACCCGGAGCCTCCGGCAGGACGGGGAGTGCCGGGCACACGGCTCGGAGCCGTCGTCGTGACAGGCACACTTGGGCACGCTCGCCGCCACCTGGGCGGTGTGCCTCGCTGCTCAGGCCGCCAGAACAAAACACCCCAGCCCGGGCCGCTGCCACAACAGAAGTCCGTTTCCTCGCAGCTCTGGAGGCCGGAGTCCAAGAGCAAAGGGGTCGGCACGGAGGGGATCTCCGGAGGCGCCGTGGGCTTGTGGGCGGCCGT
Source organism: Paguma larvata (assembly GCA_030068075.1). NCBI lineage: Eukaryota > Metazoa > Chordata > Mammalia > Carnivora > Viverridae > Paguma > Paguma larvata. The sequence goes on along the minus strand of CM057842.1, from coordinate 11,728,479 downwards.
CTTCTCACGGTGTTCTCTCGTCGCGGCCCCTCGCTGTGGGTCGCCCCATGCGCCCCAAATTCCTCTTCCTCTAAGGACACTCGCAGGGCCTCGTCTGACCTTAATTACCTCCGTGAAGGTCTCCAAATAGTCACCTTGTGACATACTGAGGCTTAGGGTCTCAACGTATGAATTGTGGGGGGCGGGGTGGGGGCTGGGGAGAGGACACAGCTCAGCCCAAAACCTGGGTGCAGAGGCGGTTCTAGAAAAGTCTGAGCCGAGCCAAGCAGAGACACAGAAGCCCCGCAGCAGCCACGCCAGCAGTGGGACGCCCCCGCAGATCACCTGCAACACATTCCTTCCAGGTATGCTGGCCTGGCAGCGGAAGGAGCCGGAAGGAGCCGGAAGGAGCCAGGGAGGGCTAGGGGGATGCGGTGGCCTAGGAACGGAGCTTTGCTGCGGAGGCAGCTGTGTGTCCCTCGGAGCTGCCCGCCACTCCCAGGGGGCGTGTTCACGCACCGTGGGCACATGCCTTCCAGTGCCCTGGAGTGAGGCGCTGTGACAAAGCGGGAACCCTCCCAAGGCCAGGGCTCGGCAAAGGGGGCCGGACGGTACCGGCGCAGCGGCCGTGGCCAATGGTCTGGCGGTTCTTCGGGAAGTTAAACGGTTCTCACGTGATCCTGCAACTCCACTTCTAAGTGCCTACCCAAGACTCGAGAACAGACGTGCCGACAGCCCAAACGTCTACCCACAGAGGGATGGATAAACAATGCGGTCCCACCGGACGATGGAGCATTCTCCAACTTTAAAGAGGAAAGAAGAGAGGCGCCGGGTGCTCAGTCGGTTGAGTGCCTGCCTCTTGGTTTTGGCTCGGGTCATGATCCCGGGGTCACGGGATCGAGCCCCACGTCGGGCTCCACACTGAGCATGGAGCCTGCATAGGATTCTCTCTCTCCCTCTGCCCCTCTCCCTCTGCGTGTGCTCGAAAATAAAATTAGAAATAAAATATTTTTTTTTAAAAGGAAGGAAGCTCTGACATACGCTAAATGAGAATAAACCTCGAAACCATAATGCTAGGTGAAGGAAGCCAGACACAAAGAGTTATACGTGATTTCACTGAAATGAAATGTCCAGAACAAGCCAATCAACAGAGACGAAGCGGATTAGTGGTTGCCAGAGGCTGGTGGGAGAGGAGAATTGGGAGGTGTGGTTTCTTTCTGGGGTGATAAAAATGTTCTGGAATTCGTGTCGGTTGTGTCAACATATGCGAACCCACCGACCTGCACACGTTAGTTACAACGTGAATTTAGGTTCTGGGACTGTTATCACAATTTTAAAACTTTGTTGTTTTTTTTAAAATGTTTATTTGTTTTTCAGAGAGAAAGCACAAGTGGCAGAGCGGAAGAGAGAGGAGACACAGAATTGGAAGCAGGCTCCAGGCTCTGAGCTGTCAGCACAGAGCCTGACATGGGCTCGAAACCATGAACCATGAGATCATGCCCTGAACCAAAATCAAGAGTCCGAGGCTTAACCAACTGAGTCATCCAGGCGCTCTTAAAATCTTTGTTTTTAAGTTTTATTTTATTGTTTTTTGTTTGTTTTTTTAGGAGAGGAGAGTGGGAAACTGTGCACGTAGGTGGAGGGGCACAGAGAGGGAGAGTCTCAAGCAGGCTCCAAGCCCAGCGCAGGGCTTGATGACATGGGGCTCGATCTCCCTGTGAGCTCATGGCCTTAGCCAAAATCAGGAGCTGGATGCTTAACTGAGCCACCCTAGCGTCCCTAAAAACATTTTTAAAAAATATTTATTTATTTTTGAGAGAGAGCGCACAAGCAGGAGAGGGGCAGAGAGAGAGGGAGACACAGAATCCGAAGCAGGCTCCAGGCTCTGAGCTGTCAGCACAGAGCCCGACGTGGGGCTCGAACTCATGAACTATGAGCTCATGACTTGAGCCGAAGTCGGACGCTTAACCAACTGAGCCGCCCAGGCGCCCCCTTCCCCCCAAAAAACATTTTTTAATGTAATCTCTGGAAAATGTAAAAACCATTATCCATACAAATACAAGCTGGCTTTGGCCCACAGGCCAACCCCTGTTGTAAACATTGCGGAACAATCCAAGTTTGTCTCTCCTCTGCTTGCCCTGAGTGACCAAACAGGCACAGTTAGGTGTACTCCTAGACACAGACGGGCAGCCCCGCACAGCCAACCCTCGGAGTGGGGACCACACAGAGCCCCACCTGGAAACGTAGGAGACACCTCGTCAGAGAGCACACTCCAGCACCTGCCCCCTTCGCCCGGAGGCTGAGGCAGCCTGGAACCTCCGTGGACTTGCCACTTTCACAGACTCCCCGCCCACTCCGCCTGGGTCACGCTGACCCCTCCACGGCCTCCCAGATCCTGTCTTGCCCCGCTCAGTCCGTTTCTGGCACCGCAGCCAGAGTGGCCTTTCTGGAACTCTCCACTGGCTCCCCATGCTCCTGGCTCTCTCCTCCACCCTCTCTCCCCTTCACCTCCCAACCCCACGGGCTCCCGGGCTGTTTCTCAAGCGCGCCCGCTCATTCCCACTCCGGGCTCCTAAACCTGGCCCGGGACACGCCCACCCCAGGACGCAGGCCGGGCTCCCCATCACCCGTGCGGCGTCTGCCCACGGCTCCGCAAGCCCTGTCCCCGCCTTCACTCGCAGCGCTGACCCCCTTCCCCCGCGTGTTTATCTGTCTGCCCGTATCCGCAGGCCCCCGCATGGAGGCAGGGACTCTGCATAAACCGCAGCGCCTGGCGTGGAGGCGGCGGTCCACACCAGCGCCCCGAGTGACCAAGACACAAGCGTGCGAGGCAACCCTTCGGGAACTCACCGAACTTCCAAATGACCAAACTTCCCTCCCCCGGGGGGATCGCAGCGGGCCTGCCTCTGAATGGAAAAGGCCCACTTAGAGTCCAGGCTCCACCTGGAGCTTCACCGTTACCTGTGCTCGAGCCGGCGGGGGCTCCGGCCAACGACCAAAGGGCCGGGAGGCGGCGCTGGTCTGGTCTGGACGGACCCGGGGGCGCGGAGATTCATCGCTTTCCCACCGACACGTGCGTCTTGCTCCTGCCACGTGTTCCTGACAGCTTCCCAGAACGGGGACACCATCACCAACCAGACAGACGCGGGGCCTCCCTGACCGCCACTCAGGTCTGCACAGGCAAGGCAAACCAAGACACGACGGACTTCTGACTTCATATCCGAGCGTTGCCATTTTAAACTACCCAAGATGGGTGGGGGGGGTGCGGAGGAGCGAGGGTACGACGGGGGCCGGGGTGACCCGCGGATGCCGGCCCGGGGGGCTGCGGCCCCACCACGCTGCCCTGGCCGCACTCCCCCACACGGCACACGGCTGTCTGTCTTCCTCTCACACTAGCGCTCTGCGGGACGACGATGCCGTCCCGCGGGGGCACTCGGCAACACGCGGAGACACTTAGGCTGTCACGCGGGGGGGGGGGGGGGGGGGGGACCGGGGATGCCGCTCGGCACCCCGCGGCGCAGGGGACAGCCGGTTCCAGAACGAACGATCTGGCCCCAGTGGCGACGGGGCCAAGGCGGAGAGACCTGCACGAAGGGCTCCCCGCAGCGTGGAACTCCCCCAGCTCTCTGTATCAGCACCTGGGAGCTACTCCCTCCCGGCCTGCAGCTGACAGGACTCACGAGAAGAAAAACAGGGAGAAAAAGCTGTACTTCAAAACAAGCTAGAAAACCCAACAATAAAAAAATTCCTAGGGATACTATGGCCTCTCAAGGGACTCCAGGAAGCCGAGAGGCCACCTCGCTTTCGCCCGGTGTAAAGGAGCACGAAAAGCAGGGCTGGAAACCAGGAAGGTCAACCAACGTGGACAGAAACGGAGTGGGCGGCCGGAGACCGGGGCCCCAGATGGGGTGGGTTCGGGGCTCTGGGCTTCCGCAGGATTATGAAGCCGGGTCAAGTAGCCGTTAAGTCACCCGGAAGACGGGGCTGGGCTCGCTCTCCCCGTAACAGCTCTCCGTGGAGTGAGCACGACGGCAAGGGCCTCGCGGCTGTTTTCCAGGAGGGACAGCCCCCACATGTAACCACGGGGCGGGTTCGCACAGAGATCCGGCCCCGCAAGCGGAGTTCCTCCGGCGGTCAGATGTTGAGAGAGGCGATTTCCACACGTGGAGCGCAATTTACATCTTCGACCTCGGCTCTTTCTTCTTCGTGAGTGACGGTCACGGCGCCCTCTGTTCACACGGCGCTTCGGACCGTCAAACTGCGCCTGCACGCACGGCCGCGGACGAGCTGGGCTCCCCTCCCAGCCCCGCCGGCTCCGAAGATTAATCCCGCTCGAGCTTTTTATCGCCTGGACTGGCGCGACGGGCCTCACATCCGGACCGGGGGGCTCCGCTTGTAGACGTGGAATGGAAGGGCTCTGGAGTCCGGGCGGCCGCCCGCTCCCAAGTTCCTTTGGAAAACCTCGCTCTCAGAGAGGGCTGTCGCGGTCACATTGCCTCCGGCTGTCCTCTTTCCAAATCTGACTTTTCCATCAGAGGCGAAACCAACAAATCGCTTCCTGTGGTCGATGTCTTATGTTCCCCGCTAAAATCCCAAGCCCCTGGGGCGGAGACAGCGGAGGTTGGGAGAGCTGGGTCACACGCACCAGTGGGCTCCTGACGGGGGCGGTTTTGCCCCCAGGAGGCATCCGGAGATGTCTGGTGGCACTTTTGGCTGTTGCCACCGGGTGAGGGCCTAGGGGCGGAGTGCCAGATGCTTCTAAACGTCCCAAATGCATCCGGCGCCCCCCCACCCCCCACAGCACAGAATTACGGCAACGGGGCCAACCAAGGTGGAGAAAAAGACAATGGTTACTTTATAAACGTAGAGCTCACGGGTCTTTCATTTTCGCAGGGAGTCTGGTGAGCTCAGGCAAGAAGGGACTGCAGGGACAGAGAAGGAACCACAGCCACAAGCCTTATCTGAGCCCGTGACCCCCTTGGCAATTAAATGCAGCACAGGAACAATGACACGGCTGTTCACAGGCCCATCGCAACTGCTGTGTTTCGTGGATGGCACCTGGGATGCCCAGAGAGCCGTGACTAAGGACAAGCGTGCCCTGCCGCTCACAGGGAAAGCCTCAGGACGAGAGCTCGGGGACGGTGGATGGTTATTTTGACAGGACATAAAAGTGTTAAGAGAACGCGCCCCCACCCCACCCCCAACGCAAACACACTCATCCACTCTTGATTCGAATCCTCCACACGGATCCGTCGATCTGGGGTGAAGAGCGGGGCTGTGTAGGTATTCCGATCTATTCTGATCTGCGCTCGGAGTGAGCGGCAGGTCTGGGGAAAGACTGGCTCTTCGCTGGCCTTCCCACAACGTAAGTCGCGTGAAGGCCAGACCACGCGAACCGCGACGGCGGCATACCTGGCTGGACAGAGGCGACTGTATGTTCAACTTGCCATTCTTGGGAATGTCTATTCTGTACCCGAGGGGGAGGAAGGCGTTGAACCCGACGATGAGGTCGGGGTGTTCGTGGAAGAGCTGCGACACGCGTCGGATGACCCCGGGCGTGTCGATGCTGGAAGAGAAAAGGGTGAGAGGTGGGCAGAAGGGCCTTGGGGAGCACGCTGAAAGCGAAAGCTACTCCCGACTCGTGAGGCAGTGCCACCTAACGTGCTTCTCGAAGGACAACAGGGCACCCCACACTGTGCCCGGGTGTGATTCAGCCAACGTGTACCGTGTAATCTCCTTCCACGGCAGCCAGCCCCGGGCTCGCTGCGCCCTCCTAGTGAGGACCACAGGACACCTGCGTGGCACAGCTCCCCAAAACACCCCAAGCACAGGCCCTCGGTTCTGAATGTGTCAGGAGAGCCAAGTGAAAGTCCGGGACTCCAGGAAGAGGCAGGAGGCCAAAGCCCTCTGAGCAACGCGATAAACCATGACACAGGTGTTGGTCCCAGCAAGTGACGGCAAGGCTTAAATACCAAAGGCACTGCAAGTGTCGGCTGCACCACAATGCCGGGGTCTCCCTCATGGCGGCTGCCGGGCTCCCTCCAGGCCTCAGCAGGGCCCTCCTGGAAGGAAATCCGGCCAGCCCTACCGTATTTTCTCCGAGGGGGAAGCAGCAAAGTGGGGATGGGACCAGCCGGCACCTGAGAGTCAGAGTGCCCAAATTCCAGTCCCGACAGCCCCCAAGTATAGCCTGGGCAAGCCCCTGGCCCCCTCTGAGCCTGAGCGAGCCTCCTGTCAAACGGGGCCGTGATCTCGAGGTCCCCCATCTATCCCCAACCCCCCTGATTGCGTGCCCACAAAATCAGCAAAATCAGTCCGTGTGTTTTAAATGTGCCAGGCCCCTTACGAAGCATTTTATGCGCATTACTTCCCAACCGGCCCTGGAGACTAGGGTGCCAGAGACTAGTGTGCCGAGGGGGAGGCGCTCGCTTTGATGACAAGATTTAAGGGGGGAGAGGGCGCCCAAACACTCAATGATGGAGATAAACAACCTTTTCACGTAGTGCTTTAAAAAAAACAAACAAACAAATTTAATTAAAAAAAATTGTTGATGAACGAAATTCACTTAAAGCTCATTTTCACTAAAAACAGGACCGGACTCTGCACTCGGAGACTTCTCTCCCGCGGTCTCCCCACCCCATCCCTGCTCTCCTTCCAGGAATCCCCACAACAGCTCCACAGGGGAGGCACTCTCCGCTCCCGTTTTTGTTTTTGTTTCTTGTTTTTTTGTTTTTTGTTTTTTGTTTTTTTTTTTTTAGAAGGAACGGAGGCTCTGAGAGGTTCCACGACCTGCGCAAGGTCACCCGACTCGGGCGGAGAGGCAGCCGGGATGGGGGTTCCCACCCCGCTCAGCCGGATCGCGGCCCGGGGCGGCCCCCCTGGGGTGCGGAGGGGTCCCGCGGGTACCTCTGGCTTTTGAACTCCTTCATGATCTCCAGGAAACCGTTGTAGGTGGCGGGGTCGCTGCCGAAGCGAATCTTCACCTGGTCCAGGTAGGTGAGGGCGTCCTCCACCTGCAAGGGGGGAGAGGGTCCCAATGGGCGGGGGTCGGCGGAGGAGGGGACGGAGGACGAGGGTCCCTGGCGGGGAGTGGGGGGACAGGCCAAGCCTCAGAGGAGCCGAGGTAAAGGGGTCAGGGGGCTGGGGTCGGGGGCTGTGCGGAGTGGAGGCCGAGGCGGGGCCGGGCGGGGCCCGGGCGAGGGGCATCGGCCCGCGGGGGGGGCGGACGACAGGGTTCCCGAGGGAAGGCAGGGACAGCACTCACGTGCACTGGCAGCTTCTCGTGGCCCGCGGAGCCCGAGCGACCCCAGCGGGCGCCGCTCAGCCCCCGGCCCGCGGGGCCGCCGCCGCCGCTGCCGCCGCCGCCAGCGTGCGCCATGTTGGAAGTCGGAGCCGCGGCCCGCCCCGCCCCCGCCCGAGGGCCGGCCGCGCATGCGCAGGCTCCGCCCGGAGGGGCGGGGTTTGGTGAGGTCGCGAGGGGCGTGGCTCCGTGAGGGACTTGCTCCGGGATCTTCACTGAAATTGAAATGCTAACCAATTCCTTATATAGCAGGAGAGAGCAAACCGAGACGCGCCGCTTGTTTTTTTGTCCGGCTCCGCAAGCAAAAAGCTCACAATGAGTTTTACATTTTTTGAAGTTGGAAACATTTCAAAAGAGAAGGCTATTCCGTGACACGTGAAGTTTCTTCGGTTCAAATTTCAGTGTTTGTAAATTAAAATTTTACTGGAACGCGAGCACGCCCGCTGGCGTACCTGTCATCTGTGGCTACTTTTGCACTAGGACAGCAGGCTGAGCAGCTGCGACAGATCCTAAGATGTGCAGGGCCTGATATATTTACTGAAAACTATTTGTGGATCCCTGCTTTATGGGGTTGATGCGACAATGGGGCCTTAAGCGCATTTTGGGGCGCCTGGGGGGCTCAGTCGGTTAGGCCGCCGACTTCCGCTGGGATCATGATCTCACGGTCTGTGAGTTTGAGCCCCGCTTCGAACTCTGTGCTGATGGCTCAGAGCCTGGAGCCTGCTTCAGATTCTGTATCTCCCTCTCTCTCTGCCCTTCCTCTGCTCACGCTCTGTCTCTATGTCTCTCAAAAATAAAATAAAAACGTTAAAAAAAATGCACAAAGAAGTACATTTTTGCTAAACGGCTACTGACTTAGTTCCACTTCTCTCTTTGCTTCCCTAGTCCTGATCCCATCAGTCACCCAGTGAACCAGTTCAGGAGCCTTTTTTTTAATGTTTATTTATTGTGGAGAGACACAGAGGCCAAGTGTGAGCAGCGGAGGGGCAGAGAGACGGGGAGACACAGAATCCAAAGCAGACTCAAGGTCCTGAGCTGTCAGCACAGAGCCCGACTCGGGACTTGAGCTCACGAACCATGAGATCGTGACCTGAGCGGAAGTCAGACGCTTAAGGGACTGAGCTTAACCAGGTGCCCCCAGCTCAGGGGCCTCTTAACCAGTTTTCCTAGCCCTGGTGCTCTCAGAACTGCGGTCTTTCCACAGCTGCTTCCAAACCTCCGAAGTCCTGCCGTGTGCCTCCCAAGCACCTATGTGCAGTGCTGAAGGCCGTAAGAACCTGGCCCTTACCAACCTTTCTTGCAGAATTTTCTACCCACCCTCTCCCCGTGCCGAGCCTCTTGTCAACGCCGGCCCAGCCTGGCTGCCTCCTGGCCCTATGGTCAGCACATGTCATTTCCCTGGTCAGAAGCCCTGTCCTCTGTCTTCGTTACCCAGAAAACACCTGTGCGGCCTTCAAAACACGACCCAACGGACCCCTCCTCGGTCCTCCCACTGTCCCCTGTCGTGTTTCATCTCTAACACAACTGCCCGACATGGAGCCTCCTCCGTGAACGTTCATCAAATGAATGAGCGATCGATCAGTGACCAAATGGCGTCTCTTTTTTATATGCGAGGAGGTGCAGGAAAGCCGAGAGCACCTCGGCGGGGAGCACATCCTTGGCCGGGCTCCGCATCAGGATTAGAACGGTGACCAAAACAGGCAAGGCTTTTGCCTTCAGAGAAGTTTCAGTCTTCCCAGAAAGATGGGACTCAAATAATCACACACACACACACACACACACACACACACACACAGGCACACAAATAGTTTGAACTGTCACACCTACTTCAAAGAGAAGATACAAGTGTAACAGTCACTATGCTCCAGTTGGCAGCCGTGTAACAAACCACCCCAAGATTTAGAGGATTGAAATGACCACATTGATTTGCTCTGCAATCTGCAATTGGGGCAGCTTGGCAGGGAGAGCTCCTCGCTGGCCCCCTGGGGTCAGCAGGGCAGGTGGAGGGCTGGGGCTGGAATCTTCCCAGGGTTTACTCAGCCGCATGTCCGTCAGGTGCTGCCGGCTGTCGGTGGAGACTCCCTGTGCCACGGCTGTTGCCAGGAGCACCTACCCGTGCCCTGAGCTTCCTGGCAGCTGGGTTCGAAGAATGATTGTCCCGAGAGGAGCGAGCAAGCCAGGCGGAAGCTGTGTCGCCTTTTCTGATCCAGCCTCAGAAGTCACGCAGAATGGTTTCCATTGCAGCCGTTGCAAAGTCCCTCCCGAATTCAGAAGGAGGGCAAACAGACTCCAGGGCCTGGGCAGTGGCCAGGTTCCGGAATAGCACAGGGGACAGGAAATATTGCCGTGACCATTTTTGGAAAATACTAACCACCACCCTGGGGGATTTAACCCAGTCTAGCCGGGGAGGAGGAAGGCTTCCCGGAGGAGGCGGCACTCCAGCTGAGTTCTAACGGGTCTGAGGGCATTCACCATGAAAGTCAGGAGGAGCAGCTGCGTCCGGCCCCTGGATGGGAAGGAACGTGGTGCATTTGAACTTAGGGACAGAGACAGAGACGCTGGCGTTGTGGGAGCGCAGAGGAGTCAGGGGGCGGCGGCGGGGGCAGGGAGGTGCCGGATGAGCGTGGCAAGGCCAGAAGAGGCAGAGCGCTCATCCTCCTGGGGTGAGTTACAAATTTTGGTCTTGGCATCTAGCTCCGATATAAATCGCGCTGGGGTTTTATGCAAGCTGCTGCCTGGCGGCTTTGAATTTGGAAGCGAAGGCCCTGGCTGCTCTGCAGGGAAGTGAGGGGAGGGAAGCCAGGGAGGGTGCGGGGAGGCGGTTTCATGGAGGCTTCATCGTTTAGGCAAAGGAGGTTGGTGGCTTAGACCAGGAGGGGAGCGGCGGAGGCGGAGAGAAGGGGGGTGGCAGGGAGCCGTGTTGAGAAGGTGAGGCAGAGAGAAGGTGGTGCCCGGTAGATGTAGGGGGGAGGAGGGGAGAGGAGGAAAAAAGCCTCCAGGATCCATGGCTCCCAGCCCAGAAAGGGATTCGGCTTGGTTTCAGCGCATTCCTGCACGAGCATCGGCTAAGAGGGCCTGAGCCCTTGGAGGCCGCGGGACGTCTGGACGGTCATTTTCATACCGACGCCTCCTGGCCACCTATTTGTCACTGTCCTCGAGGACCAACTGCACCTGTGGGCTTTTGACGCCCCGCAGGGTCCTCGCTCCCCGCCTCCCCGCCTCCAAGGAGTGTCAGCCTACTCGCATGTCAGGGATCGCTTTGAGGTTTCCATTCTTTTCAGAGATCTCCGTCAGGGAGCCCTCCATGCTCGGGGAACAGGAAACCGCCAGCCAATCCCGCCTCGGGTGTTTGTGTGCACACATCCAACAGGCGCCTTTCGTCCGCGGACATCTTTCGTTCTTATTTTTATAAAGTGTAAAAAATGCTAAAGTCTGGGGCGCCTGGGGGGCTCCGCCGGTTGGGCCTCTGACTTCGGCTCAGGTCGTGATCTCACAGTTCATGAGTTCGAGCCCCGCGTCGGGCTCTGTGCTGACGGCTCAGAGCCTGGAGCCTGCTTCAGATTCTGTGTCTCCCTCTCTCTCTGCCCCTCCCCCACTCATTCTCCCTCTCTCTCTCAAAATAAATAAACGTTAAAAGAAATGCTAAGTTATTTTCTTTGCTGTTCTCACCTGCACAGATTAAATGAAGACTCGACGTTGACAGTTTCGCTAGACCGATACTCGCTTCCTTACCACGTCACAAACTTAATCGGATTACGGTACAATTTCTAGGTAGGTCTTTCTCTGGCGAGGTTAAAAAGGCAAGATCGAAAGATAAGTATTTTGGGTGAAACTAAACCTCTCCAGATGGCAAACTTTATGACCAAAATCTCTAAGGTCCAGAGCCACACGTTGAGGGAGGATTCTAAAACGGGCCTGGAGATTTCTAATGCCTCTGGTACGTATTCCATCCCGGAGTATGGGCAGGACCTGTGAGTATAAAGGACGTCACTTCTGCAACTGGGTGCCACCACGTGGCAAAGGTGAAGGGATTTGGCAGGTGTGTGTAAGGCCCCCTTGAGCTGAGTTCGCGTTCATCCAAAGGGAGACTCTTCTGGGTGGGCCTGACCTAATCAGGGGCGACCTTTAAAGGACAATCCAGTGGTCAGAGCCTTGAAGCAGCAGAAAGATGCTATCCTGCCGGCCTCGAAAGAGGAACCAGGTATGTCGTGGATGCCTATGGACAGAGGCAGCCTCTAGGAGCCGAGGTCCCCGGTCCTACAGCGAGGAGCTTAATTCTGCCAACAACCTGAACGAGCGAGGAGGAGAGCCGTCAGCCCCTCGATGACATACCAGCCTGGCTCACACTCGCGAGTGAACAAAGAACCCAGCCACCACGAGCCTGGACTCATAACCCACAGAAGCGATGAGATCATACATGGCTATTCCTCGGAGCTGCTACGTTTGTGGTATTTTGTTATGTGGTCACATATAACTAACAGTTTACAAAGTGGTCTTGCCAAAACCGCTTACCTTGTGATTACGGTGCGTTAAAAAAACAAAACTCAACGGGTTAAATGTAAAGATCAAATTGACTTTATTCGGTGATTCATGGATGGGGCAGTATCCTGTCTAGCCAACCGAAAGGAGCTCCAAGGAGCTGTAAAAAAAATGCAAGGCTCTTATAGACAGAGGGGGCAAGAAAAAACAGGCAATCTTATCTTTCTTTGGGGGATGGAGGGAGTCTATTGGGTGGATTACCTCACTAGCGCTGACTGGGAAATTCCAGACCTACTGGTTCAGATGACAGTCCAGGGAGGGGCTGAAACCGCTATTAATTTAGGTATTAAGTCCTGGTTTGCTGATGTGGGGCTTAGCACAGGTGACTCTATTTTAGGTTTGTGGTTTCTGTTTTATTTTTTTTTTAAGTTTATTTATTTATTTTGAGACAAAGAGTGCAGGGGAGGGACAGAGAGAGATTTCCAAACAGGCTCTGTACTGTCAGCGTGGAGCTTGAAACCATGAACCATGAGACCATGACCTGAGTCGAAATCAAGCATTAGACAATGGGGACACCTGGGGGGCTCAGTCCGTTAAGCACCTGACTCTGGCTCAGGTCATGATCTCACGGTCTGTGGGTTCCAGCCCTGCGTCGGGCTCTGTGCTGACAGCTCAGAGCCTGGAGCCTGCTTTAGATTCTATGTCTCCCCGTCTCTCTGCTTTTCCCCAATTCATTCTCTCTTTCTCTCTCTCTCTCTCTCAAAAATAAACATTAAAAAAAAAAAGAGACACTTAATCGACTGAGTCACCCAGGCACCCCTGTTGTTTCTTTTTCAACACGTATATCCGTGTAGGTTTATCAAGTGTAACTAAGGTACTTGATAGTAGGGGGGGCTGTGTGTGTGTTGGGGCAGGGGGTACATGGGAAATCTCTGTACCTTCCACTCAGTTTTCCTGTGAACCTAAAACTGCTTAAAAAAAATTTTTTTTTTTTATTTAAGTAGGGGCACCTGGGTGGCTCGGTTGCTTGAGTGTCTGACTCTTGATTTCAGCTCAGGTCATGATCTCATGGTTCATGGGTTCAAGCCCCATGTTCAGCTCTGCGCTGACAGTGTGGAACCTGCTTGGGATTCTCTCTCTCTCTCCCCCTCTCTCTCTGCCGCTCCCCTACTCACATGCACATGCACTCTCTCTCTTTCTCTCAAAAATAAATAGCTAAAAATGAAAAAGAAATAAAAAAATTCTTTATGTAACCTCTATACCTGCCATGGGGCTCGAACTCACAACCCCGAGATCAAGAGCTGCTTCTTCCTCCGACTGAGCCAGCTAGGGGCCCCCTAAAACTGCCTTAAAAAGTCTGTTTAAAAAAAAGATTACCCTGAATCGAATCGATTAAGACCAAGATCAGCACACTTCTGTAAAGGGCCAGATGGCAAACGTTTCTGGCTTTTGGAAACCATACATTCTCCGTCACTAATGAAACCTGCCACAGGCAGGGTATGGGTAAACGAACGGGTATGGGTGTGTGCCAATAAAACTTTATTTACAAAAACAGGTGGCGGGCCTGCTGGCTGCGATTTACTGACTCCTGCTCTAGAATAGAAGATACTGAAGAGACAAAACAACCACAGGCAACACGGGAACACACCTTGATTGGGTCCTGCTTTGAAAGAAACCGCCATATAACATGTTTTAGGGCGAGTTGAGAAAATTAGTGATGCCTACTGAAAGATATTAAATAACAATCGTTGGGGCGCCTGGGTGGCTCGTTGGGTTAAGCGCCTGACTCTTGGTTTCGGCTCAGGTCATGATCTCACAGTTTTGTGAGTTCGAGCCCCGCATTGGGCTCTGCTTGGGATTCTCTGTCTCTTTCTCTGCCCTTAACCTGCTGGAGCCGTGTCTGTCTCTCTCTCTCTCTCAAAAAAAAAAAAAAAAAAAAAAGCAAACAAAACACACTTGTTAGTTTTCATAGGTGTGTGGTGACGTACAGGAATGAGTTTATTCCTGAAGGAGGTCTCCCGGCGTATTTAGGGGGTGAGGTATCTTGCCGTCACCAGAGCCGAAATGAGGGTGAGGCAAGTTCACTCAAGTGCGGGGTCAGATCCCATCTATTTTTTTTTTTAAGATTAAACAAAATTTTTTAAGTCATTTTGACACCCGACGTGGGGCTCGAACTCACACACTCGAGATTGAGAGTCTCGTGCTCCACCAACCCGGGGCCAGGTGCCCCAATCCCACCTTTAATTTAAAAGGTCGATACTTGGTTCATCATGCATTTTTCATCCATTTTGATTTAAAAAAAAAATACAGTAATAAAATATTCTTTGGCTGCTGAGTTTTTGGGCGCGCCCTGAAACCTCGTGCCTGAAGTGGGTGCCGCGCTGCCCTCGCCTTGCTTCCAGGTGGTTGAGCACAAGACTGACAGCGGTGGGACAGCCGTTCGATCTTGACGGCGAGCGAAGGTGAGCTCCTTGTCTTCCTTTTACAACTGGGCGGTGGGTCTGAACATTTCCGAGCCAAGCGCATAAATGAAAAGTCTGCAGACTTTTAAAACAAAGTAAAATTTAAAAACGGGGGTGCCTGGGTGGCTCCGTCGGTTAATCGGTTGGCTCTTGATAGCGGCTCAGGTCCCGATGTCATGGTTCATGGGTTCGAGCCCTACGTCGGGCTCTGTGCCCACAGCTCGGAGCCTGGAGCCTGCTTTGGATTCTGTGTGCGTGTATGTGTGTGTGTCTCTCTCTCTCTCTCTCTCTCTCTGTCTCTCGCTCTCGCTCTGCCCCTCCCCTGCTGGTGCTTACTCTCTTTCTCTCAAAAAGAAATACACATTTAAAAAAATTAAAAAAGAAAAAGCACAGGGCTTGTCAAACGTTCATAGCAACAGCAACCAGACTCTTTCTCAAGTGAAAGTTCACTGCAAAAACTCCAATATGACAACAATTCAGAGTAGCATTTTATTAGTAAAATTTCTCTTCTGTGGTCAAATCAGTATTTACGTAGAGCCAATGGATTCTCGCTGCGGCTGTTGAGATACGCACGCACCTTTACCTTACGTGGTAGCTGAAATCTTAACTGTGTCCCGGCATCCACTTTATTTCTGCGCTGGGTAAACCCCCTGATTCACAAAGAAGGGTGGCAACGAGTTGCTGTTTTTTCAAGGGCGCCCCCTGACATCTCAGTTAAAGAAAGAAAGCAGGGGATCCTAAGTTGGTTATCTCCGCTACCTTAAAAGCTGCTCCTTGACCCAGGCGGACAGGTGTTTTTAAACTACGGTTTGAAATATTTTTTAAAAACGGGATTTGATACTAATGTCTGCAGAAATGCCAAAGCCCTCCTCGGAACCCTAGTCTGGGAAATGACTGAATAAGAAAGTCAAGAGCAGGGCGCCTGGGCGGCTCCGTCGGTTGAGCGTCCGACTTCGACTCAGGGCATGATCTCGCAGTTCGTGAGTTCGAGCCCCGTGTCGGGCTCTATGCTGATGGCTCATCAGAGCTGGGAGCCTGCTTCGGATTCTGTGTCTCCCCCTCTCTCTCTGCCCCTCATGCTCTGTCTCTGTCTCTCAATAATAAATAAAAACGTTAAAAAAAAAAGTCAATAGGGTCACACCTAGCTTACAAGCCTCTCTTTCTAAGGTTGCTTGTTCTGAATCTGTCTGGAACCCGACAGAGGGGAGAGGGAATTGCACAACTAGCACCATCGAGGTTCGGACTTTCCTATCTTTGTAGCAAAAGCCCCAGAAGCCAGCGGGGCTTTCAGAAGGCTGCGGGCCAAGAAGAAAGATCCGTTTTAGCGGAATGGAAACAGTTTATCTGTTGAACTTGCACGGGGCAGAGAGGTGTCCAAAGCTCAGCGGAGAGATATCTTCAGCTTTGTCCGTCCAGTTCCGAGACCTCCGGTTTTTGAGATAAAAGGACATTTTTACCCTCGAGTCTGTGAGCCAGGGAGCAGGGATGGAAGAACGGAATAACAGGTTGGTGGTTTTCGTGCCGGCCTGAGTCACGCAGTCGGTTCCTGCGCTAGAGACACGCAGGGCAAACGTCTCTGTAGATGCACGTTTGAGCCAATGGCCAACTTTCACGAGTGGGAAAAGTTTGACATGGAAGTCCGGGTTTCTGGCTTTGTTTACAACAATAAGAGGCTGGCACCACAGCCATTCCGGGGCAGAGTCAGGGGGCCCGTGCCCCCCGAAGGCAGAGCGCAGGTTCTCCAACGGTCCCCGCCGTCTCCATCACTCCCTGTGGCTCACCCGGGTGCCTGGCAACCATCTGCATTATCCACTGGCCCCCGTAGGCATTCGAGTGTGTCACCTGCGGTACCACCGGTCACGCTTCTGAGACTAAAATTGGAGTGAGGCGGTCCGACAGGATTGGGAGGAGAAAGCCCCCGGCTCTCTCCTCTCAGAGCCCCCCTCCTGCACCCCAGGCTTGTGAGTTTGAGCGAATCACAGCTACCTGCCAAGGCTCAGTTTCCTTGCCTGTGAAATGGGTGCAGAAACTCCTACCCTCCCTGCAGTGGGGACTGTGAGAAGGATTGGACAACAGCACCTGAGGCTTTATACGTCAATTATAAAGCTCTGCGGTCCCCATCTGCGGTCTGGGGGGTCATACATCCATCCACCTCCCTTTGCCCAGTCTCCCTCCCGGGCACAGCCCCTCCCACTCTCAGGCCACACGGTTAGCTGGTATCGGTTAGCTGGTATCACTCCATCCTCAGCCCCCCTGTGGACGCTGGGTCAGGCTGGCCAATCACAGCGCCGCGTTCTCCCAGAGCTCGGTGCACGACCTCCCCCACCCCACCCCCCGGGGCCAATCGAACTGCTTCGGTTCAGACTGCTAGCAGAGGGAAGGTCTCTTTTCGACTGAACTTGGCCGTCATGTTGCTAACCTGGGGGTGGCAGGTCTTGGAAACGCAGCCAACAAGGAGGAGAGAAGGGTGGAAAGAGGGAGAGAAACAGGGTCTGAGTCGCGTAATCTGAGGCTTTGGGACACGTACAGTCTCTTTGCTTCGGCCAGATCGGACGGGGGCTAAGCCGCTGGAGTCCATGCCCCCATGATGGGGGGAGGGGGTCTACACTAGCAGGCAGACTTGCGAGCGTCTGTTGGATTTGCCTTCGCTTCCCTGGGCGCCGGCCGCTCTCGGGTCCTGGAGGGCTCCGGCAGCAGCTGCCAGTTCCTCTCTCTGCCTGGACTTGACCTTCCACACCGCCCTCCTGAAGTTCTTGAGAGGGTCCTGCTGCGAGGCTCTGGACGAGGGGCACTGGAAACGCTCGCGGATCAGGTAGCCGTGCCTCGTGGGGGCGATGAAGCCGTGGGAGGTTGGGAGGATTCTGTTCACCACGGCGTGGACGAACTGGACGGCCAGCAGGGTGCCTTTTCGGGGCGGACGGCGGGGCACACGTGAGATCGCCGTGGCCGCAGAGACCCGACCTCCCACATTCGAGAGCCGGCTGCACGGGTCCCACCCTGGCGACGCCTCTTGCCAGCTTAGGCACGGCGTCTAAACTCTCGGGGGTCCCTCCTGCCTCATCGGCGATACGGGAGGAGGGCTGAACCCGCCCGCTGAGGACAATTCTAAGATTCGAGGACGCCCAGTGTGTTCGCTGCTTTAGAATCGGTTCCGGCCCCGAGCGAGCTCAGTAAACGTTATTGTTGGAGGGAGGAGGCGGAGAAAGAGAGACCGTGACCCAGCCTGGGCTGGGCTTCGAAGGCCGCGGTCCGCAGACCTCAGCGTCAGAACCGTCTCTCTGTTACTTCTTTAAGCGGGCGCCCTTGCCCCCTGGGGTTAAACTGCGCTGCACTGGATGGCCCTGTACTCGGTTATGATGGATTCCCATCTTCCTGATCTCCATTCACCCGCTTACACGCTCCGTGACCTTGGACGACCCTCTGAGCCTCCCTGAACCTCGGCTTCTTCGCTTGGTACGCGGCGGGCAGCAAGGGCACGTGCGCCCTGCCCCGTGTCATAGGGGCTCCTTTCTCTAGAGAAGATTACATAGGAGGGCGACAAAGGTGGCCGGGGGCCCGGGGCAGGCTAGCTTGGGCAAGTCACCCCGTTCTCTCAGAGCCTCTCTCGGCCCCGTTCTCTCGGAACGAGGTGGCTGCCAAGGGAACTAGATGGCCGGGTAACGGAACCCCGTCTCCAAGGAATGTTAACTCTCCTTCATACGCCTTTAGGGTACTACTGACCAGACCGAGGTGTAATCCAGTGAAATATACTCTGCCCTCCCACCCTGATGGCTGTGCTCTCGGAACCACCTGGAAGGTCACGTCGTGTTGGGAATTCTCGGGCTCCCGTTCTGTACTGGAACGTGATGGTGCGTGAAAGGCCAGTCCCCCACCCCTTGTGGCTCAGCCCCCTCCTCTTCCCATGCTCAGCTTTATCCTACGCTCTCAGGGGCCTCACAGTACGCATGAGAACCCCCTATCTGGCTTGCGCACCCGGACTCCGCGCTCATCACCCCACGGCCACCTCCGAGTCTCAGGGTGCTCACACTAGGGACGGTCCGCCCTCAGAAGGATGGACCGACCTGGAGAAGAGGGCCGCCCAGGCCCTAAAGAGGGCACCATCCCAGGTGGGGAGAATGTTCCAGGGACCCAGAGCATGGGTCTAGAAGAGGAGGTGTAGCTGGGGGAGCGGGGGGACGGTCCCTGTGACCCTCAGATACCTCTCTGAGCAGAGAGACCCCGCTAGGGGAGACCAGAGCGGAGCCCTATAATGCCCAGAGCCCAGAACAAGGGGCCTTTCTCCGGATCTCAGCTGGGTCTTGCCCTCAAAGCAAAACGACTCACCGTCCAGCACACTCCAGACGGTTATGGAGCGATCCTTCAGGCCTGCGTACACGTACTTGTCATCCTTGGAGAAGCAGACACACTGGACTCCTCTACAGTAGGAATTCTGTCGGAAAAGACAAGTCGGGGCGCCTGGTGGCTCAGTCGGTTCATTGTCCGACCTCAGCTCAGGTCACGATCTCACCGTTTGTGAGTTCGAGCCCCACGTCGGATTCTGTGCTGACAGCTCGGAGCCTGGAGCCTGCTTCGAATTCTCTGTGTGTGTGTCTCTCTGTCTCTCTCTCTGCCTCTCCCCCACTTGTCCTCTGTCTCTCTCAAAAATAAATAAAACAGTAAAAAAAAAAAAAAAAAAAAAAGACTAGGTATTCTGGATTTCAAACTGAAAGTCACCTCAGGGCATTTGCACTTGCACAGGAAGCCAGGCTGTAAGCCCCCCATGGGGGACAGATCCAGTGAAAGCCTGGAGAGGTCGTAGGACCAATGTTCCCAGGGTCAAAGCACAGCTTCACAGGACTGGACTGAGAGTTTTACAGCATTTCACCTTGGAAAGCAGGAATTAGCAGTTTTAATTTTCTAAGTGACCCCAACTATACGAGCATTAGATATACTGGTCTTTTTTTTTTTTTAATGTTTATTTATTTTTGAAGAGGGGGAGGGGGGACCGAGAGAGAGAGAGAGACGGGGACAGAGGATCCAAAGCAGGCTCTGCACCGACAGCAGAAAGCCCGATGCGGGGCTCGAACTCATGAACCGTGGAATCACGACCTGAGCTGCAGGTCGACGTTCAGCTGACTGAGTCACCCAGGTGGGGCCCCGGCTATAATGCTCTTTAATGACATGCTATACGCGAAATGCGGTAGGGCATCCTAGCTCCTAGAAGAGAAAAAGGAAATTCGTTGAAACACGTATGATCCCAATCAGGTCGGTAGCTTGGTTAACAGCACTGTCCCCATGGTAACTTCCTAGTTTTGACACAAGATGTCAACACCGAGGAAGTCGGGTGAGGAGTCTGTGAGGAGAACCTTTGTACTATCTTTACAACTTCTCCGTAGCCGTAAAATCATTCCAAGATTAAGTCTGCTTTAAAAACAAAACCAGGGAATGAATGAATGAACGAATGAATGAATGAATAAGTAAATAAATCACGCAGGGCGCCTGGGTGGGCTCAGTCGGTAGAGTGTCTTGACGCTTGATTTTTGGCTCAGGTCACAATCCCAGGGTCATGAGATCCAGCCCTGTGCTGGCTCCCCATGGAGTCTGCTTAAGAGTCTCTGTCTCTCCCTCCTCCCTCTCTCTTTAAAATAAAAAGTAAAAAAGTGTAAAAAATAAAACAAAAACAAAAACATTAAGCTAGGTTTATGTTGTGGCGATAGTTCCCGTGCAACACAACAAAAGATGACACACAGCCCAGGCTTACAGTGGCTTCATAAAAATAAATGTCGGATGGGATGAAAGCCTTTTTTTTTTTTTTAATGTTTCTTTTTTTGAGACAGAGACAGAGTGCCAGTAGGGGGAGGGGCGGAGAGAGAGAGAGACCCAGAATCTGAAGCAGGCTCCAGGCTCCGAGCTGTCAGCACAGAGCCTGACGCTGGGCTCGAACTCACGAGATCATGACCTGAGCCGAAGTCGGACGCTGAACCGTCTGAGCCAGCCAGGCGCCCCAGGATGAAAGCCTTTTAAGATGAAACTATACATACCGTCTCTCTTAGTTCGAGATCATCTTCCTATATTTATGATAATTTCTACATCTTACAACCAAAGGTACGGCCCTCACTCCCCACTTGGAAAACAGGAATAGAAACACCAACCGTATGAGATCGTTCTAGGGATTAAATTATAGAAGGATATTTTAATATGCATTTTATATGATATATAATATGAATGTATGAATCTATTTGTGGCAGCTCTTAATCCTACTGATACAAAAAATCATAACAGCTCCTTACGAGGTGGGCGGTGTGGACTCTAAGACACTCGATACGTTAGGGAGTCCAGCTGCCAGTTTCCCTCTTCAGAGCCTTCACAGCTGCTGGTCCTTCTGCTTAGAATGCTGTTCCACCAGACTTATCTGACCTTAAATAGCAGCCTCTATCCCCTTCACTGTGCCCCGTTTTTCCCCAAAGCTCTTGTGGTTCGCTGCCCCGTCATGTATTTGCGGCTCTGTTTTTCTTCCATGAACATTTGTTGACCCCCGAGGACATGTCAGGGGCTCTCCCAGGGTTGGGGGCCACCTCAGTAAGCAAAACACAAAAGCCCTCACCTCTGCGAGCCCTCACAGAGATCACGCTGTCTCCCATCTTGGGACGTGGCTCCGAGAGGCAGGACGGCGTGCGCCCTGCCCGCAGCTAGAAATCGAAACTCTTGGGCACAAGAATGGCTATCAGGATTAGGGCAAGGAGGGTGAGGCAGGGGTGTGCGTGCAGGGTCCGATCTTGTCTTTTTAAAATGCTATCTTGGGGCGCCTGCGTGGCTCAGTCGGTGGAGCGTCTGACTTTGACTCAGGTCATGATCTCGCAGTTCGCGAGTTTGAGCCCCGCGTCGGGCTTGCTGCTGTCAGCGCGGAGCCCGCTTCGGATCCTCTGTCTACCTCTTTGCCCCTCCCCTATGAATGTTTTCTCTCTCTCTTTCTCAAAACTAAAAAAAAAGATATTTTGTTCTTTTGTGTATGTTTTGCATTTGTTTCCATTTTCGTAAACATTGCATTAAAATAGCATCTCTTTCGGGGCGCCTGGGTGGCTCAGTCGGTTAAGCATCCGACTTCAGCTCAGGTCATGATCTCGCGGTCTGTGAGTTCGGGCTCCGCATCAGACTCTGTGCTGATGTCTCGGAGCCTGGAGCCTGCTTCAGATTCTGTGTCTCCCTCTCTCTCTGCCCTTCCCTGCTCATGCTCTGTCTCTATGTCTCTCAAAAATAAATAAACATTAAAAAAAATTATAAAATAAATACAATAAAATAGCATCTCTTTCGATTGCCGAGTTTTTGGGCAGCCCCTTAAACTCTGCTCCCACGGTGAGTCTCCCGCGGGCCTCACCCCGCTCCCGACCCCGGGTGATGGCCCGAGGCATGCACTGAATACGGGACACCCGCCACGCACCGTGTAGCTCATCTCGAATCTCCACTTGCAGGCCTGCAGGTCCCAGAGACACAGCAAGGCTTCCTCGGAGCCGCTGACCGCCAGCTGCTCCCGGTGGCTGACCTGCACACAGGTGACCCGGCTCCCGTGGGCCTCCAGAGGGAACACTTGGGAACTGGCACACTCGTAAAGGAAGAGGCCGCCGGCGGTCATGCCGTAGATCACGCGGTAGTCAGCCAGCACGGCCACGCTCGAGATGGTCTCGGGCAGCTGGGTGTAGAAGGTGTACGTCGGCCCGTCGATGACCGGACAGGGGTCCCCGGGGCTGATGTCCAGCACCAGGACGGTGCTGTCGTAGGCGATGGCCAGGTGCTCCTCCTCCTGGCTGAGGGCCATGCAGCTGACGGCCTTCCGGGCCTCGGGAGGGGGGATACACAAGACGTCCTGTCTGGAATTCAGGGGGAACACCAGGACCACCCCCGAGACGAGGCCGGTGAAAAGGAGGTTGGCCTGCTGGGCCACCTCCAGGCACCTGACCTCATTGGAGGTGTCCAGGGCGTCTTGCTCCGCGCCTGCCACGGAGAGAAGGCGGCGTCAAGAACGGCTCAGAGGAACGGGCTCGCCCCCCCCAGTTTCCCTACTTGTTAGGGTCTTAAAAACCACTTTCATTACCCGCCCCGCTTCACACCTTCCGGTGACTTCCTGCTCCCCACGGGCCAGGCGGCCACGTGGACACGCGCGCCCTCTCATCCGGACCTTTACAAACGTCTGTCAAGGGTTGGAGAGTAAATATTTCTGCCTTTCGGGCTGTATGCTCTTAACCCTTAACCTCTCAACGCTGAGGTCGAAGCCCCCGACACGCCGCACGCAGACAGTGCGTGTCCGACCCGGCCCGCGGGCCTCAGTGCGCTGACTTGTGTCTGATTCCCCACCGCACCCCGTATCTCCGTGCCAGGCTTCGCCCCGCGACTAGCGCGCAAGCGCCTCAAGCATTGTCGCCCCGCCCGTCTTGCTCACCGCCCGCCCCAGAGCCCGGCCCTGTGGCCAGCACTGGCCAAACATCTGCCGAACCCGTGAAGGCAGGAGGCTGAGGGCGAAGCTCTTCTCTCCTGCTATCATTGGCAAGAGACCTCTGTACCTCCGTCTGCCCCCATGGCGGTGACAGTTGGTGACGTGTCTAGACCCCCTTCATGGGCCAGGGCACCCAGACCGGAGGCTGCCCGCTGCCCTCAGGTGAAGGGAGCCCCTCCTCTCAAAATGCTTGGGGGGGGGCTGTGCCTGCAGCCAGTGACGGCCTGATGTGGGGATACAAAAGACTAGCCCTCTTGCTTCAAGATAAAACAGTTCAGAGGTGCGATTGATACTCGGGGGCCCCCCGTAGGATCAGGCCGAGCCCACCTCCTGGCTCAACCCTCCCCCCGCCCCTGCCTGCTTCGCTCACCCCCGCTCAGGGTTCTCCCCGGAGCCCCCCTCAACGCGCCCCTTGTGCAAACAATCCCCGCCACGTGCCCTGCTTCCGGGAAACCCGAACTAAACCAGGGATGGACAGCCGATGGTCAATTACCTACTCGCTGGAAATTTACCAAATCAAGTCCTGGTTTCTATTAGCCACTGTCGACCTGACTGGGGTTATGGGGGTGCTGTGGACTGAATGTGTCCCCAGATTCGCATGTCGAAGTCCTTGCCTGTAATGTGACGGTGTTGGCCCGGAGGCTTTGGGGGTGATTAGGTCACGTGGGCGGAGCCCCCACGACGGGTTTAGCGCCCTTATACAGGGGATGGGAAGGCTTCCCTCCTTCTCCCTGCGCCTGTGAGGACATCACGGGAAGCCGACTGTCACCAGGTACAGATCTGCCGGCGCCTCGGCCTCGGCCTCGGCCTTCCCAGCCTCCAGGACCCCGAGAAGTCAATGCCTTGTTGTTTAAACCGCCCAGGCTACGGCGTCCGGGTAAAACAGCCCCAGCAGACCCAGACGGGGGCTTCGGCTCCTACCCGCACCAACGGCCATGCTTGGATCTTACACACCTTCCGCTAAGTCCCAGATGGTGACTTTGTTCTTGTCTCCGATCTTGGGGAAGTAAACGTAGCTTCCGTCGTGTGACACCGCAGTGAGGCCAGTGCGATCCAGAAAGGGGGTACAGGCCCTCGGCTTCTGAACAGACCTGAGATCCCACACTTTAAAAGACGAGGACTGCCGGGAGGCAGAGGCCACCAAGGCCCCGCCCCAGGCCAGCAGGCTCACAGGGGCCCCGACGCCTTCCAGGACGTCCAGCAGGGTCCCCTGCTCCGACAGACTCCACACCTGAGGAGAGACAGCAGAGGGCCAGGGATGACTTCTTCCTCACGCTGTCGTGGCTAAGAAATAGGCATAAACCCACTTGTCCACCTACGGTGAATTCTCAGGCGGCAGTTCAAGGGCCTTCTCCACCCCCTCGCACTGCCCCACACCTCACCAAGCCACTACCACAGCCGTTCTCAAAGCGCCATCCAGGGAACCCCTGGAGGGTGCCTCCAGGCATTTTCAGGAGGGCGTGCAAACGCAACACTGTTTTCCTCCTAATTCAAGATGCCATCTGCCTTCCCCACTCTCTTCCCCTCACAAGCGGAGGGAGTTTTCCAGAAGCTATGGGACATGCGATGTCACACCACCTCAGAGAACGCAGAATCAAAGACGAGACGCCACTGGTCTCCTACTGAGCCGGACGTGAACGGGATTTGTCAGAACGTGCAATCACGCCACTCTACTTGTGAGTTTTGTTTGCTCGTTGGCTTCAGAAACTAAAGGATTTTCATAAAAGCGCGTTATTGCGCTGACAGGTAATGTTCATGGATCAGCGGAGAAGTATTTTTGGATTTCCTCGTTTCTAGTTTTCAATATGGGAGTTACCGGTAGAGACTCAACGCAACCGAGGATCCGAGATTGGATCCTGGAATAAAGGAAAAGACGACATTTGTGGGCGAGCTGGCGAAACTAGAGCGGAATCTGCAGATCAGCTGATAATAGCATTGCCCCGACATAAATGTTTTGGTTTTGATAAAGGGCTCGGGCGACATGAGAATGTTAACGTCGAGGCAAGCTGGGGGTCGAGTAGAAAAAAACCCAAAACCTCTCTGTACTTTTTTGGACAACTCTTCTGGAAATCCTAAAACTATGCCCCCAAATAAATCATTTGTTACAAACACGTAAATCAAATATATAAATATAGAAATCAAATGGATATAACCCACGCATTGAGGATCTTTGAGAGCCTCGATAATCTTTAAGAACGTAACAAGGCCCTAAGACCTCCAGAGTGGAGGATTTCCAGAATTCTCCAGAATGTTGGAGAACTGCTCTTTATGACGTGCTTTTCCCGCCGGAGTGAGAACTTTGAGCTCAGTGGGAATCTTCTTCCATGCCCTCCCCGCCCTCCCCCTCCACTCTGAAGGCCAGAATGCCTCCCCGCGTCCCAGGTTCCGTGGGAATGCGGTCTCCTTCCTGGGTCTCAGGGGATCCCTCCCCCACGTCTTCCCAGCGACCTGCTCTGTTTTGCCCGCACGGGTTTCTGCGAGTCTCTGTATTTCGAAGCCCAGAGACCCTCTCAAGAACCGTCCTTTTCTACGCCAGAGGCGGGGTGAGGATGACCTCTGACCTGAATGAGGGCGTCCCGGGACCCAGTGACAATCAGATTGTTCTCGGGACCAAAACTGGCTGTCTCCACGGTGTCCTCGTGGTCGAGGTCGGCGGCCATGAACCGATGAAAGCCCTGCGAGTCGGCCAGGAATACCCGCACGGACCTTCCGAACCCTGAAACGGCGGGGATGGGAGGACCCTTTCATTCCTGGAGGAGCTTGACAGTCACACGGTTCAGTCGACAAAGATTGTTTTGGAGCACCGACTACTCGGCTGTGGAAGCAACGCAGCGGCGAACATGAGGGACACGGTCTCCGCCATCGAGAAGCCTCGAGTTCTTGGGGGCAGGGCGGGGGAGGGGGTGGGGCGGGGCGCCAGCTGACAACAGAGATCCATAAACTTGCAGAAAACAGCCAAGGTATTTAGGATCACAAGACTATGAGTTTCCAGAGGGCCGGGACTGCCTGTTCGGGCTGCTCGTGGTATCCCGGAACCCAGCACAGAGCTGGACATAAGGTAGATATGTTTCAAGGATGGAGGGAAGGAAGGGAGGGAGGGAAGGGGGGAGGGAGGAGGAGAGGGAGCACAAGAAAACAGCTACAATCTTCAGTAAGGGCAATGCAGCCGGGGGACTGCTGCCATGAGAAAAAAATGACCCAGAGACGCACGTGGCGGAGCAGGCTCGAAGGCGGAGACCAGGGAAGCGTGGCCACAAGTCAAAGAATCACAAGGTGGAAACCAGAAGGGGCAAAAAAGGATTCTTCTCCGGAGCCTTTGGAGGGACCATGACCCTGCCCGCATTTTTTTTTTTTTGAGTAATTTTTTAAAGTTTATTTATTTATTTATTTTGAGACAGAGCGAGAGAGAGAGAGAGAGAGAGAGAGAGAGAGAGAGAGCGAGCATGAGCAGAGGAGGGGTAGAGGGAGGAAGAGAAAGAGAGAATCCCGGCCAGGCTCTCCACCATCAGCACAGAGCCCAACGCAGGACTCAAACCCATGAACCGTGAGATCATGACCCGAGTCGAAACTCAGAGTCGGACGCTTAACCGACTGAGCCAGCCAGGCGCCCCTGCCCACATCCTGATTTTGGACTCCGGGCCTCTAGAACTGCGAGGAAAGAGATTTCAATTGTTTTAAGCCACCGCATTTATGTGGTAGTTTGTTACAGCAACCACAGGACCGTTGAGCGGACATTTGAGAAGGTGGCAGGCCCTGGAAGGGTGGGAACAGCCTGGGATGACCAGGAGGGAGCAGCACAGAGGCCGGTGTGGGTGGAGCAGAGCGAAGGAGGGGGAGGGGACGGAGGGAGAGCCTTGCTAGGTTTAACACAAAAGAAAACAAAACAAAAGAAAACAAAACAAAACATCCAACAGGACAATTCAGTTGAATTAGAATATCAGAAAAACAGTGCAACTGTTACTATTAGCATAAGTATATCCCAGATATTACATGGGAGTATACTGATACTGGAAAGTTGATTTGTCGTTAATCTGAAATTTAACTGGGTGTTCTATGTTGTACCTGGCACCCCACCCGAGGGGGCTTACTCCTCTGTGTTCCAAATACGGGCCGGGGGGACGCTCTGTTTAGGGGGCCCCTGGCAGTGCAGGAAAGTGCAGGAGAGTGGTCCAAGGCCAGATCAGGCAGGTCTTCTGAGGCCAGGACACCCGGGGCAGGGGATGGCGTGGGACTCCGTGCCATGCACCTGGCTGGTGCTAGCCCTGTTTAGATTCTAGAAACCCCTGAGTCAGGTCAGCCGGGGGCTGATGGTCCACGTTATTGCCTCTCCAGGCCGTCCACGCAATTGCTTTATGGAACTAGACGTGAACCCGAGAAGGATTCACGCAGAAGGATGTCAGGGAAACGGAGCGAGTGCGTCGGGAGCTCGGCTGTCCTAGGATGTCTGCGTCCCATTCGCCCATCCGCGCAGGAAGGGACTAACCTGGGCACCTCCGTGCTCTGCATGTGGACGGTTTGGCCCTTCCCAGGCTCCCAAGAGGCGCCCTCTAAGCCCTTGCAATGTCCTGCTGGACAAAAGTGTCCTCGTGCGGCGCCTGGGTGGCTCAGTCAGTTAAGTGTCCAGCTTCGGCTCAGGTCATGATCCCGCGGTTCGTGAGTTCGAGCCTCGCGTCGGGCTCTGTGCTGTCAGCACGGAGCCCGCTTTGGATCCTCTGTCCCCCTCCCTCTCTGTCCCTCCCCCATTCGCACTCTCTCTCCCTCTCTCTCAAAAATAGACGTTAAAAAAAAAAGTGTCCTTGTTTCACTTGAGACCTTGGGCCACCCGGGATGGCCAATGCTCGCGTGTGATTTACGGCGGGAGCTTTGGGACACACAGCATCAGCGTGACCTCAGGGGGTGCTGGTAGGCTGAGGTCAGCCGGGCAGGGGGTCGGCTGTGTCTCCATAACCAACTCCCGGCAAAAATCCTCGACCCCAAGGCTGGGTCGGCCTCGTTGTCACACGCTGTTGCTGACAGAGCTGTTGATGGTGATTCATGTCTGGTCACAACACCAGCCATGCATTCTCGTGCCCACCTTATTGTCCACCTTTCCTGCTGGCCTGGAAGCCCCTAAGAGCAGGGTTGCGTGGGCTGGCTCCCCTCTGAGAGCACCCCATCCTCTCACGTGGCACCCCCTAATCCCCGTGACTGCCTGGCAGGGACAAGCACCCTCGTCTCAAGGACCATGAACCGGAAGTGCAGAAAGGTTAGGAGATTTGCCCAGAGTGGGGCCAGCCGCAGCCCGTCGGCCAAAACCGGCCTGGCACCTATTTCTGTGTGACCCGTGAGTTAGGGACGGTTTTTACGATTTTAGATCGTTGAAAAAAATGAAAATAAGGTTACTCTTTCGTGACACGTGAAAACGATAAGAAATCCAAATCTGGGCATCCATTAAACCGAGTCTTAGTAGCACACAGCCACGCCCGCTTGAAATATCCACGATGGAGGCTTTCACGTAACAGGTGGGACAGAGACCCCCGGGTCTGCGGCCTTTTGCAGAAAATGCTTGCCAGCCACGGATCTAGGACTGCCCCCCATGCCCCAAACCCCTCTCCACTTCCAGCCAAATCCAGAGTTGCCCTCCCCCCCCCACCACCATGGCTCCGAATAAGAGTTACTCAGACACTACCTGCAGCGAGAAGGGACTCGTCTTCAGAGACTACCAGGAACCTTGCGGCTTCCGGAAGCTTCTCCAGCAGGCTGTCTCCTTCGGGGGAAATCTGCACAAAGTAAAGCATGCCCGTCAAGCATGTCCACAGGGTCAAGGGTCCAGGGTCAGGAGCCTGGATGCAAGGCTCTGCCACCCCCCAGCTGCTGAGCAAATTCCTTGGCCCTCGGGTGCCTCAGTTTCCTCATCTGTTAAATGGGCTACAGGACAACCGCGTAGGACCATCATGGGCTAAGAATCGTGCAGAATGGTCCCCCCCCACCCGCACGTAGTCAGCCCTCCCAACGCAGCAGCTACTATTATTACTGTCGATATTGTTCTTGCGACCAGCTCGGGCACCTGGAGAACATTCCAGCCCTTGTTTCCCGCCCCCCAGAGGAGCTCTGGAGATTCCCGAATAAGATCGGAACACCGGTTTCGGCCCATTCCCGAGTTGCAGGACCGATTGTGTTCAGATCTAAGAGGATGGTTCTCTCCTCGATCCTGCAGCCCCAATTCAGCTACTGATGCTTTTTTTAATTTAAATTTTAGTTAGTTAATATACGGTGCAATATTGGTTTCTCAGCGACTGATTTTTGAGCCTCTGCCAAAAACCGTATGTTCGTTATCTCAGCGAGGGGCACAGACGGGACGCGGAGGGGGCCGAGAAAAGTGAGTTGTTGGCACCAATCCAAGCCAATATTAAAAAAAAAAAAAGAAATTTGTTCACTTTCATTTAGTAGGGGTGGGAGAAATGAATTTCCTCGTGGCTATTACCATTGATTTTTTTTAAACTGCTGATTAAAAAAAAAAAAAGTTCCTTTTAAAACTTAAAAAATTTAATACTGTATAAGACGGGGAAAAAAGAAGTATCCAGAGCACACTGTGAACACATCACCTTTTCTGCCGTCCTCCCTTCTCCCCGGAAGGGACTGTTGCCTCCTGTGCTGAGCACCTGCTTGCATAGAAGAGCATTTAGGCGGCTACCCTTTTTTGCACCATCCATCACAGCTACTGTTCTGCAAGAACGTGTCTGGGGCAGTGGTCCTCAAAGGGTGGGGAGGGCAGTTTTGTGCTGCCCCCGCTGGCCAAGGACGGGTGGCAACGTCCGGAGACATTTTTGTCAGGACCGAGTGCCAACGCTTACCCGCGTGGGCCAGCCCCCAGGAGACACCAAGAGATGTTTCCTGAACCGCGCTGAGTTGCAAATCCCTAGAGTTAAGAAGCCCAAATGTCATTTACTAAAAGATCAAAGGTAGAGGCGCCTGGGTGGCTCAGTCGGTTAAGCACCCGGCTTCGGCTCAGGTCATGATCTCGCGGTTCGTGGGTTCGAGCCCCGCCGTCGGGCTCTGTGCTGACGGCTCAGAGCCTGGAGCCTGCTTCGGGTTCTGTGTCTCCCTCTCTGTCTCTGCCCCTCACCCCGCTCACGCTCTGTCTCTCTTTCTCAAAAATAAAATAAACATAAATAAATAAATCAAAGATCAAAGGTGAAGTGGTTTCTCCCAACTCCTAGGACACCTGGGCACCTGGGAGCCGAGCGTCTCATTCAGTGAAGGGGCTTACCAAAGAGACGGAACCCTTGCTGAACCCGGTCACCATCTTCCCTTGCTTCTGGACCGAGACCCCACAGGTAGGCGCTTCGTCCCTGACGCTGGATAAGTGTTGCCTCCCCTGCAGTTGTCCCGTGGCCGAGCTCCACAGGCTGACCACACCGCCCTGAGACACGGTGAGCAGCGTGGCCCGGGCAGCCAGCGCGGCCGCGCACACCCAGCGGTCGGCGGGGTCGCCCGGGATGTGGAAGGCCAGTTCTGCGGTGTCGAGGTTCCACGCGCTGACCTAGTGGAATCACGAAGAGGAAGAGCGATCTCAGTGAGAGACGCCGAGGTGGCGGGTCCTCCAGAGTCAAGGGCAGGATGCGTGCCCTTCCGTACTGCGTGCGTTTTGTTTTCAACACTGGTAGTTCCGCCAAAAAGGCAGACGGGAGAGGTATCCTGGAGCAGATGCTAGAACAGCCAATCCAACTGATGCAATCCAAGCAACTTCTGAGCTAGGCTGACAGGAAGGACCAATATCAATGTCTTAGCTGTGGCCACTGTGCCCCGGTTATGTAAGACGTTGACATTACAGGAGCCCGAACAGAAGAGCATATGGGAACTCTTTCTAATAGCGGTATTACTTCTCCACGAATCTAAAATTTCTCCCAAGTAACAGTCTTAGAAGTGGGAGCAAAGCCAGCCGTGCCGTAGACATTCGCATATATTATTCACCTCAAGTAATTACTGATTAGAGCAGGTTTCATATTTACCCTCACCAGAAAAAGTACCTTTTTTAACTGACGGTAGCCATTTAGATAGTAAACATTTGCCCATTAATTCTACTTTTGGGGTTTACTCTAAATTTTTTGTCATGTTTATTCATTCTCGAGAGAAGGAGAGCGAGAGGGAGAGAAGGAGCGGGGGAAGGGCAGAGAGAGGGAGACACAGAATCCCAAGCAGGCTCCAGGCTCTGATGAGCCATCAGCACAGAGCCCGATGCGGGGCACGAACCCACAAACTGTGAGATCATGACCTGAGCCGCAGTCGGATGCTTAACCCACTGAGCCCCCCAGGCGCCCCTGGGGTTTACCCTAAAGAAATATGGAGAGATACAAAGATCTACACGGAAGGAAAGTTGCCTCAGTTATTTGAAAGTACAAAGAATTGGAAATAACTTAATCTGTCCAGTACTAGGGATCGGTCCAATAAACTACAGTGCAGGCGGGCAAGGAAATCTTATGAAGTCACTAAGCGTGCTGTTTTTGAAGAATGCTCAAGGTCATGGACAAATAAAAATAGATTTATAAAGCTGCACCTGTAGCTTTATAGATGGTTTTATCCCCACTTTGTGTTACACATAGACACACAGGTGTATGTATATGCCCACCCGCGGGCCACATAAAATCATGTAAATGTTAACCTTGGTTGTCTTAGGGACTTTGTTATCATTTCTTATTTCTTTAAGGTATTTTCAAAACTTCTGCTGCTAACAAAATGATTCCTTTAACCGGTTTGGAAATCGATCAACACCTCTCGAGTGTTTAAGCCCGCACCGTCAGTAAAAATATAAGGCGAGCTGCATGTGGTTTTGAGTTTTTTATTAGTCACTTTTAAAAAAGTAAGAAGAAGGGCGCCTGGGTGGCTCGGTCTCAGGTCATGATCTCATGTGAGTTCAAGCCCCACATCCTGCTTTCTGCTGACAGCACGGAGCTTGCTTCCAATGCTCTGTCTTCCTCTTGCTGTCCCTCCCCGGCTTGTGCGCCCGGGCGTGTGTTTGCTCGCTCTCTCTCAAAAATAAAATAAACATTTAGAGGCACCTGGGTGGCTCAGTCGGTTAAGCGTCCGACTTCGGCTCAGGTCGTGGTCTCATGGTTCATTGATTCGAGCCCCGCGTCGGGCTCTGTGCTGACGGCTGGGAGCCTGGAGCCTGCTTCAGATTCTGTGTCTCCCTCTCTCTCTGCCTCTCCCCCGCTCACCCTCTGTCTCTCTGTCTCTCTCTCAAAAATAAATAAACATTAAAAAAAATAAAAAAATAAAATAAACCTTTAAAAAAGGTAAGAAGACACAAGGGAAATCAATTTAAATATTATATTTTACCTAACCCATACGTCCACACGTTGTCATCTCAACATGTAGTCAATATAAAATTATCATCGAAATATTTTACATCATTTTTATGATATTAAGGCTTTGAAACCCAGCGTGTGTTTTATACTTAAGGTGCATCTCATTTCAGAATAGGTGCATTTCAAACACTCAATAGCCACGTTTGGCTGGCGATACCCCCTACTGGACAGCATAGTTTATAAGCTACCAGTGTTCCTTACAGTAACAATCGCCATTTACCAATAAAGTATAATAATTAACAGCTACTAATTTTTTGGTGCTTACTATGTACCAAGCACCATGCCAAATGTTTTAGTCATGATCTCATCTGGTAGATGAAGAATTGGGAAAGAGAGGTAAGGTGGAATGTCGAGATCACTCAGCTCGCAAAGAAGTCACCTGGGAGTTAGCTAGAGATTTCTTTTCCCAGGCCTTTAGTTACTAAGCTTTCACTCACTAGTCTTCCGTGTGTCTTTACTCATAAAACAATCAGATCACAGGGTTATAATTGACATAAAAGAATAACACGGCAGAATACATATTGTTTTCAGTTGCACATGGGACATTTACCAAAGAAAGATCATAAAATGAACCGCAAGACACTTGAAAGGATTCATCATACAAATGAAATTAAATTGGGAGGTGGGGAAAGGCAAGCTATCTGGGAACCTTTCAAATATCTGGAAATGAATAGCACACTTCTTTTATTTTTTTAATAAAATTTTTTTAATGTTTATTCATTTTTGAGAGCTCATGCTGGGGAGGGGCAGAGAGAGAGAGAGAGGGAGACACAGAATCTGAAGCAGGCTCCAGGCTCTGAGCTGTCAGCACGGAGCCTGACACGAGGCTCAAACCCACAAACCGCAAGATCATGACCTGAGCTGAAGTTGGAAGCTTAACTGACTGAGCCCCCCAGGTGCCCCAAATAGCACACTTTTAAATAGCCCATGGGGTAAAGAACAAATCAAAAGGGAAATCCAAAAGTATTTTAAACTGGAGGCAAATGGTAATTTGACATATCAAGGTTTGTGGGATGCAAGTAAAGCTGTACTCAGAGGGAAATTTATAGCACTAAAATGACCAAGTTAAACAAGATGAAAGGTCTCAATTCTTCAGGGTCAGATAGAACTATCGAGATCATCTAATCCAACTGTGAAGTGCGAAAGCCCTGATAGCATCCTATCAAGTGGTGTGTACCCGTGTTTACACCCACTCCTTATCAGGGAGCCCCTCCTTTATACAGACAGAACAAGCTCTC
The DNA here is from genome assembly GCA_030068075.1 of Paguma larvata. Lineage (NCBI taxonomy): Eukaryota > Metazoa > Chordata > Mammalia > Carnivora > Viverridae > Paguma > Paguma larvata. The sequence goes on along the minus strand of CM057842.1, from coordinate 11,695,207 downwards.
TGGGAAAGCTCTGGTCTCTTTCCTTTGCAAACAGGGGCGGGTGTTTGTTACCTTTGAGTCAGATGCCAGATACACAACCTTCTTCGTTTCATCCAAGTGAAGACTCCAGGTCTCAGGTTGAGTGGGATCTTTTGAGCCTCCATCCCAAATGGTGAATTTCTCCTGGCCAGACAGTAGGTCCCACAAGCGCAGTGTGTGGTCCTTTGAGGCAGAGAGGGCAAGCGTCCCTTTGGCAAACACCTTCACATACCTCACCTCTCCTGCAGTAGACCGGGGCCAGGGAGAATACATTAGCTGAAAACATTTTGACCTTCCAACTACCAAAATGCCTGTTGGTTTGGAAATTCCCTGGCTTACCAAAGAAAAGGTGATAGCTTCAACCATAACCAAAGTACAAATAACAGAACACGGCAAAACTAAGTTAAGAGTTGCAACAATTGATGTTACGAGCAATTATACGCCAATAAAATGGGCGATCTGGAAGAAATGGACAAATCCCTAGAAACATATAAACTCCCAACCCTGAAACAGGAAGAAACAGACAATCTGAACAGACCCATAACCTGTAAAGAAATCAAATCAGTCATCAAAAATTTCCCCCCAAAAAACAGAGTCCAGGGCCAGATGGCTTTCCAGGGGAATTCTACCATTTGAAGAAGAGTTAACACCCATTCTTTTGAAGTTGTTCCAAAAAATAGAAATGGAAGGAAAACTTCCAAACTCTTTCTATGAAGCCAGCATTACCTTGATTCCAAAACCAGACAGAGACCCCACTAAAAAGGAGAACTATAGACCAATCTCCCTGATGAACAAGATATTAGCCAACCAGATCCAACAATGCGTTAAAAGAATTATTCACCACGACCAAGTGGGATTTATACCTGGGATGCAGGGCTGGTTCAATATCTACAAAACAACCAATGTGGTTCATTGCATCAATAAAATAAGGACAACAACCACATGATCCTCTCAATAGATGCAGAGAAAGCATTTGACAAAATACAGCTTTCCTTCTTGATAAAAACCCTCAAGAAAGTAGGGATAGAAGGACCATACCTCGAGATCATAAAAGCCATATATGAAAGACCCAATGCTAATACCATCCTCAATGGGGAAAAAACTGAGAGCTTTCCCCCTAAGGTCAGGCACACGACAGGGATGTCCACTCTCACCACTGTTATTCAACATAGTGTATTGGAAGTCAGCCTCAGCAATCAGACAACATAAAGAAATAAAAGGTATCCAAATCAGCCAGGAGGAGGTCAAACTTTAACTCTTCACAGATGACATGATACTCTATATGGAAAACCTAGAAGATTCCACCAAAAACCTGCTAGAACTGATCCATGAATCCAGAGAAGTCTCTCATCAACAGTTTTTCCTTCTATTGAGTATTTCCAATGAGGAGGAGTCTTGAACTGGAGGGAACTTATGCGGGACCTTCCTGCACTATTTTAGCAACTTCTTATGAGTCTAGAATTCTTTCAAAATAAAATGCTCAGAAAAAAGAGAGAAAAAGGAACAATGCGCATACAGTTTGACTCAGAAATCCCACTTTTAAGAATGTGTCTTACAGAGGGGCACCCGGATGACTCAGTCGGTTGAGGGTCTGATTCCGGCTTGGGTCATGATCTCACTATTCATAAGTTCGAGCCCCGCGTCGGGTTCTGTGCTGACAGCTCGGAGCTTGGAGCCTGCTTCAGATTCTGTGTCTCCCTCTCTCTGCCCCTTCCCTGCTCACGATCTGCCTTTCTCTCTCTCTCAAAAATAAACATTAAAAATGTTAAAAAATTTAAAAGAAAAGAATGTGTCATACAGAAATAATAGCATAAGCATGTGAAGATGTAGGATGTTAATTACAGCATTGTTTTATAAAAAGAAAATTGCAAACAATCTTTTTATGAAAAGGGAATTTGAGAAAATGGTGTATCCTTATAAAGAATATTACATAGCCATTAAAATAATAAGATAGACGTATGTAATAAATTTTTGCAACAGCCAATACTTGCCGAGGGCTTTCTATGTGCCAAGCACAGTGGTTAGCAGTTTACATGCATTAAACTCCTTCAGTCTCATAAAAATTCTGTGCGGTACTATTATTATCCCATTGTATAGATATGGAAACTGAGGCACAGCCGAGTACAGTAACATCCCAAACCACATAATTAGTCAAGCCAGATTCCAGCCCAGAACCCAAGCTCTCAACCTCTACGTTACGATCGATCGCGACCAAAGCAAGTTACAGCCCAGCGTATAAAATAGCACCATCTGCTTTTAACAAAAACTCAAAGTACGTGAGCTGAGACAGAGCTATGTCTGCATAAGCCCAGAAAAAAAATTGCTTCTGGCATTTAACAAACTCTGACTACCGATCACTTCCATGGAGACTGACGTGTGGGAGAGACTGAAGGGAGTTTTATTTCTTTATAATTCCAAGGACAGCAGGACAATGGGTAATTTTAATTTGTTGCGGTTTGGGAAAGCCCCGATTTGTGGCATTTTGCCAATTTCCTTGGTGTAAATATTCCTGCCGGTGGTTGATTTCGAGCCACACACGTGACCTCGTTGAATATAAGGTTGTGAAGAGAGCTCACTAGTAGCCCATGTCCACCTTAGAGGCATGGGAGCCAAGCAAGCAGGTGATAAAGCATGGTAGAATACTTCGAGAGTGATGGGTCTCGGGGCGCCTGGGAGGCTCATTCGGTTAGGGTGAAGCGTCTGACTCTTGGTTTCCGCTCGGGTCATGATCTCACAGCTCATGGATTCAAGCCCCACCTTGGGCTCCCGTGCTCCCAGCTCGGGATTCTCTCTTCTCGGGATTCTCTCTCTCCCTCTCTCTCTGCGCCTCCCCTGCTGGACCGCTCTCTCTCTCTCTCTCTCAAAATAAATAAACAAAAAAGAAAAAGAAAGTGATGAGTTTTGAATATTACCTTGTTTTAATAGAATTGACTTAACTGTAAGCATCTATGCTTTAATATTTAACAACGGCCGTGTTCGATCACTGCCTCGCCACGTTCCTGAGAACTTCACAATCAGGTAAAGTCTTGCAAACCAGGGCGGGTCACCTCCGGCTCGCTGGCCTGTGAAGGGAAACCTTAGCTCTCCTTATTACGTATGCCTGTTACGCTTTCCGTTTTGTCAGTAAACTGATTCCTGAGTTTTCCTAAATACAAATAATAAGAGTTCGATCGATGACTTTTTAAAAAAAAGTGCATCAAAGTCCATGGATAAACGGGTTCAGGTCCTGAGCCGATGGCCCACGCACACAAAAATACACATACCGGATAGACCCATGTGAAACTAGCCATCCCGACGAAAATAAAATGAACGGAATCTGACGGATATTCTGTCAGCAGCCACCTCACTCCCAGCTCTTGGGGAAAAAGGAGGATACGTTGACAAATCTGATGCTGGCAGCTTTGGGGCTGGGGGGGCAGTTTATTCCGCTACATACACACAGCCTGCTGGGGAAGCAATCAGACGCCACGTCTCAAAACCCATAGAAATGCCCACATCCTCCAGTTCGAGACTCCTCCTCCCTGGAAATATTCAACGGAAGGAAAGAAATGTTGATGAGAGTAAAAAGAGATTCGTCGCAGTGTTCTCCCTAAGAACAGAAGACTAGAAATAGCCTAAATAGCAAAAATTAAAAAAAAAAAAAAATGAAATAAAATAAATTTAAAAAAATGTTTTTATTTTCTTTTTGAGAGAGAAAGAGAGACGGAGTGAGCAGGGAAGGGGCAGAGAGAGAGGGAGACACAGAGTCCAAAGAGGGTTCCAGGCTCTGAGCCGTCAGCACGGAGCCCGACGTGGGGCTCGAACCCACCAACCCTGAAATCGTGACCTGAGCCAAAGTCGGATACTCCGCCGACTGAGCCACCCGGGAGCCCCGAAATAAAATAAATTTTCAAAAATCATTTAATACACTCAAACATGATCTGTTGAGAAGAAAAATATTTTGCTGCATTTAAACGTAAATCCGACATGGGATAGATCATGGCGGCAAGATTCCTAACAGCCTCGAATTGGAAACAGTGTAAATGACTTCCGACTGATAACTGGATAAATACTGGTCCTTGCAGACCATGGAACGGACGCATCCATGCAGAGATCAAACGATTGCCACGTGCAGGTGTGAGGACGAGCCTCACGCACTTCGGGCAGTGTACAGAAAGGTCACGCGGTGTGCAATTCCCTGGGCACGAAATGTCCAGCAAAGGCAAGTGGACAGACCCAGGAAGCACCTCGGTGGCTGCCACGGGGCTGGGCGTGGGAGTGGAGACGCAGTCCACAGCGCGCGGGCAGGGCGAAGAGGACTCCTTGGGGCGATGGAAGGTTCTAGGGTTAGGGTGATGGGTTGTACAACTCAGTAAATCCACTAAGAATCATTGCATTATACACTTAGAACAGGTGAAATGGTATGTCCATCACACCAGAAAGTTGTTTAAAAAAAGATTCAACGGAAATAAAAGGTTGGTTATGGCAAAATGTTGAAAAAAATGATAAAGCAGTGTACATACTTAGATTGTAGTGAGAGATATATATATACATATATATATATTTTTTTTATTCGAGAGAGAGAGAGAGAGTGTGTGTGTATGTGCAAGTGCGGGAGGGGGCAGAGGGAGAAAGAAAGAATCTTAAGCAGGCTCCACGCTCAATGCAGAGCCTGACTTGAGGCTCGATCCCAGGACCCTGGGATCACGACCAGAGCCGAAATCAAGAATCGGCTGCTCAACGGACTGAGCCACCCAGGTGCCCCATGACGATAAAATGCTGTTAACATCTTTGTTGTGATACAATTTGCAAGGATGAAATTCACCCATTCAGTATACAATGGTGCAATCCGTGGTCTTTGTGTGGTCACAGAGCCGTGAAGCCAGCACCGCAGTCTACATTTAGAGTATTTTCAAAACTTCAAAAAGCTGGCGTCCCCTCCCCCCTTCTCTCCTTATCATTTAAACCATTCGGAGGTGCGCAATTCAGCGACCTCTAATACATTCGCGGTGCGGGGCAACCCTCACCTCTGATTCCAGAACATTCCCATCACTCCCAAAGGAACGCCCTGTCCTTGTGAGCAATCACTTCCGTTCCTCCCTCCCCAACTGGCAACAACTCATCTGTTTTGTGTCTCTCTGGATCTGCCTGTTCTGGACATTTTGTGTAAACAAATCATACTGACTGTGGGCTTTTGCGATTGGCTTTATTCATTTGCTATAATGTCTCGAGCTCCGGCCCCGTGGCTACCTTACTGTTCTGTAGACAGGCCAGCCTCCTGCCCCGTCCCCGTCCTTTGCCCTGGCTCGTTCCGCCACTCCTAGGATGTCCTTCCTCTTCCTTGCCTCCTGCCCTTTGCACACTTAGTTCTACACACCCTTCGTGTCTTGGCCAAATCGTCCCCAGCTGGGAGATATGCCTTACCCAACTGCCCGAAGTCGGTCACTTTGATTATTGTTGCTTGGACATCCTGTGGCCCGGATTACAATCTATACCTATATTTTGCCTTCCCAAATACCTGAGTCTGACTTGGGCCAGTGTTAAGGTAAGGCGAGCGAGGCACTCCTCTCGGGTGCCAAATTGAAGGAGGTGCCAAATTACTGAGCTTCCGTTTTGCCCCTGGCTCCCATATGGCTGGCACCACACTATTGCCAATCCTGTCTTTAAGACAGCTTGATATTTATTCATGGTGGATTTTTTTTTTGCATTAATTTCAATTTTTTAAAATATTCCATGGAAATCTTATTTATCTTATTTTTTAATGTTTTAAATCTTTATTTTTGAGAGAGACAGAGACAGAGCATGAGCAGGGGAGGGGCAGAGAGAGAGGGAGACACAGAATCCGAAGCAGGCTCCAGGCTCCGAGCTGTCAGCACAGAGCCCGACGCGGGTCTCAAACCCAAGAACTGCGAGAGCATGACCTGAGTCGAAGTTGGATGCTCAACCGACTGAGCCACCCAGGCGCCCCAAAATCTTATTAATCTTGATGACGGAGTTGACAAAGCCCACGCCCCCAGCCTCACCTGTGTGTCCTGTCAGCATGAGGGTCACCTGCTGCTCCTCCATGTCCCACACGGCCACGACGCCCTCCTGGGTGCCCACCACCAGCAGCGCCTCTTCCACGCTCCACGCCATGGCGGTGATGCCTGCGGCCACGCAGAAAAAACCACGGCCACGTTAGCTCCCGGGTCTGAGGGCTCAGCCATGGGGTCCTCTAACGGGCCCCCGCTTCATGGACAGGGAAACTGAGGCACAGTTCGGTCCCTTGTCCAGAGCCACACACCTAGAAAGTTCCGGCACTGTCAGACGCCAGATTCGGATCTCGGCTGTAATGTTTATGTTGCTCTTAGGGACGACGCTAGGTCTTAAATGTCTCTCAGGCTCAGTGGTCCTCACGCAGGGGCGACTCCTTTCCCAGCTCTGTGCCTCAGTTTCCCGCATATAAAATAGGGGAAAGTGTTGAAACCAGAGCCAGTCCAAGTCTGAAAGGACTGGATTTTGTTACAACTCATTGGGAACAGGGAGTGTGGACACGGGATTTGACTTCCCCCCTCCCTCCCTTCCTTCCTTCCTTCCTTCCTTCCTTCCTTCCTTCCTCCCTCCCTCCCTCCTTTCCTCTCTCTCTCTCTCTCTCTCTCTCTTTCTTTCTTTCTTTCTTTCTCTCTCTCTCTCTCTCTCTCTCTCCCTTCCTCCCTCCCTCCCTCCCTCCCTCCCTCCCTCTCTTTCTTTCTTTCTTTCTTTCTTTCTTTCTTTCTCTGGTCACTCACTGTGTCACCTTGGAAATGTGAACTCAAACTTCTCATTTAACAAGTGAAAAAACTGAAGCCCAAAGTGGGTAGAAACTTTCGGAGCTTTGAGGTAACCAGGGCCCGTACAGAGGCACGGCGGGTCTGGAACACAAAACGTCTCCCTACCCCGGGGGATGGCAAAAACAAAAGCTTCTCTGTGACTGTTTCTTCCTAATCAGTCTCCGCACTGTCTGTGATTTGTCCCCCATAGCTGTTGCGTCAGGCTTCTTTTTATAACAAAGCCCACAGCCCGCGGGTGGTAGCCGCGTACGCATTCACCAGGACAAAGGCCGTATTTCCCAGGCTCCCTTGCAGCTGAAGATGGCCAAGCTCTTCCCGACAACACACTTCTCACAGAGGATAAATTCTGCCTCTGGACCACACCCTCGAAGGGAAGGGGTCTGCCAACCACCTCCCCTCCCCACTTTGCACTGGCCAAAAGGCTACAGTATGATAAGGGCGGGAACAGCCACGGTTGAGCCGTCAGATGGAACTTTCACATTGGAAACAGCAGAGCAACAAGATCGAGAGAGTCTAGGTGTCTGACGTGAGAAGTCAGGGAGATGATTCGTTTTCAGAAATACCAAATAAAAGCCGTGTGGTCCAATTAACAGCAGGTTTGCGACCAATTGGAAATACATACCAAGCCCCACCCCCCACAATGGAGTCCCGAACCCTCGGACACTTCACTTCCTGGTTCTTCTTCCCCCTCTGGGTTTTGCGGGCTTATTTTTCCAGGGTTTGCAGTGAGCGAGCACCGAAGAACTGAAGTCTCTGCGTCACCTCAGGGAGCGTACGTGTGTTCCGGTCAGACTACGTTTTGCCCTTCGTGGGGATAGGCGTCGCCCTGTAAGGCTGGAACCTCTGCAGGACTCAGCCAATGAGGAATCAGGGGAGGGACCGGCAGGCTAGGAGATAAATTGCCTGCTGTAACTGCCCCGAGTGCGCCTGTCCACCAGACACCTGCTCTTGCAAGAACGTTGATTAAACCCTAGCTTCACTGTGCTCCGAGTCTCGGCATCCCTCCCCTGATTGGGGCGCTGGGATTCTCTCTTTCTTTCTTTCTTTCTTTCTTTCTTTCTTTCTTTCTTTCTTTCTTTCTTTCTTTCTTTCCTTCCTTCCTTCCTTCCTTCCTTCCTTCCTTCCTTCCTTCCTTTCCTTTCCTTTCCTTCCTTCCTTCCTTCCTTCCCTTCCTTCCTTCCTTCCTTTCTTCCTTTCTTTTTTTAACATTTATTCATTTTTGAGAGACACAGAGAGACAGAGCGCGAGCAGGGGAGGAGCAGAGAGAGAGGAAGACACAGAATCCGAGGCAGGCTCCAGGATCCAGGCTCCCAGCTGTCAGCACAGGGCCCAATGCGGGGCTCGAACTCACTGACTGCAAAACCATGACCTGAGCTGAAGTTGGACGCTCAACCAACTGAGCCACCCAGGTGCCCCGACTGGGCTTAATTCTTTTTTTTAAAATTTTTTTTAACGTTTATTTATTTTTGAGAGACATAGAGACAGAGCGTGAACAGGGGAAGGGCACAGACCTGAAGAGGGAGACACAGAATCTGAAGCAGGCTCCAAGCTCTGATGAGCCGGCAGCACAGAGCCCGATGTGGGGCTCGAACTCACAGACCGTGAGATCATGCCCTGAGCTGAAGTCGGCCGCTTAACCATCTGAGCCACCCAGGCGCCCCCACTGGGCTTATTTCTAACAGCTGACACCTTGGAGACACTGTGTTACCTCTACTTATGCGTGGACTGTTACGTGAGAGCGGGAGAAACGGGAAACGAACCGCTATTTAAGCCACTGCTATTTTGTCCCGTGTTATAGTATTCGAGCCTGTATAACCTGACAGAGATAGTCTCCCCATTAAATCAGATTCGGTCTCGGAACCCCTCTGAACCAGCGTTCCAGCGGCTGTCCCCAAATCAAGTCCTCCACGTATCATACCTCGTCTCTTAGAATTTCTGTTTTGGAAGCACCGTGCCTTGGGAGCATAGCGGTCCCTACAGGGCCACGTGGCACAGAAATGGCCCGGCTGGCAATAACTGAGATTTGAGCCACCACTTAATTGTATTTGGTGGCCTTTCAATAATGCAGGGGATTATGGGTGGGCAGATGAAGCGGTGAATGAGTGGAGGTAGACACGGGCGTGGGCGGGCGGCCGGCCGGCTGGGTACGTGGGTGAGTGGATGCGTGGGTGTTAGGTGAGTAGATAGATGAATCCACTGATAGCTGGGTGGGCGGGCTGATGAATGGCGGGGGGCGTAGGTGGGGGGAGGGTGAGTGGGTGAACGGAAGTTGTCCAGAGGAGAGAAAGGGAAAGGTACGTGGTGTGGCCAGAGGGCCGGGGGGAAGAGAACTAACGGACTGATGGATGGATAGAAGGAAGGAAGGGAAGGTGGATGGATGATGGATGGATGGATGGACGGACGGAAGGACAGACAGAAAGAAGGAGGGAAGGAAGGATAACGAATGAATGGAGAGCACTAATCCTCTTGTCTCCGACGGTTTGGTGTCCCGGGAGAATCCACGGGTCCCACCGGCCTCTCAGGGGCCAGTCGGGCACCGTCCCTAGCTTTTGGGCTCATCAGCAGGAGCCAGGAAATCCCAGAAACCCTAAGTTGGGCGCTCGACTCTGAGAGGCAGTCAGCGCCTGCTCGCTCTGAGCTCATTAGCGGTATTTACACCAGTAATCTACAGTCCCAATGGGGGGGGGGGGCAGAGCGAGTGGAGTCAGCATGAGACAGCAAGGGACTGCTCCCATGGGACCCTCGGGGCCCCCCTAGACCCACAGAGGAGAGCCCTAGAGAGCGGCCGGCAACACCCGCCGCCCACAGGCAGGAGGGGGCCTGGCAGGATTTCTGTGGCCTTGCGGAGACTCACCCTTGTGACAGCCGGTGAGGGTCGCCCGGAGGGGTCCTCCCGGGGGCTGGAGGAATCCCGCGAGGGGTACCAGCACGGGGTGTGGGCACATCTGGAACCAGTTCTGGGCCTGTTGGCAGAGCCGTCCCACCAGTGCCGGATGTGAGGTGGAGAAGAAATGGAGTCTGGCCAGGAGTTCTGTGTACAGAATGTTCCTCTCTGCAACAAAGGGGGTTCACGTTAAGGGGAGAGGGCGACTTATCCCGCCTCTCTCCCTTCCCGAAACACTCAGCCCCCTACTTTCAAGGGCACCGGGTGGTTCTTAGCCTCAGGCTGTTCTCCCTCCGCCTGGAAGGCGTCCTCTCCCTGCCTTCCCCTTTCTCATGCTAATCACCTCCTAATTTTAGCTAAAGGGCCGCTTCTTTTAAAAAGCATTTTCCAGCCCAACCCTCTAATCCACCTGCCCCAACTCCCCCCCAGCTCCTCACTGCTACAACTCAGCTTTCTTCTGGGGTTTATTCCCTGGCCCCGCCTCTCCTCACTACCCTAGACCTTGAGTCTCCTGGAGAACGGGAATGAGGTCCGTCTCGTTCATTGCTGTGTTCTTAGCACCCAAGAACATCACAGACACCCAATACGCTGTCGAGACCGCTTTTAGGCAACGAGCTTGAGCCGTGAAATGTAGGGCAAGGCTAAAGGGCTCACAGCCACCCCCAAGCTGAACCCAGACAGGCCCCTCGAGTCTCCATCTGCTTCCGTTTCATAAGGACGTTTGGGGTTGCCTTTAGAGCCCATCCGGATCACCCAGATAAACTCTCCATCTTGAAGTCCTTAATTCAATCGCATCATTTGCCACATTGGACAAGAGCCGCGGGTTCCAAGGATTAGGAAGCGAATATATCTTTGGAGAGGGCAGTGCTTTCTGCCTCACGCAGCAGAGATAGTATTACCCCAAGTTCATAAAGGGGAAAATCAAGACTCAGAGAGGTTAAGGAACTTGTACAAGGTCGCACAGCCAGTTAGAGGCAGGAATCCGACCCAAAAAGTCTTATTCCAATCCAAGTGAAGACCACGGACGCCGAAGGCAAGCAGTTTATTTTCTCTGTCGTCGGCTTGTCTTGTCCTGACTGCGGGGTTTGGGGCCATAGTGACAAGGCCTTATGCCTCGGCTTGCTGGTGGGTGGAATGAGACAAGGTCAGGACGAGGGTCAAGTGCCCTGCCCACCACGGGTGCAAAATTTAAGGTGGCACCGACAAACACAACCATCAAGAGAATTACTATTTTAATGCAATTTTTTAAAAAAATCAAAGTTAATGCCGCCCAAACCCATGAGGAACAAAACGTCAGCTTTTAAAATAAAAATAGAGTCAGAAACGTCATCACACCCAATCATCCTGGAGCCTGAGGCAATAGGAGAGATTGGGAACACTGGCTGGCTTTAAGGAGCAGGCTCCAAGTCCTGGAATGTGCTGGAGCTCAAGGTTGGCCAGCTGCGCCCTCTGGTGGCAACAGCCAGACATTCATTCCTACACCTGCTGGGGCAGGGCAAGCCGCAGGTCGTTAATCAAGAATTCCTGCAAAGAACATGCTGCAATTTGGACTTTTAAATCTTCCCTCCAACAGGGCGGTTGTTCCCAAGGCTGTTTTCCTGGTAAGTCACTCCCTGTGAGGTTTACAACTGAAAGGCATGAGCCGATGGTGGGCCCCGGCGCCTTCCACTTGGGTGGCATCCAAGACATACTTTAGTCTAATCCCACGTTTTGCAGACGATGGACGCTGAAACTCTATGCAGAGATGGCTCATCCAAGGCCAGTCACATGAGCAATGTGGATGCTGTCATGTGACAGTTACGGGACCCTTGGATGGCACCGTAGGGACAGGCTCTGCATGGACTGGCTTGCATACCTTTCCCCGGCAGCTGTAGGTAGGAGGGTTGACCAGCAGCCCCATTTTGCAGATGGAAAGACTGAGGGCAGACAGCAAGGCAGGGTGGCGTGGGGAGCATAAGGGGTCACACTAACTAGTAAGTGGCCAGGCCCGGATTTGAATTAATACAGTGGGACGCAAAATCTGTGTTCTTGGCCAGGACTGGTCTATGTGGTAGGGCTGGCAATTTGGCAGGGGGCAAGTGGATGATGGCCCTACCCTCACAGAGCCCAGAGTCTGGTGGGACTCACAGGTGACCCAAAAGAAAACCGACAGAAGTAATAATTAAGACCTAAAGCTGGGGCGCCCAGGTGGTTCAGTCCGTTGAACATATGACTCTTGATTTCAGCTTGGATCATGACCCCAGGGTCATGTATCGAACACCGTGTCGGGCTCCACGCTCAGCGTGGAGCCTGCTTGAGATTCTCCCTCGCTTTCTGGCCCTCCCCACCTCGTGTGTGCGTCTCTCTCTCTCTCTAATAAAAATTAAAAAAAAAAAAAGAGGGGTGCCTGGGTGGCTCAGTTGGTTAAGCGTCTGACTTCAGCTCAGGTCATGATCTCACAGTCTGTGAGTTTGAGCCTTGTGTTGGGCTCTGTGCTGATGGCTCAGAATCTGGAGCCTGCTTCGGATTCTGTACCTTCCTCTCTCTCTGCCCTTCCCCCACTCACGCTCTGTCTCTATATCTCGCAAAAATAAATAAACATAAAAAAAAAAAAAGAGCTGAGATAGACGGAAAAAGAGTGTAGGGATGGAGAACGCAGGGCCTGGGGGGCGTCCAGGCTCAGTGGCGGCTGGACTGGCTTCTCCTGGGAGGAGCATCTGGTTAAGGTCCAAGAGAGCCAGGGAAGGGGTATCGGGACTCAAGCACCTTTGTAAAACGCCTTATAAAACCCTCAAATCAAAACCAGGCGGGGATCGTATGATAAAAACCACCTTGACCTCCTCACACGCATTAGGATGACTGTTATATTTAAAATAGCAGAAAATGACAAGTGTTGGTGAGGCCAGAGAGAAACCGGAACCCTCACGCACTGCTTGCTGGTGGGAACGCAAAATGGTTTGGCTGCTAGATGATGGTTTCTCGAAAAGATAAACATCGAATTAGGATCTGATCCAACGATGGTCTTTCTGGGGGTCTCTTCCGAAGGGTTGACAGCAAGGTCTCGAAAAGATACTCGTACGCCTGTGTTCACAGCAGCCTTATTCACCACGGGCAACAGGTGACACGCCCCGAGTGTCTATCGAGGGATGAATGGAGAAACGGAATGTGGTCCATCTGCACGACGCAATGTCACTCTGCCTTAAAACCAAAGGGGATTCTGACACCTGCTACAACACGGAAGAACACCGAGGAAATCGCACTGAGTGAAAGAAGCCGGGCGCGGAAGGGCCAGTACTGGATGGGTCCACTTGTAGGAGGTCCCTAAGCTAGTCAGGTTCCCAGAGAGAGAGAGTGGATGGTGGGCGCCAAGGGGCTGGGGGAAGGGAACGACGGGTTTAATGGGGACACGGGTTCAGGCTTGCAAGATGAACAGGTTCTGGAGACGGAGAGCGGGACAGCCGCCCACCCTCGGGAATATATCTAATGTCACTGAGCCGTGCACTTAGCAATGGTTAGGATGGCACGTTTTATGTCATGCGTATTTTACCATAATTAAAAAACAAAGATAAAAACGGACAAAACGCCACCCCGGGCAGAGAATCAGAGATTCTTCAAGCTCTAGGGCAGAGGGTGGGCCAAACCCAGCCCAACGGTTCACTCCAAGAGCTAAGAATGATTTTTACACATCAATATTTGCAATTGATGGCAGGAAACACTGACTTTGAACCCCCATTAGGCAAAATGTTTTCCTTCAGAACAAAACCTGCCTCCTTCTTTCTCTTTAAAAAAAAATTTTTTTTAATGTTTATTTATTTTTGAGAGAGAGAGAGATGGAGTGTGAAAAGAGGAGGGGCAGAGAGAGAGGGAGACACAGAATCCGAAGCAGGCTCCAGGCTCTGAGCTGTCAGCACAGAGCCCGATGCGAGGCTTGAACTCAGGAACCATGAGATCATGACCTGAGCCAAAGTCAGGTGCTTAACCGGTTCAGCCATCCAGGCGCCCCCACTTCTTTCTCTTGAGTAGACTTGAAGTTACAAAAAGTCATGTTCAACTCCTATCATTCTATTTCGAATGTTATCAATAAAAAAATTGTGGGGCGCCTGGGTGGCTCAGTCGGTTGAGCGTCCGACTTTGGCTCAGGTCATGATCTCGCACACAGTCTGGGAGTTCAAGCCCCGCATCGGGCTCTGTGCTGACAGCTCGGAGCCTGGAGCCTGCTTCGGATTCTGTCTCCTTCTCTCTCTGCCCCTCCCCCACTCACACTCTTTCTCTCTCTCTCAAAAATAAACAGACATTAAAAAAAATTTGTCGGAATGTGTTTTCTTCCTTATTATATTAAGTATTGGCACACTTTCCTTGATTTTGGCCTGAAATTTTTTCCTGTCTGGTCCTTTCTATAAAACACTTCACTCCAAAGCTCTTCCAGGTTCAAGTCAAAGTTCTAGAAACCCCCCAGGGGTAGACAGGGAAGGTGTGCCGGCTAACGAAAATCCGGCTGGGGTCTTGGTGAGGAGAATGAGCTTCCAGAGGGAGGCAGGTGGGGAGCGAAGCCGCCCCCCCTCTTCCCCCCTCCCTCCGTCAGGCCGACTCACCCCTGCCCCACAGCTCCACGGCTGGGCGGCACAGCTGGAGGGCTTCCCGGACCAGGCCGACCTCCGGACAGTCTAGGTAAGGGGCGTACAGGTCAAAGTCGTCCAACAGGCTCTCGATGCCTCCAGAGACTCCGCGGCAGGAAATCCAGTTCATGTTGCCTGTGGGGGGTGGGGAGGGGGGATAGCAGGGCATGCGTTTCCTCCTGGTCCGCACCGGGAGGCTGGGTCTCAGCTCTCCGTTTCTCTGGGGTTATGTGGCCTCGGCACTGCTGAGGTTTGGGGCCGCGTCACTCTCTTGACATTGGCCAGAGTCTCCTGGGTGCAGAACCCACCCTGGTTGAGACTCCCGGGGATGAGCGGATGGATAGACAGAGAGACGAATGGAAAGATGGATGGAGGGGCGCCTGGGTGGCTCAGTCGGTTAAGCATCCGACTTTGGCTCAGGTCATGATTTCACGGTTCACGGGTTCGAGCCCCGCGTGGGGCTCTGTGCTGACGGCTCAGGGCCTGGAGCCTGCCTCAGATTCTGGGTCTCCCTCTCTCTCTGCCCCTCCCCTGCTCATGCTCTGTCTCTCAAAAATAAATAAACATTAAAAAAATTAAAAAAAAAGATGGGCGGGAAGAGAGGTGATAGGTGGCGGGATAGAAAGAGGACGACAGACAGACAGACAGACAGGGTCTCGCTCTGAGACCACAGTTCTCGCCTCCGCACTATCAGCGGGCACTAGATGCCAGCAGCGCTCCCTTCCCCGAGTTGTGACAACCAAAATGTCCCCAGACAGTGCCACGTGTCCCCTGCCGGTGGTGATGGGGGGGGCCCAGAATGACCGCTGCTGAGAAGCACTGTCTTAACAGGAGTCAAGGATTCTGAGGGCAGCCCCTCCCCTCCTCCTCCCCAAGCCCCGGGAGGCGGGAGCACAGCCCGCTCCAATCCGTCTCCCCGAAATGGGTGCGGCCCTTACCCAGCACCTCCTCCTTCAGCTCCGTGAGGCGGCCTGAGTGGACCAGGTGGTGCGGCATCTCCTTCAGCTTCCGCAGATTCGCCACCGTGTCCGAGAACCACAGGGGCTGGGGGGCCACCTGCGGGGGAGGCGGGAGCTGACAACCAGGCCGCCAGGAAGTGAGCTCATTCGCTCGCTCCGCGAACATTGGCCGGGCAACGCGCGGGTGACCCCAGAGGGGACGGGGACTCGGTTCCAGACAGAGATGCCCCACACCCACCACAGGCAGGGCCAGGGCAGAGGGGGGAGCTCGGGGCTCAGGAAATCCAAGGGGCATCGGAGCCGGGCCTCAGAGGTTAAGCAGGAGTCTGCGTGGTGAACCATATCAGAGAACGATGGTATTCCAGGGCAGGGCAGTGGCACGTGCAAAGGCCCAGAGGCAGGAGACGCCAGGAGTTCAGGGCCGTTCTCACATGCTCCTGAGTATTGTAATTCTTTCCCCACCCCCCCACCCCCGGTCTGGAATGTTGGGGAAGGGGGGCATATTCCTCATCTGCTGTCCCCCGTCCCCCAAATCACGCTCAGAGGCTGCGGTGACATCCTGCCTTCTGGGGGAAGGGAAGGGGGAGAAGGGAAGGGGGGAAAGGGAAGGTAGGAGGGAAGGAAGGAAGGAAGGAAGGAAGGGAAGGGAAGGGAAGATAAGGGGAGGGGAGGGGAGGCAGGAAGGAAGGAGCCGGATGGTCCCCGCAGGGCGGCCTTGACCTTGCCTGCACAGCAGGGCGGGGACTGCAGGCTGAGAGCGGGGATCCCAGACAGACCCCTCACCATGCGGTCCAGGTTCAAGGGCTTCCCCACGAACGGCAGGGTGATCAGCTTCTTGGTGCCCTGGCTCCAGGCCCCTGAGAAGAAGTCAGCCAAGACTCCGTGCCTCTTGGCTCTCTCGGCCCCGGACAGGTAGCGCTCCCGGACCACCTCGGCCAGCTGCCTGCAGAGAGGGGACACGGGCTCTTGGGCCTGGAGGATGGGGTGAGCTCGTGGGGGGCCACCGGCCTTCCAGGAGGCCGTTCCCAAATGCAGGTCCCCCCCCCGCCCCGAGCCCCCCGCCGGAGGCTCGCCGGCTCCGCTGACTGCCTGTCTCATTGGTTACCTAACATCCATCTATAAATCGTCCCTTCTTTCTTTCTTCCCTTTGGATAAATTTACTTGAAAAAGGAACATCTGGGTTCCTCAATAAGTGAAGCATAAAATAAGGTAGGACAGGACCCAGCAACGCCAGTCCCGGGTATAGACCGCGGGAATTAAAAAACAGGTGTTCAGGGGCGCCCGGCTCAGTCGGTTAGGCGTCAGACCCTAGATCTCAAAACAAAAGCGGGGGTTCAGACAAGTGCTTGTGCACACGTGCTCACAGAAGCACTGACCACAGTCCCAAGAAGCAACCCAAGGGTCCGTCGGGGGGCGCACGGATAAACAAAACGTGGTCCGTCCAGGCAGCGGGCTGTGGCTCAGCCAAGAAAAGCCCGAGGCCCTGATTCACGCTGCAACACGGAGGAGCCTTGGGAACCTTATGCCGGGGAAAGAAGCCAGACACAGAAGGCCGGGCCTCAGAGGTTAAGTAGGAGTCTGTGTGGTGAGCCATATCTGAACGCCATGGTATTCCAGGGCGAGGGAATGGCACGTGCAAAGGCCCCGAGGCGGGAGATGCTGGGCGTTCAGGGCCGTTCTCATATGCTCCTGAATATTGTGATTCTTCCTCCCCGCCCCCCCCCAGCTCTAGAATGTTGGGGATGGGGGGCATATTCCTCTCCATCCCCCCAGTCAAGCTCAGAGGCTGAGGGGACATCCCGCCTTCTGTGCGGGACCTCAAGGAAGAAGACAACATCCCACCTGTTGTCCGACCCCGTGTATCTGAAACTTCTGGATCAGGCAGATCCGTAGGGACAGATTAGCAGGTCCCGGGAGCTGGGGGAGAGGGGAGCGACTGCTGATGGGAACGAGGCGTCCTTTCGGGGGAGAGAATTGTTCTGGAACTATTTAGAGAGGCTGGCGACCCAACCGTGGATGCATGAACCGTTACTGAGTGCGGGCACTTTAAAGGGATGGGTTCTAGGCCATGTGAGTTTCTCTTCAGTTTCAAAAACAAGTTAGGGGGCGCCTGGGTGGCTCAGTCGGTTAAGCGGCCGACTTCGGCTCAGGTCATGATCTCACGGTCTGTGGGTTCAAGCCCCGCGTCGGGCTCTGTGCTGACGGCTCAGAGCCTGGACCCTGCTTCGGATTCTGCGTCTCCCTCTCTCTCTGCCCTTCCCCTCCTCATACTCTGTCTCTATGTCTCTCAAAAATAAATAAATGTTAAAAAATTAAAAAAAAACAAAACAAAAAAACAAGTGAGCACGTCCGTTGGCGAGTACCGCGCCGGTTCGCTGGGAACGGGGATAGAAGGAGGATCCGGACCAAGGAAGAGCCTTGATGCGCGAGGCCTCGCTCTCGGGCACCCGGACGGCACCGCCGCCACATGGGACCCACCTGTGCGCGATGGCTAGGAGCGTGACGCCATCCACGGGCCGCCGGGCCAGGCAGTGGCCCAGATCGCGTCGGAGCCTCACCCAGAGCAGCGGGGGAAATCGCAGCAGCTCCTTGCTGGGTGGCGTCCAGTCCCGGTAGGCAGCCTGCAGGACCTCGTCATCCAAGGACAGGACGTCCTTCAGCTCTGCCTCCGAGAGCCCGTGCCTGCGGGGAGGAGGGACGGTCTCCTGCGGCCGGAGGACACAGAAGCCCAGAGAGGGGGAGACGCGGCCGGCTAGCTGCACAGCATCCGGGCCCTCACCGAGGGGGCCGCTCTGGGGGTCGGCATTTGGACGGTGCCCAGCGGGTACCAGTGCCCGGTTACAGTCGTGCCCATCAAGGGAGGCCTTCCTGATCTTTCCTTCTGCGCACACCCCTACAGAGCCGCGCGCCAGCCTCCCCCTAGCCTCGGGCGAGTCGGGCAGCATAAGGGAGGGAGACGGTAAATTTAGAAAAACAATGCAGAAACGGAACGATGCCCACAGCCGCCTCGCCCGCATTTCCTGGCCCCGGAGAGAGGACGGAGCGGGAGAAAGGACGTGGCCCTAAAGGGGGACGGGTGATGAAGTTCAGGCGCTGGACCCAAAGGACTTCCTGACACCTGAGAGCACCAGGCTGGGAGAGCCCGAGACGCCTTCACACTTCGCCTGGGATGGCGACAGTCGAGTTGCCCTTAGAGCAAGCGGAAGAGGTGGGCTGCCTTCCGCGTGCACCTCGTGGGGTGCGCACGCTCGTGTGTGTGCATGTGTGTGCGTGTGTTTAGTTCTCTGATGTGGATCGAAGTCTTCCTCTCTCTTTTCTTAATAAATTTTTTAATGTCTATTTTTATTTTTGAGACAGAGAGAGACGGACAGAGGTGAGTGGGGGAGGGACAGAGAGAGAGAGAGAAGGGGACACAGAATCCGAAGCAGGCTCCAGGCTCCGAGCCATCAGCACAGACATCTCGGCTCGAACGCACGAACCGCGAGATGGTGACCTGAGCCGAAGTCAGACGTTTAACGCACGGAGCCCCCCAGGCGCCCCAAAGCCTTCTTTTCGATCAGAACACCTGCCACATTCTTCACGCGCACAGACACCTGCTCACGCAGCGTTCTCTAGTGCACGGCAAAGAGGCTGTCCCCCGGGCTCCCTTCTGTGAGAGCAGTCATCTTTGACGGTCACAGCTGTAATGTCACTGGGGCTCCGCGCCATCCCCCCAACCTGCTTTCCCCCTCTAGACAGTCTTCTCCAAACCAGAATTCCCGGGAGCCACACCGCAGGGCGCGGGACGGGGTCCACTCGATCGCACCCCTCCCGCGGCTCCTCCTCGAAAAACCCTCCTTCCGGATAGAAGCTTCTTTACCACTCTTTGACCCACCCTCAGGACAAATCGAGCTTGGGTCCCCTCCTGTCAGGCCCAAGTTCGATGGCCTGTCCCCACCAGATCTAGACGGAACAGCACGGCGGCAGGCTGTTCCAAGGAAGCCGCAGCCCCACGATCCTCGGCTCCTGGTCTCCGCGCAGGGCCCTCTGGGGTGAGGCCAGGCCAGGCCGTCTGTCCTCAGAGAAGCCGACAGCACGCCCTGGACTGGACGCTCAACGGCTCATCAGCAAACCGTAGGCAGGTTCATTTAACCATTATTCACAGAGTATCGTCTCCGTACAAGGCACCATATTGACTCTTGGAGGACAAAGAGCTAGACCGCCGTGAAGCCTGTCTCCTCATTCCCAGAACCAGGCGGGAAATAACAGGAAAAGAGGACAAAGAGGAAGATAACCCGGCCCGCGTCACATGCAAAAGAGCGATCAAGTGGGGTCCAGAGAGAGATGGCTCCTGTAGCAGGTGGGTCCCTCTGAGAAGGTGCCACCGGGGCCGGGGTTGGGAGCGAGGGAAGGGGCCGGCGTGAGAGCTGGGGCCAGGGTGCTCCGGGCAGGCAGCCAGACCCAGCGGGCCTTGGCGAGGCGTTCGGGCACTTTTCTCCAGGCAAGGGGAGGTCCCTGGGAGGGTTAATCAGGGCAGAAAACGGAATCCGGCTGATGATTTGAAAATCTCCCTCCAGGGGCGCCTGGGTGGCTCAGTCGGTTAAGCGTCCGACTTCAGCTCAGGTCATGATCTCACGGTCTGTGAGTTCGAGCCCCGCGTCGGGCTCTGTGCTGACGGCTCAGAGCCTGGAGCCTGCTTCAGAGTCTGTCTCCCTCTAGCTCTGCCCCTCCCACACTCATGCTCTGAGTCTCTGTCTCAAAAATAAATAAACGTTAAAAAAAAAATTAAAAAAAAGAAAACCTCACTCCAGACAGGTGTTCAAACCACAACACGTACACCCTTGTTGGGAGCAGCACTGTTCACATGACCGGAAGGTGGGAACGGTCCAGATATCCTCGCATGGATGAGCGGACGAACAAAATGTGGCCGCTATGGACGGAGGCCGGGGGTCTAGCCCAAACCCAGGCGCTGAAGTCCTAACCCCCAAGGTGCCGGTATCAGGAAGTAGGGCATTCGGGAGACGATTAGGTCATGAACGTGGACCCCCACGAATGGGATTAGTACTCCCCTATCCCTCCCGTCACGGTAGGACGCATGTGAAGACGGTCACATATGAACCAGGGAGACAGCTCTCGGCAGACACCGTATCTGCCGGCACCTTAACCTCGGACTCCCCAGCCTCGCTCCAGAGCTGGGAGAAATAAATTGTTTAGACGCCCCCCAACTCTAGGGGCGCCTGGTTGGCTCCATTGGTTGAGTGTTCGATTCTTGATTTCTTTGGTTTTTGGCTCAGGTTGTGATCTTGGGGTTGATGGGCTCAAGCCCCGTATCGGGCTCTGTGCTGACGGCGTGGAGCCTGCTTGGTATTCTCTCTCTCTCTCTCTCTCTCTCTCTCTCCCCCCCCCTTCTACTTTCTTCCTCTCTCTCCACCCCTCTCCTACTCTCTCTCTCTCTCTTTCTCTCAAAAATAAATAAATAGGGGCGTCTGGGTGGCTCCGTTGGTTAAGTGGCCGATTTCGGCTCAGGTCATGATCTCACCGTCTGTGAGTTCGAGCCCCACGTTGGGCTCTGTGCTGATGGCTCAGAGCCTGGAGCCTGCTTCAGATTCTGTGTCTCCCTCTCTCTCAGTTCCTCCCCCACTTGCGCTCTGGCTCTGTCTCTCTCTCTCAAAAATAAATAAAGATTAAAAATTGTTTTAAAAACTTAAAAAAATAAATAAACATTAAAAAAAGACAGACGGACAGATGGACAGACGGACAGAGAGACAGATGGAAACAGACGGCAGACAGGGTCTCTCTCACGCTAAGGCAGGGTTTCTCACAGGCACCGCCGACACTGGGGGCTCCGTCATCGTCCGCGGTGGGGACCGTCCTGTGCACCGCAGGGTGTCCCTGGTCTCCAGCCACTCGGTGCCAGTAGCCCCACCCCCAAGTTATGACAACCAAAAATGTCGCCAGACATGGCCGAGGGTCCCCAGGGGGCACAATCTCCCCAGAATCTCCTAGATTCTGGTCTAGAAGGACTCTGTCTGCTCGGAGCGCCAGGCTCTCAACCATCACAGCACGCTGGCGCGTTTTCATGCAAGGAGAGGTACCGAAATCACGGCCCCCGCAGGCACCGTCCATGAACCTGCTGCCCCGCCAGTCCCCGGGGGTCGGGGCGGGGGGCGGGTCCTGGGCCCCATGAGGCTTTGCTGATTGGACCAGACGTGGGGCCGAGCAGGCCAATTATTTCTGTCTCCCCAGATTTTGGAAAGGCGACTCAAGAAGGAGCCAGCACGATGGTGCCAGGTCTCCGGGATGGGAGCTAAGGATGCCAATGGAAGGTTGAGGCAAGTGGGAGTTCCCCCGGGGGGTGACAAAGGAAGAGTCCAGAACAGAAGCCAATGGGCAGAGAGGCCCCACAGGTCTCTTCTGTTTCTCACGGCTTTCTGGTTGCCATGACGACCCACCTCCTCCGTGTGGACTGCCGCGTCAGGCTGGCCTGACGGTGCGCCACTGATTTCTGGAACATTCCCCAGTCCGTCTTTGCACTGTTAGAGACGCAGGCCCAGCCTCCACTGGGGGGGGGCGGGGGGAGCACCGGTCACAAAATCTGGGGAATGACACGAAATCTGGAGCTTGCTAGAGCTCAGGGGTGGCCCTGATTCCCCCCACTCTCCCTGTGGCCTCGGCACAAAGCCCTCTCTCCTACGCTCTAGCGGGAGTGGGATTCTGTGCCCGGCAAACAAACAAACAAACCAACAAACTGACCCTCCCCGGTCTGATCACCGCCGTTTTGACTGATTTGGGGCAAAGGGCAAATATCTAGAGGAAAAAATTGCCGAGGAAACTGAACAGGGGAGGCCGCCTCGTTCCTCGTCCCTCGTCCGGAGTTTCTGACGGCGGGCTTGAGTGTTTCCGACGGCCGACGGCCGTTCGCATCAAGGCCAAGCTTCTGGCGTGTGTCGGCAGATCGGCCCCCATCCCACCCTCCCCGGGGGCGGAGTCCGGCCGCCGGCACGTGTGGCAGACACACCCCTCTCTCCCGCTTCTGACCTTCACCACGTCCCAGTGTGCAGCCCCGAGACTTTCCGCCTGTGAGCAGTCTGTCCCTCAAACTCTGTTGACAGGCGAACTGGATTTTCCTGCTTGCTTTCTCTTGGATTGCCACGCCACAAGCTTGGGACTAATGGCTGATGGGTGCTGGGGGTCAATCCGTCAGAGCATTTGGCTTTAAAAAGATCTTTCTGAGATCTCCCCGTATACTGCTCGTTAAATGCAGAGAGGAACTCGCAAATCTACAACGGGAAAAATAATCTGTGCCCAAGAAGGGCCGAGGACCAACTCAGGCCGACCCTGAAGGTGATCACGAGGAACCGTCGGACCAGGCAGGTGGAGGGACGCTCTACAAACGGCCTCAGCTCGGGTGCGGTCCCTGGAGCAGCAGCGTCAGCATCGCCGGGCAGAAACACGGGATTCCAGGCCCCGCCCCAGACCTGCAGAATCGAATCCTTTCTGCCAAAGCGAGAAGCGACGTGCGTATCCCCCATCGAGGGCCGAGGAGCGCTAATCTACAAGACGACGGACCTGGACTCTTCAAAAGGACAAAGACAGACGGTGGAATGTTCCACACTAAAGGAGAGCAAAGAATCTGGACGACTAAGTGCGACACGTGATCCTGGCTTGGGTCCTGGATTGGGGACAAAGTGGGGGTGCGGGGGGGGAGGCAGCTATAGAGGACATTTTTGAGACAGTTGGCAAATTTTCATTATAAACTGTGTATTTAATAACATAATTGCATCTATGATACACTTCCTGAATTTTGTGATCGTCCTGTGGTGACGTGGGCTCTGACTGTCCTTGTTCTTAGGAAGTATGTGAAGTGTTTGAGGGTAAAGAGGAATCATGCTTGTAACGAATTCTCAGGTGGTTCCGGGGAAAACTGTGTGTGTGCGTGTGCGTGTGTGTGCACGTATGTGTGTGTGTGCGTGCGTGTAGATAGATATAGAGATAGATACATAGATGGATGGATGGATGGATAGATACAATGATACAGAGATACATAGAGAGATACAGAGACACAGAGATAGATAGATACAAAATGCATAGATACAGAGATAGATAGATAGATACAGAGATAGATAGGTAGGTAGGTAGATAAGTAGATAGCAAGCTAGAGGAAAAGAGGGAAGAGAGGGAAAGAGAAAGCTAATGTGGCAAATCTGTGATTTTGGGGGAAGGGCGTACAGCAGTAGTTCTCAACTGG
Organism: Paguma larvata; assembly: GCA_030068075.1. Taxonomy (NCBI): domain Eukaryota; kingdom Metazoa; phylum Chordata; class Mammalia; order Carnivora; family Viverridae; genus Paguma; species Paguma larvata. The sequence continues at coordinate 11,671,736 of CM057842.1, read as the reverse complement.
GGCCTATTCTGCCTGCACGGGACTCTTGGCAATGTTCCGAGGCATTCTCGGTGGTCACAACTGGGGGTACTATTGTATCCAAGGTCAAGGCCAGGATGCTGCTGGGCTTCCCGTAGTGTATAGGACAGCCCCCACATACTGACGATGCAGGCCCAAGTGTCGTCAGCGCCGAGACTGGGAAACCCTGGCATGTGGGCATTGTTTGCACTATTTTTGCGCTATAGGAATTTCTCTGCCAGTCCATAATTTCAAAGTATTTCAAAGTAAAAATCATACAAAAGAAATACCATAGGCAGATCCATAGAGACAGGAAGCGTGTGGGTGGCTGCCAGTGGCTGGGGTGGGGAGTGACTGCTAATGGGCGTGCGGTTTCCCTTTGGGGTGATGGGAATGTTCTGGAGGTGGAGAGTGGGATAGACGTCCCAAATGCCACTGGACTGTACGCTTGAAGAGAGCGGGCTGTAGGGGCGCCTGGGTGGCTCAGTCGGTTGAGCGGCCGACTTCGGCTCAGGTCATGATCTCACGTCTGTGAGTTCAAGCCCCGCGTCATCGGGCTCTGTGCTGATGGCTCATCAGAGCCTGGAACCTGCTTCAGATTCTGTATCTCCCTCTCTCTGCCCTTCCCTGCTCACACTCTGTCTCTATGTCTCTCAAAAATAAATAAACGTTAAAATAAAGTTAAAAAAAAGAATTAACTTTGAAAAAAATAAAAAAAATAAAAGAGCGGGCTGTAGGGGCGCCTGGGTGGCTCAGGTGGTTGAGCGTCCGACTCTTGGTTTCTGCTCAGGTCATGATCTCACAGTTGGTGAGGTCGAGCCCCACACTGGGCTCTATGCTGACAGGGCAGAGCCTGCTTGGGATTCTCTCCTTCCCTCTCTCTCTCTCTCTGCCCCTCCTCCCTCACTCACGTGCATGCGTGTGCACTCTCTCTCTCTCTCTCAAAATAAATAAACTTTAAAAAAAACCAACCCGTGAACGTTTTAATACATGAATTGCACTGGGTTGAGTAGCGTCCCCCAAGTTCATGCCCACCTGGAGACCGCCAATGGGACCTTATTTGAAAACCGTCTTTAGAGACGTAACGAACGTACGAAGGGGTCGCGCTAGACCAGAGTGGGCCCCGAGCCCGTGAGTGCCGTCCCTGCGAGAAGAAAGGAAGTTGGACGGAAAGACCCACAGGGCGGAGGCCGTGAGAAGGCTGAGGCGGAGGCTGGCGTGATGCGTCCACAGGCCACGGGCTGCCGGCCACCCCAGGCACCGAGAGGGAGAAAGGCCTAGCTAGAACGGATTCTCGCCTGGCGCCTCCAGAGGGAGCGCGGCCCTGCCGACGCCTTGGCCTCACACTCCAGCCTCCGGAACCGCGCGCGAGGGCGTAACTCTCGGTCCGAAGCCGTGAGAGGCGAATGCGCGCGTCCCGTGTCAGTTACCGAACAGAGGCGCGCACAACAGAGACTCACCGGGAAGACGCGATATAGCCCAGCACGTGCGCCACCAGGAGCTGCCCGTGTGTCTGCTCCAGGCGGGCACACAGTTGGTGCATTGCTTCCTTAGCGGTGGAGGCCAGGGGGGCGGGTGTGCTGAAGGAGGCCCACGCCCGGGCCTCCTCGAAGGCCAGCCTCAGCCGCCCTGGGTGCCCGCACTCGGGGAGGCTGGCCCAGAGCAGGTCCCTCTGCCCCGGGCTCAGCGTCCTCCCGGAGGCCGCCAGCAGGAGCCGGGTCATCTCTTGCCCTTGGTGTCCGGAGAGGGGCGGCACCTCCCAGTAGGCCTCCGGGTCCGTCAGCGTCTGTCGCAGGGTGTCCAGAACCCCCGGCTGCCCCGAGCAGGCTGAGAGGATGAGGTGGGTCCTCGGGGGGCATCTGGGAGGCAGCCAGGGGACCCTCCGGGCGCGGCAGAGGGAATCCACATCGTCCACGGAGTCCAACAGGATCACAAGGGACTCGAAGTTTCGGCAGGAGACGGTGTGGAGGAGGGCGTGGAAAAACGGCACCACCCTGGCGTGGGCCTCCAGGACCTGGGCGGGGGGCGGGGGCAAGCCGTAGGCCAGGCACACCTGGAAGCAGACGCTCTGGAGCAGGCCGCGGGCGTGGGAGCTCAGCTGTGACGTCCCCAGGAGCCGCAGGACGGTCACCGTCTTGCGGCCCAGCAGCGTCGGCATTTGTTCCGCCAGCCTGCACATCAGAGCCGTCTTCCCGATGCCCGGGGGTCCGAAGAGCACCAGGGGCGAGTGCGGGCGGCTGTCGCTCTGCCCGAGCCGCTGCCCCAGCTGGGCCAGGAGCTCCTGGCGCCCGCAGAAAGTCCGATTGGCCTCGGCGCTCAGCCCCAGGTGGTGGCGGAGCTCCTGGTAGAGCCAGGCCAGCTCCTGCCTGCCCGCCTCCAGCTCCCGGAGGTGCTCCAGCACCTGGTGGTTAGCCCTGGCCACAAACTGCTCCCCCAGCTCCTTCAGGTACCGAGCGTGAGCCTTGTTTTTAGGGTTCACCAGGTCTCGGCTCCACGGCAGGTGGTGGGCCTTGAGGACGCCGGGCTGCGTGTCGGCAATGCGTCCTTTGAGGCCGCCGAGAAGGTTCTGGGCGTCCGTGTCCAGGCAGCCATCTGGGAGCCGGTCCACCATCTTGAGGGCGCAGTCGTCGAGGATGTGTTTGTGGAGGTCTTGGATCTCTCTCAAGAAGACGGTCGCCCCCTGGTCTCCATCCGTCAAGCTCAACAGGCCCCGGTCTATCTCCCACTCGATGACTGAAAAAGTAGGGGAGAGGAGAAGAGAGCGTGGTCACCATTGTGCGATCGGCTGGCCCGAGTAGAGACACTTGAGAGACATATTCAGGGGGTAGGGACATTGATTCTCACACTTAACGGGTGCTGGGGTCACCTGGCGTAACCATAGACGATATGGTTACTAATGCACTCAAATGTGTGCCAATAAAACTTTATTAACAAAAACCAAGCAGTGGGCCGAATGTGGCCAGAGGACTATAGTTTGCCAGGGTCTCCTGGGGGCTCAAAAAACCCTCATGGCTCCGCCTCCAGAAGTTCTGATTCGGCAGGTCTGGGTGGGGCCCACGGGTTTGCATTTCCAAAAAGCTCCCAGGTAATGATGCTAAGACTCTGGTCCAGGGCTCGCACCAAGAATAGTACTGATTTAGTCATTATTTTTTGTTGTTGTTTATTTATTGTTGAGAGAGAGAGAGACAGAGCATGAGCAGGGGAGGGGCAGAGAGAGGGAGACACAGGATCTGAAGCAGGCTCCAGGCTCTGAGGTGTCGGCACGGAGCGCGACGCGGGGCTCGAACTCAGATCACAACTTGACCCGTGTTCACGGCAATACTATTCACGGTAGCCGAAGGGTGGGAACAACCCAAGGGCCCAGCGAATGATGAGTGGATAAATGAAACGCGATCCATCCATACAACTGCCCATTGCTCAGCCATGAAAAGGAATGATGCCTTGCTTCAAACTACAACATGGATGAGCCCTGAAGACATCGTGTTGAGTGACAAAAGCCGGACACGAGAGACCACCTGTCGTGTAACCCCATTGATACGAAACGGCCAGAACAGGCAAATCCCGGAGACGGAAGGCGGCCTGGGGGGAGGGGACGGGGCGTGACCGTTAATGAACGCGGAGTTTCTTCGGGGGTGACGGAATGTTCTGGAACTGGATCGAGGTGGTGCTCGCATGACGTGACGAACGCACTAGATGTCACTGAATCGTTTTAAAATGGTTCCTTTCGTGCCGCGTGAATCTCACTCTGAAACCCAATGCTGTCAGTGTTGGGTGCCTCCGTCACACATTCGTTCAACAAACATTTATCGAGCTCCCACATGCGCCAGCCTCTGCTTTCCACTCCGGGGCGTCTAGCGGTGAGAAAAGTGCATATAGGTCCCTGTTGCCTTCGTGGGGTGGTATTCCAGTCTTGGTGGAGAGACAGACCCATAAACGGACAGACTGACCAATTAGAATATCTGTCCAGGGCGGAGGGGGGCGGCGGGGCACCTGAGGCTGCAGAACACTGCTGCCAAGGCATGGAGGCCGGTTTTTAAGGAGCCGGGAAGCCGAGGGCAAAGGTCAGCATGCTTTTCCATAAAGGGTCAGACAGTAAACATTTTAGGCCTCACAGGGTGGGTGGTGTCTGTCACGGCCATTCGACTCTGCTGTCGTAATGTGAAAACGGCCACAGACAACACGCAGAAACGAACGTGTTGAGTGTGTTCCAATAAAACTTTATTTACAAAAACAAGTGGTGGGCCGAGTTTTGCCCTTGGGCCGTGGTTTGCTGACCCCTGTCCCAGGGCTTGCAGCAGCTGCCCTGAGGCACCCGAATTTTCCAGAGCCAAGAGCAGACACGGATTTCTCCTTGGAGGCCATTGTTTTGAAACTGCCATCAGACCCGAGAGTTATTTTTTAAACCGCCTTGGGCTCAGCAGCGGCTCCCAGGTCTCTGCAGCTGAGGGAGGCAGGCCCTTGGAGACAGGATTCAGTCTCGGAGCCAGAGACAAGAGCCACTGAAACGTCCTCCTCGGAGTGGTGCCCCTCCCCCTCTCAGCCCTGTGAATGGAGGTCAGGGGTAAAGGCAACTACCGGTCCTGAAATGGGATCCTCCCGGGACTCAATCCCAGACCGTCCGCTCCACCGCCTGGGGGTCTGTGACCTTGGTCCAATCGCCGCATCTCTCCTGTCCCATGGATGTACCAGCCTACCCTCGGTGAGGCTGTCGCCGCGATGTTCTATGAAATCATCGGAAAGTTAAGCACCTTATGCTAAAGCAACAAAGCCAATCTCAAAAGGTTGTGGGCTGTGTGATCCCGCCCTCTGACACTGACGAGATACCGAATCACAGAGATGGACACAGATTAGCGGTTGCCAGGGGCTGGGGATTGAGGGGAGGGGTGAGTGTGATTCTAAAAGGGTAGTGGGGGGGGGCGCCTGGGTGGCTCCGTTGGCTGAGAGTCCCACTCTTGATTTCGGCTCAGGTCATGGTCTCACGGTTTGTGCGATCGAGCCCCGTGTCGGGCCCCGTGCTGGTAGCGCAGCGCCTGCTTGGGATTCTCTCTCTCTCCCTCTCTCTCTGCCCCTCCCCCGCCCTCTCTCTCCAAATAAATAAATAAATTCAGGGGCGCCTGGCGGGCTCAGTGGGCTAAGCGTCCGACTTCGGCTCAGGTCATGATCTCATGGTTCGTGGGTTCGAACCCCGCGTGGGGCTCTGTGCTGACGGCTCGGAGCCTGGAGCCTGCTTCGGATTCTGTGTCTCCCTCTCTCTCTGTCTCTGTCTCTCTCAAAAATAAATAAACATTAAAAAAATAATAAGTAAATTTAAAAAAATAAAAAGAAAGGAAAGGGTAGTGGGAAGGACCTTTGCAGGGGGAAACAGCCCTGCGTACAGACTAGAGCAGTTACTCGATGCCATCCAGGGGACATAGTTTCTTAGGACGAAATACAGGTGCACATTTGCACACGCATAAATGCACGCCCGTAGGAGTGATGCTTTTTCTTGTTGTCAACACGCCCACTTCTTGGTGGTCATATTGTACCTTAGTTTTGCAGGGGGAAACTGCGTAGAGGAAACACGGAACTACTGCCTACTTTTTAAATTGTCTTGCAACTTCCGGTGAATCTCTACTTCAAAATAAAAACGCTGGAAAGAGGAAAGCTGAGCCTGGAAATATGTCTGGAAGATGCTGGCGCTAACATGCATTTGCGCTTTCTGCTACGTTCAACGGGTTTCTATTTATCCTTTAAAGTGGAAATTCTTTAAAACCATTTTTTTAATGTTTATTTATTTTGAAGAGGGGCGAGTGCAAGGAGGGGGGAGGGGGAGGGAGAGAGGGAGAGAGAGAATCTCAAGCCGGCTCTGAGCTGTCAGCCCTGATGCCGGGCTCGATCTCACGAACCTCGAAATCATGACAGGAGCTGAAACCAAGAGTTGGACGCTTCACCGACTGAGCCACCCGGGCGCCCCTCAAGTGGAAATTCTTACCGGGCTAGGTTTGACTGAATGAGATGATGGCTGGGACGAGACCATGGGACGAGGTCCCCACGGCAGCTCTGTAACGTACTACCTCTGACTAGTCCCGTTTCACAGGTGAGGAAACTGAGGCTCCAAGCCTGCCAGAAGTCGATACGGCTGGGAAAGGACGAGGCTGAACGGCAAGTCCACGCCCGCCCCAAAGCAGAGACCCCAGACGCTGATTACAGACCCAACGGCGGATATCTCTACGACAGCGATTAGCACTTTCGGCTTCACGTCCTAGCGCGAACAGGAGCAACATACCAAGTGCTCAATAAACAGTAGCCATTAGCATTCTTATGCACACACGTGGCGTTTTCAAAATTGATATGTCATTCCTAGTCTTAACCACAGTGTCAGGTTAGCATCACCTGGGATGGCAGGTGGGCATCGGGTCCCCCTGATATGATGGGACAGGGGAAGACACTCCACCTCTGTGGTCTTCCTTCCAGAAACGTATAGTCCTGTCTAACCATGAAAAAAAACACCGGACAAGCCCAGGCTAAGGGGTATTCTGCAAAAGACGTGGCCAGCGCTCCCCACAATGGTCAAAGTCATGAAAAACAAAGAAAGGCTGAGAAACTGTCACAGTCAAGAGGAAACTGACACACGACACATGTCCCTGGATGGGATCCCGGGACAGAAATCATTAATGGGAAAAACCGATGAAATCGACATAAAGTCTGGAGACTAGTTAATCGTCAGGTACGGATGTTAACTTCCTAGTTCCTGCAAATGTACTGTGGTCACATAAGATGTTAACTTATCTGTGGGAAGAACATACAGAGACTCTCTACTATGTTTGTGGCTTTATAACACTGTAATCTTCCTGCAAATCTAAAATTACACCCATATTAAAAGTTTATTTTTCAGGCGCCCCTGGGTGGCTCAGTTGGTTAAGTGTCCGACTCTTGATCTCAGCTCAGGTCATGATCTCGGCTCGTGGGTTCGAGCCCTGCATGGGGCTCTGCACCGACAGCACGGAGCCTGCTTGGGATTCTCTCTCCTCCACTCTGTGCCCCTACCCGACTCACTCTCTCTCTCTTTCAAAATAAATAAACTTAAAAAAAAATTTCTTTTTAAAAATGGACATGTCATTACTAGAATTAATACAATATATAATAATCAACATATTTTAGTAAAATTAAAACACTGTTAATGTAAATTACTGTATTCAATATATTTAAACAAATCAATATATTTAATATGTTCGTAATATAAATCCCTATATTTAAATTTTTTAAATGTTTTATTTATTTTTGAGAGAGAGAGACAGAATGCAAGCTGGGGAGGGGCAGAGAGAGAGAGACAGAGCATGAGTGGTGGAGGGACAGAGAGAGAAAGAGAGGGAGACACAGAATCCGAAGCAGGTTCCAGGCTCCAAGCTGTTGGCACAGAGTCTGATGCGGGGCTCGAACTCACAGACCGTGAGATCATGACCTGAGCTGAAGTCGGACACTTCACCGGCTGAGCCACGCAGGCGCCCCGAAACCCATACATTTAATATGTGGATAAAATGAGTTCATGTTTTTAATATTTTTAGTATGAGAAGTTGACATACTTAATAGTTGTGGTGCTATAAATGGACATGTCTGACCTATTACTGACCCGCGGATGATGCTAAGAATCTGTTTCTTGCTGGCGGCAAGCAGTCAGTGAGGAAATGGCTTGGCGACATTACGATTTTACAGAAACCTTCCTGGTAGCCAGGGCAGAGGGTAGAAGAGCCGGAGGGGGAGGCTAGAGGTGGGAAGCAAAGGGCCGGCTGGGAGCAGGGAGAGAGACTCAGGTCAAATTCCTATTCCCCATCTCAGACAAAGGAGGCCCCTTCCTGTGCCTCAGTTTCCAGCTCTGAGGCAGGTGTAGGGAGGCTGGAGGGCTCAGGCTCCCCAGCAGGGGCTGGCTCTTCGGCTGACACAAGGCGACCCACCGTTCCGGATTTTGCACAACTCTCTGGGTGTAGCCCTGAAAGTCCCAGACAGAGCAGGAGAGCGATCATCTTAGAAGCCTTCCCCCAGAGCCAGGAGCCTCCCCGAGAGAAGGAGCTGGAGGAGGGGGGGGAGGAGGGTCCTGAGAGACAGAGGATTAACCAGGACATGGCTGCACTCCCAGACCAGTAGCATAACCTCTTCCAGAACCAGGGACCCAGGAGCTGGGCCGGGCTGGCATTTATGGAGGTGCGGGCCGTGGCGTTGGGACGGCGTGCGATGCGTGCCTTTGAATGGGGGGCATTTCCTGGGGACCCTGAGGGGGGCGTCCCCGAGGCCTCACCTGACCAGTGATAGCGACGCCACTGCTCCTGGGTGATGAGGCCCAGCCTCCGGGCCTCCTGGGCTCCAGCGTGCAGCACTGAGGTCAAGGTGGCCTCTTCGGGCCCACGGGCCTCCAAGGCGCCCGGGGCCTGCAGCAAGTAGGTGGGGGGCACGGCGTTCTCGTCCCTCCGGAAGTGCCGAGCCACCAACTCCAGGTCGCGTGGCTTGGAGGTCAGCTGGGCTCTCAGAGCCTCCCACTCCTTCTCCTCGATCAGCGTGGGGACTGGACAGGGGCCGTACTGGTCACCGAGGAGGGCCTGGCAGAGAGAGGGGCCCGGGTTCAAGTCTCGACTTGGGCACTCACCTCTGGGACCCTGGGTGAGACACACTGAGCCCCCCAAGATGGGCCTGGCTGTGGTGCCACGGCGAGAAGTCCACGGAGAAGAGCAGGCAGAGCCTAGAGCACCTGGGCGTGAAGGTGCCAGAGAGCGCGGGACATTCGGCAGGTCAACTTTGAATCTGATACTGTATCTGGCATCACGGGACCCTTTGCCTGGAAAACCCTCTGTCATGGCGCCGCCTGCGGGGCTCGGTTGGTTAAGCATCCGACTCTTGATTTCGGCTCAGGTCATGATCTCACAGTTTGTGGGATCAAGCCCCGTGTCAGGCTCTGCACTGGCAGCACGGAACCTGCTTGGGATTCTTGCTCTCCCTCTCTCTCTCTGCCTCTCTCCCGCTCACACACACACTCTCTCTCTCAAAATTAATAAATAAACACTTAAAAAAAGAAAACCGTCCTTGGAAGCTAAATAATGGCCCGTAAAGGCACCCACCCCTCGTCCCCGGGCCCCGCGAATGCGCTTACAGGGAAGAGGGCTGTGATGGTTCATTTCAGGTGTCAGTCACACTGGGCTAAGGAACATCCAGACGGCGGCTCAGATATGATTTCTGAGTGTGTCTGGGCTGGTGTCTCTGGAAGACACTTGGTGAACCGAGTGAAGCAGATGGCCCTTCCCAACGCAGGTGGGCATCGCCCTGTTCAGCAAGGACCCAAATACGAGAAGAAAGAAAGGGAGGAAGGGAGGGAGGGAAGGAGGGAGGGAGGGAGGGAGGGAGGAAGGAAGGAAGGAAGGAAGGAAGGAAGGAAGGAAGGAAGGAAGGAAGGAAGGAGGAAAGAAAGAAAGAAAGAAAGAAAGAAAGAAAGAAAGAAAGAAAGAAAGAAAGAAAGGAAGGAAGGAAGGAAGGAAGGAAGGAAGGAAGGAAGAAAGAAAGGAAGAAAGAAAAAAGGAGGAAAGGTTTCCCTCTCTCTGCTTGAGCTGAGACATCCTTCTTCTCCTGCCCTTAGACGTTGGTTCTCAGGCTCTGGGACTCAGGTCGGGCCCTGGAATCTCCAGCCCCCTGATTCTAGCCTCAGGCCTACAACCGAGTTCTGCCGCCTGCCTTCCTGGTTCGCCAGCTTGCAGATGGCGGGTGGTGGGACTTCTCGGCCTCCGTGACAGCGCGAGCCAGTTCCTCCAATAAGTCTCCTCTCGTGTATATGTCTCTCTCTATCCTCTTGGTTCCATTTCTCTGGGGAACCATGACGAACACGAGGGTCTTTGCGGACGTGAGTGAGTTAAGGATTTTGAGCCGGGGAGGTTATCTGGCATCACCCGGGCCCCAAATGCGATTCCAGGAGTCCTTACAGGAGACAGGTGGAGGGAAAGAAAACTGCAGCTTCTTATAGGTAGGCCCTGGCTTGCCCCAGAAATAGAGCCGCGACAAGAGCTAAGGCCTCCGTGGGCCGTGCCTGAGTCTCATGCTATACTGTGGTCCTGGGGGGCAGATGGGTCTCAAACGTGCAGGGTGGATCGTGTCTTCATTTGGAATTAAGGATTGAACTGCAGAGTAAGACACGAGAAAGAGTGCGCTAGGCAGAGCACCTTGCAAGCAGCGGGAACAGCACGTACAAAGGCCCTGTGGCAGGAAGTGGGTAAAGACACAGAGAGGGCAAGCTGGGGTGGGGGAGGTACTTGAAACACCGACAAAGATGGGGCAGTGGTGAAACATAAGGCCATCCCCGTGGGCAAGATTCTGTGGGGGGGCAGTGTGGCCCTAAGACTTTGGTCTTAATGCTGAGAACCCTAGGAGCCCCTCTTTCTGCCCCAACGGAAGGTGCAACCTGGAATGCCAAGGAATTAGCCTAAAGTCTTGCGTTTCCTCGTCATAAAATGGAAGCGACCACCCCTCCTCTCTTCACGGAGTTGCACCAGAATATTCCAGGCGAGCGCACCCGGGGAAACCCGGATACACGGGGTCTGCGATGGAGGGAGGTTGAACGGGGGGCCCTTCTCGCAGCGCCGGCCTTGGAGCCTAGCCGGGGGAGAGGTCGGAGAGGCCGGCCGGCCACAAACCGCCGATCTTGGGACGGAGGCAGAGGGTGGAAAGCGCTCCCGCCAGCCAGGCCCCGGCGAGAACAGGAAGAACTGGGAGGAAGAAGGTCAGGAGCAACTCTCCGGCGCCGCTGCGGGGGGCCCGGGAGAGGCGCCGCGGGAGCTGCGGGGGGGGGGGGGGGGGCCCGGGGGAGGCGCCGCGGGAGCTGCGGGGGGGGGGGGGCCCGGGGGGGGCGACGCGGGAGCTGCGGGGGCCCGGGGGGAGCCGGGGCCTCTGACGGCCGGACCGGGAGCCGCCTCCTGCTATTCCTGCGCCTAATGACTTATTTACCGGAGAGACGCCTCTCCCGGGCCCCTGGGGCGGCCCCGATCTCCACGGGAAGACCCCCCCCCCCCCCCCCTGCGGAGCCGCCGAAGGAGAACGAGGCGCGGCTCTTGGGTGACAGCCCGGAGATGCTCGGTTTGGGAGCACCGCCGCGGGCGGGGAGGGGGCGCGCCGGCCGCCCCAGGCCCTTCTGGAAGGACCAGCAGGGTCCCGGGGCCGGCGGGGCCTGGGGAAGGCTCCGGATCGTCAGCCGGTCCCCCGCGCCGCCTGGAAGCCGCCGTTGCGCTTTTCCCCGCCTGCGCTCGGTCTTGCAAAACCGAATTCCTCCTGGGGTTCTTTTCTCCCATCGGCCGGTTTTCTTTAGAAAAAATCGTTTTTCTTCTCTTACTTTCTTTTCTTTCCTTCTTCCTTCCTTCCTTTTTCTTTCTTTCTTTTCTTTCTCTACTTTCTTTTCTTTCTTTCTTTCTTTCTCTCTTTTTCTTTTCTCCCTTTCCTTCTCTCTCCTCATTCCTTCCTTCTTTCTCTCATTTCTTTTCTTTCTTTCTCTTGTTTCTTTTCTCTTTCTTTCTTTCTTTGTTTCTTTCTTTCTCTACTTTCTTTTCTCCCTTTCTCCCTTTCCTTCTTTCTTTCTTTCTTCCTTCCTTCCTTTCTCTCCTTTCTTTTCTTTCTCTTTCTTTTCTTTTCTCCCTTTCTTTCTCTCTCTCTCTTCCTTCCTTTCTCTCGTTTCTTTTCTTTCTTCTCTCCTTTCTTTTCCTTTTCTTTCTTTCTTTCTTTCTTTTTCTTCCTTCCTTCCTTCCTTTCTTTCTCTCCTTTCTTTTCTTTCTGTTTCTTTCTTTTCTTTCTCTACTTTCTTTTCTTTTCTCCCTTTCTTTCTCTCTCCTCCTTCCTTCCTTTCTTCCTTTCTCTCATTTCTTTTCTTTCTTTCTCTTGTTTCTTTTCTCTTTCTTTCTTTCTTTGTTTCTTTCTTTCTCTGCTTTCTTTTCTCCCTTTCTCCCTTTCTTTCTTTCTTTCTTTCTTTCTTCCTTTCTTTCTTTCTTTCCTTTTTGAAACTCATGAAATGATCAATCATCAGGCTCATTTGGAAAACAAAACTGGAAGATGGGTGGGGGGCGGGGAATGTATGAAGAAGGGAAGTAGAGGCCTCCAAACACTAGGATGCATTTTAAGTGACGATAATTAAAGCAGAGGGATTCGAAGGACACGACCCTCCAGTTACAAGGTAAACAAGTCCTAGGGATGGAATGCGTAGCCTGAGGACCATACGTAACCCGGCGGCATGTGTACTTGGAAGTCGCTAAGAGGGGCGCCTGGGCGGCTCAGTTGGTTGAGCGTCCGACTTCTGCTCAGGTCATGTTCTCACGGTTCACGGGTTTGACCCCCGAGTCGGGCTCTGAGCTAACAGCTCAAAGCCTGGATGGAGCCTGCTTCAGATTCTGTGTCTCCCCCCTCTCTGCCCCTCCTCCCCTCTCAAAAATAAACAAACATTAAAAAAATTTAAAACATTGGGGCGTCTGGGTGGCTCAGTCGGTTGAGCGTCCGACTTCAGCTCAGGTCATGATTTTATGGTTCACAAGTTCGAGCCCCATTCAGCTGTGCTGACAGCTCAGAGCCTGGAGCCTGCTTCAGATTCTCTCTGTCTCTGCCCCTTTCCCGCTCGCACTCTGTCTCTCTCTCTCAAAAATAAATAAACATTAAAAAAAATTTTTTTAACTTAAAAAATTTAAAAAAGTTGCTAAGACAATAGATCCTACAAGTTCTCATCACAAGGATAAATAAAAAACCATTTTTTTCCTTTTTTGAATCTATGTGAGTTGATGGATATTAATTAAACCTATTACAGTCATCATTTTACAATACATATAAGTCAAGTCATTAACGCTGTATGTCTGAAACTTACACGATGCTGGATGGCAGAAAATATCTCAATAAAACCGGGAGAAGAAAAAAAAAGCAGTGCCAGCATACAAAGAAAGGTATAGAGCGGAAGATTGAAAATGCAAGCCGGACTGTAGAGACCAAACTTAACACATAAGAAAGAAAGCTTCTCATACACGTTGGCCAGGTCTTAATTTCTTTTAGGGAGATGAAATCTCTAAAACAACACCAGAACCTTCGGCAACGTTGGAAGTGTGCTCATCTGTGTTGTCCAATACAGCGGCCGGCCACCACATGTGGCTACTAAGCCACTGTGATGTGGCCAGTGGGACTGAGGAACTGAAATTTTAATTCTTTACCTTAAATTTGCCACCGGTGGATTGTGGCTGCCGGACTAGACAACGTGATTCTAAAACCAAGCAGCCCTCGTATATTTCTCTTTATTTCCCTAGACAACAGTTTTTATTTTATTTTATTTTTTTAATTATTTTTTTGTTTTTTTGTCTTTAAAAATTTTTTTAATGTTTATTTATTTTCGAGAGAGAAAGAGACAGAGTGCGACCGGGGAGGGGCAGAGAGAGAAGAAACACAGAATGTGAAGCAGGCTCCAGGCTCTGAGCCGCCAGCACAGAGCCCGACGTGGGGCTCGAACTCACAGACTGTAAGATCATGACCTGAGTCAAAGCTGGACACCTAACCAACTGAGCCGCCCAGGCGCCCCTAATTATTTTTTTTTAAGTAGACTCACATGGAGCCCAGTGTGAGGTTTGAACTCACGACCCTGAGCTCAAGACCTGAGCTGAGATCAAGAGTCAGATGCTTAACTGACTGAGCCACGGGCACCCCTGGAAAACGACTTTCATGATGGGGGCCACCCTCTCCTGCATTTTCCTTTATCTCCAGGGAAGTTTCCAGAGGATTTTTCTTTTTATTTGGAATTGCTCAAAGCTTCTTCGTGACTAAGATGTCTTGGGCAAAGATACCTTCTTGACTTTTTCCCTCTTTACCTCATAGCACAGAGGTCAGCAAGCTTTTTCTGCAAAGGGTTGGATAGCCAATCTTTTCAGCTTTGCAGACCAGGCGGCCTCTGTCACAACGATTCAGCTCTCTGTTTGTAGCTGGAGAACACCCACGGACGATACGTAGTGGCTGAGTGCCGATAAAGCTTTATTTGCAAAAACAGGCAGTGGGCCGGCTTTGCCCCATCGGCTGCAGTTGGCCGACCCCTGCTCTAGCATTTAAGAGCTCAAATGTCCTACTTAATGTATCCGAACTTGCTGGTGGAATAAATCGAGACTGTGGAATGACATTGGCCGATTGTAGCCTTAAACCACTAATCACGAGCTGGGGCTTATTTCAGTGACGGAGAGGGTGCTGTTGGGACGGGAAGAGAGAACACTCTGGAACATGGAAAAATCGGCCCCACCTAGCATCGGAAGAAGTTTGCCCGGGGGGGTGGGGGAGGCTTTAGATGGCGCCCCAGAGGCTATTCCCAACACCATGAGGCGCAGCGGAGAAAAAAATTCCCAACACCCTGTGGGTTTCCATCCTCTGTATGGTTTTCCAGGAGCCCAAATTCCCACACACATAAAGTGCATGAGGTGGGAAAGCCGGGGGAAGGTCCAGAGCAAATTCTCAGGTTCTGTTGGGCTTCGACCCTCGGCTCTCCAACTCACCCGCTGCCTCCACTTGGCTGCTCATGTCTGGATCCCAGCTAGCTCTGTAGAAAGTGAGTTCTGTGATCGATTAGCAATGTCTGCCGTGGGCAGGCTGTGGACATTGGGTGCTGCAGCAGAAATGCCATCACCCCTCCACCGATGGGCCTGGCTAGTGGGCAGGGGCCCTATACTGTGCTGGAACCAGACATAAGCACCGACCCATCCCTCCCAAGAGACTCACGACAAAAGCCGGCCCTACGGATGTTTTCCGGCACCGGTCCAGCTCCTCCAAGCAGAGTTCTGGGGTCATGTGCTCAGTGGCCTCGGCGTTCCGGATACCCCACCTCAGATCAACAACCTGGAGATCGCAAGGGTGGGTTAGTCGGGGAGGTGGCACGGTGGGTGTTTTTTGTTTTCTCAATTCCCTTTGACAAAGGCATAAAGTTTCTTTTGATAATTTTTGACAGTCTCTCCCCAAAAGGAGATGTACAAATGGAAAGAACTGGAATGAAGCCCCTAACCCCATCGTAACCATGAGAAAAACATCAGACAGACCCCGATGGGGGGCACCCGGCAGGACGGCCAGCCAGTCCTCTCCAAGACTGCCAAGGTCAGGAGCCACGAGCAAAGGCTGTGCCGGACTAGAGGGAACCCCCGTGGGCTCCCCGGACGGGGTCCTTGACCGGAGGGAGGACACGAATGGAAGGACTGGTAACATCTGAATGACGCTAGGAGGCGGGTTAATAGCCATGCACCGATGTTTGTGTCTTAGTTCTGACCAGTGTGTTCTGACCGATGATGTCCCTTCACGTAAATCTAAATCCGAAATGTAAAAGAATTCAAAAAACATTTTAAAGAACTCGAATGTTCGCAGACCGCTCCTTGCTAAGTGAGGACATGTCCGCACTTGTTCTCAGAACTTTCCCGACAACGCAGGGTATTTAGTTGGGCTGAAACCGGACTTGGCAGGGTCTCCTTGGCAACCGCACGCTTGTGGTCCACTTTGGCCTGCTTGGCCGAGGTGAGGGGCGGCAGAATGGCTCAATTCAGAGAGCAAAGCTGACCAGAAGGCTGGGATAAGGGGGGGGGAGGGGAATGGGACTCAGAATGTCCCTCCCTGCCTTTTGGCCAGAGGAAGAGACACAGTTCCTAATGAACTGGAACATGGGGATAAAAGGACCCTAGTTCTGAATGTGGCTGAATGGAGAGGGGAAAAGGGCCAGCCACCAGGCTCTGCGGGCCACTGTCTCCCGCCCCTGCGTAGACGATGTTTCCAGTGCCCGTCACATAGCACCTGTGTGGACATTAAAGGCACGAGCACGGAGCCCTCCATCAGTTCTCAGCATGTATGGTTTCCTTTTTAGCGCCTCTGCCATTGAGCTGTGTCTCATGATGGATGGCGGGCGGAGTCCCAGCGCTGTGGCTTTCTCGGTCACGTATAAACCGTGGTGTGTCTCGTAACCAAGGGGGCCTTCGGTGTGACGGATCGCTGGGAGTCCGTGTCAGCTGAAGCCAGCGCTCCTAAGACGCTTCGTTGGTAACGTGTGAGTCGCAACAGTCCCACCCCGGATGGGGCGCAAGAGGCACAGGGGACTGTTTGGGGTCTACGGTGACTGTGCCTGCCAGGCACACCATGACTGCTCCCGAAAAAGGCTCCGCCCACTTCCGCGTACACCCCAAACACCCCACAGTCCTTTAGACTCCCCCCAAAGCAGGGAGGGCCAGGAGGGCAGGGCAAAGTGACAACAAAAGGCGGTAAAGGGACGTGCCCAGGGAGCAGAGTCCCAGGCGGCCACTGCGAGCACGGCCACACCTCCTGCTCTAACCACGGGGCCTGTGGCGCAATCCCTCCCCCTGCCTTTTTAGAGGCTTTTCTTCGCTATGGGACGCCTCTCCAGCGCGGAGCCCCTTGGAGGAGAAGGCCCTATGTGGCAGCCCGGGTGGCACACCTCTGTTCCCTCATTTCAGGGCAGGGGAAACTGAGGCAAGGAGGGGGCAATTACCTCGAACATCAGGCCGTGCTTTTGACAGAAGGTCTGCACTTCGGGGTAGGCGGTGCTCTGTAGAGCTTCTCTCTCTGCGTCCATGTCTGCAAGGAAGAGCGTAGAAAACATCGGTTGGAAGAGCCCAGGACTCCTTCTTGCCCCACAGCTGTGCTTTCAGCCGAAAAAACATGAGGCAGGGGCGCCAGGGTGGCTCCGTCGGTTAAGCGGAAGGCTCTTGGTTCTGGCTCAGGTCATGATCTCATAGTTCGTGAGTTCGAGCCTGGCGTCGGGCTCTGTGCCGACAGTGCGGAGCCTGCTCGGGATTCTCTGCCTCCCTTTCTCTTTGCCCTTCCTCGGTTCACACACTCTCTCCCTCTCTCTCTCTCTCTCTCTCTGAAAATAAATAAAGAAACATTAAAAAAATAATAATAATAGACGTGAGGCAAACCAACGAGGGATTTTCCTGGTATTAGTGCTAAAAGGCAGGGCACCTGGGTGGCTCAGTCGGTTAAGTGTCCAACTTCAGCTCAGGTCATGATCTCACGGTTCGTGGGTTCGAGCCCCGAATCAGGCTCTGTGCGGACAGCTCAGAACCTGGAGCCTGCTTCAGATTCTGTCTCCCTCTCTCTCTGCTCCTCCCCCACTCATGCTTTGTCTCTCAAAAATGAAATAAACATTAAAAAAAAATCCTGCATCCCAGGAAACCCCTCTGTCCCAGCTACCCAGAATGATTGGTCCCCCTCGCCTGGGGTTGCCAGATGAAACACGGGATGCCCGCTGAATCTGCGCTTCAATAAACACTGAAAAACTTAATAACTCGAGCGCTGTTTGGATACAGTACACATCTGATAAACCCAGCTGAATCTGCATTTCCGACAAACAGCAAATAAACCGTTAGCCTAAGTCTGTCCCACGTCACGCGCTACTTGGGAAACACCTACCCTAGGGGACTGTTCATTGTGTATCTGAAATGAATGTGAAATCTCAAATTTAACTAGTGTCCTGGTTTTTCGGCTTTTGCTAGAATCTGGCAGCCCTGCCGAGGGTGAAACCCGGACTCCAAGGCCTTCGGCGCCACTGACTTCACCGTGGGGCCCGGCGCCAAGGCACAGCCGTCCTCGGGTTCCCGCTCTGTAGAATGGGGGTGATGCTTCTACTTTGCCAGGCCGCAAGCTCCCCAAAGTCAAGGGCCTCTGCTCGTCTTGGTCACGGCTGGTGTCTTAGCACCTGACACAAGTGCTTAGTTAAGTGTTGGTTTAGCTGTTGAATCTTACGAGTAAGATCATCGCGCGAGACGGATGTTGAAGAAACGTTGGTCTTCTCCACCCGGTCGGGGGAGGTCCTCGGAGTGTGCAGGTACGGACTCCCAAATCCACCGGCATGAGGAGGCCGCCCGGGCCCCTCCGGCACCCGTCTCGGGTCTGCCTCCTACCCCGTGCCCTTCCCAAGCCTGTCTAATCCATTCCACGGGGTCGTGACATCCGCCCACAGAGGATTTATTAGAAAGTTGCTTTATGCTCAGAACCTTGCTAAGGATCAGGGGCACAGTGGCAAGCCAGCCATACGTAGATGACGTGACGCAGTGGGCCAGAGCCGGCCCCTACTAACTGGGGAAAGCCGACTGCTAAATCTTCCAGAACCTTGTAAACCAGTGGTTAACAGAGCCAACAGGAAAAATCCAATTACCCAAACTTACAATGGAAAGGGCAGAGATGGCGATTACTCAAAAGTCATCATTCTGAATTCTATTTTTATTTATTTTGAGAGAGAGAGAGAGAAAGAGAGAGAGCTCGAGCAAGTGGGGGAGGGGCAGAGAGAGAGAGAGAGAGAAAGAGACAGAGAGAATCCCAAGCAGGCTCTGCACCGTCAGCGCAGAGCCTCAAACTTGCAAACCGTGAGATCACGACCTGAGCTGAAGTCAAGAGTTGGACGCTTAACCGACTGAGCCCCGCAGGCACCCACGCTTCCTAATTATTTTACGGCGTTTGGCTGCGCGCCCTGTTCTGGAGTTTGGTCCTGGCTACCGATTTTGTAGCAGGGGAATATTAGAGAACGGCTCCGTGGTCTGAGAGGTCATGCCGACAGCTCGAAACGGACCCTGGCGGGAGGAGTCACACCGCGGAAATTGGCAGACTACCAATCAGTGGCGTTTTTCGTTTCGTATTGTTCTGTTTAGATTGGGCGGGGCGGGGGGGCGGGGGGCGTGGGCTCCTAAACATTTGCCAGCACACCGCTCTGCGTAGTCTTTGCCCCCCCGGCGCTTGCGGCTCTGCTTGGAGGAGCCACACATGAAATGACTACCGTTTATGGGGCCTGGGGCCTCAAGGGTTCCGAGACCTGGTGGAGCCCAGTGTGACTACAACACACGGGTGCAGGGAAGGGCCACCTAAGATCAAGATGGGAGGTGAGGAAGGTGGGGTCGTGCAAGGCTTGGTGGCTGGGGGAAGGCTCTTATGCTTTTAATTTTTTTAAATGTTTGTTTATTTTTGAGAGAGAGAGACAGAGACAGAGCGCGAGCGGGGGAGGGGCAGAGAGAGAGGGAGACACAGAATCCGAAGCAGGCTCCGGGCTCTGAGCGGTCAGCACAGAGCCCGACACGGGGTTCGAACTCAGGAGACAGGAGATCATGACCTGAGCTGACGTCAGACGCTTAGCCGACTGAGCCCCCCAGGCGCCCCTCTAATGCTTTTTAAGCCTGGCGCGTAGTGCCTTCATCGCAAGTGTTAGTTGCAATATGATTCGGGGCGCACGGCCGCTCTATCGGTTCAGGCTCTCAGCCTGGCTTATCGAGGAGGAAACAGAGGGTCTAGGAGGCTCCTCCTCATTGGTTCCCACGTGGGTCACTCACCGGCCAGGCTCCTAGAGGACCCCAGGAGCCCCGCCCCGGCCACCTCGCCCCTCCCCAAGAGTACCTGCTTGCCTCTAAGCCCCCAGCCTTTCCCTGCCCCTTACCTGAGATCGCGGAGCTGATGAATATGGCCACAGTGCCGGGCAGAGGCGCCGGGAGGGGGCCTCCCAGACCCTGGAGAAGCCGCCGGCGGGTGCCCGGGCTGAGGGGGCCCACGCTCATGCTGCCCGTGCACCTGGGCGAGCCTTGCCCCTGGAAAGGGCCCGGGATTCAGAGACCTCAGGCCGGAGGCCAGGTGGGCTTCTTGGGAGGACAGCCGGGCAGGGCCACGCGGAGTGGGGCGGCCATCCCACGCCCTCAGCGCCCTGCAGCCCCCGTCCCCGTCCCCTCCAGCACCCCTGGGGAGCCGAAGCCGCAGGCACTAACAGGGCGGGGGGAGGGGGGGACGTTGGACACCAGCCTCCCAGCCAAGGCCCCTGGATGTCGTCGGTTCCTCCAGGCACTGCAGCCTTTTGCCCCTCAACCAGCCGGTTCCTCACCCCGGGAGCTCAGCAGTCGCCACAGCAACTGCGGTTTCCTGGAGCCCTGTGTTGTTGTCGTCGGGGCCTGGGGACCAGCCAGCCTCTGCCAACACCTAGGCTCCCCCCCCCCCCCCCGGGGATCCGTGAAAGTTGAGCCTAGGTCCAGGTGCGCAGAGGGAAGCCGTCAGGTGCTGGGAGTCCTGCCGGCGCCGGCTGGTCAGGCCAGAAGGACAAGCACTGGACAGAACCCCCACCCCTTCCCGCGCTCACTGTCCCCTCCATAGTGGTCCAGGCGCTGGGCGTACTGTTTAAACAAGCAGTTCTCAACACGGGGGAAGAGTCTGCTTCTCAGGAGACACTTGCCATGTCTGGAGACATTTTGGTTGTCACGACGGGGGCGTGGGGGGGGAGGGGGGCTGCTGGCACTTAGGGGGTAGAGCCCAGGGATTCTGCTCAGCACACCTGGAATGCACAGGACCGCCCCCGCCGGAGGAGATGATTCTGCTCCCCCCCCCCCATGTCGGCCGCACCGAGAAGCTGAGAAATCGGCTTTAAGTCCACCCCGGCCGGGTCTCCTGGCCTGCAGGAGGCGCGGAGCCGGCGCTCCCAGATGAGAAGGGAGATGAGCAAGTCTCCCGGGGCAGTGCGGCGGCCCCGACCCACGTCAAACCGAGATGGGGGCTTTGAAATAATCAAAAAAACACCACTCGTGACACCGCGGGTAGACCTTAGGGCGTTGCGCTAAGTGAAATTAGCCAGACAGAGAAAGACAAGCACTGTAAGGTCTCACTTGTATGTGGACTCTCAAAACAGCCAAACCCCTAAGAACAGAGAGAGGTGCTTACAAGGGAAAAGGGGTGGGGGCCGAGGGGAGATGTCAGTCGAAAGATCACAGACTTCGAGTTAAAAGATGTACGAGACCGATCTAGGGAACCGAAGGCACACCACGGTGATTATAGTTAATAACACCGTATTATATGCTTGAAAGCTGCTAACAGCATAGGTCTTAAAGGCGCTCGCCACTAGAAAGAAATAGTGATTTCGTGCACGCTGGAGGCGTTCGCTAACGCTACCGCAGTAACCATCGTGCCAGATGCAAGTGCATGAAGTTAACATGTCAGGCGCCTTAAACTTCACACGGTGTTACGTGCGCTGATTATCTGTCAGGAAAGCAGGGGGGAAGGATGAACCCCAAACACGGCTTCAATGACCAGGGAAAGACCTTCTCATCACGTGACCTTACTGAAAATGCCCTGGGGTGCCTGCGTGGCTCAGTCGGTTGAGTGCCTGACTTCGCTCAGGTCGTGATCTCACAGTTCGTGGGTTCCAGCCCTGCGTCGGGCTCTGTGCTGATGGCTCGGAGCCTGGAGCCTGCTTCGGATTCTGTGTTTCCTTCTCTCTCTGCCCCTTACCCGCTCATGCTCTGTCTCTCTCTCTCTCTCTCTCAAAAATAAATAAACATCAAAAAAAAAAAAAAAAAAGGAAAATGCCCTTGTGATCTGGGTCCCGCCCGCCCCCTTCTTGATATTAACAAACCACAGGCAGAAGGAACGTATATACCTGGGAGTCCATGGGTCTGGTTGAGACGCTCGTCCGTCCATCGCTGTCCTGGAGGAGCTAAGCAAGTAGCCTCTTTCCTGGGACGTCGGCCGCGTCATCCATGAAGTGGGAGGGACAGCTGCGTGAAGGCGAGCTAGTGTGAGGAGGCAGGCGGTCCACTCAGGACAGTGCACGAGGAAGCACGAGGAGCCTGAAAGGCAAAATGAAGGCCGAACGCATCCGTGACGGACCCGACGTGAGCAAGGCAGTCGCTGCTCTGCTTACGGGCGTTGGAGGAACTCTGGTATCAGTGCGACCGAACAGCCGGAGCTTTTGAAATATCTCTTCCTTCTCTGCCTCGACTTCCCTTCCCTGCCTTGTCCACTTAGGAAAAGAGTCTGCCTTTCAGGGGGTACCTGAGACCACCCTCGTATGTGAGGATTTGCTAGAGGGACTCACAGAATTCGGAAAAGTCGTTCTCACGGTTTTGGTGCGTCACAATGAAAGGACACAGATTGGGGCGCCTGGGTGGCATCCGACTTCGGCTCAGGTCAGGATCTCGCCGTTTGTGAGTTCGAGCCCCGCGTCGGGCTCTGTGCTGACAGCTCAGAGCCTGGAGCCTGCTTCGGGTTCTGTGTCTCCCTCTCTCCTGCTCCTCCCCTGCTCACGCTCTGTCTCTCTCCCTCTCTCGAAAATAAATAAACACTAAAAAAAGAAAGAAAGGACACGGATCAAGGTCAGCCGAGGGAAGAAATGTCCAGGGCACACCAGGCTTGGGCCTCCAGGGTCCACTCCCAGCAGAGCTGTGTGAGTGACGCTTAACTCTCACAGCGACAATGTGTCACAGCAGGCACGGAGGGCCGCCAGCTGGGGAAGTTCAGCTGAGCCTAGGGGCCCGGGTTTTTACTGGGCATCGGTCACCCCGACGTGGCTGACTCCCAGAGCCCCTCCTGAGCCCCAGGCCCCCACCAGAAATCGCTTCGTTAGCGCAGACTCTCTGGTATGTTCCAAGGACCCCGGATCAACACACCCTTATCAGGCAAGACATCCCAAGGGCTTAGAGGGCGCTTCCCAGGAGCCAGCCAAGGGCCAGACCTTTCACGGGCAGAGTGAGGACAGCCCGGGCCTGCTGAACGAACCTCACCTGCAGAGACTGGAAAACGTTCTAACATAACCGACTGTCACCATTTCACAGATGAGGAAGACTGAGGCCCAGGGCGAAAATGTTTCCACCAGCCTGGAAGGGCCCGGCCGGGGAGAGAGTGCTGGTCTGGCCCCTTCTCCTCCAGGGACCCGCAGAGCCAGCCTGGCCACCTTCCCGGGACCCGCCCAGGCCCTCGGATTGGACCTCCCAGGGAGCTGACCTCCCCGAGACCCCAGCTCTGGGCCCCAGGGCCCGTCTAGGTTTGTCCCTATCCCCTCCTCACCGATCTCCTGACCTTGAATCTGCCTTCCCCCAAATCTCTGTTCCTTCCTCCATTTATCTCAGCCTCCAAAGGCCCCTTGGACCCACCCCACCCCAGCATATGGCTGTGTTCCCCTGCTTACCACCTCCTCACCTCCGTAGGAGTATCGGAAGGTTTCGACCTGGATGCTCACACTAGGCCTTCTTTCTATTCTTGTAGCCCCCGGGCTTTTGCAATATCAGCACTGCTGGCATCTGGTGCCAGATCATTCTCTGCAGTGGGGGCCAGCCCGTGCATTGTGGGATGTTGAAGAACATTCCGGCTCGGCCCAGTGGGTACCAGCAGCAGGGCTCCCTGCCCCCGCCAAAGCCATGCCAATCAAAAATATCTCCAGACATTGCCAATGTCTCCTGGGGGGGCAGAATCATGTCTGGTTGAGAACCCCTGGTCTGAGACGACCAGCTTATTGCAGCCTCGGGGCCTTTGCACATGCTGCACCCAAACTCCCCAATCCAAATCCTTTCGTGCCACCCACACCTCCGCTTACAGGCCGCCTCCTAAGAGGCTCTCCCTGACCCTCGCATTGCCCAATGACCCCCCTCCCCAAGTGACTCCCAATGCCATCAGCCTATTTTTGTTTAATGTTTATTTATTTTGAGAGGGGGAGAGAGAGAGCGTGCGTGAGAAGGGGAAAGGCAGAGAAAGAGGGAGAGAGAATCCCAAGCAGGGATTGTCAGTGCTGACAGCACAGAGCCTGATGTGGGGCTCGAACTCACCAACCGGGAGATCATGACCCAAGCTGAGAGCAAGAGTCGGATGCTGGACCAGCTGAGTCCCCCGGGCACCCCTGCCATTGCCCTATTTTAATTCTCTGCATGGTACTTACGACCAGCTGATATGTTTCTTCTGGCTTGTTTACTGCTGGTCTCTCCGCGAGAACACGAGTTCTGTGAGCACAAGGACCTCGTCTGCCAAGGTCGGCGTGCTTGGCACACGGCAGGGGCTCCCTAAATAGCTGTCAACGGGCTCATCCACCACCGTCCATCCTCCTTGAGTTCCATTCGCACTGCAGGCAATTCAGCAAGCTTGGATCTCCCTGCAAGGACAGAGGCCCCTTGCAGGGTCCACCTTCCAGTTTCCCTTGGGGACTCTGGCTTCCCTCTCGCTCTTGCTGGGGGCGGAAGGGCCGATTTAAGATCCTCGGAGGAAGTAGGCTGGAGAAGAGAGTTTTCTGGGGCGCGGCGCCGTCCGGAAGACAAGCCCCCGCAATCCTAGTAACTTTTGTCTTAGGTACTTCCCAGGTCTCTCCCTGCCAATTCGCCCAGCAACCGGGATAATGAAAGCACTTGTGCGGCTCTCAGGCTTAGCCGGGCACTCAGCCAGACTCGACGGTTAACCGTTGGGTGCCGGGCTGACACACTCATCATAGCAGAGGCCATTTGGGAAGGGTCCATGAGGTACCAGCTGGTTGGCGTCTTGCACGGGCAGTGTGCCCGAGAAGCAGATGTTACGATTCTGTCCCACTGATGAAAAAAACAAAAACAAAAAAAACAACGAGGTCCAGATAGATGAAGTCCTATGCATCGGCCACTCCATCTCTCCGGGCTTAAGGTGTCTTAACAATTTCCAGGGCTGGTAAGACCATGAAATTCACTTACACGGTGAGCCCCGTGAAATGCTAGCCCTGATTAATTACCGTGATTTCCGGTCTCACCCAATGAGCGGCAAGTCAGGAATCGAAGCGTCCGATGTCAGTGTCCCAGCGAGCGTCAGTGAAACCCAAGTTTCCGGAGCAGGGTTTCTCGGTCTCAGCCCTGCTAGCGTTTGGGACCAGAGCACCCGTGGCGGTGGGGGTGCGTGTAAGGAGGAAGTCATCGGGGACAGGTGACTGCAGGATCGGCCCGCCAGCTGGGCCTGGGCAATGGGAGGCTTCCCCTCCCCCCTCCCTGCTGCCTGTCCTGGGAGTGTTCACTCCACCGGCCTCCCCGCACCAGCTGCTCCCCAAGGTCACAGCCTTGAGATAGTGATGTGGTGTGTTAGGACCGCCTGGACTGCACATGACACTGAACCCAGTTAGGACCTCACGATAAATTTTAAGATTCAGGCTGGCATGTGGCCATCTACTCGTCCGTGGCCACTCAGGACAAGCCTCGTAGGCTCCCTTGCTTCTCAAGCCTGCCGCCTACCCGTCTGAAGCGGCCGGCCTTTCTTCGGTCTCTCCCCACCCTCCGAGTCTCGGGGCTGATTTCAGATTTCACACGGGAAGCTTGCGTGTGTTGTAGGATGTTGGGCCGCAACCCTGGCCTCCACCAACTAGACGCAAACGGCACCAACCCCCTCCCGATCATGACAACTGAGAATGTCACCTGATGTCGTCGCCAAGTGTCCCCTGGGGACCAGAATCCCCACCTCCACCCTCGGGGTGAGAACCACTGCTCTGTCTTACTATATGCATGTTACCCTCATCGTGTTATTATACTTTGAGGAACTCTTAGCTTCAGGTGCTAATACAACACACTGTCTCCAGCTCCCCCCGGGGGCCCTGGGAGCTTCATTTTGCTACCCTGGTTTCCCAATGATGAAAAGAAGCTTCAGAAAAGTTCAACGATTTGCCCAAGGTCCCTTGGCAAGGAAGTGACAGGGCCGAGCCTCAAACCCCAACATTTGTCAGCTACATTGGAATCTGTAGGTTTTAAAGAATTCTTGGGAACGTTTTTTATGTTATTTTTTTACTGTTCATTTATTTTTGAGAGAGAGAGAGAACAAGGGAGAAGGGGCAGAGAGAGAGGGAGTCACAGAACCCAAAGCAGGGTCCAAGCTCTGAGCTGTCAGCACAGAGCCCAGCACTCACCCGAACCATGAGATCATGACCTGAGCTGAAGTTGGATGCTTAACCGACTGAGCCACCCAGGCACCCCAATTGTATTATTATTTCTTTCAATATTTATTTTTGACAGAGAGAGAGAGAGAGACAGAGCACGAACAAGGGAGGAGCAGAGAGGGAGAGGTGGACACAGAATCCGAAGCAGGCTCCAGGCTCTGAGCTGTCAGCACAGAGCCCGACGCGGGGCTCAAACTCACAAACCGCGAGATCATGACCTGAGCCAGAACCAAGAGTCAGGTGCTTACCCATCTGAGCCACCCAGGCGCCCCTTGGCAACGTTTTTAAAGTGCGATAATGGTATTGTGGTACAAGGTTTCTTTTTTAAAAAGAATGCCTTTATCTTTTAGAAACGCGCAATAAAATATTTTATGGAATAATAAGATTTCTTCTTAATAATAAGATTTAATTATTATTAAATCTAATTATTTAAATTTAATATTATTTTTATTTAATATAAATATTATTTAAATTCAATTTAATATATAAATATTGTATATAAATATTATTTAATATTTAAATATAAAATATATAAAAATAATTTAGATTCAATTTAATATATAAATATTGTATATAAATATTATTTAATATTTAAATATAAAATATATAAAAATAATTTAGATTCAATTTAATATATAAATATTGTATAAAAATATTATTTAATATTTAAATATAAAATGTATAAAATTATTTAATTAAATTTAAATTTAATTATTATTAAATCTTATTATTAATAAGGGATCTACTTTGAAATAATAATCCCAGATGGCAAGGTGGATAGGCGGGGCTGGCCAGGGGGTGATAGTACTCGGACCTGGGGCTGGTGGTTCATTATACTATTCTGCCTACTTTGGGGTCTGAAATTCTGTGCAGTAAAAGTGCAATATATTCTTCCATACCTGTTCTTAGGGAACAGTTCTAATTACCATTATGGGGGGCGCCTGGGCACCTAAGGTGGTAGAGCAGCCGACTCTTGATTTCAGCCGGAGTGGTGGTCTCACAGGTCGTGAGTTCGAGCCCTGCGTCGGGCTTTGCGCTGATAGTGCGGTCCCTGCTTGGGATTCTTTCTCTCCTTCTCTCTCTGGCCCCTCTCCTGCTCGCACTTTCTCTCTCTCAAAAGAAATAAAAACAAAACAAAATAATAATTACAATTACGTGTTGGCTATTATGTGTTGGGTAGGGGCTGAGCCACAGCGAGGGTATTTTCATACCTTCTTTGCCTATTCCCACCTTACGGAAGAGGAATCGACTAGGGAGATAGATATTAATAAATCAGATCAAACTCTCGGCCTGGACGGAGATGCTTTGGCTGAGGATGAGCGGGGAAGCTGCGCCCCCTGGAGGTCAGCGCAGGAGTGGCCGCGTGAACGGGCGGAAGCCCCTTGACTGCGAGGCAGAGTGGAAGGAGGAAGCGGGAGAGGGGTTGGCAGGTCTGGGGTGCAACGTTTTGCGGGGAGGGCACAAGAAAAGCACTAAAAATAAATAATATTTTTTCATTTTTTATGGTGCTAGAAATGTCGGTAATATTTTCAAGCAATATTTTTAAAAAATCAGTGCAAAAAAATCCACAGTGAATGAAATATCACAATTTCATTTTTTCAAACAAATTTAAAAATGTTTTACTTACTCTTGAGAGAGAGTGAGGTGTAGAGAGGGAGGCAGAGAATCCAAAGCAGGCTCTGCACTGACAACAGAGAGCCAGATATGGGGCTCGAACTCACCAACCTGGAGATCGTGACCTGAGGTAAAGTCGGTCACTTAACCGACTGAGCCACCCAGGCATCCTGAAATCTCACAATTTGAAATAGAGTGAGGCAAGTGAGCTGAGTATATAAATGCAGGGTTGGATCTTGTTTTCATTAAGATTTTGATGATCCGTGGAGGCGCCTGGGTGACTCAGTCAGTTAAGCGTCGGACTCTTGATATCGGCTCAGGCCACAATCTCCCAGTTCCTGAGTTCGATCCCCGCCTCAGGTTCGGCACCGACAGCGCAGAGAGAGCCTGTTTGGGATTCTGTCTCCTTCTCTCTCTGCCCCTCCCCCGCTTTGTCCCTCTCTCCCTCAAAATAAATAAAAATAAACTGAAAAAAAATTTTTCCGATGATTTGTTCACGCGCAGATATTTTGTTTTTATAAAATGTTACTTGAAAACATAACATATCTGTAAACCGAAACCACAGCGAGAGAGCATCTCACACCTTCCCAGGTCATCTGTAATCAGAAAGGAAGATAGCAAGTGTTGGCAGGGATGTGGGAGGCTCGGACCCCTCCTGCCCCGCCGGCGGGAATGCAAAATGGCGCCCCGGAAACAGCGGGGCGTTCCCTCGGAAAGTTACCCGCAGAATGGCCACGTGAGCTGGCCCTTCCGTTCCTGGCTAGAGACCCGAGAGGGGTGCCACGGGTGTTCAGACACGCCCTGTCCGAGGACGCTCGGAGCAGCGCGGATCAAAATCAGCCAACATGGAAACACCCCAAACGCCCATCGAGAGGTCGACGGGTAACAAGAGGCGATAACGCCGTGGAATGCCACGTTCCTCGGCCACAGAAAGGAGGGGAACGCTGACACGCGCTACAGGGTGGAAGACCCCAGAAGACACCACGCGCGCGCGTGAGAGAAGCCAGTCACACAGGGCCACATGGGGTACGACTGTGTTCGTATGAACCGTCCGAAAACAGGCAAATCTGCAGAGGCAGCGGGAAGCAGATTGGTGGCTTCCGGGGGAGGGGGGGGCGGGACGCTGGTGGGGGAGGGGTGATGGAGAGTGACTGCCGATGGCGACGGGGTTTCCTTTGGGGTGATAGAAATGTTCTGGAACTCGATGGAGAGGATAGTTGCACGACATTGTGAACATATGAAATGCTGCCGAATTGTACACTTTAAAATTATTTATTTAGTTGTATATTTTTATTATTATTATTTTTTAAGATTTTCTTAGTAAGCAATCTCTATACCCAACGTGGAGCTCAAACTCACAACCCAGAGATCAAGAATCACATACTCTACCAACTGAGCCGGCCAGGTGCCCCCCAAATTATTTATTTTATCTTATGTGACTTTTACCTCATTTTTTAAAAATGGATTTAAATGGGAAAAAAATATATTTACTACAGACGGGGAAGCTGAGGCCCGTGGTCACCCAGCTAGTAACCGTGGGCAGTAGCTGGAGTGGGATCTGAAACCAGGTCCCCTTATGATCTGTATTTCGAATCACAGGAGGGTTCAGAATAACTGCCCAATGGAAATCGGAGATCGCCCACTGGTTCGGGCAGGTTTCCGGGGTTGCAGACCGCACTTTAACACCCTCGATGAACGCTCCGGACCCCCTCCTAGAAAATGGTATGTACCCGAAGTTTTGCTTACAGTCCCAGGCGGTCTGTGGAACTTCTCCCTCCTGCCCTCCGTTGGAGCAGGGCCAACGAAGTCGTGGCTGAGAAGCTCAAAGCCAGGGGGCGCCAGGGGCTCAGCTGGTTGGGTGTCTGACTTTGGCTCCGGTGGTGATCTCATGGTATGTGAGTTCCAGCCCTCCATGGAGTTTTGCACCAATAATGGTGTGGAACCTGCTTCGGATTCTCGTCCTCTCTCTCTCTCTCTCTCCTTCTGTCCTTCCCCCACTAGTGCTCTCGCTCGCTCTCTCTCAAGAAGAAATAGGGGCGCCTGGGTGGCTCAGTTGGTTAAGCCTCCACTTCGGCTCAGGTCATGATCTCTCGGTCTGTGAATTTCAGCCCCATGTCAGGCTCTGTGCTGACAGCTCAGAGCCTGGAGCCTGCTTCGGATTCTGTGTCTCCCTCTCCCTCTGCCTCTCCCCTGCTCGCTCTCTCTCAAAATTAATAAACATTAAAAATTTTTTTAAAAAGAATAAGTAAACATTAAAAAAATTTTTAAAGAAGCACAAAGTTAGACAAATACTCTGAGATTCAACCATCTACGGAAAAATTAAAGGCATAATTATGTTACTAAAGAGACAGTCATCTGCTTACAGAAGAGACATATGCCAAGCACAGCTGTCACTTTCTGAGTGTTTATATGGACAGATTAGAAGGACTGTTCAGAGTGACTACCTTTGGGATGGTGGGTTGTGGGTGAAAAAAGTTAAGTCTCTTTTTCTCCCTCTCTCTGTTTTTTCTTTATGCACGTCTCTGCAGTTTCCATTTTAAACAACCTGACTGTATTATAATTTTAAAAATCTGAAAGATGCATGAACAAAAGCCTTTGCGTTTAATTTTTTAAATGCTTATTTCTGAGAGAGAGAGAGAGAGAGAGAGAGCAGGAGAGGGGCAGAGAGAGAGTGAGACACAGAATTGGAAGCAGGCTCCAGGTTCTGAGCTGTCAGCGCAGAGCCCGATGCAGGGCTCGAACCTACAAACCTTGAGATCATGACCTGAGCCGAAGTCGGATGCTTAACCAACTGAGCCACTGAACTTGATCAGGCGCCCCTGAACTCGGATCATCTCCTTAAAGGCCCTCTCTCCAAACAAGGTCACGTTCTGCAGTACGGGGGTTTAGGACTTCCTCCCATGAACTTTGGGGAGATGGAAGTCAAGCCACAGCAGTGGGTGTTATACTCACACCTGGTTGTTTAAAATAGGAAGCTGGCCCCACGGCGCCCTGCTGGGATTTTCTCATGGCCACCGTATCATTACACAAAACCTTGACAACTGCCCACCACGCCCCTCTGGAATCCAGGGTTCCCAGTGAGGAAGATGCGCCGTCTCCATGGAAACCCAGAGATGCGTCGGCAGATCACCAACGGTCGTTTTATCACGCACACATAACAGATGCGGGGAATAAGTTTTGCCTGCGATAACGCCGTCTCTGGCACCTTGCTTTTGTCACGTAATAACACGACACAGATACCATGTCGCCGCAGTCTCCTGGAGACCTAGTCCATTCATTGTAATGGCTGCTTAGAATTCTCTAGAGCGGATGGGCTGTCATTTATTGATCCCATCTCCTATTCGATCTGAGTCCCGAGGCCTGAGAATCAGGGGGACGAAGGTGTAAGTTCCAATCTGGGTCTGAAGCCCAAGAACCAGGAGCGCCAACGTGCAGGGGCGGGAGAAGATGCATATCTCAGCTCCAGCGAAGAGACGACGGAATTTGGCCTTCCTTGGTTCTGTTAGGACCCTTGACGGATTTGGGTGATGTGCGCCCCTCCCATACCGCCCCCCACCCCCACCCTTGGGAGGGGCATCTGCTTCACTCCCTTCACCAATTCAAATGCTGATCTTTCCAGAAATACCATCCCAGACGCACCCAGAAGTCCTCCTTGACTTGCTAGCTGGGCATCCCTTAGCCCCGTCAAGTTGCCGCCTAAAATCAACCATCACAGCGATGGTATTTGGAAAAAGGGCCTTTGGGAGGTGATTTGGTCTAGATTATTGGGGCAGGAGGGTGGGACCATCGCCTTAAGATTAGAGTCCTCGTCAGAGGAGGGAAAGAGCGAGGAGAAGCCACGCGAGAAGGTGACTGTGAGCCAGGAATGGGGCCTTGACAAGAGACCGAATGTACCGGCGCCTTGACCGCCTTGACCTTGGACTTCCAGCCTCTGCACTGTAAAAAAAAAAAATGTTGTTCAAGCCGCCCAGCCTTTGGTGTTTTGTTACAGCGGCCCGAGCAAACTGAGACGCAGAGCTTGCTGAAGGGCGGGTCACGTCGTGGTGGAGCCCAGGTGGTTAGGGTTACGGATTCCCGAGGGCTGTCACAACAAAGTCCCGCGAATACAGTGGCTGAAAACAATAGAGATGGATTCTCCCACAGCTGTGTTGCCAGCACACTCTCTCCGGTGGCTCTAGGGGAGGATCTAGGCCGGCTACTAGTCCCATTGGATTAGGGCCCGGCCTGGGCGTCTCATCTCAACGTGATGTCACCTGCCAAGATCCAGTCTCGAAATTAAAGTCACATTCCTAAGTGCTGAAGACTGTTGAGACTTCAACCTACCTTTCGGGAGGACACAGTTTATACCACAAGGGGCAAGTGTGCACACAGCCCTTCTGAGAGTTAGGTCCAACGGCCGTCTCCAGGGAAGAGCGGTCATTGAACACACGCATGTTGGGGGTCTTTTCTCAGGGAACTTCATTTTCATTTGCAACAGCTAGCCAACCATGATTCAGACCTGGCGATTGGGCCGACGTTTTCTTAACAGCGAACCAAATGAGCCTGTCACTCCACGGAAAACAGCTCAGTTCTGTTGCCAACGATGGAAGCCAAGCTTTCCAGGGAAAAGAAGAATTTTGGAAAACCCGCGTCTGTCGTCTGTCGCCGTGAGCTGGACTGCTTTCTGATGCGTAAAGAAAGGCTTTTCTGATAAGACGGGCAGTGATGTTAATGAATGGGTCTTTCTTTCTGTTTTTTTTTTTAATTTTATAATAGTTTATTTTCAAATTGGTTTACGTATAACACCCAGTGTTCATCCCAACACGTGCCCTTTTTAATGCCCATCACCCCCTCTCCCCCCTCCCTCACCCCCTCACCCTCAGTTTTTTCTTAGTCTTTGAGAGTCTCTTATGTTTTATCTCCCTCCCTCTCTGTGTCTTTTTTTCCTTTCCCCTCTTCCCCTCCCCTGGTTTTTGCTTAGTCTCACCAAGTCCACCTATTCGTGGAAACATATGGTATCTGTCTTTTTCTGACTGACTTATTTCACTTAACATAATACCCTCCAGTTCCATCCATGTTGCTACACATGGCCAGATTTCATTTTTTCTCATTGCCATGTAGTAGTCCATTGTATATATGTGCCACAACTTCTTTATCCATTCGTCAGTTGATGGGCACTTGGTCTCTTTCCATGATTTGGCTATTGTCGAAAGTGCTGCTATGAACATCGGGGTACACGTGCCCCTGTGCATCACCATTCCTGTGTCTCTTGGGTAGATTCCTAGCAGGGCTATTGCTGGGTCATAGGGTAGCTCTATTTTCATCTTTTTTTTTTTTTTTTTTTTTTAAACTCTTTCTTTTTTTTTTTTTTTTTAATGTTTATTTATGAGAGATAGAGACAGAGCACGAGCAGAGGAGGGGCAGAGAGAACGGGAGACACAGAATCTGAAGCAGGCTCCAGGCTCCGAGCTGTCAGCACCGAGCCCGACGTGGGGCTCGAACTCACAGACTGCGAGATCATGACCTGAGCTGAAGCCGGCCGCTTAACCGACTGAGCCACTCAGGCGCCCCTATTTTCATCTTTTTGAGGAACCTCCACACCGTTTTCCAGAGTGGCTGCACCAGTTGAATGGGTCTTTCTAATATTGAATAATGAAATCCGAAAGCCTCTGCATAGTGAGCGAACTAGTATTTTCCCGATGACCGGTGCTCGATGTTACAATCAATGTAGAAGGTCCATCCGGAGTGCAGGACAGACTGACAGCTGTTAGCGTGACCAAGCGCAGGGGGCCGAATGGCGGGCGCCAAGAAGATACATTCAGGCCCTCACCCCTAGAAACCGCGAGTGTGGTCTTATTTAGAAAAGAGTCTTTGCAGGTATGATTAAGTTAAGGACCTCAAGATGTTAGAGCCTTTGGATTACCTCGATGGGCTCTAAACCCAATGACAAGTGTCCAGTATAAGAGTCAAAGAGAAGGAAGCAAGGACAGAGAGGAGTAAAAGGCCGTGTGACAACGAAGCAGAGATTGGGGGGATTCCGCCAGAAGCTGGAAGCAGGATGCTCTCTTGAAGAGGCTGGCGCGTGCAAATGCCCGGGGATGAGAGAACGTGCTATGTCCCAGGAATTGCAAATCGTTTGACGAGGTTCAATATTACATATAACAAATTTAGACAGAGACTGTAGGAAATGACAAAATAGACACCCGTGGACCCACCATCCAGCAAATATTTTTTTTTTAGTTTTTTAATGTTTGTTTATTTTTGAGAGACAGAACACCAGCAGGGGAAAGGCAGAGAGAGGGGGAGACACAGAATCCGAAGCAGGCTCCGGGTTCTGAGCTGTCAGCATGGAGCCGGACTCGGGGCTCGAGCCCACAGACCACGAGAGCGTGACCTGAGTCACGTGACCAAAGTTGGACACTCAACCAACTGAGCTACCCAGGCGCCCCACAAATTTTTTCTATAAAGGGCCAGATAGTAAATATTTTCAGCATTGCCGCTCAGTCTCTGGCCCCACTATTCAGCTCTGTCATTATAGCTTGAAAGCAACCACAGACGATCCCTAAACAAATGGGCACAAATTTGTGCCAGTAAGACTATTTCCGGATGCTGAAATTTGAATTGCAGATAATTTTCACATATCATGAAACAGTCTTCTTTTTTTTCCCCCAACTGTTAAAAAAAATATGAATCTGCTCTTTGCTCGAGGGTCATACAAAATCAGGCAACCTCGATCTAGCTTCAGAAATAGAATATTTCCAGTATTTGAAAGCTCCCTGCACCCTTCCCGGCTGTCTCTCTCCCTCTCCTGACAAAGGGCAGCCTTGATCTTGTATCTTGTGTTCACAATATCTTGGTTTATGTGACGGTTTTACCATATAATTAGGTACCCTGAAGGAATATGTCTTTAGGTTTGTATATTTTTGGCTTTCATTTAAAGGGGAACAATGCGGTGGGCATACTGGTGCAACTTGCTGTGTATACTCGACATGTTTTTGAGATTTGTCCATGCTCTGATTTGCTCACTTTTACTACTCTATGGTATTCTGTCGTATGAAAAGCAATTTATTCATCTTCCTATCCATGGACATTAGCGGTGTTTCTAATGTTTTCGCATTAGAATTTTCTGGAACATTCTGGAAGAGTTCGAGTCAAAGCGGGAGGTGGTCAGGCTGATAACTTAGAAAAGGAACCACCCCTCCTTGCTGTTTGTCAGGCGGCTTCAGGTATAAGAAGCAATGGAATGTGGTTCAGATGAGTGCACAGATGGAGAAACTGAGGCTAGGGGTGGTTGGGTGGTACCCACAGCAACACAGTATTCATGGGTGTGGTGGGCAGCCTCTAAGATGGCCCCTGTAGATTTCCACCTCCCCGAGGCACACTTTTATGTTCGCCTTCTCCCACGCTGCCCCAGGGTTGGTCTGTGTGACCAGTAGAATAGGGCAGAGGTGGTGGGATGCCACTCTTAAGATTAGGCTGTAACAGACTGTGATTTCCATCTCGGGCACTCTCTGGAACACCTCTTTTCTCTCTTGGATCGCAGCTGCGTTGCGTCGCGTCTCGAACGGCCCTGTGGTGATGTCGGAAGCCTGTTTCCATCGGCCAGTGAAGAGCCGAGGCCTGGAAGAGGTAGAGGCATGGTCTTGGCGGCTCATTCTCCACCCGGAGTTAGGCCTTCTGCTTCTCTGAGAGAGGCCAAACCCGAACCGCCCAGCTGAGCCCCGCTGGGATTCCTGATGTTCGGAAACCATGTGAGACAAGAAATAGTAGCGGTTCGAGGCTGCTACACTTGGGGTGTTTTATTACGCAGCAGCGACAGCTAACTGCTCTAATGGGGGCGGTGCCAGAACTTAAATCTTTCAGCTGCTCGGCTAGGCCCTTATGGGAAGCCCTGCTTCTCCCGGTCTGAGTCTGTCTGCCTTGCTCCCACAAACAGTCTTTCAGAGCCATTCTCTACCGTTTTCGGCAGGCGGAGGTGTTATGCCCAGAATTCGGGAACCCCAAGTACCACCAGGGAGCCGAGCCCGATGCAAGAACAAAGAGCCTTTATTTGAGCTAGCTCGAGCTCAATCTCCTACCTGCACCAACACAGCGGTGGTAGAGAGAGAGAGAGAGAGATCCAAAGGCGCAAGAGTTTTAAAGGGGTCTAGGGGCAGTGGGAGGGGTGATGGTCGCGACCCTAGCCGATTGGCTGAGGAAGGGTCAGGGGTCCTGTTCCATAGGTCACTGGACGTGGTTCTTTTGGAACCAGGAAGTTGCAGGTTTTAAGCTTTTGCGCAGGCACTGGGGACTCGGGGTGGAGGACATGGAACATAATGGAGTCAGTCAAAGTTTGCCCTTAAGCAAAATGGAATCAGTCCCGATTTGCCCTTACAGAGGCACACCCTAGAGGGCTCTCTGTAACCCACGGAAGGGATGATAACGGTGAGATGCTGGACCGCAAACACAATGGGGGATGGGTCAGCCGGGAGGGGTGGGGCAGGGGCGTGCATGTGTGTCCAGCCAGAGAGCCTTGGATACGTGTTTTCCTAACGTTCCCACACCCCAGGCTACATCCATGGTGTGCTCTCCATCTGAAATTCTTTTCCTGACATCTCTGAATCCTCCCTGGGTATTTGAAGGCCCCAGACAACCCCTCTCCTCCAGGAAGCCCTTCTTAACCCTCCACGACCCCTCTGAACCCCCCATGGCACTCCCTTCTGATTTATAGACTCAGTACTTCTGTTCCCCACCCCCACCCCTCCCACCAGAAAAATACATAGGTTGAAATCCTAACTCCAATGGAAGGGTATTTGGAGGCGGAGCCTCCAGGAGGTGATTAGGGTTAGATTAGATCCTGAGACTAGAGCCCTTATGATGGGATTAATGCCTTTATACAAAGGGAAGACACAGAATCTCTCTCTCTGCTCCCCACCCACCCTGTGAGGCTACAAGGAGCAAGGGGATGTCCCCAAACCAGGAAGAGAGCCCTCACCAGACACCGGATCTGTCGGCACCTTGATCTTGAATTTCCGAGCCTCCAGAACTACGAGCGACGTCTGTTGTTTAAGACCCCTAATCCACGGTAATTTGTTGTAGCAGCCCGAACTAAGACACCTGCTTATGGAGTGCGCTTACTGAGAAGACGTGACCACAAGGGATGATGAGATGTTTATTGGCAGTGTGGTAGAGAATTCGATACAGCTCTCTCGGCTTTACCTTGTTAATTGTATTGTTCATTTCTTCTATGGATTATCATATTTTTAGAGTTAGAGAGCGCATTAAAAATCATCCAGGGGTTGGGGCGCCTGGGTGGCTCAGTCTGTTGAGCGTCCGACTTCGGCTCAGGTCATGATCTCCCGGTTCATGAGTTTGAGCCCTGCATCGGGCTCTGTGCTGACAGCTCAGAGCCTGGAACCTGCTTCGGATTCTGCGTCTCCCTCTCTCCCTGCCCCTCCCCTGCTCATGCTCCGTCTCTCAAAATTAATAAATGTTAAAAAAATTAAAAAAAAATCATCCAGGGGCACCTGGGTGGCTCAGTCAGTGAGCATCTGACTCTTAACGTCAGCTCGGGTCTTGATCTCGGGGTCAGGAGTTCAAGCCCCGCACTGGGCTCCGTGCTGGGCGTGGAGCCTGCTTAAAAAAAAAAAAAGAAAGAAAGAAAGAAAGAAAATCATCCAGTCGGGGGTTGGCAAACTTTTCCTGTGAAAAATCGGGAGAGTCAATGTTTTCAGCCGTGCGGGCCAGACGGTCTCTGTCGTAATGAGTCCACTCCGCTGTTGCAGCGGCCGAGGCCGTAAAGGATACGTCAGCAAAGGAGCGTGGCCGGGCGCCAATAGAACCGTATTTATAAGCGCTGGCCGTGGGCCAGATTTGGCCCGTGGGCCGCAGGTTACCTACCTTTGACCTAATCCGACGTTTTCATTTAACCAGGAGGGGGTTCGCCGAGGCTCACGGGGAAGTTGGGAACACAACCAGAACTCGGTCGCAGGCCTGCCAACATCCGATCTTTGTGCCTGCGCTTCGACCTCTCGGCTGGCTTCTGTGGGCTCAATTAAACTCTCTTTCCCTCTACTAATTGAGCTGGGGCTTTTCCCAGAGGCCTCTGGGCAGGTACGGATCAGAAAATGCAACATACACGCAGTCATAACCACCCGTGTCTAAGGTAACCACCGGTGGTCTGCCTTACCTTGGCGTCGGAGACTCCGCTACAGCCTTCCCACGCACAGATCAGGCTTCCCGAAACAGACCCAGAGAAGCAAAGCGTGAAGGGAAAAAGCAGAGGATTTGGAATGAGACAGACCTGTGTCCGAATTCCGCCCCTCCGGGAGCTCTGCGGGACTGCCGGCCGGCCGCTCCCTTCGCCACGGAACCTAAAAGCTTTCCTATAAAACGGGAGGAGCAACCCACCTCGAAGACCAGCCGTTTGTAGAATACCCGCCTGGCTTGTCGTGAGCGCTTGATAGAAATTTCCAGATGCCGTCTTCTCTTGGATTCGCTCACGACGGAGTGGGCGGCGCCTGGAGTGGTCCCTGGTATTCGGCTTTTGTATAATCCCTCCCCTTGAGTGTAGAGACTTGGGATTTGCTTTTCAGGAATGGAATATGAAAAAAAAAAAAAGTGATAGGATGTGGTTCCTCAGAGAATTACGCCTGTGATCACTTCTCGGTATGTATCTCAGTATATAGCCGAAAGAATACACACGGAAACCGTAGATGATAGAATGTTCCCTATCTTGATTATGGTGGTGATTCCGTGGGTGTATATATTTGTCAAAACTGGTTAAAGGGTCCACTTGAAGTGGGAGGGCGGGGTGATCCACTGCCTTTCCAAGATTAGGTTGTAAAAGCCTATGACCCAGAAATTCCACTCCGGGGTGTATAACCCAAAGCCCTGAGAACAGGTGTTCAAACAAATGTTTATAGCAGCACTATCTGCAGCGGCCAAAAGGCGGAAACAACCCAGGGGTGCCTGGGGGGGGGGGAGGTGGCTCATCGGTTAAGCGTCTGACTCTTTTTTTTTTTAAAATTTTTTTTAATGTTTTATTTTCTTTTTTGAGAGACCGAGAGAGACAGAGCATGAGCAGGGGAGGGACAGAGAGAGAGAGAGGGAGACACAGAATCCGAAGCAGGCTCCAGGCTCTGATCTGTCAGCACAGAGCCTGACATGGGGCTCGAACTCACGAACCGAGAGATGATGACCTGAGCCGAAGTCGACGCTCGACCGACTGAGCCCCCCAGGCGCCCCCCAAGCGTCTGACTCTTGATTTCAGCTCAGATCATTCATGATCTCATGGTTTGTGGGATCGAGCCCCACGTCAGGCTCTGTACTGACAGCACAGAGTCAGTTTGGGGGCTTCTCTCTCTCTCTCTCTCTCTCTCTCTCTCTTTCTCTCTCTTTCCCCCACTCACGCTCTCTCTGTCTCAAAATAAATCGACTTAGGAAGAAAGGGAACGAAATTCTGTCCCAGGCTACAGCATGGATGGGCCTCGAGGACAGTCTGTTCAGTGAAATAAACACTTTGTCACGAAA
Source organism: Paguma larvata (assembly GCA_030068075.1). Classification (NCBI taxonomy): domain Eukaryota; kingdom Metazoa; phylum Chordata; class Mammalia; order Carnivora; family Viverridae; genus Paguma; species Paguma larvata. Next base: position 11,632,972 of record CM057842.1, on the reverse strand, counting down.
GGACAAACACTACATTACTACGTGACCCCACTCGTGGGAGGCACCCAGAAGGGCCAAATTCATAGAGGCGGAAAGTAGGATGGCGGGCGCCAGGGGCTGGGGGAGGGGAACGGGGAGTTCGTGTTCAGTGAGGACCGAGTTTCGGTTTGGGAAGATGAAAAGGTTCTGGGGCTGGATGGCGGTGGTACGTGACTGTACACCAGTGCGGTGTCACTGGACCACGCGTCTAAAGATGGTTCCGATGGAGAACGTTCTGTTGTGTATTTTACCATAGCGATAGTCGTAATGATTAGGACGGTGGTGGTGGTGATGGTAATAACAATGAAAGGACGTTTCTGTGAAGCCAAGACCAAGGAAGCTACAGAGCAGGACTCCCGTAGCTAAAATTAGGCTGGGCTTGAGAGCTTGGCCTGGAGAGTTCTTACACCTACAGGGGGGCAGCAGGCTCATCATCCCCCAGCCAGACAGTGGCCTACCCGCCCCCTTCCCAAAATAGGCTGGGAGGCTATGTCGGTACAATCTGTTCTCTCATAAAATGAGATCCCGGAACCTTGGTGCTCGCGGGCGGGGAGTCCAGCAGGTGCTCCGGGGAATTACAGAGCTGGCCTTGGGAATCGGTTCCAGACACTCCTGCTAGTCGTCCTGAGACGGAACTGAGGCTCAGAGAAGGGGAGTTCCTCGCCCAATGCCACGCACCTCTCGGATGAAAAGCTGGCGTGTGAACAGGTCTAAGAAGCTTGGCGGCCAATTCGGCTTTCTCTTTTCTTTTTAGACGAAGGTGGAATTCCCAGTATGCATATCTGTAAGCTTTGGCAAAGACAGAAGGTTGTGGATTCCCCACTGAAGTCACGATACAGAACCGTCCTATCCCCCCCCCCCCCCGCCCCGTGCTCCTGGCCCCTTCGAAGACAGTCTCTCCTTCCACTCCCTGGCCCTGGCACCCACTGATCTGTTTTCTGCCCCTATAATTCTGCTCTTCCGAAAATATCCTGTAACGAGAGCACACAGGACGTAGTCTGAGGCTGCCCTGCATTCGCTCGCCAAAGGCATCTGAGAGTCAGCCTCACGGCTGTGTGTATTGGCAGTTCGTTCCTTTTCATCGCCGAGTAGTCTTCCATCGCGTGCTGGATCACTGTGCGACGTTCGCCCGCTCACCAGCTGCAGGACATTTGGGATGGTTCCAGTTTTAAAAAAAACAGCCGCTTTAAACATTTCTTGAGCGAACACAAGTTTGTGGTTCACTTGCGGCATTTATACGGGAAATGTTGTTTAATTTCCCAAGGGACCGCCCAACTGTTTCCCGCTGGCACTTTGCGAGCGTTCCAGTTGCTCCAAATCCTTATCAGCACCTGGCGTTGTTAACTATTCTTATTTGATCCATTCTAAACCGCATCGTGCTAGGCTGCTCTGACTGCCGTATGACAGACTGAGTGGCTTCAATAAGAGAAATGTATCTTCTTACAGTTCTGGCAGCTAAGAGTCCAAGACAAAGGCATTGGCAGAAACGTGTGTTTTCTTCTGAGGCTTCTTCATTGCTTGCAGATGGCCGTCTTCTCCCTGGGCCCTCGCTCGTCTGGTCTCTTCTCTGCCCGTGTCCGTGTGTGAATCTCCCCTTCTTATAAGGACCCCAGTTGTATTGGAGTAGGGCTCCCTTAAAGAGCTCATTTTCACTTAATCACCTCTTTACAGACCTTGATGGTTACATTCTGAGGTATGGGGGATTGGGCTTCAACCCAAGAATTTTGGGGGGACCCGATTCAGCCCCTAACAGATACGCAGCGGCGTTTGGTTGTTTTCATGTGTATTTCATGTGATTATTTGCCATCCGTAGATTCTCTTCGGCAAACTGTCCAGGTTTTTTGCCCAATTTTTTATGGAGTTTTTTTCTTCCTTTCTTCTTCTTCTTTTTTTTTTTTTTTTAAAGGGAGAGATGGGGAGGGGCAGAGAGACAGAGAGAGAATCCCGACACCGGGCTCCATCCCACAACCCTGGGATCGTGACCTGAACCGAAATCAAGAGTTGGACGCTCAACCAACTGAGCCGTCCAGGAGCCCCAGGAAAGGAATGTTTTCCTTTCTTATTGAAATTTATTTTACACCATTACTGAGATAGAATTGTCATACAATAAACTGCACATGTTTAGAGCACTGAGTTTGATAAGTTGTAACGTGCATATAGACCCGTGAAACCATCACTACAGTAGGATAGTTAAGGTTTCCATCACCTGGTGCTTCTCTGCCGTCCCTCCCACCTTCCCTTCTGGGCCTCCTCTCCCCAAGCGTCCATTGATCAGCCTCTTACTCTACTTTAATTTGCCTTTTCTAAAATTTTATATAAATAGACTCATAGAGTATGTGTTCTTTTTTTTAAAAAAGAAAGTTTATTTTGAGAGAGAAATAGAGCTCAAGAGTGTGAATAGGGGAGGGGCAGAGAGAGAGAGGGACGGAGAATCCCAAGCAGGCTCTGCACTGTCAGCACAGAGCCCGATGTGGGGCTCAACCCCACAAACTGTGAGATCATGACCTGAGCCAAAGTCAAGAGTTGGGTGCTTAACCAACCGAGCCACCCAGGTGCCCCTTGTCCACTCACCTTTTGATGGACGCTTGTGCGTTGTTTCCAGTTGGGGGCTATTACAAAACCGCTATGAGCATCGGTGTATGTGTCTTTGTATGGATGCATATTTTCATTGCTCCCGGACAGGTTCCCCGAGCGGAAGAGCTGGGTCATATGACAAGTGAACACTTAATTTTGAAAGAAACCGCCACTGTCTTCCAAGGTGGCCGCAGCATTTTACACTCCCACCGGCGGAATACGAGCGTTCCCCTTGCTCTACAATCTCGCCAGCACTTAGTGTAGGCAGTCTTATTTTTTTTAATATAATTTTAAAATGTTTTTTTATATTTGAGACGGTGTGAGTGGGGGAGGGGCAGAGAGACAGAGACAGAACGTGAAGCAGGCTCCAGGCTCCGAGCTGTCGGCACAGAGCCCGACGTAGGGCTCGAATCCACAAGCCTGAGCCGAAGTCAGACGCTTCGCCGACTGAGCCACCCAGGTGCCCCTCTTACACTTTCAAATGTAACCATCCTAGAGAGCGCCCACTGGGTATCTTCCCACCCATTTCCCTGATGGCTAAGGATGCTGAGCCTCTTGTCACGGGCTTCCTTCGTGCGCGTGTGTGTGCCATCCGTATGTTCTCAAGTCAAAGTGTCCATTCGACTCCTTTGCTGCTTTTTAATTAGGCTCTTGACTGAGTCTTGAGAATTCTTTATGTATTCTGGATACAACCCCGTTGTCAGCGGTGCGATTTCCAAGTTACAAGCTCCTGTACGGACCCCGAGCTGCAAACCCCAATCACCCGTTAGTTCTCCCATCTGTCTATACAGGGCAGTGATAACCGTCTCCATCTTTTCCCCCCAAAAAGCAAACGGGCTTGGAGAAGGGGAGGCCCCATGACCTGTTGGGGGCACAGTAAATATCTGAACTCCAAAGCCCAGACTTCGCCCACGGGCTCCATCCCGATTTGGGGCTGCCACGAGCCTCCTTTTCCTGGAAACACTGAGTGCCTCTAAGGACACAGAAACCCCCCCCCCCCAAAGGGCAGGCATGAATCGGATGAGCCAACGGGGTTCTTTCACAACGGATTTATTTGCTGAACCTTCATGCCGAGCCTTGATACACATGCAGGGGGACGAATCCGGAGCCTCAGGACCCACCCAGCTCCCAGGTGTCACGGGATCAAGGCACTTACCCAACAGCTTTGCAACACCTGCTACCCTTGCCGACCCCGAGCTGATCTTGACCCAGCTGTAGGCTGGTGCCCTGAGTCCCCGCGAGCAGAGGACAGCTCTAAGCTGGCCCGGCCTGGGCCCAAACCCCACCTGAGACTGGCCATGCCTAATCTACCCACCCCTGCTTGGATGTCCTGGTAACGTGGGTGGAGATGAAGATGGCCGGGGGCGGGGGAGGGGGGCGGCTCAGCTCTCGCTCCCCTCGCTCATCCTGAAGCACGTTCCGGGCCCGCCCAGCAGCAGGGAAATGCCCGGCACAGAGCAAGCCGACTTCTCGGACTGGCTGAGTGAGCAGTGGAGGACGCCAGCAGGAGGGAGGCCCGATGCTTCTAGGCCTCACCAGCAGGTGGTTGGAGCCCGCTGGACAGAGCTGGATGGTGCGACCCCCGCCCGGCCAGCTGCATGTCTTTGGTTTAGCGCCAGCCTGAAGCCAGAGCTCAGAAGGAGCCTCCCCACCCTCCGAGCTCTCCAGACTGGCCCCGATGTGTCTACTGAAGGCCCGCTTTGTGCCAGGCAAGTTGTGGGGTTCTCCGATCCACAAACACAAATCGTCTAAGATGCAAAGCCGCTCTCAAGCGCGATGAACATCCGTCAAGGCCTCCCCTCCCCTCCCGACTGCGTGGTGCTTAAGAGTTGATAAGGCTGGTTCGCATCCAGGAGCACACCATCACTTCCATAAGGTGGGGGTCCCCCATCATCCAGATGGGGAGCCGGAGGCATGGAGGAGGCAGCTTGCCCGGTGCCGTCCGGAGGAGGCGGCAAGAAGCGACGTGGAAGTCCTAGCGGCCGCCTCACAGCAGGTACTTAGGAAATGGCCGTCAGATTCATGACTCTCAACCTGACCTGAAATTCTTTCGGAGTCAGGATGTAATGTTAGAGAGGAAATAACAGAGCCAAGGATAGACCGCTAGAGTTTCTGGCTGGAGCCACTGCTGGGATTCTGTGGGCCCGTCCCCCAGAGAAAGCTCGGTTGCTATGGTGGCCCGGCAGGAAGAGGGGGACCCCTCCATTCCTGCAAATGCCCCTCAGCTCCGTATCCCATTTAACCCCGCACACCAGCCCTGGAGGGTGGGCTGATGGCCCCAGTTTGCAGACTGGGAAGTCGAGGCCCGGAGAGGGGAGAGCTGAGCCGGGGATGCCCCCACACCGGCTCTGCGGGTCCTGGGTCTCGGTCTTCTCCCTGGCACCCCGCAAGGCCTCGGGGCCACCCGCTAATCTGCCTTCTTGGTCTTCTTCTTCCTGGAGCCCTCGCTCAGCTCCTCCTTGCACTTGGCAGGCAGGGCTGAGTGCGGGGAGCCCGGCCCACCGCCGCCGCCGTGGGGCCCGCCATGGTTGTCATGGTGATGGTCCCCCCCCCAGGCAGCCCCAAACAGCACAGGGCAGATGTAGCTCTCCAGAACATCGAAAGGGGAACCGTGAGAGTGAGTGGCCGTCAGGAACACCTGAGATGCGGTGGCAGAGGGGCAGGGAGACAGCGAGAGAGACAGAGGGAGACGGAGGCAGAAAGCAACGTGGGGGGTGGGAAAAGGGAAGAGGGAAGAGAAAGTCAGCCAGGTCAAGGTCAGAGGTAGCCCAGACCCACCCCTCTGGCTTGATGCACCCCCAGGAGGGTGACCAACAGTCCCAGGTGTCCTGGTGTTGAAACCCAGATAGCATCAGGCACACAGAGACAGGCGATCTTCCCCCTTGTCTTTGGGGCCCCCCAACGCCTGGGCTCAGAGAGGAACAGTGCTCGGCCTGAGGTTGCTCACTCCCTTCCCCTTTCCAACGGCCTACGGGTCCCCTCCCGGCCGGCCAGCAGCCGAGCTCCCTAGACGCATGGGGAAGGCAGTGTGGTCCCTGAAGACCCCTCCTGGGTGAGCGAACCCCAACTCAAGGCCTCAGGCTCAGACCAGCACCATTCCTGGTCTATCCCGAAGGCGCCTTCCCTGGGTCGTGTCCCTCAGCTCTCCGCCGCCAAGACACAAGGCCCCCCCCTCCCCGATTCCCCAAACGGACTCCCTACACTCCTGCCCCTCTCTTAGGCTGGGCCCTCTGCCCAGAGGCCTTATTCTCCTTACCCAGTCCCCACCTGCTGGACACTCCTCTTCTCAGACCTTCCTCCCATGCACGGTCCTCCCGGCACCCCCTTCCCCGGCCTGGAAGGTGCGGGTTGGGGTGGGTCAGGGCAGGAAGACTCACCTTACAGGACACCATGAACATGGTGAAGACAAAGATGAGGCTGGCCTTGGACACGGGGAGCCAGCGGGTCTGCTGGAGGGTGAAGAGGACGGCTCCATACAGGCTGGCCTTCGTGGGGCTGGAGGGGGCAGCCTCTGTCACCGCGAGGCGCCGGCCACGCGGCCCAGGCCTTTTTGCCTCTGGCCCAGACCCCGCCTGCCCGCCACCAGGCCCAGCTCACACCCCAGCTTCTCCTGAGCGTGAGGCGGGGGGGAGATGTCTGCGTGGCCCGGATAAGGCGGGGTCTCCCTACGCGGTAAAGGGTTAACCTGGCCCAGAGAGAGGTCTTTCTTTCTTAACTTCCTGACGGGATAGGTTTTTCAATATTGTAACTTGTTGCGGAAGATAGACCCATGACTTCTGTTCCTGATGGCTGCTGAGCGCTGCTGTCCTTAACGATGGTAATCCTGCCTGATCTTTCCAAAACACTCACCTGCCAGGCACCCGGGGCCGGGGAGTCTATCGGCGGGACTCCCGGGGGCCCTCCCCCTCAGCTGATGAGGTGGAAACGGAATCCAAGAGGGGAAACCACTTGCCCACTTGGTAGCCAGCAGCACAGCTGTCTGGGGCCCCGTTTCCTTGTCGGTGAACTGAGAGGGGGGACTAGACTTCTCGCGGGGTGAAACGAGAGCAGGTTCTTTTCCGAGGTGGGAAACGGGAAGTGATTTTCACTGGCATCTCGCGGAGCCTTTTAGTTCTGTCATATTTTAATGGCCATGGCTTTATTTGGTGTAGATTGGGAGAAAATGTAACTAGCCCAAACCAATTAGGTCTTTTGTTTTTTATTTTTTAAAAATTTTTAAATGTTTTATTTATTTTTGAGAGACAGAGAGAGACTGAACGTGAGTGGGGGAGGGACAGAGAGCGAGGGAGACACAGACTCGGAAGCAGGCTCCAGGCTCTGAGCTGTCAGCACAGAGCCGGATGCGGGGCTCGAACTCACGGACTGCGAGATCATGACCTGAGCCGAAGTCGGATGCTTAACCGACTGAGCCCCCCAGGCGCCCCTAGGTCTTTTAAAAATGTATAGGCTAAAGGGGCGCCTGGCTGGCTCAGCTGGTGGGATGTGCGACTTGATCTTGGGGTTGTGAGTTCGAGCCCAATGTTGGGTGTACAGAGTCCTTAAAAACAGAACCTTGAGGAAACGGTGTATGGGCCACATGCAGTGTGGGGCCTGGGGTTGGGTTGGCAGCCGTCTGGCTCTGCCCACCTCGTCCCAGCCACACTGCCCACCCACGCTCTGTGCCCTATGCTCTCCACCAATGCTCTGTACTCCCTGCTCTGTCCCCCTCACTCCCCATCCATACTCTGTACCCTGACCCCGCAGCACTGGGCAGGATCATTGCTCCCTTCTGACCTGACAGGTGGCAGAGGTGCTGGCCTCTGTCCAGAGACTCCTCTTTTGCCAGAAAACTCCTACTGGCTCTTCATAACCCGAGTCAAGTATCTCATCTCCCTGCAGCTCTGCCTGCCCCTCCCCCCTAGGCGGGGCCCTGGTGCCCCTTCTTGGGTCCCCCAGCCTTGATCTCTGGAAGCTTCTGGAAGACAGAATCAGTGGCTGAGGCTTCCCAGTTACCAGGAGTATCCAACCCAGGGTCAGGCCCAAGAGGCACCTGTACATACAGGAAGGACGAGAGGCAGAAGTGGGATACTCACAAGGACATGTGCAGGATCTCGTTGGTCTCTGGCTTCCAGACCCCTCGGAGCAGCTGCTCAAAGTTGGACATGAGGGCGACGCCAGAGCCTGCGAGACAGGGTGCTCCTGAATGAGCCTGCCACCTCCAGCTCCCCCATTCTTTCCGGCTGAATTCCCAAGGAAGCAGCTTCTCTAGAGGCACACTGAGCCTGTGTATGTGATCATCAGTTGCAGCAGGGAAACTGAGGCTCAGAGAGGGTCACGTGGCATATTCAGAGCAAAACTCGCATGAAAGAATTAGGTCATATCCCATCTGCAAGGTATGTCTTGGACAAATCTGGGTTGTCTGCCCTGATGCCCCTAGAGAGTCCGGGATCTTGAACTGTGCATAAGGCTTCCGGAAGCCTCTCCATCCCAGTCTCTCTCCTCCTCAGGGCTCTGAACTCTCAATCTTCCTTAAGCCACTCCAGGAGGCGTACTATAACCCTAGGGAATTTGCTCTGTAGTACAGGCTTCTCGAAGAGTAAATAAGGAGACCCATAGGGAGACATAAATGATTACAGTTCTAGACGAATGTTTCCATTTACCCCAAATGTATTGGTTAAAGAGGTCGGACACCCACTCCAGGAGTGGCTGTGCTAATTGAGGTCCCCGGTTTTTGCTTTATACATTTTGGTGTTTTTAGGCGCATATGTGTTTATACTCGTTACATCTTTCTAGAGGATTGACCCATCGTTATAAAGTGCCCCTCTTTATTTTTAGTAACATTTTTTTGTTTTAAAGTCTATCTTGGTCTCCCTCCTAGCACAGCTAGAGGAGAGGGAAAAGGAGGGCTTCAAAGTAGTTAAGAATGTGGACGTGACATTCAGAGGACCTAGAGTCCGACGTAGCTGCACTCCCTTAGCTGTGTGACCACGGGCAAGGGATTTCATTTCCTTCCCTAGTAAAGGGATGACATTAGACTTCTAAAGCAAAGTCTGAAGGATCGAATGGGGTAAGAGGCACAAAGGCCTCAACTCGAACCTGCCGTGAGTCATAAAGTTTTAACTGTGCATCTGTGCACACAGACAGGAAACTGAACTACATCTTTTTCACGCCTCTGATTGAAACACAACCTTTCCTTCCATCGAGAAGGGAGGTAGTGAGCCGAGAAGGATTGGCGAGTCTGTGACTCCATCGCCAACAGAATTCACAGATCTCTTTCGTTTTTGCATTCCCACTGGCGCAGATGGTTTCATAATATCATCTGTGCTGGACAGCACTTCAAACGTTTGAGAATTCCCTATTTGCTAGCGAATGGTCTGTTACTTAATGCACCGGTAGAGACGGAGAGAATTACTATGCCATCTTAAAACTATTTTTGATAACTATTTTGCAATAACGGGCCTCTTTAATTATCCTATATATTTTATTTTATGCCCTTAAAACATAAAAGGCTTTCCTGGACTTTAAAAGGGCCATGGTCCACAAAGGTCAAGAACCCCTATAGTTACAGGGGGGTGATTTCTTCTTCAGGAAGCACTTGGCCACATCTGGAGACACTCCTGGCTGTGCCGCTGGCCGGTGTTACCGACGTCTGGTGGGAGGAGGCCAGGGATGTGTTCTACGTGTTACAACGCACAGGACGGCACCCACCACAGAGGGTGAGCAAACATCAGAAGTGTTGCTGCTGAGAAAACCCGCTTGAGAGACAGCTGTCATTGTCTCGTTGTCCTATTTATCTTTGACAGTTAAAGTCTTTTTTTTGTGTGTGACAAATTCTGGAAGAATCTCCCCATTGACTCTAAAGGTGTTGGCTAGAGAGACTGGACTCCCGCAACAGTCCCGACACCCCTTAGCCTGGGCCCATGTCTGTGCCAACCCGGGTGCCTGACAGGTACTACGCTGAGCAAGGGTTCTCAACTGAGGCGATTTTTCCCTCGTTTTCACGGTCCTGTTTACCTTTGACCCAGCCGGTGGCAATCATGACGAACCACCCGTGGTGGTAGTGGTGATGGGCGTGATGGATGCCCACGGCGATCTTTCGGACCCGGACTACCTCCTTCATGGCCACGAATATAAGTTTCACAGGAAGGAAGCAGACACACTTGTAGAAGAGGTCCAGGGGGCAGAAGAAAATCAAGTACCTTCGGGGAGAGAACGGGGCGTGTCGGGGAGACAGACAGACCATGGGGGTCCCTGGGAGGTGGTGCCCTGAACCCTGCCCCCCCTTCTCCAACTGGTTGGGCTCAGGACAGAGCTGGGAGAGCAGTGCGTTCAGGGCCACTGTGGAGGTTGTGCTGAGGGGTCCTGTTTCCTCCAACCTCCCGCCTCCCAGGTGGCTGGGTCGCCCTTGCCACCGGCTCTGCTCTCCCACGCCCCGCCAGCCCGACGGTGCTTACCAGACGGCCGAGGCCAGCAGGACGCTGGAATTGTTGCTGAAGTAGTCGATCAGGGGCTCCCCGAGGAGCAGATCCGCCAAGACGTAACTCCCGAAGCAGTGCAGCATGGCGCACACCCAGGACGCCATGGGGTGGCGGCGGGACAGCTCGACTGCTCCTGGGGGGCACGGGGGGGGTCCCCCACCGTCACCAGGGGGCCAAGGGCATGCTTTGTCCCCATGCCCTCCGGTCAGCTTCTCCCAATCCAGCTATCTTTACAGCTCGCCCATTTCAGAGGAAGGACCCAGGCTCAGAGAGGCTGGACGCACGCCTGAGGTCACACAGGGGGAAGGCACAGAGCTAGGTCGGGCCTCTTTCCTCTGTGCTCAGAGGGGTGGCAGTGATGGTAATGCCAGCTGCCAGTTAGCAGGCCCTTCCAGGCCTCAGACGCCGGGTTTACGTTTATATGAAGGACTCGTTCAATCCTCGTTGATAACCACGGCCACGTGATCGCTCTCATTACCCCCACAAAGAGAGGGAGGTGTGGGGATAGAGCGATGAGCGGACGGGGACACTCATACAGCTGCTCCTGCCCTGGGCTGACCCCAAGACCCCTACACGCTCACGCCTGTCCTCTTGGTCTCTCCCTCTTTTTACATTTTTATGATCGTGGTAAAATATACATGAAATGGACCACTTTCACCATTTTTTCAGTGCACAGCTCAGTGGCATTAAGCACCTTCCCACTGTTGGTGCAACCATCACCGCCATCTGTCTCCAGGACTTCTTCATTGTCCCCAACTGAAACTCTGTCCCCAGTAAACACGGACTCCCCGTTCTCCCCCCATGGCCCCTGGCACCCACCATTCTCCTTTCTGTCTCCGTGGATTTGACCTCTCTAGGAACCTCATGGAAGTGGAATCACACAGTATTCGTCCTCTCGTAGTCCAGCTTATTTTATTTAGCATAATGTGCTCACTCACGTTGGAGCATTGCTAGCCTTAGAATTCCTTCTCTTTTTTAAGGTCGAAAAATATTCCGTGGTGTGGTCAGGCCACATCTTGTTTATTCACGCACCCATCGATGGACATTCGAGTTGTTCCCACCTTCTGGCTATTGTGAGTAATGCTGCTAAGAACACGAGAGTACAAAATCTAGTTGAGTTCCTGCTCTCAACTCTTGGTGAGGTACCCAGAAGGGGGATTGATGGGTCAAATGGTGATTCTGTGTTAACTTTTTTGGGGTAAGTTTTAAATATTCATTATTTATTTATTTTGAGAGACAGAGAGAGAGCAAGGGAGGGGCAGGGGGAGAGAGAGAGAGAGGGAGAGAGAGAATCCCAGGCAGGCTCCGCACTGCCAGCGCGAAGTCCAACATGGGAACCACGAGACCATGACCTGAGACAGAATCAAAAGTCAGACGCCCAACGGACAGAGCCACCCAGGCGCCCTGTGCGTAAGGGACGGCCATATTGTTTCCCACAACCACTGCACCGTTTCACATTCCCACCAACAAGGGCATGGGGGTTCCAACTTCTCCACGTCCTCGCCAACGCTTGTGATTTTCTGTTACGAGCTAGTGGCCTGGAAGGAACAAAGACACGCAAGGAGAAGCGGTCAAGCACAAATGCCACCTCCTCTAGGAGGGCTTCCTGGCTCTGCCGAGTCGGGCACTTCTGCCTCTGGGCTCCCACAACCCTGTGGACTTCATCCTATTGTGGGTCTTGGTGTTTTACTTCATTGTTAACCGCAACAGAAAGGAGGTTAGAGGCTGCTCCGGGCTAGAAGGAATGGGGGAGAATGGAGGGTAACAGCTAAAGGATACAGGTTTCTTTTGGAGGGCATGGTTGCCTCATTCCGTGAATATACTAAAAACCAATGAATTCCCGGGATGCTTTGACTGGGTGAATTGGGTGATATATGAGTTACAGCTCAATAAAGCTGTCATAAAATTTTTAAAAACCAACAGAAAGACTGTAACTTGTTTCAGGTTCTGTAACTGGGGATACACACTCATAAACTATCCTAAATCGAGTCTTCCTGTGAAGCAAGGCAACAACAACACCACGATGGTCTTGCTTAGCGAAGAGAAACAGGAATCCCATCCCTCAAGAAGATGGCTCCGTGCCTTGGCCTCCACTTTAGCTGTGCACCAGCACTGTCTGGCGAATTCACAAACCAGACCCCAGCGCCCCCCCCCAGAGCACCCAGTTGGCCAGGCTGGGGTGTGGCGGGGCTTATGGATTTTTTTAATGCTCCTGGGTGACCCTCGTGGGCAGCAATGTTGAACACCACACGGCGACAGAGGAACGAGCTGGCCGCTGTCCCGTAGCCCTGATGACCCAAGGTCTTCTGGCCCCGGCTAGGAGGACAGGCTCCCAAGAACAGCAGTTTCCAAACTGTGTTCCTAGGAACACTGAGGATTTGCGAGAGCAAAGGAGAGACCAAACGGGAATGTTCTGGGTCCTTCACCCTGTGTCCACCCGAGCACACCTGCATTTACTGGTTCACCTCAAGGTTCAAGACAAGATTTTGTTTTGTTTTGTTTTAAAGTAATCGCTATGCGGGGGCATCAGGCTGGTTCAGTAGGAAAAGCAGGAGACTCTTGATCTTGGGGTTGTGAGTTAGAGCCTCACATTGGGTATGGAGATTACGTAAAAATAAAACCTTTGGGGCGCCTGGGTGGCTCTGGATTTCAGCTCAGGACATGATCTCACAGTTCGTGAGTTCAAGCCCTGCAACATGAAGCCTGGTCGGCATTCTCTCTCCCTCTCTCTCTCTCTCTCTGCCCCTTCCCCATTTGCATGCTTTTTCTCTCTCTGTCTCAAAATAAACACATAAACTTAAAAAAAAGAACTTTAGAAAAAAAAGTATGTCATTACTGTCGAACAAAGTCAGTAGCTGTTAATGGGATCGTACCAATACCAATTTCCCGGTTTTAGTAATGAGCTACTTATATAAGACCATCTCATTGGGGGAAGCTGGGGGAAGGGGACTTGGGACCTCTTCACACCGCTTTTGCAACTCCTTACCAGTTTTAAACTTCCTAAAAAAATGTGTTTAATTGCCACATTAAAAAAGAGTTGGGCAAAGGTCTAGTTCTTAAAAAGTAAGTTTACGAAAAACACCTAGGGTAATGGGATTAATGTCTATGAATCAAACCCTTACACTTTGTGTTACCTACTTAAAGTCTTTAGAATCTTTATAAGTAGGTTCTATTGTTATGTTAAATTATTTTATTTATTTTTAAAGTAATCTCTACACCCAACGTGGGGCTCAAACTCACAACCCCGAGATCAAGAGTTGCATGCTCTACCGCCTGAGCCAGCCAGGTGCCCCCTATCTTTATGTTAATAGCGTCATAATCTTTTACCTTCACACCTGAGTTGCAACGTGGGTGTTTCCTGGTGTGACAACTATTTGGTCACCTTGATTCCTTCCCTCCCCCACGAGTTTCGTTTTCCAGAGAATGTTTCTAGGATTAAGTCGTCAGGCGCAGCCCACTTAGCTCCCACGGCCAGAGCAGGTACCAAAGGCTCCCCTTAAGCAATTTACTTGAAGCCAATGACAACTCCACTCAATGTGGATACGAAATGACAAGGTTATATGTGATCTATTCATCAAAAGACTACTCAAAATAAATGATCCATTCATGTTTGGGTTGGGTTTTTTGTTTGTTCGTTTTTTATGTTACTTTGTTTCTAGAAATTGGATGCCTTTTGTCTCCAAGTTATCAAATCTGAATGCTTGGCCTCTCCCTGACATGCCCTATGTATGAAGCTATTGACATAAATACCTATATGAACTGTCGATACACGCAACAAATTGATTTGATCTTAATCCTTCGTCGACTATGGGGACCTCATCAGTCTTACTTGCTGCTGCACCCCCTGTGTGTGGTGCTATGCCTGACACATAGTAGCTGCCCAAGAAACAGTTGTGAGCAAATGAACTCCTGCCCTCACAGAGCTTATATTCTTGCAAATGTGGACGGAAGAGCTCGTAGGCACGGAGGTTGTGTTTGGGCACTTCGGGTACACTATACCAAAACCTCCCCTGCTCCATCTATTTCTGGAGTTACTATTTTGTCCCAGACGACTGTAGGCCTCCACTCCATCCTTGAGAGCTTTTAACCACACGTAATATAGGGATCAATACCCCCACTTGCAGCGAGTTATATGGAGGACCAGTTCCCCCTGCCCAGAATTCGTGTCCACCAGAACCTCAGAATGTGACCTTATTTGGAATAGGGTCATTGTAGGGCCTTTCATTCCAAGAAACATGAAGTCCAATCTCTTCTGTAGAAGGAGCTGCCATCTTAGCCTCGTCAGCCTCACAGAGATGTGAGGTGGGGTGGGGCTAGGAATATGTGCCCCTCCTCCAGAGGGAAAAAAGCCCAAGTTTCCCTCCATACACACAGTTGAGTTGGGAGGATCTCTAGGCATAAGCACCTTGGAGGCGATTTAGCAACACTGAGGCTGTGCATTGCACGGCCTGTGTCTCAGCAATTCCGCTCCTCACTGCTGACCCGGAAGAAACCAGCCACAGAGAAGGGGGTAGGGGGGTGGATTTCACTGCCACACTGTTACAGGATAAAAGTAAAGTCTATCATCTCTTAGAGAGGGGGTGGAGAGTCACACAAAATGGAATACCACAGAGCTGCTGTTTAAAAGTGAACTAGATCGGGGCGCCTGGGGGGCTCAGTCGCTTAAGCCTCCGACTTCAGCTCAGGTCGTGATCTCACAGGTTCATGAGTTCGGGCCCCGCGTCGGGCTCTGTGCTGACAGCTCAGAGCCTGGAGCCTGCTGTGGATTCTGTGTCTCCCTCTCTCTCTGCCCCTCCCCCGCTCCTGCTCTACCTCTGTCTCTCTCAAAAATAAACATTAAAAATATATTTTTAGTAAAAGATAAATAAATGAAAGCGAACTAGATCTACAGCCAGGCTCCCCGGCTGTGTGTGGCACCACTTTCCTGTGGGCCTGGGCCATTCCCTGCTGCAGCGGGGCGGTCCCCTGCACCGCGGCCCCACCCTGGTTGTGAGGGTCAGACTGCCTCCAGATACTGCCAGATATCCCTGGGGACAAAATCCCTTCTAGCTGAGAACGCCACTCGAGAGAAATCAACATGGGTAAATCCCATACAGTTATTTCTGAGTAAAAAGGTTAGGTTGCAAAAGCATACATTTATGTCTATCTCAAGTATATATTTAAAACCACATACTCCAAGTAGTTCAGAGACAGGTACACAGTAGAGAAGGTGTACATACAGGCATGGGAACAATACAAGCCAATTTTAGGGTGGTGGTCACATCTAGAGAGGGAGGGAGGGGGAAGGGACGGGGTTGGCTGTGTCTCAATCTATTTATTTATTTATTTATTTATTTTTAAAATTTTTTTAATGTTTATTTATTGTTGAGAGAGAGAGACAGAGTGTGAGTGGGGGAAGGGCAGAGAGAGAGGGAGTCACAGAATCTGAAACAGGCTTCAAGTTCTGAGCCTTTAGCACAGAGCCGGACGTGGGGCTCGAACTCACAGACCGTGAGATCATGACCTGAGCCGAAGTCGGCCGCTTAACCGACTGAGCCACCCAGGTGCCCCTCAATCTATTTATTTATTTAAAAAGCATCTGAGAGGCACCTGGGTGGCTCATTCGGTGGAGCATCCGACTTTGGCTCAGGTCGTGATCTCAGGTCATGGGTTCGAGCCCCGCATCGGGCTCACTGTTGTCAGTGAAGACAGAGCCCGCTTCAGATCCTCTGTCCCCCTAGCTCTCTGCCCCTCCCCCGCTGGTGCTATCTCAAAAATAAGTAAACAGAAAAAAAAAGATATTTAAGAAATAATAAAAATAAAAATAAAACATCTAAAGCAAATCTATGTTCACATCTGTTAAATTCGTATATCTGTGATGTTTATTCTGCGTGTATGAAATATTTAATCATCAAAATGAGTGAAAACAAGAGTCTCTTGGAAAGCTGATAAGCAGGAGGGATACGGGGTGCTCACCTGCCTCATTACACTGGGCTCCACGCTCTGTACTGAGCCCCCCCATGGGGCCCTCACGACCTGTCCCCCCTCTGATGGCCACGATCAGACGGCCAGGAACCAAGGAGGTCCTGGGTAGGAGTGGGGTCCTGTCCCTCCAAAATCAGGAGGTCCTGGGTGGACAGCGGGGCGCAGTGTTATCTCCTATCAACAAGAATCCAACAAAAATTTCGGGAAGACTCTTAAAAAATCACGTTCACAGCAGCACCGTTCACAATTGCCGAAGGGTAGAAACAACACAAGTGTCCACCCGTAGGTGGGTGGGTAAACAGAAGGTGACAGATCCACACAATGAAATATTACTCAGCCTTAAAGAGAAATGAAGTCCCAGCACACACTGCGACACGGACGAATCTTGAAAACGTGCTAAGCGAGAGAAGCCAGACACAAAAGGTCACATGGTGTATGAGGTCGTCCATAGGAAATGTCCAGAAGAGGCAAATCCACAGAGGCATGAAGCAGGTTAGTGGTTGCCAGGGGCTGGGGAAAAGGGGGAAATGGGGAGTGACTGTTCACAGGGATGGGGTTTCCTTCTGGGGTGAAGACAGTGTTCTGGACTTTTATTTTCCACAGAGGTGGAATAATAGAACATAGCCTTTTACCTCAGGTTCTTTCACTGAGTGCAATATTTTCAAGGGTAATATTCATCTTGCTCTGCTGTGAGCTATTCCATGATAGGAATAGATCACAAGGTATTTATCCATTCTTTTTTTTTTTTTATTAAAAAAATTTTTTTTGCGGGGGGAGGGCGCCTGGGTGGCTCAGTTGGTTAAGTGTCCGACTTCGGCTCAGGTCATGATCTCGTGGTTTGAGTTCAAGCCCCGCGTCGGGCTCTGCGCCGACAGCCTGCTTCGGATTCTGCGTCTCCCTCTCCCTTTGCCCCTCCCCTACTCACACTCTAGCTCTCTCTCAAAAATAAATAAAGATTAAAAAATAAAATAAACATTAAAAAAATTTTTTTGTTGTTTTAATGTTTGTTTATTTACTTTTGAGAAAGAGAGAGCACCACTGGGAGAGGGACAGAGAGAGAGGGAGACACAGCATCGGAAGCAGCCTTCAGGGTCTGAGCTGTCAGCACAGAGGCCGATGTGGGGCTCGAACCCACAAACCATGAGATCATGACCTGAGCCAAAGCTGGATGCCTAACCGACTGAGCCCCCCAGGGGCCCCTATCCGTTCTCTTGCATGAACTACACTTTATAATCAGGAAACGCGCCTCATAAAAGTTGTTTGAGAGGAAATCCTAAACACCCTCCCCCTTTCTCTTTGCCACCCCCCACCAACCAACCATGTGACCTTGGACAAACCATTTTTCCACTGTGTCTGGCTCCCTCTATCAGGTGTGAACCCTAATCCCCTCTTTGCCAGCTCCTAACGAGGGCTGGGATGGAATTCTCCCTCCTCACCCTGGGGTTACAAGGCCAGAGTGCATCTTCTCCCCGCCCTCAGGGTTGTCCTAAGTCTTAGCATTTACAAAGATCCTACAGTTTTGAGCAGAAAGTTCTCTCCTCTTCTCTGGGCCGTCTATTTAAAATTCGGCCAGCTGAGAGTTAATCCTTCGGAGCAGCTGGTGGTTCCCGCAGGAGCCGGGTCAGGTAAGGCACCCATGTTTTGCAGAAATGGATACCTCTGCATCTAAAAATAACTCCCAAGGGGTTGAATTCTTTCCAGGGTCATTCTCATGCCCTCTGGGACCATCCCAGGGACTGAGGCCAGGGAGTGGGGGGAGGGGCTTTTGTGGGAGGGAAGCAGGCTCCCGTGGGTGAGTCCTGGTTAGGAAAGTCACAGGCCCACGGCGGCAAAGGACTGCCTCCCACTAGCCTCAGCTTCCTCTGCTTTCACGAGAAGAGAATGAGGGTGCCCCCTCCTCAAGTTGGCTGGATGATTTTGTGCGGTGTGCATGACCATCAACCTTAGTGATCTCAGGATGAGTCTCCCCATTGCGACAGACGGGAAGACAGAGGCTGATGGGGGGTGGGCCTGCCCTGAAGATCCACAGCAAGATGGTGGCTGAGAACCTTCCCCCGGGCTCTTTCCCTTTGCCAGACTCCTTCCTGGCTTCTCTTGCCGTGTTTGGGGGCGGCAGCAGGAACCAGGAGAATGTGGGTTACGATCCTGGGTTTGCCACCAAAGCACTCCCCTCCCGCTGGGTGAGCTTTGGCTAGTCACTCCTCTCCCCCCGGCCTCAACTGGTGTATTTGTGTGTAAAGGGGGGGGGGTGTATGTGTGTGTGGGGGTGCTGTCTAGAGTGACCAACCCATTCCGGGGGTCCCTGGGACGCGGGCCCTCCTGGGACATGGGGCTTTCGATGCTTGTGTGAATTGAACCTGGGCCAGGTGGTCACCGCACTGCCCTTGTTCATTTCAAAGGGCGCCAGTGAGGACAAAACGAAATTATTGCTTCGTGTTCAGCAATTATGCAAGAGTTATTCCTGGAACTGGAAGTACCTGTGGGTGGAAGTTGTAGCTGATGGATTTATAAAAATCAGCTCTGCCTTAGGAGGGAGGAGGAAGCTCCCCTCGGGTCCCTCGTTCTGGCCTGGGACGGGCAGCACGACACTCCCTCTCTGGGGGTCAGGGTCCTGTCTGTGGAGGGCAGGGAAGCACTAGAAGGTTCCACGGGGCACTCTCAGCACTGCCGTGGTTCCGTGCTATTGAGTCTGAGGTCTAAACGTAAGAGATGTATTTACAGAGACTCTAGGTGGCTTTCGGGCAAGTCTTCTCCTGAGCCTTCAAGTTCAACCACTTGCCTCAGTTTCTTCCCCTGCGAGAGACAGCAGCTCCTGCCTCGCAAGGGTGGGGGACAGGTAGCCCTCTGCCCTCGAAAAGCTTACAGTTTGTGCCAGAGGCCTCAAAACGGGGGTCACAGAGCTGTCTCTTTAGCCCCACGGCATTTTAGAAAACATTCAAATTGCAACAAAGACGTCTTCCAGTAGGTGAATAATGCAACTACGGTGCACCCGCACCACGGGATCTTACTCGGCGATAAACAGAAGTGAGCTCTCAGGGAAGAACCTTAAATGCATGTTGCTAAGTGAAGGAAGCCAGTCTGAAAAGGCTATACACGTACGCCCCCGATTCCATGACAATCTGCAGACGGCAAAACTATGGAGACAGTACACAGGTCAGTGGTTGCCAGGGGCTTGGGGGAGGGTGAGTTTTCGTTAGTGAAACTATCCGTATGATACCGGCATTGTGGATACATGGTACCCATTTGTCAAAATCCACAAGATTTTGTACGACACAGAGTAACCCTATTGTAAACTATAGACTGTGGTTGATAAGATGTATAGTGACCACAATAACAACGTGGCTAAAGATGTTGGCTCATTGATTATAACAAATGTACCCCTCTGTGCGGAATGTTGCTGGTGGCGGAGGTCAGAGAGTAGATGGAAACTGCACTTTCAGCTTAATTTTGCTGTGGGGCTAAATCTGTTCCAAAAAAAGTCTATTATTATTATTCTTATTTAATTAAAAAAATTTACATCCAAGTTCGTTAGCATACAGTGCAACTGTGATTTCAAGAGTAGATTCCTTAATGCCCCTTACCCATTTAACTCATCCTATTATTATTATTTTTTTTAAGTAGGCTTCATGCCCAGTGCAGAGCGCAACACTGGGCTAGAACTCATGACCCTGAGATTAACGTTTATTTATTTTTGAGAGACATGGAGACAGAGTATGAGCAGGGGAAGGGCCGAGAGAGAGGGAGACACAGAATCCCAAGCAGGCTCCAGGCTCCGAGCCGTCAGCACAGAGCCCGACGCGGGGCTCGAACCCACAGACCGTGAGATCATGACCTGAGCCGAAGTTGGCCGCTTAACCGACTGAGCCACCCAGGCGCCCCTGACCCTGAGATTAAGACCTGAGCTGAGAACAAGAGTCGGACGCTCAACCAACTGAGTCACCCAGGTGCCCCTAGTCTATTAATTTTCTAAAAAGAAAAAAAAAAATGCTTGAACGGCCAACGCATAAACATAGGGAGCTGCAAATCACCTTTCTAGCTTCCCCTGAAAAATCACTTCTGGGGGTTCGAGTCCCATTCAGGTGACGATGTGGGTGGCTGGATCTCACCTGGGGACAGTCCCCACCTGGCTGGCATACTGCTTCCCGTATGTCATGTGCCTGGCCCTTGAAAGCATTGGAGTTTGAGACTCAGTCTCCATCACAGGCTCTCAACTACATCCGGGGACATTTCCGATTGTCACAACCGGGGGGGGGGGGGGGGACGTGCTGCCAGCATCTAGCGGGTTGGGCCAGGGGTGCCGTGAAATACCCTGAAATGCATGGGATGGCCTCCAGCACAGAGAATGATCTGGCCCTCACCGTCATGTGTGCAGAGGTTGGGCAACACTGGGGCGCAGAGTTGGCGCTCCTCTGGGGAACTTAAAGAAAATATCGATACTGGTACCACGCACCGAGATTCCGATTTAAATGGAGGGGTGCCGCAGCAACAGGAGGCTTCTTCAAAGCTCCCCGGGTGAGTTTCCTGCGTAGGCTAATTTGAGAACCACTGGCCTCGGAGGTTCTTTGGAGAGGTCAAGGCTCACAGTATCCAGGACTGTCATGCATTCATCATTCAGTCATTCGCTCGTGCAGCTGACGTCCACTGCTTCCTCTTCTCTTCCCACGGAGGGCTAGGGGTCCTGGAGGTGAGCGGACCTGGTCCACCCTGCCCTGCTGAGAAGCTCCAGGTCTCATAAGGAGATCCTGTCTCTTTTAGCCCATCACTTCTTAAATATTATGCAGATTCTGATTCAGCAGGTTGGGGGAGGGGGCGGGGGTGGTGCCTGGCATTCTGCATTTCTTTTTTTTATTTTTATTTTTAAATTTTTTTTAACGTTTATTTTTGAGAGACATAGAGACAGAGCGTGAACAGGGGAAGGGCAGAGAGAGAGGGAGACACAGCTTCCGAAGCAGGCTCCAGGCTCTGATGAGCCGTCAGCACAGAGCCCGATGCGGGGCTCGAACTCACAGACCGCGAGATCATGACCTGAGCCAGAGTCGGCCGCTTAACCGACTGAGCCACCCAGGCGCCCTGCATTCTGCATTTCTTAACCAGCTCCCAGGGGACACGGATGCTGTTCACCTGAGGACCACGCTCTGAGCTTTGTCCTCATTCCGGGTTCCCATGAAAGCCTGACCCAGAAAATGCCTGCATCCCAGGAAATACACCCTCCCACGGCCTTACAAATAATTGTACTACCTCTCACGAGTGCCTTAGACCCTACTACTGACAAAGGTCTCAACAGATCTTCACAACGGCTGGGCGGAAGAGTCCAGGATTGCGTTCCAATAAGCCTATTTCATAGATGAGTGAGCCGAAGCAGCTCTCGGAGGCGCAGTCACCAGCCTGGTGTCTCCTCGGTGGTAGAGGCAGAACTGACTCCTAACCCAGAGGTTCTTCCTAAAAGCCAGCTTGGCCGTCAGCTGCCCGGGACCCCTGTGCTCAGAAGGCCCCCCCCCCCCCCGTTCAGTTTAGCGCTCTGCTGTCACCGTCTTGAAAGTCTTAATTTCTACACGAGGGGCCCTGAAAATTCTATAGCTGGTTCTGCAATCAGCACATAGATACGCAGAAGAAACCGCTCTAGAGGCCCAGCAGGAACACACACAGGAGGGCTAACGGCTAAGTCCAACACCTCCCTTTTCTAAGGGGAAGCAATGGTAGGGGCTTCCGGGGTCAGGCAGACCTGGGTTTGAATCTCAAGGCTGTCATCTACCAGCCACAGGACCACAGGCTCATTGCGTATGTAAATTGCCTCAGTCCCTGTTTCCCATTTCCCCAGTGACAAATGGAAGGGGTTGAGCTGGGCAAGGGGGTTCTCAATCTTGACAGCACGCAGCAATCACTGGGGAGGAGAGCTTGCAACAAGCGCACGCAGGGCCCTTTCCCAGAAAGTCTCATTCGGTTTATCCCAGGTGGAGAAGAGATGGGGCTGAAGAGAACCCTGACAAGCAGCTAGGGTTCAGAACCATTGAACCTTCCCAACCTTCAGGAACCTTCAGGCTCCAGTACCTCTAGTTCAGGCGATTTACTCTGTGACTGGCAGAAACCTCCTGATCCCTCTTGCAAGCTCCTGGCCGGCCCGAAGACCTCTTTCTTCCAGACACTTGTGTGTCATATTGCTAACGGGGCTCCTGCCCTCCGCAGTTTTAGACATCCCAAGGTGGGCTAGGTTCTGTACTCCTCCGGCCGACTGGCCTGAGCCACCCAAAATTCACCCTGGACAGGAAATACAGCCCTGTGTTCAGGCTAAGACAACACAAAGCTTATTTTGCCTTGCAAAGTAACTGATTACAGAACAGCTTTTAAAGCATAGGCTCTGGCCTGTGGATGGGCAAAAATAAAACGGAACAAAAACACTTGGCAAGTACGATCCCATTTGCATAAAATCATGCTTTTACATCTCTACGGGGTTATAAATGCACAGAAGAGAGGTCTGCAAGGGTGGACAATACATCAGCTGTATCTCTTTTTCCTTCCTAGTTCTCGGCTTGATTTTTAAATGTACAGAAGCACCTATTTTTGTCATCTGAGAAAAAAAAAAAAGCTATTTCCATTCTGCCAGAAGAATGTAGGAGTGATTTCATCTAAGTGGGAGAAAGTTTTGGGATGATTGATCCGTTTTCTAAGGCTAAATTCTCTAGTCCGATTCGTTCCCTGGTTGCTATAATAGTTCTAACACTAGGAGAGGAACAAGAAACATTGGGTGAGCCTTGTATAAAAATAGAACACGTTCCAAGGAAGCTGTTTACCATCCTTTAAAAAAATGTTTTTAAAGGACTCAAGAAGCAGAGTCTTCTTCTCTCCTGCCATTCCCCACGGGGGTCTGGAGCTGGCGGGGGTACCTCACCCCCAATCACCCTGCCCTAGGGCCGGGTCTGCTCAGTAGGTGGAACGGATCAGCGCCAGGGCTGGAAAAATTCCTGCCGGGCGCGGAGACCCAGCTTCACGCCCGGCAGGAGGAGGAGGGGACATTGAGTGAGGGCCGCAGTGGAGAGGGGGCACCGGTGTCACTTTCTCTGAACCGGATTACTGCCCCCAGCACGGCCGGCCCTTATATAGACACTCGGCGGCCGCTCGCGCTCCGCGCGCCAAGGGCAAGACGGGAGGTCAAGGCTGCGGGCGGCCAGGACATCTGGACTGGCCCGCAGCGCGGACCCTCGCCGGCGCGCTCACCGAGACCCACGCCGCTCGCGCAAGTTCAGAGGACCACGCCGGGACCTCTGACCTTCTCTCCTAACCCCCTCCCCAGCACCTGTTCCCCCTCCTCGGAACAGTCACGTTCCTCTTTCCCTTCAGCCCGCATCTGCTCCCCCTCCCCCAGCCTCACCACCCCGGGGGCTTCTGTCCTTGCCCTCCTTCGTCGCTCCCCTCACGCCCACCCCCATGTGGAAGAACCGCATGATCCCGGCACCTGCTGCTCCCCGGAACCAGTCCCTCGGACTGTCCCCCCGCCTCGGACCCGCAGGTTTACCCCCGCCCCCCGCGCCGCGATGCCGGCCCCCGCGGGCTCCGGGCCCTGGCTCACCTGGCTCATACTTGAGGTAGAGAATGGAGACGATGAAGTAGCTGAGGTCGAAGACCGGGAAGAGCGGCACCCGCGAGAAGCTGAGCGCCAGCTCGCCTAGGCTCAGCGCCGAGAGCAGCTCCATGGCGCCCGCCGGGTCCCACCCCAGCCCCCGGCCCAGTAAGTCCCGCAGCTCCCGGCCCCGCGACTGCGCCCCCGCCGCTGGACCCGCCCCCGCCCGCCAGGCGCCGCCCCCAACCCGGCCCCCGTGGGAGAGGAGGGACGGCCCCTGGCCCCGGGGCGGGTTGTGGGGCCGTTCTGTCCCATGAAGCCAGGTCGGGTGTCCCCTGCTCCGTCCCTCGGGCCATCGCGACCCCACTCAGCCCAGCGAGGCGGGGCGCAGGGGTCCCTGCGTGTGCGTTGGACAGGGTAGCTCTCTCGGTGGGGGTTCCTTCTCGCACGGAGCGCACCCAGGACCCCATCCCGGTGGGAGTCGATTAGGGTTCATGTCCTCTGTGGAGCCCTTGGGTCAGGCCCTGCATCCCCTGTGGGGCCCGAGCAGTTGTGAACCCCATCTCCCTGTATCCCAGAGGGTCAAGACCTCAGTTCTCTGCGGAGCTGTCATGACCCTAGTCCTCTATGGGGCTCTGTAAGTCACGATCTCCATTCTTCACGGGGATCCCCTGTTCTCCGAAGGGACAGCTCGTTTGGGACCTCCGCCCCCCGTAGCGCCTGCCTAGTGGGGATCCCCGCCTTCCACTGGGACCAGGAGGAACCCCCCCGCCCCGGGCATCCGTGCCTAGAGAGCCCACTGCATCAGGACCCATGCTCCTGTGCATCTCAGTGGTCAGAAGGCCCGGTTTCTCTAAAAGCCGCATCGGAGACACCAGCCTAGAATATAAAGCCACCGCGCTAATTCTCCAGTGCGCTGGGGGCCGCACGCCAGCGCCGCGAGCCTCCAGTGCGTAACCTAATACTGCTCCGGGTGACCCCGCCCCGGGTGACGTCAACCCTCGCCCCGCCCTTTCTTCAATACCCTCCGGGCCTCCCAGAGAAAAGGAGCGCCGGTTCTTTCCTAAAGGGGCCTGGCCTGCAGAGGGCGGGACCCTGCTGTCTTGTCTTTCGATTGGACCAGCCCTCGCGAGCGCAGCTTCGAGATTGGTCGGCTTGTGCTCCTCTTCCCTCCCTCTTCAAGGCTTCCGCTTCCGGTTCTGACGGACTCTTCGGCCGTAACGATGATCGGGGACATCCTGCTGTTCGGGTAATTAGGGGGGGCCAGAGGCTGGGGTAGGAAGGATAAGAGGCACAGGGGGCGGCCCAGGTAACCTCATTCTCCCTTCGCAGGACGCTGCTGATGAACGCCGGGGCCGTGCTCAACTTTAAGCTGTGAGTAGGCCTCTTTGGATCGCGGCTCCACCCAGGGGACCCGTAGGGCCGCCCCCGCGAGCGTGAACCCGCCCCCAGTCGTAGGCCACGCCCCCAAGTCCCAGCCCGCCTTCTGGCCACGCCTCCATCCTGGTCTGTCCTTCTGTGACCCTCCGCTCCAGGGTGACTTGAAATTGAGACTTCCTTTCCCGGGAATCTCTCTTCTTGCATCCCGGAGAGCCTCCGGCCCGTCCCCCCGAAAGTTCTCAGCCCTCCGCTGTACCCACAGTCTGACCTTTCCCCCTTGGTGGCTGCCGGCCTTGCTGTGATTGGCCCGTAGATGACGGTCCAGAAAGGGGCATTGAACTACCCGAGGTCACACAGCACGTCCGCTGCAGGGCTAGAGCTGAAACTGGGTGTCCGAGGCCGTCTGAGCTGGGGGTCAGGACCAGGGGACTGAGTGGTCTTGATGTCTCACCGAAAGTGCACACCGTCTGTTCCTCTTTGTAGGAAAAAGAAGGACACGCAGGGCTTTGGGGAGGAGTCGAGGGAGCCCAGCACAGGTAAGCCTCCTTTCGGGACTCTGAAATTGGTCCATCTCAGAGAGGACAATTCATTCTTACCAAGCCCTAACTCAGTTTTCTTTTTAATAGTCTGTGTGTGTGTGTGTGTGTGTGTGTGAGAGAGAGAGAGAGAGAAAGAGACACAGAGAGAGAGAGAGAGAGAGAGAGAGAGATGGGCCTGAGATGTGCCGTTGCTTCTGCTCAACCCTCTTTCTCCTGCCAAACCTCCCCGCATAGGTCAGAGCTCATCTAACTTCACACAGTTAGAATTTTCCTTTATGTACGATACCATGTGGCTGATACTTGCCCCTCTCACTTGCTGCAGCTTGTTTTGGCCCATGTCTGTGCCCTTTCGGCGTCAGTTTTCAGCATGAATGAACGAACGAACGAACGAACGAACAGCCTCACAAGTCGCTGTTGCTTTCAGAGTACTGCCGACCTGTTTTTTCTTTCTTTCTGTTTCTAATCAGATGCCAACATTAGCCTTCAGATAAATCAGCTGTCACATAAAAATTCAGTTGTCTGAATTTTCAAGAAAATTTTTCAAGAAAAATCTGAACATCCTACAGCTCAGGGTTCAGGCAGCCTCTTGGCCCCTGGGAGGTGAAGTTGAGGCGGGGCCTGTGGCCTCTAGCTCATCCCGGCCCCAACCCCCTCATCTCCGTATCCTCTCACCTGCCTGGCCTCTGGAGGCCCTAGAATTGACCTTTGTGGCTGAATTGATTCATGTGACTCTTTGAGACAGGAGAGCGTACGTGACTACTGTGTCCCTACGTTTGTTCATTGGCCGAGCGGTACTGAGCACCTGCCCCATGCCAGCCCCTGTGCTGGGTGCTGGGGACACAGCAGGAAACAGACATGTGACTCCCGCCTTGGGAGTTGTACTGCTCTGGGGCGGGTCAGGCAGTTCCTAAACAAGGAATGAACGGTGACAGAGGTGACGTCAGGTGAGGAGAGTGATGGAGTTGCTGCTTCCGCTGGGGCGTGTGGAGGGAAGGCCCTTGGAAGGGGTAGCCTTGCGGCCGAGGCGGAGGGTGCCCTGATGGAGGGTTGCGTAGGGACGATAGGAACCCCTAGGGGCAGCGAATTCGAGGACCGTCTGACCGCTCCCTTTTATTGGGGGCCTACCTGGTGGCGGCTGCCCCGTCAGGTGCTGCTTCCTCTGGGTATTTCCCTCCTCCTCCATCCCTAAAAGGCAAAGGGCATTTTTCTCATTTTACAGATGAGGAAACTGAGGTTCAGGCTCGTGGCTTGACTGGCTCGTGGTCGCGTAGTAAATCAGCGACAGCCTCCTGACGGGCACCTGGGTTTTTCTGGCCCCACAGGTGGTGCCCTCAGTCACTACCCCGTCCATCCATTCGTTCTTTGGTCCATCCATCCATTCATCCAGCAGCTGTGTGTCTTGCGTACGCACCCTGTGGAAGGTTCTGTGCCAGCTCCTGGGGCTGTGGTCTGCAGCTCTAAATGGGAGCTGGGATGGGCTAGGAGAGCGGAAGGGCTTGGTTGGTGGTGGGAGCGTCCATGACAAGGACAGTCACAGCAGCGGCCTCCCCGCGATCAGGGGCTTTGCGCGCGTCTCCTTCCAGCCACTGCTCTTGCGCTCGCTGCTGCCGCTGCAGAGAGCGTCCCTTCCCCTGTGCCCGGCTGACTCCTCAGACGGCAGTGGCTGCGTTCGTTGAGAGCTGACTGTGCACCAGGCACCGCGCCGAGGTCTTCCTGGTCGCCCATCACCCCTGTTTACACAGGAGGAGACTGGGGCATATATAGGCCAGGGACTGACCACAGTCACCTGTGTGGAAGGGCAGGAAACTCCTGGCCGTGCTTGACGTGGACCTTACGCACTTCCTCGAAGCTCCTAACCCCCACTCCCCGGCGTGGGCCAGGTTGGACGCCCCCATCGTGTGCTCCCGTGGCACCGGTCATGGTGAATAATCGGGTGTGTGATCACTTGTGTAGCATTTGTCCCCGCGCGAGCTCTTAGGGCAGAGATATGTGTCTCGTTTCTCCCTGTATCCCCTGCCCTTGGCAGCTGCCTGGAACTAGGGGCCTTCAGGTAGCACGTGTGGATGACAGGAGAGCCCGTTTTCGTGATGCCGGGCTCAGAGGAGGGCCTTGCTGAGCGGCGCCTCTCTCAGCCGCCCTGGGGCGGGGCCCGGGTGTGACATTTGAGGTCTGGGCTGAGCTGCACACGGCTCTCCCGGTGGGTCGAACGATCCTGGACTCGTCTAAACTGTGTTCGGCAAGACCGTGTGCTCATCTGGAGCCCGGATGGTGCAGCGATGCCGGGGGACTGTCACCGCGGGTGGCCGTGTACATTTCGGAGCTCCTGCCTGGTATTCTCTGAACTTACTGGACAGCCCCGGCCTCTAGGTGACGCTTCGGGTAGCAGCCTTGTAGGTTACCCGATTTGGACCCACTCCTTTTCATTCTGGAGGATTAGTGAGGGAGGATGATTGACTTAAAACCCTGAAGGAAGGTTCTGGAACCCACATCTCTGGAGTCTTATCGTCCCAAATTGTTTCCTCTCGGAATGGGTTCTGGTCTCTGGCATCGGGGGGCTGGAGTGAATGGCCATGAAGGCAGAACTCCCCTTTTACTCGCCTGAATTAGTGTGTTTTTTCAGCCGCAAACACTGAAAATCCAGGCCGAAGTGGTTAAGGCAGTTGAAAGCTCCCAAGGGTAGAACTGGTCTTGGGCACACCTGGGTTCAGGGCTCGTGCCGGCTTCCCTGCATGGAATCCTCTCTTGGTCCTTCTGGGCTGGTTTTACTGTCAGGCTGCTTGTTTTTACAAAGGTGACCCTAGAGCAGGGCTTGGCACGTTTCTCTGTAAAGGGTCAGATCATAAATGTTTTAGGCTTTGTGGGTCATACATTCTCTTTCTCTCTCTCTCTCTCTTTTTTTAGTGTTTATTTACTTATTTTGAGAGGGAGACCGCGTGTGCGCATGAGTTGGGGAGGGGCAGAGAGAGTGAGGGAGACAGAATCGCAAGCAGGCTCTGCGTTGCTGTGAGTGCGAGCCTGACGTGGGGCTGGAACTCACAAACTAGGAGATCATGACCTGAGCCAAAATCAAGAGTCAGACGCTTAACCGACTGAGCCACCCTGGTGCCCCGTGGGTTATACCGTCTCTGGTGCAGCCCCTCAGCTCTGTTCCTTGAAAGCAGCCATGGCGAATACAGACATACCTTGTTTCGTTGTGCTTTGCAGATAATTGTGTTTTTTATGAACTGAAGGTGTGTGGCATCCCTGAGTGAGCAGGTCTGTTGGCACTATTTTTCCAACAGCATTTGCCCGCCTTATGTGTCTTCATATTTTGGTAATTCTAGCAAATTTTCAAACTTTATCATTGTTATATTTGTTAACGATGATCGGTGATCAGTGATTATGACTTGTTGAAAGTTCAATACTTTTTTGAGAGAGAGAGAGTGTGTGCGTGCAGTCTTTGGGGAGGAGTAAAGGGAAAAGGAGAGAGAGAATCTTTTTTTTTTTTTTTTAATGTTTATTGAATTTTGAGAGAAAGAGGAGAGACAGAGTGTGAGCAGGGGAGGGGCAGAGAGAGAATGAAATGCAGAATCCCAAGCAGGCTCTAGGCTCTGAGCTGTCTGCACAGAGCCCAATGTCCGGCTCACACTCACAAACTATGAGGTCATGACTTGAGCTGAAGTCGGTGACTTAACCACCTGAGCCACCCAGGCGCCCCGAGAGACAGAGAATCTGAAGCAGGTTCCATACTCAATATGGAGCCCGATGTGGGGCTTGATCTCTAGACCCTGAGATCATGACCTGAGCCGAAATGAAGTGTTGGACGCTTAACTGATTGAGCCACCCAGGCACCCCAGTAATAGAAATATTTTTTAAGTTTATTTATTATGAGAGAGAGAGAGAGCGAGCAGGGGAGGCACAAAGAGAGAGGATCCCAAGCCGACTTCGCACTGTCAGCAGGGAGCCCGAGGTGGGGCTCAAACTCCCGAACTGTGAGATCATGACCTGAGCTGAAACCAAGAGCCAGATGGATGCTCAACCTACTGAGCCATCTATGCAGCCCAGCAATATTGTTTTAATTAACGTATTTACATTATTTTTTAGACCTAATGCTGCTACATACTTTATAATAGACTATAGTCTAGGGTAAACATTAACTATTATATGCACTGGGAAACCAAAAAAATCATTTGACTTGCTTTATCGCAGGGGTCTGGAACCAAATCTACAATATCTCCAAGGTTTGAGGGGGTGTATTTTGATAAAACTTTGTTTATAGATACTGAAACGTGAATTTTATGTAATTTTCGTGTCTCACAAAATACTCTTGTCGATTTTTTTTAACCATTAAAAAGTATCAAAGATTTTCTTAGCTTATGGGCCATAGAGAAACAGGAAGGAGGGGCTGGCTTTGGCCTGAGGGCCATAGTTTGCCAACCCCTGACCCAAACGACTGGGCTTCCAACTTCCTAGCCCAGAAAGGTAGACGGGAAGCGAATGCCTCTTTCCCAGTGGTTGGGACAAAAGTCTCAGGACTGACTCTCATTGGGTAGACTTGGGTCACATGTCCCTCCCTGAGCCAATCAGAGGCTGGGGGCTGAGCGCTCTCAGGGGTTGGTCAGTGGCAGCTACCGCCGGAATGGTCGCGGAGCAGAGGTGGCCCCCGGAACGTGGGGCAGTGGGACCGGGCGGAGGCGGGGCAGGAACTGCAGAAGCTCACCGCTGCCGGGCGGCGGAAATGTGAGCGGGGCTCGTAAAACGGCTTTTCCGACTTTCCAGGTGACAACATCCGGGAGTTCTTGCTGAGCCTCAGATACTTCCGGATCTTCATCGCCCTGTGGAACGTCTTCATGATGTTCTGCATGATCGTGTAAGTCCGGCCTGCCCGTCCCCCCTCGTCCTCCTCCTCAGTGGCGTTCTCCAGACCGACCCGCCTGACGGCCGCTCTGTGTCTCTGTCGGCGCTTTTTCGCGTCGCGCTTTCTGCTATCAAAGTCGGAACTCTCCGAGCTGGAGCGGAAACCGGGGTCTGCAAAGGCTGAACCGCGTCGCCGTGGTCTCGGCCGGAGCTTCGATCGGAACACGGCGTTCTCCCAAGTCCTGGCTGTTCCCGGCGCCTCGGCAGAGCCTGCCAAGAGATAGCTGCCCTCCAGCCTTGGCCCTGTTCCCTCCTGGCGGCCCTGCCGTGGTTAGCGTACGCTCGGTGCCGGCCGGGGCGGGGGACGCGCTTCCTACCCTGCTGGACGCCGGCGGAGGTGTTGCCCCGTTTCAGACTTTTTTCTGTCTTCCTGCCCACTCTGCATTTCCTCATTAGGCTTCCCAAGTCCGATCGGATTGGTTTTCCTTCCAGCAGCGGGGGGCCTTCGTTTCGATGCTGCTATTAGTGAATCGGGAGACTCCTAGCCAACAGACTCGGGAAAAACAGCAGGAGAATCTGGCGTGATTGTCCGCGCCGGGCTGATCCCTTGCTTCACTGTAAAGAGGGAGAGAATGCAAAGTCGGCTGTCCTAATTGGAGATGCTGAATTTAGGATGGCTGGGGGGGGGGGGGGTGGCCCTCGTGGCAGCGCAGGGGCTGTTTGAGATTATTTCAGGACTTGGGGGAAGGGGGGTTTCACCGTGCCACTGGAAAGCGTTTTAGAGCCCAGAATGAGGACCGCGATGTTTGCCCAGAGAAGCCCTCTTTGGGAGCTTGGTTGAGGCCTCCAGGTACAAACAGGGCTTGTGAAGAGACCGGGGAATTTGCAGAAGAGTGTGGGAAGCATAACTCAGATTCACAGGAGGTAGAACAGTGTTGGGGGCGTTCCTCCAGCCTTGGTGTGCCCCGGCCCCACGTATCCATTCATTCATTCATTCATTCATTCATTCATTCATTTGTTCACAACCATCCAGCAGGGGCTGTGCCTTGGGCTTATAGCTGAGACCAAAACGCTATAGTCCCTGTCATCAGTGAATGCACACAGTATAGCAGATGGGAAAGGGACAGAAAACAAATAGGAAAACGTCACTCGAGGCAAATGGGAGGCTCTGAGTTTGGGAAATGGACGGGAAGAGCCTCTCTGAGAAGTGCTGTTTAAATCAAAACCTAAAGAGCGAGAGGCAGACTTGCCCCCTGCAGAGCCGAAGAGAGGCACGTAGCACTGGGAGCAGCACGTGCGAAGGTCCTGGGGCAGGGAAGAACTCCGTGTGTTTTCATTGTTTTGTTCTTTTCTGTCTAGTGGCTTCGTCATCCATCTCTCCCCACTAGCTTCCTTTACCGCTCACCTGCTGGCCTGTGACCAAGATGGTAGCCTCAGGCTCTGCCACGGTCCGGCTCAGCCCAAGGCTAGCTTAGTCAGTAGCCCGGGGTCCTGAGTTTGCTTCCTGGGAGCAGAGCCTGACTGACCCAGCTGGGTGTCACCCAGGTCCAGCTAGATTGGGGTTATCCTGATTCCAGCAGAATCACTTAGGTCGAGATGGAGAACCCCGGCCCTGGGGCCACATCTCCTTCCCGGTTTTCCTGATGTTGTAATGTCGTGCAGCCACACCCATTTCTGTGACAGCTTTTGGTGACAGCGGAGTGCTCGAAGCCTCGTGACGCAAACTGCCTGGCCTGCAAAGTGCACACTACTTACGCGTGACTTCCTGCAGCTCAAGGAGTGTGGGGACCCCTGACCTAGGCCAGCTCTTTCAGTGGGGGCCACGAGGGAGGGAAGATCTCCAGAAAGGGCCCTGTTAGGAAGGCAGTGACCGGCTTTCCCAGGATATTAAAAAACCGGAAATCCCCTCAGCTCTAGTCGGCATCCCAGGCTCATGGGATCAAGCCCCGCATCGGGCTCTGTGCTGAGCTTGGAGGAGCCTGCTTCAGATTCTCTCTCACTCCCTCTGCCCCTCTCCCTCGCTCATGTGCTTGCCCTAGTCTGTCTCTCAAAAAGAAATAAAATAAGACCTTCGATGTGTGAAAAATAACAAAGGCTTTTTAAATAATAAAAGCTGCTTGTTATACTTGCGCTGCAAAACAAAACAGAACCAAAAAACCCAAAACTGGAAATCACCTAAATGTCCAAGAAAAGGGGAAAAGTAAAGCAATTCGAAGCACGCCCTCGCAGCCGTTAGGGTACCATCCCTGATGATGGGCTAACACTTCTGTCTACACAGGGGAGGGTTTTGAAAGCAAAGAAGGCTGAGTGTCACTTATATGCGCACTCTGGCCTCAGTTGTGATTTGCACGCGGTAAACATCAGACAAATGCTGGAGTCACGTGGAGACTTCCAGGCAGGGAGTTGGACAGATCTACCCCAGGCCATCCACAGAGATGACCATGGTCAGAGGTGACCTTGCTCAGAGGTGACCACGCGCCGATCGCTGAGGAGGTTCACGGGGCCTGAGGGGATGAGTCGCGGTTCCCCGCACCCACCTCTGTATTGTTGGAGCTGAGCTACTTTGGAAATTTTAAAAAGGCACGAAAAACTTGAAATACAGAGAGACACGTGCCTGAAGGTTTAGGGACCAACAGTATTGCCATCTGCAACTTAACACTGGAACACATCGAAGATACAGTAGACAGATTGAGAGGGAGCCTGCACAGCGAAGTGTTAATTGCGGAACGGAGGTGGTGTATATATATGTAGGTGTTCACTGAACCGTCAAGTCTCCTCTACGTTGAAGTCTTCATAATGAAATAGTGGCGAGAGGAAGATCGGGAGAAAACGAGGGTGTCAAGCCACGGAGAAAAGTGCAAGTCTGTCTTCCCGATTCAGTATTTTGTCGTATGTTCACAGGGTTGTGAAACCACCACCACCATCGAATTCTAGAACATTTTCATCACCCCCGAAGGGAACCGTCGTACCCATTAAGCGGCTCCTGCCTGTTCTCCCCTCCCTCCAGCTTGCCGTCTCTGCGGATTTGCCTGTTGCGCATACTCCGCGTACACGGAATCCTAACAGTCTGTGGCCCCTTCTGCGTCTGGCTGCTTTCACTCAGCGTGATGTCTCGTAGGTTGTGACATGTCATGGCATGTCACCCCTGCATTCCTTTCTGTGGCCGAAGAATAGTCCATTGTAAGGCTGTGCCTCGGCTTGTGTATCCACCCATGCTTTGATGGCTACCTGGGGTGTTCCCATTCTCCGGCCGTTACGAACGTTGCTGGTACAAACATTTGCGGACGAGTTTTCGGTGCTCTCTGGTGTGTACCCAGGAGTGAAGCTGCTGGGTCATATGGTAACTCTATCTTTATCCTCTTGAGCTTCCGCCAGACTATTTTTTAAAGCCGCCGCAGCAGCGCGCCTTCTCACCAGTAGCGTACGATGGTTCCAGTTTCCCCACGTCCTTGCCAACGCTCGTGATGGTCCGTCTTTTTGACGAGAGCCGTCCTAGTGGGCGCGAAGGTTCATTTGCGTTTCCCGGAAGGTGAATGACGTCAAGTATATTTTCATGCGCTTACTGGGCATCTGAAGATCTTCTTTGGGAAAATGCCTATGCAGATCCTTCGTCCATTTTTCGTTGGGTTGTTATTGAGTTGGAAAGAGTTCTTTTTATTGTTTGGATCCTGGTCCCTTATCAGATACATGATTCGCAAGTATTTTCTCCCATTTTGGGGTTGCCTTTTCAATTTCTTGATGGCGTCCTTTGAAGCACAACAATTTTTACTTTTGATAGACTCCAGTCTATTTCTCCTTCTGTCCCTTGTGCTTTTTGTGTAATAGCTGAGAACTCTTTGCCCGGTCCAAGGTCATGGAGATTAAGCCTAAATTTTGTTTTGTTTTGTTTTGTTTTGTTTTGTTTTCTTGCTTGCTTGCTTGCTTGCTTTCCTTCTTTCCCTCTTTCTTTCTTTCTTTCTTTCTTTCTTTCTTTCTTTCTTTCTTTCTTTCTTGGCTATTTATTTTGAGAGAGAGAGAACACGCGAGCAGGGGAGGGGTAGAGAGAGAGAGGGAGAGCCCAATGCAGGGCTTAAACTCACGAACTGCAAGATCATGACCCGAGCCGAAACCAAGAGTCAGATGCTCAACCGACTGAGCCACCCAGGCACCCGTAGGCCTGTTTTTTTTTTTTTTTTAAGAGTTTTATCACTTTAATTTTAACTTTAATTTTAGTAGTCAGGTCAGCGATCCACTTGGAGTTAATTTTTGTTGATGGCGTGAGGTTGGGATCCAGCTTCGTTCTTCTGCATGTGGTAATCCAGGTGTTCCCGCACCTTCTACTGTTCTTTTTTTCAAAAAGGCTTTTTATTTTGGAAAGAGTTTGGATTTATTGAAATGCCGTAAAGGTAACAGAGTTCCCGTGTGTGCGTGTGTATTTTAAGGTTATTTTCATAGGGAGAGAGCGAGTGAGTGTGTGTGCACACACATGAGAGCAGGGAAGGGGCAGAGAGAGAGAGGCAGAAGAGAACCGCAAGCAGGCCCCGTACTGTCGGCACAGAGCCCGACGCGGGGCTCAGACTCCGGAACTGTGAAATCAGACCTGAGCCGAAACCAAAAGTCGGATGCTTAACCGACTGGGCCACGCAGGCGCCCCCACTATCATGTAGATCTTTTTAACAGCGCTGTGGTTTTCTCCAATAAACCTCTGTCATAACTTACATACCCATTCTCAACTTCATGGACTGTTATACAGTTTCCAGGCCTTTCCTATTCTTCACTGGAACAGAGTTAATATCTTTTTTTTTTTTTTCCAATTTATGAACATCCTCGCTGACTTGCAGTAATAGAGAATGGGCTCATATGTTACGGACTCTGATGAAGTAGATACTTTCTTAAGTAGCTTTTTTCTTTTTAAAATGTACTGTTCGGTAGTGTTAAGTATATTCATGTTGTATAACAGAAAAATTACTTATAAAATCGTAAAAGATACAAAATAATAATAGTAACCTCCAGATTTTTCTAAAAGTGTCTTCAGAGCGAGAGCTTTCCATCATTCCCGTCTTCATGGACCTTTCTGCCTCCCCACTTTTCCAGGCTGTTTGGCTCCTGAGCCCCGGATCTACACCTTCCCGGGAACCAGGAACCAGGAACCAGGAACCACCTTCCCAGATGCCGAGGCTCCCTTCCTCCGTTCCTGACGACTTCAAGAATGGTTTTGACCGGAAAACCCGCGACCTTCCCAGAAAGCCCAAGTTCGTGGTGGGTGGAAAAAAATGTTCGCCAGGCCGCACACGGTTTCCCAGCCACGTCGTTGTTTTCTTGTCAAAGATCTTTTCGCTTTGGTCTCTGCGTTGAAATGCTGACTGCTTAAGGAGTTTGAGGAGGGTTTCCGAAGGGGACTGCGATAACCCGGCATTCCCTGCAGATTAAAGAACACGTCTAGGTCTTTCCTTAGATTGGAGTCCCTCTTCTTCCGAGCTTCTGCTAGAAACCCATTTCTGGATATTTCTTCGTTTATTTGTAATAACCATCCTTTTTGGTTCAAAGGCCGCAAGTTGGGAAGAAATCCTTTTTCCCCAGGGAATCTGACACAGAAAGGTTGGCTTTTGAGTTCGTTGCAGCCTCTTTGCTGGACTGTATTTATGAATCACAGGCAAGTTCATTGTTGCTGGGCCTGTGTCCAAATTCCTTTCCTGTCTCGATGGGCTCTGCTTGGCCACTCAGTGCAGCCGAGGTCATGGCCAGGACTTTCAGGGTGGAGCGTCACCGATTCCCATGAGAGAGAGGTACAGAGCAGTTGGCAGGGGCAGGTGTGGGTGTCAGGAGAAACTCTGCCTTGCCCTGAAGCCCTCTGTTAAAGTCACTTTTGGGGCCATTGATTGTATAGTTTTCAGAACGAGAGTGACTTCCACGGGGGGCACGGGGGCCCGGTTCTCAAAGTTTGGAATTCGGGTCTGCTTTTCAAGTGATGAATTCGGGTCTGCTTTTCAAGCGATTCCAAGGCTGAAAGGCAGGTCTTTTCTCGCCAAGACGCAACGCCGGTGGTCGGCACCCCAAACCCTGAGATTCGTTCTTTGTTCGTTGTGGTTTTTTGAAATCCCGATTTGTAGGTAAGCCCGACGGGAGAAAAGAGTAACTAAGTAAGTCTGCAGACTCGCAGAACTAAGTAGCATTAAAAATAAAGCTCATTTCTAAAAAGGATCTTTCGTTTATACATTTTGTTTTTAACGTTTCTTTTTTGAGAGATGTAGAGACATAGCGTGAGCAGGGGAGGGGCAGAGAGAGAGGGAGACACAGAATCCGAAGCAGGCTCCAGGCTCTGAGCCGTCAGCACAGAGCCCGACTCGGAGCTTGAACTCACAGACCGTGAGATCGTGACCTGAGCTGAAGTCGGCCGCTTAACCGACTGAGCCCCCCAGGCGCCCCCTGTTTATACATTTTTTTAACCAAGAAGTTAAGTTGACTCCCCAGATTCGCCTCGAGGCTGTCAACAAGTCAGAAAAGAGGCAGTATTTGGATTTCCCCCTTTTGGGATTTTGCTTAACGAATGTCAGGCCGGAATCGGGCGAGCGCGCGGTTTGGCCCGGCCGCTCTGGGCAGCACCGGCAGAGCCGGCGACGGCAGCGGGGCTTTGCCGGCCCGGGGTCCGGTCCGCTCTCGCGGCTGCTCGGCCGACGCCATTCCACGACGCTGCTGGTGCCATCTGTTCCCTCGTCACACCCCGGCGTGTGGTTCGTAAGTAGCCGGGGAACGCGGCTGCCGAATCGAGCTTCGCCCGTGGCCCGTGTCCTTGTCAGCCAGAGCAGACGTGCCACGGTCTCGGCGGGTCACTCCTCAGGCCCGTGTCAGCCGTGCCTTATTCAGACTGGTGCTGAGGTCTCAGCGAGGAGAGGCCTTCATCTGTTAACGGGGGCGAACCGTGCTCCGTGAAGAGAATGCGGTCATTGAGGTTTTGTTTCAATCGTCGCATTTTTTCCCCCAGAGAACTGTTACCTCCTTGTTAAGCTCCGGCGAGCTGCGTAGCTTCTGAGGCTGCTGTACATTTTAAAAGTTCCAACCCGTGGGTGTGTATCTTCAGGAAGCTTTTCAAGAGCCCTCATTAACATCAACGATGATGGACGTTTGAGTTTTAGGTATGTAGGGTTGCCCGGCGTTCATGCGCTCGGGCTTCCGGTTCAGTTAGTTGCGGGTTCCAGTCCCATCCCTGCTCCTCGCCAGTGAGACCTTGGCTGCCTGCTTCCCCGCTCCCTGCCTCACTTTCCGGTCTCTAAAATGGGTCTGAAGGCCCCGTCTGCCTGGGGCTATTGGAGAGTTCAGCAGTCTCGAGTGTGGGCCAGGGGCTTGACTGAGCACCTGGCGCCTAATAAGGGGTTCACACTCCGGGTGGCCTCGCTGCCCGCATTTTCTCTCCTCGCCTACATTTGCGCATGCGGTCTGCACACACACCGCTAAAGAGCGATCATTTTTTATTATTTTTTTTTAAATTTTTTAACGTTTATTTATTTTTGAGAGACATAGAGACAGAGTATGAGCAGGGGAAGGGCAGAGAGAGAGGGAGATACAGAATCTGAAGCAGGCTCCAGGCTCTGAGCTGTCAGCACAGAGCCCGACGCGGGGCTCGAACTCACAGACCGTGAGATCATGACCTGCGCTGAAGTCGGCCGCTTAACCAACTGAGCCACCCAGGCGCCCCTATTATTTTTTTTTAAGTTCTTAAACGTTTATGTATTTGTGAAAGAGGGAGAGCACAAGCAGGGGGAGGACAGAGAGAGAAGGGGACAGAGGATCCATCCGACGTGGGCTCCGTGCGGACGGCAGAAAGCCTGATGTGGGGCCCGAACTCGCAGACCACGAGATCATGACCCGAGCCGAAGTTGGACACTTGACTGATTGAGCCACCCGGGCACCCCGCGATTGTATTGTTTAAAAAAATTAGAGGGGCGCCCGGGTGGCTCAGTCGGTTAAGCGTCTGACGCTGATCTCACGGTTTCTGGGTTCGAGCCCCGCATCGGGCTCTCTGCTGACATCTCAGAGCCTGGAGCCCGCTTCAGATTCCGTGTCTCCCTCTCTCTCTGCCGCTTCCCCCGCTAGCGCTCGGCCTCTCTCTCAAAAAGTAAATACTAACAAAAAGAACTAGAAGCAGTTTTCCAGCACGGAAAACCTTTTCCCGTCTTCCTGTTGCCTTTCCGGCGTTTTCCTTACGTGCATCAGCGTACAGGCAAACCTTGGAGATAATTGTGGGTTCAGTCCCAGACCGCTACAGTAACGCGAATATTGCCCTGAAACAAGTTAAGTGAATTCTTTGGTTTCTTGATTCATATAAAAGTTACGTCTATATTCTACTGTAGTCTATTAACTGTGCAGTAAGCATCACATCTGAAAAAAAACATGCATACTTAATTTAAAAATATTTTATTGCTAAAAATGCTAACCATCAGCTAAGCTGTCAGTGAGTCGTAACGTCTGATCCCAGATCACCAGAACAAAC
The DNA here is from genome assembly GCA_030068075.1 of Paguma larvata. Taxonomy (NCBI): domain Eukaryota; kingdom Metazoa; phylum Chordata; class Mammalia; order Carnivora; family Viverridae; genus Paguma; species Paguma larvata. The sequence goes on along the minus strand of CM057842.1, from coordinate 11,594,182 downwards.
ACAGTAATAATGAAAAAGTTCCAAATATTGTGAGAATTAGCAAAAGGTGGCACAGAGACGTGAAGTGATTGGACGCTGTTGGGAAAATGGCGCCAAGAGGCTGGTTGCCACAAACCTCCAATGTGTAGAAAACACGGCGCCTGGGAAGTTCAATAAAATGAGGCATGCCCAGATTCGATGTTGCTCGGCGGTGGAGAAGCCAGCTCGGGCTCTGCCGGGTTCGTCATTTCATGTCATTTCCTCCATATTTTTTGGGCAGACAGGCTCTGTGGGGCTCAGTAATATTTTTATTTATTTTTTTGAGTTTCTTTATTTTGGGAGAGAGAGCGCGTGCACGCACCTGCACGCTCCTGCTAGAAGGGGAGCGGCAAAGAGAGAGAGAAAGGGAGGGAGAGAACCCCAAGCAGGCTCTGCAGTGCCAGTGTGGGGCGCGACGGGGGCTCGAACTCACAAACCGCGAGATCACGACCTGAGCCGAAACGAAGAGTCGGGCGCTTAATTGACTGAGTCCCCCAGGCGCCCCTCCGTGGTGCTCGGTTTTAATTACTGCATGGTGTCAGTAAATCTCTCTTTGACCTTGGCCCTCTCGTACGTGCTTCGAACTTGTACTTCGTCCACGCTTACAAACGCCACGGCTGTCACCGTTGTTGTGACCTTCGCTGGCTCCTCTTTCCCTGGTGACTCTGGAGTGTCTAGGAAGGCTGCGTCATCACCGCCGTGGTAGCTGGAGTGGCTTTTGTTTGCTTTATTGTAAAGTTTCTTACCATCACTGCGTGTTCATTGGAGAAAGATTATAATACATGGCTTTGCTCGGGAGGATACAACCACGAACAGTCGCATTCCCGCAGAGAGCATCACTCAAGGTACACTTCTTTCTGGCTCTTTCTCTGTGCATGTGTGTTGGGTACAGGGCTTGCATTTTCATTACATAACTTGTATCTTTGCGCGTTCTAGCCTGCTTTCCTCACCAGATGATACGTTTCTGTATTTTTTTCCTAGAGTTATGGTTCTTTTATTTTTTAATGTTTATTTTTGAGAGAGAGAGAGAGCGCACGCAGGAACATGCGTGCATGAGCAGGGGAGGGGCAGAGAGAGTGAGAGAGAGAGAGCGAGAGACAGAGAGAGAGAGAGAGTCCAAAGTGGGGTCTGTGCTGACAACAGAGGGCCCTCCCTACTCGGGCCTCGAGCTCACAGAGCGTGAGTTCGTGACCTGAGCCAAAGTTGGATGCTTCACCGACTGAGCCATCCAGGCGCCCCTTTCTTTTTTTCCTTTTTTTCAGTTACCGTTCTTAATAGCTGCAAAGAAGTCACTGTAATGATGTGTCATGATGAACTAGTCCCCAGCTGATGGAAACGAGTTGTCTCTCGGTTTTGTCTTTCATAAATAATACCGTGACGAACAACTGGGTATATCATCCCTGATGAATTTTGGGGTTCACTTTTTAAAAGAGATCCATCTTGGGGCGCCCGGGTGGCTCAGCTGGTTAAGCATCTGACTTCAGCTCAGGTCATGATCTCGCGGTTTGTGAGTTCCAGCCCCGCATCGGGGTCATTGCTGTCAGCACAGAGCCTGCTTTGGATCCTCCGCCGACCTCTCTCCCTGCCCCTCTCCTGCTCACGCTCTCTCTCTCCCTCAAAAATACAAATAAATGCATTAAAAAAAAGTAAAATAAAAAGAGATCCATCTTGACAGCTTTGGGCTGAGAACTCCAAAGAAAAACGTATCTTGGGTGACTTGCGTCTTTGTCCCTTTGCTCATACGTGTGTACGTTCATTTGTACAAGAACTGGTTCTAGAACCCTGCCAGCTTCGACCGGGAGTGATCGTAGGCGACTTCAGTTTGCTTAAGCTGTTCATAAGGCCGAGGCGTTAAGGCTCCACCCAGATAACTGTTGCTTTGTGTAAGCTACTGCCGTTGACACCGGTCGGCTTCCTACCCTGATCCTGGGGGTTAAGGACCTTAACCACCATCTAAGTAATAAATGCCCACTCCTGCTTGCCTCGGAGCACGGTGCATGGAGTCACGGCCAAGGCGAGCTGCACGTTGAGAAAGAACACAAGGTCACAGTTTGCAGCACCTGCCCTTTGAGATTCTCGTTGGAAACCCCCTCTGCTCTTTCCTCCATCCCTGCCATCTCCGAGAAGTGGAGCCTGTCCCTCGTTGGGTGGGTTTCTCATGGCACTTCCGGTCCAGCTCTTCTAGAGCAGAGGTCAGAAGCTATGGTTCCCAGGCAGGGCCCGCCTGGCCACCTGTTTTTGTTTTTGTAAATAAAGTTTTATTGGCACCCAGCCGGGGCCCTCTGAATAGGTATCGTCTAAGGCCGCTTTAGCTGCCTTCCTGCTGTGACAGAGACCGTCCACCCCGCACACACTACCGTCTTTCTGGCCCTTCCTTGGTGGGGGACACATCTGCGGACCCTTGAGCTAGGGGACGTTAGGGACTCTCGAGGTGCCCTTCCCCACCCCCGCCTCCACGGCACTCGCACACCTCGTGGGCTAGACCTTCACAGACACATTTGCAAGTATGTCGTCCGAATTCGCTGCTGGTCGAGGCAGCTGTTTCCAAGAGACGTGCCGGTTTTGCTTCTCTCAATAGTTCGGGGAGAGCTCGCTCCTGCCCCCCCCCCCCCCCCAGCGAACTCTCCCAAGCAGGAGCTCCTTGGCGCGGTAATGAGGTCGGCTCTCCTCGGAAGTGGTGAGATTTGAAAAGCCAGCGCGGCTGTCATTAGCGAGGCATTTTCGTTCCATTTCAACCATTTCATTATCTCCTTCTTAACCAAATTTGTGTTTACAAAATATCTGACAAACCTCCCGAAGGTTCCCCGGGTGGTTGAAAGACGCGTGCTGTTTGTGTATAAAGCGGAAGGCATGGTATTTAAAAAAAATTTTTTTAATGTTTGCTTACTTTAGAGAGAGTGAGAGTGAGAGAGAGAGCATGCACGTGCACAGGGGGAGGGGCAGAGAGAGAGGCAGACACAGAATCGGAAGCAGGCTCCAGGCTCCCAGCTGTCAGCACAGAGCCCGGCGCGGTGCCCGAACTCAGGAACCGAACTGTGGCATCATGACCTGAGCCGAAGTCGGGTGCTTAACCGACTGAGCCACTCAGACGCCCCAGCGTGGTATTAAAAAAAAAATTTTTTTTAATGTTTATTTTTGAGATAGAGATGGAGTATGAGCAGGGGAGGGGCAGAGAGAGAGGGAGACGCAGAATCCTAAGCAGGCTCCAGGCTCCGAGCTGTCAGCACAGAGCCCGACGTGGGGCTCGAATCCATGAACTGTGGGATCATGACCTGAGCCAAGATCAAGAGTCAGATGCTGGGGCGCCTGGGTGGCTCGGTCGGTTGAGCGGCCGACTTCAGCTCAGGACACGATCTCGCGGTCTGTGAGTTCGAGCCCCGCGTCGGGCTCTGTGCTGGTGTCTCAGAGCCTGGAGCCTGCTTCGGATTCTGTGTCTCCCTCTCTCTCTGCCCCTCCACTGCTCACGCTCTGTCTCTCTCTGTCTCAAAAATAAATAAACATTAAGAAAAAAATTTTTTAATTAAAAAAAAAAAGAGTCGGATACTTAACCGACTCAGCCCCCCAGGCGCCCCTAGACAGTACTCTTTTAAGAAAGACATGGGCGGATCCTGTTGACTTGTGTTAGGTTCACATTTTCGTGGCCGTCAGCAGTGGATGTGGGCCACGAGGGTGTGGGGTGTGCTAGGGGAGTTGTGGAACTTATTTTAAGGGGAATAAAGCTTTGGTGTGTTTAATTAGAGTTTACTGTGTGAATCAGGGAAACAAGTGGAAACGTTGGTTACGTGAGAAAGCAAGATGGAGGACTGGGCCAGACCCAGGCTCGGCCCCTCACAGAGTGTGGTGGAGGGCAGGACGCCGCCATCTTGGTACCTCCATGTCCTCATCTGTGACACGGGGATGGTGAGGGAGAAAGCCATGCACGTACCTATAACCTGCCTCGCATGCAGCAGGCACTCAAGAAGTGGTATTATTTTCGTTGCTGTCAATACTTTCTATTTAAACTTTTTTTAAAATAATTTTTAATTTTTAATTTTAGCATGAGCCAGTGAGAGGGGCAGAGGGAGAGGGAGAGAGAATGCCAAGCAGGCCCCAGGCTATCAATGCAGAGTCCAACGTGGGGCTCGATCCCACGACCCTGGGATCATGACCAGAGCCGAAATCAAGAGTTAGACACTCAAACAACTGAGCCACCCAGGCGCCCTGGTCATTAGTTTTATTAAAAGACCTCAGGGTGCCTGGGTGGCTCAGTCGGTTAAGTGTCTGACTTCAGCTCAGGTCATGATCTCACAGTCCGTGGGTTCGAGCCCCGTGTCGGGCTTTGGGCTGACAGCTCAGAGCCTCGACCTGCTTTGAAATCTTTATCTCCCTCTCTGTCTGCCCCTCCCCTCTGTCTGTCTCTGTCTCTCAAAAGAAGACATTTGAAAAAAAAGACCTCTTCGATGGGGTTTTGTGAAGCTTAAATGAGAGAGTATCGTAGTCGGCTCAGGCTCCACCATAACAAAATGTCGCAGACATCTTAGACAGACGGCTCTGGAGGCTGGGAGTCCCAGATTGAGGTGCCAGCATGGGTGGCTCCTGGTGACACCTTTCTCCTTGGCTTGCAAATGGTGGCCTTCTTGCCGCATGCTCACACGACACGTCTTCTGTGCACACGTGTACATCTCTCTTCTTACACAGACACCAGCCATATTGGATCAGGGGCCCACCCTTATGACCTCATTAACCTTAGTTACCCCTCTAAAGGCCGTATCCCCTCATATAGTCACTTTGGGGGCTAAAGCTTTAACACACAAATTTTTAGAGGACGCAACTCAGTCCACAACAGATGGTCGAAGGTCTGCCCTGAGGTAGAAATTCAGTAAGCAGCTAGTGTATGTCCTTGGCACCCAGTGTGCTTCGAGGCATTGACGTCTTCAGAGAACTCGCTGGGGTCCAGGAAAGCTGATCCTAACAGCTGGCACAGGTGGACCTGGCTTCCTGATGCTCCGTGTTCCGTAGTGAAGGATTCGCATGTAAGCGGGATGGTGGCTTTGACCGCAGCCTCTCAGACTTCGACGTCCCGACGAATCCCCTCGGGGTCTTGGCAAAGTGTGGATTTGGCATAGCGGGGGGCGGGGGGGGCGCACGGGCCGAGGTTCCGCATTTCAGCCAGCTCCCAGGCAATGCCCAGACTGCTGGTCCCCGGACCGCACTTTGAGGCAACGACGCTGTCTGTTGGGTAGCCACTGGCCGCACTTGGCTATTTCAGCTTCCACCTCAGTGAGCTAAAATTAAACGCCCGACCCCTGAGTCAAACGAGGAGCGACATTTCAAGCGTGTTTCATCGCAGAGACCTCGAAGGGGGGCAGCCACATCTAAAAGAGAGAGCGCGGTAAGTTTTCGTCGTCCGGGGCCTGCATTGCTTGTCTTTGCGGCAACTGTAAGGTTACTGTCTTACAGCTCTGGGGCTCAGAAGTCCAAAATGGGTCTCGCCGGGCTGGGTTCAAGGTGTTGGCAGAGCTGGTTCTTCCGGCGGCTCTAGAGGAGAATCCGTTGCCTCGCCTTGCCTGTAGCTGCTGGAGGTCGTCCACGTTCTTGGTCCGTGGCCCCTTCCTCCCTACACCTCCCAGGCCAGCAGTGGCTGCCCAGGTCTCTGTCCAGATGCCATCTCTCTCTGATTCTGCGTCCTTCTTCCCCATGCAAGGCCCCTTGTGATTAGTTGGGCCCACCCGCTGGGGTGATCCAGAATAATCTCCCTGTCTGAAGCTCAGCTGATTAGCACCCTTACTTCCATCTGCAGCCGTAATTCTCTCTCTCCAGGTATCACAGTTTGTTTACAGGCTCCGGGTGCTGTATTGTGACCAGGTTCTCTTTGGGGGTGGGGCGATGTTATCCGGCCTACCACGAGGCCAGACAGTAAATACTTTCGGCTTCGCGGGACTGTGCAGTCTCTTTCTCAACCAGGCAACTCAGCCTTTGTAGTGTGAAAACAGCCAGAGACAGCGCACATACGAACAGGCCTGGCTGTGTGTTTTTCGCCCTTAACTTTCTTCTGGAAAATTGTAGACACACAAGAAAGTACACGAGTGCTGTGATTTCGCATGTACCCGTCGGGCGGTGGTTTTTAGTTTATTTTTTTAACGCTTTTTTTTTTAAAGTTTATTTATTTTGAGAGAGAGAGAGAAAAAGAGAGAGAACAAGTGGGGGAGGGGCAGAGAGAGAGGAAGACAGAGGATCGGAAGGGGGTTTTTGCTGACAGCAGAGAGCCCGGCACAGGGCTCGAACCCATGCCGTGAGATCATGGCCTGAGCTGAAGTTGGATGCTTAACCCACTGAGTCACCCAGGCGCCCCAGGCCATGGTTTTTATTTACTTATTTTTTTAATGTTTATTTGTTGAGAGAGAGAGTATGAGTGGGGAAAGGACAAAGAGAGATGGAATCCGAAGCAGGCTCCAATCTCCAAGCTGTTACTACAGAGCCTGATGTGGGGCTGGAACTCAGGAACCATCAGATCATGACCTGAGCCAAAGTTGGATGCTTAAGCCACTGAGTCCAGGTGCCCCAGGCCATGGCTTTTATCTTATTTTATATTTTGCTATACTTGACTGTCTACACCAAACATCTATTACCCTTGTAATCAAGAAACAAGAAAAAACGCACAAAACTTTAAATATCAGAGCATCTAGGAAATGTGAGGAAACCACCACCACGTTTTGAGGTTAAAAAGGAAAAAGGCACAAATAGAGCTTCTGGAAATTTTGTCCTTTCCCGTGATCCTCTTCCGTGAGCCCGGGAATTAGGGTGTTCTCAGGAGAAGAGGCAGGTCCGGTTAGATGGGCTGTTGTTCAGATCGGACGTCTGCTTACTGGTATCTCCAGAAGTCGCCATGTGAAACTACTGAGGTAGAGAATCTCGTGCAAGCGGTTTGGTGCAATAATCCAGTTCTGAGATACACTTATTTTTAATTTTTTTTTAGTGTTTATTTTTGAGACAGAGACAACATGAGTGGGGGAGGGGCAGAGAGAGAGGGAGACACAGAGTCCGAAGCAGGCTCCAGGCTCCGAGCTGTCAGCACCGCAGGGCTCGAACCCACAAACCGGGAGATCCTGACCGGAGCCGAAGTCAGACGCTCAACCGACGGAGCCGCCCAGGCACCCCTGAGATCCGCTTTAAGACCAGTGAACTGTGTAGCTGCCGGGATGCTGTGGGGAGGGGGAGGGGGCAGTCGGGGGACAGATGGCTCCCCGGTTTTACCCCTTTGCATCAAAATTTTACGCTCACTCGGGAGTCCGCGGGCCTCAGGAGCCTTGGACCGGACCCTGCAGGTTCCGGAAGGGCCTGGAGGAATTCTGATAAGCGGCTCGGTCTCGTGCGTGTGTGTCTGTATGCACGTGTGTGTAAGACAGAGCTGCGTGTGCACAAGCGTGTGTCCGACGTGTGGGGGTCCGCGTCCGGGACGCGTCGTGTGAGCCCGCGGCAGGCGCGGTGGGTGTGTCGCGTCGCGCGTGGTGTGTGACGCGTGCGTAGCGTGCGTGGGACGTGCCTTCGGAGCCGCGGCGCGTGTGCACGGGGGCCGTGTGGCGTGATGCTGTGCGTGCGGGGCAGGTGCGCGGGACGTGCCCGCGTGCGGAGCGTCGTGCGTTACGCGCACCGTGCGTGAGGTGCGCGCGCAGCGGCCCCGGCCCGCGGCGTCTGCGGCGGGCACCGCACTTCCTCCCTCAGTGCGTGAACGGAAGTCCGGACCCCTTCTGCCAGGCCTTTTCGGGCATCACTTCTGTACTGCGGCGCGACGAGGGGCGTCCAAAGTGTCGCTGTCATCCCGTGTGTCCCGAGGAGGAAATGGGGAGTGACTTGCCCCAGGTCCCCCTGGGTCCTCAGCAGAGCCGACTGAAGCCGCGCCCCCTGGCCCGGCTGTCACCGCCCCCCCCCACCGGAAGCACCTTTATTGGGGCTCGCGCCACCTGCCTGCTGACGCGGACCCCGGCCCACCCTTGGCCGTGAGGCGTGTCCGGAGGCCTGGGGCACCCGCGCCAAGTCTGAATTCAGAACTCGCCCTGTCCAGCAGCGTGCCCCACACGTGACACGACACCCCGAGGACTCTGGGCTGGCAGCGCTCTCTCTTCGAAGGGCGATACTTCTGTAGCCACCCTTCCTGCCATCCGCACCGAGCCCGACAGGCCAAGGCCGAACGGCCTCCGACGAGCTTTGCCAACCCCACGGCCCGATGCAGACCTAAAGAATTTCTTTGGGCTTTTCGAGCCGTGGGGTTTGGGAAGGGCGGGGAGGGGCTCGCGGGCCTGCGCTCGGAGCCGTTGCCTTGTTCCTCGCTTGCCAGAGATGTTGGGGAGAGGCCGTCGCTCCTGTTTGTGCCTCAGTGTCTCCGTCTGTGACCGCGATGGCTCAGGACCCGGTCTCCCCGGGACTTGACACTCCTCTCTGTATATACAGCCTGCAGCGTTTGTAGGGCGTACTTTTTGGAGCATGTTCCTTCTTATCACGTTGCTTTCTGGGTTGAGGCACAACACTGCGCCTTTGTTTCCGAGACATTCCGTTGGCCAGTTTGGGGCCTTTCACTGTGGCCCCTGTCTCCTTCTGTCTGCTCCTGGTTGCTTTCTGACATCGGTCCCTTGGCCCTCGTCTGCTCCTTGGGGAAATGGCTTGCACCTGATTTGGCTCATGTGTTTCTCTGCCAGTCTGGGGTCCCTGAGCTCTGGGCTGGGGACATAATCCTGGCCAAAATGCAGTCACGTGACTTTAGCCCGGTCACTCCTCTGAGGAGCAAGGGCCAGGCCACCCGGTTGGATAGCTAGGTGGCCCAGTGTGGCAGGAGTGGAGAAAACCCGCTCAGGGAAGGTGAGGAGTAAGGCTCGCCTGGAACATGGGCAGCCTATGCGGTGGCTGGCTTCAGCATGTGACACGGGGTGTGTGTCGGTGACGGGTGGTGGGGGGGGGCTCACAAGACCAAGGATTTACGTGAGGCGAGGTCCCTGAGTTTTTAAAGCAGGGGACAGGAAGATCCAAACTGTCTGTTAGCAAGAGCCATCTGGAACAGAAAAGGCTACACTAAATGGACTTTATCCCGCAATTCCTTTACTGAGGATCAAAGGATGATGTGATCTTATTTCTGGAGATGTTTAAAGAGAATGTTTCTTAAAATCATTCACTAGAGCATTAGAAGAGCTACCGATCTTATTCCGTTGCCTCATGAGAGTAACTGAGAGAATATAAAACTCCAATATGTTCTCTGTATATTGCATATATAATGTATATAATATATATACAATGTAATACACATATAATACATAATAGCCTCTAATCTAACAAATGAATTAGATCACCTGACCAAGCGATAAGATTATTTGAACATTTCAGAAACACTATTTTGGCAAGTTTTTGGAGGTCTTTATTAAAAAAAGAAAAGGCAAGGGGTGCCTGGGTGACTCAGGAAAGGGGTGACTTTGGCTCAGGTTATGATCTCCCGGTTCGTGGGTTGGAGCCCCATGTCAGGCTCTGTGCTGACAGCTCAGAACCTGTAGCCTGCCTCAGATCCTATCTCCGTCTCTCTCTGCCCCTCCTCTGCTCACGCTGTCTCTCTCTCTCTTTCTCTCTCTCAAATATAAACATTAAAAAATTTTTTAAATTAAAAAAAGGCAAGAATAATTTTATGACTCTAAACCAAAAGCAGACAAAATTGGTTGTACAGTTTCACAAGCGTATTGACCTGGTCTGTTTTCTGAAGAATTCGAGGTAAATGAGAGATCTATAGGAATGGTCCCGTGGCTACTAGAAAAAAGCATGGGCAGTAGTGGAAAAGTGAAATCAAAAGAGAGACAGATTGATCCTTTATCTTCTTTGTGCCTTTGTTTTTATGTATGATTGTTTGTTACCCAGTGCTTAGCTGAAGATCAGCGTAATAAAGAAGGTAATTAAAGCTTAAAAGCAAATGAGCTGTCTGGACACGCGCGTGCACGCAGCAGGTTGGAGGAGAGAACTGTCAGCAGGCGAGAAGGACGAGACAGAGCACGGGTTCAGGAGATGACAGAAACACAGGAGGCATGTGACCAAAGACAAACACCAGGCCGGAGGGGCCGTGGAGTTCAGGAGCAATGAGGCCGGAGAGCATGGTTCCGAATCGGAAAGATCCAGCCTGGAATCCCAGCTGCACCATTGGCGAAGAAGTGGCTGTGTGTGAGCTGCCTCACTATTTAATATTTTTTTTAATGTTTATTTTTGAGAGAGAGACACACACACACCCAGAGCACAAGCAGGGAAGGGGCAGAGAGAGAGGGAGACACAGAATCCGAAGCAGGCTCCAGGCTCTGAGCTGTCAGCAAAGAGCCTGACACTGGGCTCGAACCCATGAACTGTGAGATCGTGATCTGAGCCGAAGTTGGATGCGACTGAGCCACCCAGGCGCCCCTCTCCTCATTATTTAAGCTCAGGATCTTCCTCATGTGTCACCTGAGGATTCCATGAGCAACCCTGTCTCTGCTAGCTAGCACTGAGTAACAAATGACCCCAGTACTAGTGGCCTGAAAACTTCTACTATTGAGTCACAGTTCTTCGGGCAGGAAATTGGCATGGGCACAGTGAAGCTGGCTCTGAGCCCCAAAGGCTTCTCAACTCACAATGCCTGGCATCTCACCCAAGATGTCCCAACCTGCTAGGGTGAGGCATATGGGACTCGGTGTTCTCCGTCACTGGGAACCTTGTTCTCCTTCACAGAGGTCTTGGGTCACCTGCTCTTGGCAAGTTGCTTCTAGCACAGTCACTAGATTCTGACATGGCAGCTCCTCGCTCCCAGGACTGCAAAGGTAGATGCTGCCGCTCTTGTATTTCCTTTTTCATGGCTGAATAATATTCCAGTGCACGGCCGTGCATCTCATTTATCTCCTCACCAGCTGATGGACATTTGATGTTTGTACCTTGTACCTATTAATAGCCCTGCTGTGGACATTTACCTGTCCTGTACGAGTCTGCGAGTGTGGGTTTTCAGTGTTCTCGGGGAGATTGATGAGTGGATTTGCTGGGTTGGGTGGTAACTGCTAGGCCTTCTTAAAGCTCTAACCTAGACCGGGGAGAGCATGGTTCCATTGCATTCTCTAGAGCAAACTGTAGTGCCCCTCCCCACCTCCGACCCCCCCCTCCCCCTGCCACCAAGAGTCAAGAGGAGGAACTGACACAGGGGCCTGAGTGTCCAGAGGGGTTCATCCGGGTCCTCATGTAAAGCCCTCAGTGTGGAACCTGACACGTAGTAGGGACTCAATAAATGTTATTCTCTCTATTCCTAAGAATCGCATCCAAAACTGGGCAGTGGGCAAAACACAGATTGTTAGGATTTAGACGGACATCCATCAGGAGGCCCGAGAGCAAATCCGCGTTCAGGATTTGGGAGATTATGGGCACGCTTCTGATTAGCTGTGTCCAAGTCTGAAGACGACGGCTAAGAGGCTCCTAGAGGTCAGAGTAACCACAGCACTGGATGCGATGGCGAGGAGGCACTGCCTCTTCGTTCTAGAAAATGGGGAACTTCGGACACAAATGTCAGAAGAAAAAAACCACCTGTCCTTCTGCCTGTCAGAGATAACGGCTGTAAATACTTTGGCTTCTTCCCTTCCAGTATTTTTTCTGTGCCTCATGTGCATGAAGTATACGTATTTTTATCAAACCAAAATTCAGATCATAATGTATATGGTGTATATATTGCATTTTTAACATTTAATGTGAAGTCGGGAGCATTCCATGTTGTTCAACACTTATTTCAGTGGCTAGATGATCTGTCATCGGTCTACGTATCTATTTATGTTTTTTGAAAGTGCCACGTATAGCGTGGTAATGTCGCATTATCATCAGACAAGACCACTACCCAGGTGGAGTTAGAGAATCTTGGCATCCCTTCCATAACCTTCCCATTTGCACGAATCCACCCCTAATTTATTTACATACTTTCCTTTTGCCGAACACTTGGGTTGCTTCTGTTTACCGTATAATCGATGCTGCCGGCAACTTCCCCATATGTACACATTTGTCTCCATCTGACTGCTTTCTTTGGCTACATTTCTAGAAGTGCGAAATACTGGGTCAAAGGGTACGAACATACGGAAATGCCGTCCAGCATCTTTCTTAGTATTCCCTTCCACAGTGGCTCTGCCCTCCTTGGGGTTCCTGCTGCACCGCTCAGACCATACGATGACGGTGTTGGATGACTGGGCCCCGACCTGTTTCCTGTGCTTGGCTTCAAACCTAGATCCTCCAGAGCAGGCTTTGTGCCTGTTAACGTGCCTTCGTATATCCCGCTACTTGGAGCCACAGTGAAATTATTTGAGTTCTCCCGTCTGTCTTTGAGGCCCTTGCTAAAAGCAGTGACCTTTCAAGGGACTCTTCAAAACCAGTTGAAACTGGTTTCACTTTTAGAATAAGCAGGACTTGCCGCAGAGCCAAGCAGAACTCGGAAGCCCGTCTCTAGGTACTTCTGAGATCATCAATAGGGTTGAAGGAGCTAATATAGGAGAGTGTTTTTTAAAAATTCCTGCCCAGATGTTAAATTCAGAGCAAACAAAGGGGTCCAGGTGGGCTGGTGGCTTACTCACAGTCCGTTTTTCCTATTACTCACCGAAGGCCTCACGTAACATTATTGGGGTAAGTCCAATAACTTTAAATTGTGCAGCTCCCAGGGATGTAGGTGTCTAAAGCGGGTACAGCCTCCTTTCACTTCAGGAATGAGTCTGCCGGGCAAGCCCCTGCTGTTAGTACTTGCCACCGTGTGGCGTTGCCGTGGAAGGCTGGTCCCAAGTAGTTGTGGGAGCTGGCCTGCTCACAGCTTCCTCCTGTGATGCCCTTGCCGCTGCGGTCAAACAAGCCCGCTGCCTTTACCGCCAAGCTTGGCTGAGGATGCTCCACACTCAGGCTCCTAAAACGACCTTCCTGCCACTTCCCCATGGCAAGAGCAAGTCATGGGCTCCGAGCCTCTTGCCCTTTGGGGAGCCACCTCGCTAGGAGTGAAGGTAGCCTTTTCGGGGGCATTACAAGCACAAAATATCTCGTCTTCTCAGGACAGTGGGGTCGATGTCCTCGAAACCTAAGTGAAGGGGCACATTGCTGAGGAAGAACTATTACAGCAAGAGGATTTACCCTGAGCTCTGCCTTCGTGTGTAACCGATAGGAGCCGTTTCAAGTGTCTCTTCCTTGAAGCAGAAAGTCTTGCTAGACGGACTGGAGTATCTATCCTGGACCTAAGAGAAGCTAACGTTCAAGACTACCACGGAGTGGCGATCTGATTTAATTTTTACCATTGCATATATGTTAAATGTGGAATAAAATTATATATATATTTATCTGCATGTCTACGTCCATCCTAACATGTAGATAGTATTACACTGAGTACTTCATTCATTTGTTAAATGTTTATGGAGCCCCACTGTGTGCCGCATCTATAGAACTGAACAGAATACCTCTGTCCGGGTGTGTGCTTACAGCTGTCCTGTATCAGCGAGGTGTTCATTCATTTATTTCGCAAATACGTAACAAGCATTGTTCTGATGGGGACACTGAGTGGAGTCAGTGCCCTTGCAGAACTCAGTCATCTTAATGTTGCTTCCTGGTTGTTGTTTTTTTTTTTTTTAAGTTTAATTTTTGAGAGACAGAGCCTGAGTGGGGGAGGGGCAGAGAGAGAGGGAGACAGACTCTGAAGCAGGCTCCAGGCTCCCAGGTGTCAGCACAGAGCCCGACGCGGGGCTCGAACCCACGAACCGTGAGATCATGACCCTGAGCCTAAGTCGGATGCTTAACCGACTGAGCCACCCAGGTGCCCCTGCTTCCTGGTTTTAAAAAGGGCAGGTAAGTTGAGTGGTTTCCAGATTTTTTTCTTGAATGACCTGGCCCATGCCAAACAAATTGCTTATGTCTCTGTGATCCTTGATTAAAAAAATAAGATACTGTACATCTGAGTTAGAAATTAAAACAAAGGCAGGACCAGAATATGCTTGGGGAGGGGGGGAGCTTATTTATTTTGCTTATCTGAGGTGAGATAAAGAGTCTCTCCAAATGGGCTGGTTTCCAACCTGGCCCATGTACACAAAGCGCCTCATTCGAGGAGGGTGAGTGAGTAAATTAAAAAGTTGTCTGCCCACGTTTATTTTCTCCTACAAGTGTGATGGAAAACTCTTCACACGTGCAGAAGGCAGCAGCCACGACCACGTGCAGAAACAGCCGTTTTTGCAAATAAAAACGCTTCCCAGAAGCATGACAAATGCAAGACTAACAGGTGTAGCACAGATCCAAGGCGCGTGTGTGGTTCTCATCAGCTGCTTCTCTGTTTTAAATCTAGGTCTTCCTGTAACAACAGAAAAGTTATTTCTCCGGAGGCTGCGGCTAATAATCCACTCAGCCTGCCTTTTCACCCCTTCTCATACAGTATTTCTAACGGGGCTGAGAGAGAGAGAGAGAGACAGCACTCGATTGAGCAGAGAGCAGTGAAAAAACGCAGTAAAGTGAAGGTGAGGAAGGAGTCTCCCTAGACTTGACATTTAATTCTTGGTTTGACCCGTAACGCTGGGTGACCTCGGGCCTCAATTTCTTCCTTTGTGAAATGTTTGGTTCAGAGAATGAGGGTTTCGTTTTTCCAGCATCTCCACGCCAAGCAGGGTGGGTCTTTTAAACCAGTGGTTCTCAATAGGGGACGTCTGCCCGCCAGGGGACCTCTGGTAATGACTGGACATTTTTGGTTGACCTGCCTGGAGGAGAGAGTGCTCCTGGCGTTTAGTGGGTAGAAACCCAGGATGCTGAATACCCTAAAATGCACAGGACGGCCCCTACAACAGTGATCCGGCCGCAAATGTCACTGGTGCCCAGGATGAGAAACCCTGGCGTTGACACGTTTGCAACGCCGGGGTCGGTGGGCTCACGGGGCTGGCTTTAGGGCTTTCCTAGCTGGGGTGACTGCTACCCCGAGGGGCGCTTTGCTGTCTCCTGGGTTGGTGATCCCAGCACTCGAAGCACTGCAGACCCTCGCCCTCTGGAGGGGTGGGGGCGTCCCTCCGCGCCTCTAAGATGACCCTTCCGCGCGCATTATCACAACGTGGACTTGGCTCCCTCGCCTCCAGGAACGGCGATCGAGGGGCTGGGGACCCCAGGCTAGGAAAACTTGGCGACTTCTCCAGCCCGCGACTCCCGTCACCTCATTCGGTCCTTCCGCCGCCAACCCAGAGGCGGCCGCCTGGAGTGCCCAGGTTCAAGGACTCGGCGCGCACCGCGCGTTTCCGTCGGAAACCTCAGCTCCCCACGGCCCAGCCGGGGGCGGGGCCTTCAAGCAGCGGCCGTTGCCCCGCCCAACCGCCTCCCAACGGCTCCCTCGACCGGGCGGTGGGCGGAGCTGGGCGACAGACCAGTACGCCTGCGCGCGCATGCGTGGGGGTGCGGGGCGGGGCTCGCGCGCGGCCCCGCCCAGGCCCGGCGTCTCCGCCCGCCCCATCTCCCAACCTCCTCAGCGTGGCGCCGACGCTGCGTGCGGCGCGGGTTACCCAGAGTGCTCCGCGCAGGGGCAGCTCACTGGAGTTTGGTTCTCGAGGCGGCGGCAGCAGCGGCGGCGGCTCCG
Organism: Paguma larvata; assembly: GCA_030068075.1. Lineage (NCBI taxonomy): Eukaryota > Metazoa > Chordata > Mammalia > Carnivora > Viverridae > Paguma > Paguma larvata. The sequence continues at coordinate 11,578,593 of CM057842.1, read as the reverse complement.
GTGGCTCCTCCTCCTCCTCTGGTGGCGGTGGCGCCCCGGGCCCGAGCCCCGGCTCCCCTCTCCGCCACCCCGCGCGCCCCATCCTCCCCCGGCGCCGCGGGGAACATGAGGCTCCGCTCCCGGAGGCCGGCGAGTGAGTGACCCCCGTCCCCCGCCTCAGCCCGCCCGCCCGCTGGCCCGGCCGCTCCCCCCCGCCTCGCCCAGGCAATGACAGCGGCTCCGGCGTCTCCGCAGCAGATCAGGGACCGGCTGCTGCAGGCCATCGACCCACAGAGCAACGTAAGAACCCGCTGCGCGGGCCCGGACGGAGGCCGCGTGGGCCCGGGACCCTCCCCCTCCCCAATGCCCCTCGCCCGCTGGGCTCCGGGGAACCCGTCCGACGCCCACCTGCCCCCGAGGGCCGCTGCCATCCCGGTCTCTCGCCCCACAGGCCCGAGCCGGGGGCAGGTCAGGCAGTCTGGCGGCGCTTGGTACGTGAGGCCGAGGCTTCCGTGCGGCCTGGGCGGAGGGAACAGACGGGAACTGAGGCCGGAGGTTTGCCTCCTCTCCCGCTCCAGATATACGACCCTTGCTGCTCCTTACGGAGCCCACCCGCCTTGCCCTTCCCCGGGGACCCGCGACCCCCGGGAAGTCCTCCCGGCGGGGGGGAGGGGAGGGAGAAAGGCTGTGGAGCAACTGGTGTCCGGGGTATGACTCGGGCGCCAGTGCCGCCTGTGTCTCGGCCTTCTGGGTGATCAGGAAAGTCCTCTTTTTCTCTTCTCCCGGCTGGAAGCATCTTCCTGGCTTCAGAGGGAACCCCCCCAGCCTACTTTGCCCTAACCTGGGTGTCCAGGGCGCGCGGAGAGTCCCCTCTTGGTTCTGTGAGTGGACATGCCTTTGCCGGGTCCCTGCGGGGATCGCTGCCGACGGTAGAAGATCGTAGATGACCGTGGGGAGGGTGGGATCTTTCCTGCTGCCTTTCTGGGCCTAAATGCCCATTGCGTCTCTGACCAAGCCAGAGCCCCGCTTTTTGGTGTGAATTCGAGGTGATTATTTTCTTTACTGTTCCTTCAAGAACTCTCCTTTGGCTGTTACTTCCTGCCACCTGAGGGTCCCGGCTTGGTGGTTTGTCACCTGGAGGGTCGGGGTGGTTTGCTGTCTTAGATGGTCCTCCCCCCCCCCCAGGCTACTGTTTGCGGAGGGATCTTCTCAGCCCCCCTTCGTGTGTCCAGGGGAAGACTCGTAGTGTTCTCATATTTTCTCTAAGGGATTGTTGGCAGTAGGGGTCATTTTCTCCTGTGGCAGGAGCAGGTTGAGCATAGAAAGATGTTGTGGCATCCAGGTATGAAGTGAGCCCCTGCATTTGCTGGGAGACCAGGAAGTGGCCATGGAGACATTTTTTTAATATGCCGGGGATCCAAGAAAAAAATTGACTTGGGCCAGGTAAACTCCGGTTTCTCTCACTTGTAGGGTTTTTGTTTTTCCTTTACATCATCTGGTCTGATTACTCTTAGCTTGGCTTGTATAATTTTGGTAGAAATTGAAGAGTTTTGGTCTTTGTAAGTCTCCGGTTTTTGTATCATAAGTAATCCTCTTATCCTTCATCTTCAGGCCCCATTGAGATTGGCTTGGTGATAGTTGTCTTCAACAAATGTTGTATACATTTTTGTTATGACTTTGGGGGCGGAGTAGGCACAAGCTATATAAAACCTTCCAGAATTTTTTGCAGTAACCGGAGCCGCTGCAGTTCCCAAGACTGAAATATTAGAAAATAAAACAAGTGACATGAAAAATGTAAGCTTGGTGACTTTTGCATCATTTGTCCAGAGTGTAATTTCTTGAATTCCACGCGCTTGTTTGCCTTCGGAGAATCCGCGTGGTTGCCGAGATATTAGCACTGACCCTTAATGCCACCTAGGAGAGCTTTGGGATCAGGAGACGCTTTGACAGGCAGTCATGATGTTGTAGATTAGGTGGGGCAGTGACCTCAGGGGTTCCAGTGTTGTGTGAGGCTGTAATCTAACGGGTTCCTAGGGGGAGAGGAGGGCGAGGAGGAAGGGGCGTTAGCCAGAAGACGGAGAAGGAAACAAATCTCAGATTTTTGTGTTTTAGTGTGTACAGAAATCTTATATTCATAGAAGCCCATGGTTGCGTTAATGGCATGGGGTTCCCATGTCGTATGGCTTGTCCGGGGGGACCCTAGTGATGGGTATACATAGAGTCCTACTAACGTGAGTGCGGTGGGTGGCATTGGGAAACTGTCTCTGAATACAATTGATGAGGAATGTGCCTCCTTTAAACGCTGCCGTTGCCAGTCACCATCCGTGAGCACTGTTAGAACGTTTTGACAGGAGCGTGGCTTGAAGCAAACCCCTAGAGAAACCGGAGCCGTGGCAGGATAGGTTGCCGACAGAGGTGGTCCGTCCATAATTCTGCAGTTTCTCTGAATTGACCTCGGCTCAGGTGAGTGTGAGGTAGCTCCGAAAAGGCAATGCCGCCACCCAGCTGCCTTTTTCTACCTTGACCAATTATGAACTCCACTTCGGGATAGTTAGTTGACACATATTTAAGATGCTCATGGAAAAAAAAAATGGGGACAGTGTTGAGGAGCCAACACTAAAATTAAACCTCTTCTGAGAGAAGCGACAGGGAATTGTGTCATGTAATGCTTACCTTTATGGGCATGCAATTATGCTTAACAAACTTAGCTTTTGCTTGAAAAATCAGTGTCAGGGCAGCTGACCTAATATCCACAAGTATCTGAGAAGTTCGGCAAGAAACAAAGTAACATTTACCGACTATCGCCTTGACAAAGGAGTTCTTAAGAGGAAAGTTGTCTGTATGTTCTCAGTTCTAGCCTCTGGAGTATTTGAATTTCTGCAACAGCAGGCTCTGAGTTAATAATTTTTGCCAACTCGGTAATAAAGTTAAGTCCTGTACACTCCTTTTCAAAAAGCGACTAAGCCTTACTCTCCTTGCGGTGTATGCAGCCAGGTGTTGAAAATCTCCGAAGTGCAGTGTGTGGGTTTCTTCCCATTTATTCTTCGTGGGTACGGTCAAGGGCCTTGCCTTCCTTCTGCCCAGAAATTGGGATCCGTCCACCCAAGTACAGTCTCCTCAGAAGGTGATGAACTTCTCGTTTATATTGGACACTCCTTGTTTCATGGAAGTTCAGGCTTTGCCTTCTTGATCAGAATGTGGGCTTTGTGAGCATGGTTTGTTTCTCGTCTTCTTTGTCTAGAGCAGAAGTATTAGGTGCTTTAGGGGTGCTAAGTGCTGGTTAAACTGATTGAACCCTCACATCCTTCTTGCTCTATGCACTGAAGTTTAGTCTCGTAATATTCTAATTCAGAACTCTCTAGAACCGCGTGGAACATGGATATTAGTCTGGCATCTGAGAATAGGTGTGAGACGGTGGAGTGGATACTGTATCCTCATAACAAGTTGAATAATAGCACAAGGCAGGCCCTGCACAAAGCAGGTGAGCGTCTCTGTAATCAGAGCAGGGAGAGGCCAGAGAAGGCTCTTGGGGGAATGGGGACTTGAACTTGCCCAAGATGTCTGTGTAAAGTCCTCCCACTGATCAGGCTCTCTGGCAGGAAACTTCAGAAACGACTTTTGTTTCTTATGGTTATGCAGACGGTTATGCAGACTGGCTCCGAGGGGAGGTGACCAAGGGGCCTCTGCAGAGAGACACACACAAGAATGATAATTTACCCCCCTAGGAAATTTGAAGATTAAGATGCCACGTAGCTTCTCTGGGCTGCAGGGTCTTCCTCTACAAAGTGGGACTGGGAACTGGTGTATGTACCCCTAACGCTCCTTCTGGATCCAGGGTTCAGATTCTGGAAGGGGTAGCAGAGGCTCACGTGAGTTGTTCTAAAAGTTTTTTCTTTTAATGCAAGGTCCGTTTATGTGAACTTCCTAAACTAACAAAATTCTCACAGATAACAGAACTGTGCACAGAGATACACGCTTTACCTGACTTTGCAGCACTTGGCCGGGGTCTCCTGCTTCCCCCCAGCAGTCCTGTAAGGGAGGTGGGGTGAGCAGCCCGTCGCCCTCTCCTGCAGGTGGGAAGCCAACAGCATAATGACGGTAGGTGCTTTTAAGTGGGTGCCTCCGATGGTCAGGAGAGGACAAGATGCTTTTGTTTCTTACTGACTTAATTTGAGGCGACTGCCCTAAAGTTAGGGACTTACCTCAAGTTTAAGTGACAGTGCTTCTGACTCTCAGTGCTCTCAAAGGTGGAGCGATGGCTTCAGAAGAGGCCCGAGAGGGCAGTGGTCTTGAGCTGTAAGAAAAGGCGCGGGAACCTCTTCTGTCCTACCTAAGTTTATGTGAGACTGCAGATGGGCTTAGAGTCACCCGCGAGAGACCCGACAAGGTGATGGCGTTAGGCAGCCTGTCCCCGAGACATCTCACGGTCTCCGTCAGGGACGGAATCCTGGGCCAGACCACATCGTGGTGTGGCAGTTGCCAGCTGATGTGGAACTCTTCATGAGTCTTGTGTGCCGGCTTTGTCTTCTGCTTCAAGGTCATAGCGCTCACGGTGTTAGCCTAAAACCCCGTCGACCCTGCGGAAGGAGGACTGTTACACGTTGCAAAGGGAAGACCGTCGGTTCTGATTCTCTCCGATGTTCAAGGGTATAAAATCTGAACACGCGGACTCTCTCTGATCGTTCTGGCTGCCCCAATGGCAGAGACATTCCTGTCTGTGTTCTTCATATGTGGCCGCGATGTGTGAAGAGAGCAGTGTGGCATTTTATGACTTTGGGAAACAGGGAGGTGATGAGTGTCACTTGTGACGCAGGGCTCAGTCCTTGCTCTGACTCACTCTCTCCCTCAGAGGAAGGTGGGCTTTTCGTTCCGTCTTCACAGAGGCCTGGTGCTCCTCAGAAGTGCTTTAGTTGTTACCATAGTATGTTCTGCCTGGACTGCCTGGACTCTGTCACAGAGTCCTGGAGGACTGTCCAAGATCAGCTTGTGGAAAGGGGCCTTTGTCCTGATACAGTTGTCAGAAGGCCCCACGGTCACCTGGGCTCCAGGGCTCAAGACGTAGCTGTGTGTGGCAGGACATGGACTTGCGGTGAGGCGAAAGAGAGGGGCTGTGTTCACCTGTGCCTCAGTTTTGGGGTCTGCAAGCATCTTCTCAGATAGGGCTCCAGTGTAACCAGAACCAGGCCTCCCTCCAGTCCCTAGGTGACTGCAGTTCTGCGGGCATGTCTCCTGCCCAAATCGCCTTCTGGAAGCTGGGGGCTTTGTCTCTGTCAGTAGAAGTTGTGCTCTTTCTTCCCCCTTGCGCGAGGCTGTCCTAAGTCGGCCTGGTCCCTGCGGGTCCCCTCAGCTGGTTGTTGGGGCGGGCGACTGAGTTTGTGCTTTGGCGAGTGACTGCACAGGCAGTGCATTTACAGCCTGGCCTTTCCAGTCCCCAGACTTGGCGCCCCCAGCTGGAACTTCTCCTTTTCACTGCCAGGGCACGCATGTAGAACCAAGCAAGTATTGACATGGGGGTTCCTTGAACTGGGGAGTATTTCTTGCATAAGGAGGACATACCAGTGTTCTGCATGTGGTGTTTAAAAGTGCTCTCTGAGTGACTTCCAGGTCCGAGGAGGCCATACCCT